>JAKEPQ010001030.1:16977500-18177500 GCA_024500445.1 Entomyzon cyanotis
CTCTTCGGGGGGGTCTGGTCCAGGCTGAGTACAGTGTTTCTCTGTTGGCAGGGAGCTGGGTCCCTCCATGACCAACCAGAGCACTAGCAGATCCCTGGGTGGCACAGATGCCTTCAGAAGTCACACGTGTACTTCTGGAAGCTGCATGGACCTCTTCGTCTCTCGCAGGATCCTCCAGAACAAACATGCAGGAGCTCCTCAAGCGCTAGGCCCGGCACAGCCCAGGGTGTCAGTGTCCGGCTGCAGGGAAGGGGCTGCGGCGCTTCAGCCCCGGGAGGGAAGGCCATGCACCAGTGCTCGGCTGCGGTGTTCCCCACGTCCACGAAGCACCACAGGGACAGGGCTCAGCTACTCCCGTTTGTCGGAGCTCCACGTGAGCTGGCACGGGTGCTTTCCCAGAGCGCTGCCGCAATGCTCGGTGTGCCCTGCGAGGTGGGGCTGAGCCCATGTCAGCCCCCGAGCGGGCGCTCCCCGCGCAGGGCCGCCCCGCCGAGCCCCGGGCGCTGCCGGGCCCGCGTTACATAAGAGGCGGAGCGCGGCTGATGCCGCCGCAGGCCTCCAGGGGGAGAGCCAGCTCCTAGGAACGGGAGGGCGGGAGAAGGGAGGGAGAGCCGTCTCCTCCGAGCGGGCGGAGCTCTCCGCCCCCGCCCCGTGGTGCCGGGCCCGGCTGCGGCGGAGTGCTGCCCTCGGGCCGCGGGGCTGGGCGATTGGCAGCGGCGGCAGTGGGGAGGGCCCTGGGGCTCGGGCGCAGCGTGCCGCGGCTACCGTCAATCCCGAGGTTTTTGCGGGTGCGATCGAATTCTCGTTTCCAAAGATGTTTCTTCACAGTGAAAGAGGCCCTGACTGAAGAGTCGTGGCAGTAGTACTGCTGCCCCATGCACTGGGCAGGGCGGGTGCATTCTTTGGCGGGGGCAGGACGGGGCCCGGCAGGGCACGGGCTGAGGGCTCCAGCCTTCCCCTGGGACCTGGCAGTGCTGCTGTGGCAAGAGCCAGCGGTGCCACCTCCCCTGCCTCCAGTGCCACCTCCCCTGCCTCCAGTGCCACCTCTCCTGCCTCCAGTGCATCCACGCACGGGCATGAGTGGAAAGCAGGAGATACACCCAGGCCCTCCTCCGAGGGACACCTATATATCATTCCTTGATCCCAGCCAAGGAGTGACCCCAAAATTTCCTTCATCTATGTGTGGTGTCACCTGCACTCCATTTCTAGATATAAAGGAAGCTTTATTAGTAGCTGTTGTTACTGAAGGTGAGAAATGCTTTGCTCAGAAACGCTGAGGTGACCTTCACTAGGTCCAGTGATGCAGTCATTGGTGATGCCATTAAAAAACTCTGTATTATTTGTTTCTCCAAGCTGTGGTGAAGAGCCTGGATAGTACTAATTGTGTTTTCATTTTGGACTGCTAGCTGAGCCCCTGAGAATTACCAGTGTCTGGAAAGACAGATACCTTGCCATTGCTGCAAGGCATTCTGAACTCAACAGAGGTATTTCTCCTTGTTATGTTTTTTCCAGAAAATTTGTACCCATCTGCTCAGTTCAACAGCAGGAGGCCTTAGAGAAGAAGAGGCTGTTTTCTTCATGAGTCTACTATTTTTCTTTCAAGATATGTGAAAAAAAATGGTTATATCTAAGCATATCTTACTGCAGTGTGATATCATTTTTGACAATGAGAATAGGGAGTCAAAGTCAATGGCATTGAAACTGATTTTGTCAAAATTATGTGTAATGAAATATAAACACTTTCAATATTCCACATGCTTTAATATTGTACAGATGCTGCCAAAACAACATTAATTTCTACAAACCCCAGCAACCTCTCTCATACCAAAGTTCAAACACCTTCTCAACCTGAGATTAATAAAGAATGTTTCCATTTGTTTAGTCAGAAAAGAACTAAAGAAATTCCCACTAATGTTTCTGTATTTTCTGCAAGTACTTGAGTTCGATATCAGACTTTGGATTTCTGCCAGTGAGGTAAAGCCAAAAATGAAAATTTAGGCTTTTTTCCCCCTGATCTAATGGAAATACAACTGTGAAGAAAGTCTTTAATGAACAGTAAAAATGTTTCCTTGTAATAACCTAAGGGGTTAACAGTAACACCAAAAGGAAAGATGTGTTTGTCTTCCAAAGGCACTATGTTAGACCTTGCTCTTTTGCTTCTGTTCTTCTAGTTGCTAAAACAACACAGAATTCCTTGTGTGTGACAAGCTATCCTGCTCCTAGTCAGGCTCTTCCAGGATATTCCACACTTTGATGCCTGACCTCTCATTTTTACAAATGCCCTGTTACTTTGTGTGAGTTCCTTTCATAGGGTGTCATTAACAAATTTGCAAGAGTTGTTTGAAGGTCAGTAGAAAGAAGTCTGCACATCACAATCACCAAGTATAATATTGATCCAGTATGGTGTATCCTGATGTCCATCTGAGCTGTTTTCTTGAGCCTTTTCCTCCTTCTCTGCCAAGGAATTCTCCCTTTTAAAAGGAAGTAACTAAAATAGTGCTGTTCAAAACAAGACTCTGGCCAAATGCATCGCCAGATGAAGTGGGAGCTCAATGCAATAGGACTTTGAATGATGATGCAAGGCCATCTTCACAGGGGAATAACATTAAATAAATCTGTACTTACTGGTATTCTTGGCAAGAGACCATATTTCTGAGCCAGTTAGCTATGGATGGAGAGACAGCTAATGAACCCTTCTAGTATAGATGTTATTTATTGCAATGTTAGCCTATGAAGAAGGATGCTTAAAAAAAACAGGGGGCTCTTGGGTAAGGAAAAAATGCAGATTAATTAAACCATTAATGTTTGCCAGGGCAGTGACTGTTGTGTTTTAAAGAAAAATAGTGTTTTCTATATTTTCAGGAAATCTTTCCTAACATTTGAAGAATAGAAGAAAAGCAAACAGAAATGTCTTGTTGCAACTCCCCAAGATATTTTACTAACTGCACAATATGTAATAGTAACCTTGCTAATATTTTAATATTGATGGTGCACTAGATTTTGATGGTGCACTTCAGTAGAGAGATGTTGCCTAAGATCAAACATGGCCTTTTTTCCATGCAGTTTATAATCTAATGATGGAAACATCAGGTTCTGGCAGTACAAAATGTAAGCACAATACAATAGGTCTGAATATAAAGAAATTAATATGGCAGTAGAGGGGATAGTCCTTTAAAAATCTTGTGTGGATGTAACTTATTTTGACTTGAGAATGTATGAAAAAGAGCAAGAAAGCTTGAGTTTAGAAAGGGTGAAGGACTGGTCATTTGGAATCTATGTATGTTATGTATAGGCAAAAAAAGTACCTCCTGACCTCACTAAACTCAATGGACTCTTCAGATTATTACAATATTTCTGTCTTGCAGATGATCAAAAATTAGCATGCAAGCAGAATTATTCTTAGGGACAAGCTGAAGTTTTAATAAAATTTAGAACTGCAACTCTAAAGTATTAGGAAGAACAACAGATAAGTCAGTTTTCTTGACTGCTTCTGTTGGACTGCTTCTCTAAATTTACCCAGTTCCAGCTTACCTTAATATGAGCATAAATTAATTTAGAGATTGTAAATGGAGAACTTTTACTGTAAAACAAGGCTGATATCAACTGCATCAACCTCTGTTCGAAGCAGAGAGGCTGCTCTGCTGACAACAGAGCTGTCAGAACACTACCTAATTCTCCACGGATCTGACTGCCAACCTGCATATATCTGATTACCTCTAGGACAGACCAGTACGTAGGCTTCTCATAAGTAAAGCATATTTGTTCCTTCTGAAGATATACAAAGGAGTTGTTCCTTCTGGTCACCAAGTTACAGACTATTTTTGGACAAGAATGCTGTTGCTTGCAATCCCCTGCTGTGTTTGTGAGACTTGCTAATGACCGTGGTGCTTTCACTTGTAAACAGGCACAAATCACAGTATGTTTGTTCCCTCCTGACAAGAGGCTATGAACACATCTGCTCATTCCTGCCACAGAAAGAACCTTAATCCATACCAAAAGCCATTTCTAATAGAAATTAATACAGCTGTATAGAGACATGTCTCCACCAACATGCTAATGCTGTGTTTGATTGAACAAAACGACATTGAAAACTCATGCAGTTGAACTGTACAATAATATGACTATAAATGCAGCCCCATTCTTCTGAAGAGTCCTCAAGGCAAGAAGGTAAAGTTTCTATGCTTAATTTACATTGAAAGCACACTGTGTTTCTTAAAGGAAATAAAATGAGGGTCCTTGAATTTAAGACACTGAAGTGCAATCCATGAGAAACCTCCCTTGCAGATTAGAAATTCATCAGCCATTTATTACTTTTTGACTATCAAGTAATGCAAGTATCACATTTTGTTTGGGCTTGTCATTTTAGAATTACCTGTGTAAGAACTTGGGATGGGCATGTTTAATTTTCAGCAAGGTATTTGCAGTTACTACTTGTAACCTGTTTTATTCTAGAAGCGAGATGAAAAAAGTCCCCAAGAACTAACTGTGCTAAAACTACTGTACTCACAAAAGTGAGCTTCCAGGAAGACTGCTGATAGTTGGAAGAGTAAAACCAGGTGATCATCAATATTTAAGTCTGATTTGGTTTGGGGTTTTTTTTTTAAGTATTTGATTTGCAAAGAAATAATAGTATTTGCATCCAGCTATCATTCCAGTAGTTATTTGTATTATAGCTTCTTCACTGCTTCTATGATTATTACTCAGTTAAACTGTAAATGTTTTTAGTGAATTAGAAAGAGTTATGCTTTCTGGTGCAGAGAACCTTTAGTAACAAACCCTCCAGCCAGCAGGCTACTAAGAAGTTTGAGACAGCTTTCCCTGCTTCATTTATGTTTTGAACAAATGGGAGTTTTCCTATTATTTTTGTATTTTTCCTTATATTTAACGAATTTCCTGGGCTCTACAGATCCACTGTCCCATGAGGCTGATAGAAATGCTGGTATATTTGGATCCTCTCTCAATGAATAACAGCTGTTATTCAGTGCTAAACTTTACAAATGACAATCACAGTGCATGGGCAGCAGATCTCCAGGGCAGTCAGATGTGTGTGTGCCAGCAGACTGTTCACCTTGCAAAGAAGAGCTGTTTGAGTCGACTCGATTTTTTTTTTCAACCACCTAGTCTGGATTTATTGGAAGGGAAAAAAGCTCCTTCAGATGTTATAATTAGCTGCTTAATAACTGCAGGCTTCTTACCAGCAGAACAGCAAGAACAGAACTGGAAAGTGCTGTTATGACTGTTCTAAAATCATCTGCTTGCCCCTTGAAGACATTTCTGCTGAATGCTGGCCTGAGCAGTGTGTCTTTGCTGCCTTCTCTGTGTACTTAGAGGGTAAACACGTCTGCTTTTTTTTAAAAAACCAGGCTTTTGTGTTGCTATCAATGTGATTCTCAGAAATCGCGAAATACCTGAGCGAGCATTAACTTGTTCATGTCGGGTACCAATATCTGGGAAGTTCAGCAATCTGGAGTTCAGGAGCTTGACATCTGAGTCAGTGTCCAGCACCATGGACTGCTTTTTTTCAGCAAAGCCGATCCTTTCATACTTTTCTCCAACTGTGACTTCTGGCTGTTTTATGGAAGTTTGAGCTCACTGAATCCAATGTGCAGCCTTGGACCCTGAGGTGGTCCTTCTGGACTCATGCCTCTGACTTGCTGAAGTGGTTTCCTTGTTCTAAATTTGAGTCTGGGAGAGACCCAAAACATGGACCTCGTGGATGATAAAGGAGTTAATGTTTGATAGCTTGAGTCCTGAGCAATCACAGCAACAGAGTCATAACTGGAGACAGTTTGCTTGGTGGGACATGCTGCAACACCACTGTTGCTTGTTTAGCAACAAGCTAAACAAGCTTGTTGCTAAACAATGTCACTCAGCTAATTATTTCAGTGAACCACACAATCATAGGATGGCTTGGGTTGGATGGGGCCTTAAAGATCATCTAGTTCCAATCCCCTTGCCGTGGGCAGGGACACCTTTCAGTAGACCAGGTTGCTCAGAGCCTCATCAAACCTGGTCTTGAATACTCCACACCAGGTGTGGAGCATCCACAGCTCCTCTGGGAAATCTTTGTCAGTGTCTTACCATCCTCACAGTAAATAATTTCTTCCTAATATCTAATCTAAACAAAACCCTCTTTTAGCTTAAAGCCATTACCCCTTGTCCTATGCTCTTGTGAAAACTCTTTCTCCACGCTTCTTGTAGGACCAGTTATGTACTTGAAGGTACAATAAGGTGCCTCCACAGCCTTCTTTCCTCCAGGCTGAACAAACCCAACTCTCTCAGCCTGCAAAGCTTTTCAAAATGTTGCCTGTGAGATTATTATCATTACAGTGCTAACACAAATAGCACACATTCCAAGTTCTGAGCAGCAGAGAAGAAATCTCAACACAGGGCCAAGTCTGGACCTGATAGAAACTGTGGAGATAAACATTAGAATCAGGAATTTTTAATGCCTAGTTTTCAATGTGATTTTCATCTCTCTGCCCCATTCTGCATAGCTTGCTTAGCGTAACAGCCTGTCTGCTCAATTCCCCTCCAGGCAGTTGGTGAAAAATGTTCAGATTGCTGAACATTACAGGTGTCCCTCTACACTGGGGCTGTTACAGTACAGAGCCTCATGAAGCATGGGCAGGCTGCATTCCAGCTGTGCTTCAGGGATGAGGGCAACTTGCTGTGCCGCTGTGCAGAGGAATTAGTAACTGCATTCAAGCACAGCAGCATCAATCATGAAGAATCAATTCTTGCTCCTCCCCTCAGAGCTGCAAAGTGCCAGGGGCCAGCTGCCCTCGGAGAGAGTTGATAAACACATCTGAGGAAATGTCAGACTGGTTCAGGCAAACCTAATACTCCTAAACCACTACTGACAGAAGCCTGTATCTCATCCAGCCCTCAGTGATGCTGCTGTAACAGCTGAAAGCCTCTGATCCAGCATGTCTTTTATCCATTCTTCCATCCCGCCCTGGGCTTTCCACACATTCTTGCTCTCTTGGCTTCATGCTGCTTTGACCCTTCATTTGCATTTATCTCTTACTGTTCTAATCTGCTTTTTAAAAGCCAGTCTTTAATTTATATCTCTTTGTTGCTTTATCCAACCACAAAAGCCCTTCGTGTGTAGTGTTCAACACAGTCTCACAGACAAATTCGATTTTTTTTTAAATGACCCCCCAAAAGTAGATGGATTTTCCTGTGATGATTTTTCAGCTTCCTTTTTTCTTCAAGACATTTATATTCCACTACTCCAGCATTTCCAGTGCCATTTAATATTCAGCTTGGCTTTTGTGCTTCCTCAGGGTTTCAATTTCCGTTTGGCTAAGGAAGAGAAACTAGGCGAAGATGTAATGCAGCTGGACAATTAGTCACTAAAAATAGTTTGCTAAAGGTTTGGGCAATACAGAGACCACTAGAAATATCAGATTTGCAGATGATGTGAATTCAGGTTGGGTAGTGTGCTTCAATCTCAGCACCCTGCTGAACAATTTACTAAGGCTGTGTTTTATTCAACATTCCTAAACCAGCTATATTATCCTGCTATCCATAATCCCCAAAATTTCAGTTGCCCACCATGGCTTACAGAATTAAAATTAGAAATAAAATCCTAAAATAAGATTGTTGTGACATCTCTATTGTTTTGTCTCACAAAAATGATGTCGTATTTTCTTAAGTCAAAACAGCATCAGTTATGTAGTGGTAGTTGAATTAGAGTGTAGTAAAATTAAAGTCCAGTGGAACTTAGTAACTAAGCTTTGAGGCCTATTTTGTTCAGCCATGCCTCTTGGTTCATTTCATTTGCATGAAGACAATGACAATTCACTCACGCTTTGTGCTCTGTGGCAGCACGCTGACTCAGCACTTTACTCATACCTACCTCAGAAGTTCCACTGACATCATCCCGAGAAAAGGTTGGCTGAATGCTAACTAAGGACCTCAGCATTTAGCTCTCAGTGATGACAAGTCCATTAGCGCATATGTAGGTATTGTATGGATAGAACTGTACTGACACCAAATGTCAGCGAAGTGCAAGGCTAGGAGCAGGAACAAGACTAAGAGCAGGAATTACAATGTAGTTCCACTGTAGTCCTACACAAGCTTGATCTTTAGGGGTAAGTTAAAAGTTGCTGCTTTTTAGCTTGTGACATCAGAGTAGAAAGTGGCAGAGCTCTAGGCAGAGTGCCCATTTTTGGTTATGACATGCCCTGAATTTCTGAAATGTGATTTTGTCAAGGCTGCAGATGATTTCTAAAATTGTTTGGATTTTCCTAAAGATCTCAAATAAAAACAATTTAATTAGTGAAACTGTTGGTTGGGGGTGTTTTTAAAGCAAGGTTATTTTATGATTCCAAATTAATTCATTGCCTTTTCATGGAAAGTCATTCCTTCTTCACTTAATATTGCCTCTCAACTTCCTCTAATGTTTAGGTGTGTCAAAAAAAACCCACCCCAACATCCCTGAAAGAATTTATTTGCCTCTGTTTTTTGATCCCACAATGTGAAATTGTGTTTGCTAATGCTAGCCAGTAGTTTTTGTCCTGAAAAGAAGCATGAAGTTTCTGATATATCAGAGTTAGCACAAAAGAATTTTGTGATAGGAAAGAATGATAGTAAGAAAAAAGGGAGAACAAAACCTTGGAGTGTGTTTGCCCAAATCTGTTTTTTTTCTCCTGGGGCTTCCAAAGCCCAATAACAATGCAAGGTGCCACCTAATGCAAAGATCAGACCTGTTATCTTGATAAGGCTTACCTATTGAAAAATTACTGAAGTATCTAATTACAGTGATTGTTAGCTGCATTCCAGGTTATTAGCTGTGACAATAAAATTATCAGTTAAGCTTTAAAAAGCCAGTCAACTAATTAGTTCAGGAGAACTATTCAAAACACTGTCCTTGAGGTTGTTAGAATTAATTTTTAACATACATAGCCTGCATTTCAAACTTAAATTCCAGTGTAGCTTGTTATGCACAAATTGGCAAATGCCAGGACCTTGCAGTATTGTAAAGAGTGGACCAGAAGCCCTCTTGTCCTGAAGTTGATGAAAGAGTTCGTTGTAATTTTAGCCAGTCACAAGAGGCAGCTGAGGTTGGGTGGACAAAGAGAAAGTGCTACAGAGGAATGACTGATGAGTCTATTAAATCCAGACGTCAGACACACATTCGCACTGATACATTTCTGAGCTGCATGTCTTCCCTAATGAGGTCTCAGCAGTGGTGTCATCAGTAGTGAGCTCTGTAGTGCCTCAGGGGCTGCATCTCTCTATTGCCTTGACATTCAGTCAGTACACAGCATAGTGGAAAAAAGCTACCTGTCACCTTTATCAACTTAGCCTGTGGTACAAGCACTCACAAACTGTTTTCACATTAGCATTTCTGTCATTGCTATCAACAAATGAGGGAGAAGACACCAGAGAAGATTTCTTCAGAATGCAAGAAGTGGACAAAACCAGACACTTATTTTTCCCTTTCCCCTTGACCTCTTGACTCCTTTCTAATATTTTTATGCTGAGCTACTGTCTCTTCTGGTGTAGTTCCTTTCTACCTACGAATTGCTTTGGCTGGACAGTAACCTGGCATGGAAATTTTAAACTCTTGTCATCATTATTCTTCCACTCTGAGCCCCACAGAACAAATTATATATTTTATGAAAAGTTGTTTTGCTAATGTAGATGCCACTACTTTGCTGGGGAATGCAGAAGCAAGTTTGGTACAACATCTTGCTGTTACTCAGATAGTGAATACGGGCTGTAGTTTGGACCTGTGGTCAAGATTCCTCCCTTCCCTGCTTTTCACCCTCATCAAGCTGCAAGCAGGAATCTAAGAAGCCAAAAATGTCAAAACAGTTGCTCTTTGACATGGGAACTTGGAATCATAGAATCACAGAATATGCTGAGTTGGAAGAGACGCATCAGGACCGTTGAGTCCAGCTCCCAGTCCTGCACAGGACACCCCAAAGATCACACCATGAGAGCATTGTCCAAATGCTTCTTGAACTCTGTCAGGCTGGTGACACTTCCCTGGGGAGCCTGTTCCAGTGCCCAACCACCCTCTGGGTGAAACACTTTTTCCTGATATCCAACCTAAGCTTCCCCCAGCTCAGTTTCACACTGTTTTCTTGAGTCCTTCACTGGCTACCACCACAGAGAACAGATCCGTGTCTGCCCGTCGTCTTCCCCTCATGAGGAAGTTGTAACTGCAATGAGGTCTCTCCTCTGTCTCCTCTTCTCCAGGCTGAACAGACCAAGTGATCTCAGCTCCTCCTCACACAGCTTCCCCTCAATGTCCTTCACTGTCCTCATGGCCCTCCTTTGGACTCTAATAACTTATATTGTGGTATCCAAAGCTGCGCACAGGACTCGAAGAAAGTATCTGCCATTACACTTTTGTCATAACTCATTGTTAATTACAGGCGTTCTGCCTTTGTGTTGTTTCTTTCGGAGGAAATCTTGCCCCTTTTTTTGGAGTGTGCCCTGTAGACAAGCCCTTAGGTGACTCTTGCTATTAACTTAATTTCTGTGACTCCACAAAGGCCCCAGGCAGGACCTGTAGATCAGTTTCTACTTGAAGTTTGATCCAATAAGAGAAGTTATAATTTAAAACCCTCCTAAGGGAGGGATGAGTCTTGCATAGTCTAGCAGCTGTCCCTGACCTTGCTTACTGAAAGAAAATGACCCATAAGAAAGCTGATAGAAAGAAGCATTTTAGTCACAAAATATTTATTATTAAAGATGTAGTTTTACTTCATGGTAAGAATGGAATTTACAATTTGATCTCCTGTTTTTAAAGACAAGAAAAGAAACAGTCTTAGCTGCTTTTATTATTAAAGGACTATTATTGTATATTAATAAAGAAGCTTAGAAAAGTCTAAAGAAGATACATAAAAATATAGTGAACTATATCCAGATGTAATACAAGGCTTAGGCACATGTGAACCAGTCCAATGGGATCCAATTAACTATGGCAGCCTGTCAGCTGAAGTTACTATATGGGACTGCATGTATGCCTCAATTGCTCAGATAATTGCTCAGTTTGTGTATGTCAGTTGATAAGGATCACTAACCTAGGAATATAATAAGTAACTTACTGAAATTTTATGTAAACAAATGTACATGTCTTTTTAAACAAATGTACTTGTGCAAAATAATGCATGTTGTGTGTTAAAAAAATACCTTTTTTCTTCCCAAATTATCTATTTTATGTTAATTTCATATATATCAAAACTTTGGACTTGTAGTTAATGACCTGAAAGTATCAATTCAGTCACTGTGTATTTGTATAAATGCATTATTGTACCATCAGTGAATTGCTGAATATTTTTATAAAATTGCAGCTGCTTCAAATTCTGAACTGTAAAGACCGGCTGGGTGAACTCACATGGGCATGTGCCTCTGCTATCTGGGACTAATTGTTACCAGACATTCATCACAGGGCTTGTACAACCAGATTGAATTTATTTGCTGTACCTCAAGGATATGAGACAGGTATTTGTCCTTCCTTTCTACTGACGTGTTGAAGTAGATGCTTTTTGAGGTACCCTCTGAGAGAGATATTTTTTTTCCACCTGCCAGAGTCATAGGATCGTCAGGCCAAAGGGCACCAGGGAAGAGAAACTCAAGCATAGCCCGATGCCACAGTGATGTAGCACAATACCGACCGCTGTTTCCTAGGAATAGTTTGGTTTACAGATGGGGATAAAACTGCTAATTGCATCAAAAGTCACTGACAATCAGGGTCACTAGAACACAGTTGTGGCTACTTTGCTCTGCCCTGATAGCACCAGTCACCCTCACAGGCAGAGAACTAGCTTAGTGGCTGCCTATGCAGAATTGTCTTATTGCTTCCAGATGAACCCTCTATCTCCAACTTCCCCGGTTTTTCCAGTGATAAGTGTGGATAGGGTCTGGCACCCTTCCTCTGCACAGGGCTGCTCTCGCTGCTGGCAGGAAATCACCCCTTCCCATTACAGGTGTGCTGAGAATGAGATTTCAGTATTTCAAAAGCTGATGCAATTTCAAACTGGAATTGAGTATAATATTGACTATTCTTGAAGCAGGTCTTTCCCACAGCTGGCAGGCTTATTTTATGGTGATAAAATAAAAGCCATATTCCCTAAGTTTGTTTGTGGAAAAGGTTGTCTGAGATTGCCACAACCTCAGTAAACTGAACATCCATTTTCTCTACTTACCTTCTTCCATCCAAAAAGGCAAATTATTCTGAAAAAACAAGTTATTCACTTGGAAATAACTTAGCTTGGTTTGACACACTTTATTTTGATAAATACAAGCTGACTGTTTGTTACTGTGTTTATGTCTCTAGATGCTTATACACAGAATGTTTTATATTTTGTTGTGGTATCACTCCAGGTATTAAACTTGGACTGACTAGCCTACAATTTTCCATATTTTCCTTTTCCCTTTCTGCACTATAGTCATTCTTGTCAGCCCTCTTTTTGTCCTCAAAGTAGTTCAGATTGTTTCAATTATTTTTTAATCTTCCAAGGTGGATTTCAGCAAGCTCCATTATCATGCACACATCACAACTGAATATCTGCTATCTGTTCTCTCCTAATTCTAGCTGGTGTTCCACACCACTGAAATCTGTTAAGAATCTGATCACAGATACTCTTTTAATGAAGGCTCAGGCACTGAACACTTTGTCCTTTTACATTCCTTCATAAATTTTTCACCATTCCTGCTTAAGACCAGTGAAATGTTCTTGGTCTTTTATCCTGACTATATTTATAAAAACTTTTCTCACTTTCTTTAATGTCCTTTGCTGGTCACGTCTCATTTTATGCCTCAGATTTTCTGATGTTATCTGTAATCACTTTATGTTCAGTGTCTGTGTTTCCATTTTTAAACAGTAAATTTTTGATTTTCAGGTCATTAGTAAGCTATTGATGTTCTTGATATAAAGCATTTACAATATATCTTATCTCTCCTCTGCAGAGGAATAACCTGTGATTGTTTCAATACAGAACACTGCTATATTCTATTCCAAAAATGGCAGAAGAATATTTCAAGATTGTCTGAACCTTTTTTCCAATTTTATTTTATAAAACAGAAATCACAGCAAATCAATCTCATTTCAGAAGAATGTGGATTTTGACCGACTGCATACAAGACTAAAATAAGATTTCATCAGACTTTTTGCAGCCAACTTCTATTTTAATACCAGTGCTTCAAAAATGTATAGCATCCACAGGAATGGGGGAAAGAGGAAATAAAAACAGTCTGAATATATCTAATATGAGCAGAACATCACATAATGCTCCATTACAGCAATGCTATTGAAGACTTACTGACAATTGATATCCAGCAGAGAAAGCCCTTCTTGCCTTCTGCAGGATAAAATTGCATGTGGGAGATCCATATCAAGGAACAATCATTGTGCCCTAAGGCATTTCCATGGGGAATGCAGATCATTAGGACTGTGGTACCAGATGGCATAGCTGTAAAACCTTCTCTATATGCCCTAGTTATCCCTGATAATCTGCCAGGTCTGGTTTATATGTGAACTGTGTACCCTTTTTCTGGAAAACTTGGGGTTTTTGTTTCTAGCTAAGGTGGTGAATTTTCTCATGTGAATAAAGTCCAACTAAGACCAAATCAGTCAATGAGAACTGTCAAAATAGTGGAAGATGCCTTTTTTGGAAAGAGTAGAGCTTAGGCCCAATAGATGTATATCTGATTTTTACATATTAATTGTCTTTGGAATTCTTTCCTGATATTCTGTGTTTCTTAATTTAGATAGACTGTAACTCTAACATGTTAACATCTGTGTTAGATCCCTATTCTGGAGGTTCACTTTACTGCTGAACTTAACCTTAGTGATGGAGGAGTCACAGGCTCTGACCCACCATGGACCCTGTGCCTCAATTTGGCATGGCAGAGTGTTTCCTCATTTGCTTTCCTTTGGGTCTGTGGAGCCCCACAGTCCAGCTGTCCTCAGCCCTGAGATCTGCGCTGACTCCCCAGCTAGGTTAAGGTCATTCTCCCACAGAACATCTCTACCCTTACCTTCATAGATACTCTGGTTAATAATTGCATCTTTCAAAGACTGGAAGTTTCATTAGGTTTTGCACATCTCTATAAAAGCTCTTTTAAATTTGAACCATTTTGCCAGTAGATACAGTACATGAGATGTGCAGCTCTAAAGACGGCCCATGGCCAAAACCTGCAAAATAACCCCTAAGTTTTGCTGTCTCATTTAAGAAAATTTTTGACTCTAATAATAGAGTCTTCAACAAATTGGAGCCTTCCTACTCCTTTGGCTAATTCCAGAAGTTTGTCGAAGACTGATTTACCCAAGGATTTTCTTCTTGCCACTCTGCCACTTCCAATTCTCTGGATGGTTACAGCAGATAAGCATCATTAGCAAATCAGTAGAGTTTGGCAGGCTGTCTTCATTTTCCTGCTAGGGCAGCATTATGCTGTCACCAATAGTCCATCAGTACTCTCAGATTTCACAGCAGACACCGAGGCACAGCGCCCATCTCTTCTAAATGAGCTGTGTGATCCAGCTGGATCTAGTCTTCTTGAAAAAGCAGATCCTATGGTTCATTTTGGTGACTGGGGGGAGGTGAATGCCACCAACTCTGCTGGTGCTACCTCAGTCCTGGCAGTGACAGAAGAAAATGAAATATATATGGGCACTTGTGCTGTGCAGCTTGGCAGGGCAGGACGGTGTTAAGGGCCCAGGGCAGCACACTCTGGAAAGCTGTGGCAATGGACAGCAGTGCACTCTGAGCGGGCTCCAGTGGGTTAGTTCTCCTTTCAGGCTGTGCATAGTAGATGAGCCAAATGCTGAGCTCTTCTGATTTAATCAGAAGTATAGAGTAACAAACTTGAGTAAGCTTATAGCCATATGGAGAGTTGATAAAGTCAGACCAAGTATATTGGTTTATACAGATAGCTCAGGCTGTCAGGAGAACACTGTATGACTGACAGAAAGCAAAGGATATTTTTCTCACAGACAATCAGTTGTTTGATAAAAAATAAATACTTCCAAAACACACAATACTCCTGACAGGGAATATATTATGTGTCTAAAATTAGAATGAACCTAACTTAACAACTGAAAATACTCATATGACTGAGATGTGAGCAGTAAGTGTTAATGATGTACAATTCTGCTAATTCTCAGATTAGTTATATGCTGTGAATTGTATCTCTAAAAATACAAAAGTAGAAGAGATGTTCTCAGTCAGCCTAATGAGGTGATGGTACATAGTTTCCTGCAATTCTAACAGGCATTCCAGGACAGGATGTGTTTGACACGTGCTTTGCTAAGATGCTGGATGAGCTGGAGGAACCCGCAATTCCCGCCTCTTCTCCCGTGGTGGTCCCACCTCCCACCAAGGTGGCTGTCCTTCATCCAGCGACAGCAGCAGTGACAGCTCCTCCAATAATGATGGCTTGTGGGACAACTCTGAGGAGGAACGAGTGCAGCACTTCCTGGAGCTCCAGGAGCAGGTACTGCATGTGGGGCGGTGGGTTTGGGATGGCCTGTGGGTCCTTCTGGAGCTTGGTGACCTTGGGGTCATAGCTCAAAGTCATGGTCTTTCCAGTTGTGTAACAGTGACTGTCAGCTTCCAAGGGCTCCAGAGCTGTTTGGTTTCAAGTAAAACACAAAGAAATTGGTGCTCTTCAGGGTGGTCCTTCCTGTTAAGACACAGGATTTGGCTCCCAGTGGCAGGAATTTGCTGCCTGCACTTGGGTGAGGTCTTAACAGTTGGACTTGGGAACATGGTTTGGGTGTGATGATGGTGGTGTTGGGTTGATGTTGGGCTTTGCTTCATGATTTCATGATGTTGGGCTTCATGAAGATCTCTTCCAACCCAGATGATTCTGTGATTCTGTGACTCATGGTATGATAAATACAGTCACTTCTGAGGGCATTTGGTTTTTATTCAGGGACTCAGCTTTTTGGATGCACTTGAGGCAGGCTGACATGCTTGTGATCTGGTGTGTCTTAACTCTGAACTTTAAACCAGCTGTGTCAGCTCACTGCTCAAAGCAGCTGAAAATATCAGACTGTCTTATAGTTTAGTCCAGATGGGACTCAGATGAGTTTCTTAGAACAGTTGGCATCTCAAATGAAAAAAAATCTTGCAGATAATCAGGAAAATATTGAAAGATCAAATTAAAAAATAAACACAGGAAGAAATCTGAGCCCTTTTGCATTTCTCTGACTGTAGTGTATTTACTTTTCTGAGCTACCTTGGATTGACTGGTCTTTTTTTATTATACTGAACCCCAACCCTACTATGTGTTAAAATACTTAGCTCTAAAAAATGTATTTAGATATAAAAGTTATTATACTGTAAATGCTTAAGACAAATACCAAGGCTTCAGGCAGAAAGATTCTGTCTGATTGCCAGGGTTACACATTGTGGAAGCAAAGCTAAACTGGGGATTAACATGAGAGAAATGGAAGCATAGAGAGTAAGGTATTGAAGGAAATGAAAAATGATTACATAAAGTTGGAAAATACGACATTACTGAAAACATTCCTTATGGCTGAGTTTTGTTTTAGGTCAGTATCTAGAGTGTATGCTGAAGCTGGTCAGTCATCTGGTTCTGTGAGTATTGCTCAGACTTGATTTAAGTAATACAAGGTTCCACTGATCTTGATAAATCTCTGATTTTGTAGATTATTGACTTTGCTCTTAGTTATGCTTGATTATTTTCTGGGAGAGTTTAGCTATGGCTGCTAATACAGTTTAGGGAAATGCTGTTAAATTTTTTGTGTTCCTCTGCCAAAAACTCCATTGTGCTGATACTAAAATGCTCTTCCCTGGCCCCAAACAGTTTCCACTCTCTGAGTGGGCACTTTGAATTAATTGTGATGGTACTCTGATATCCCTGGACTGTAACTGGAGATTAGCAAAGGGAAGGCAAGGGGTTTAGGCATGGTTGGATTAGATGCAATGGGCAGAATATGCCACATAATTATATTTCTAGTAAAAAGGTTGGAGTATGGGTCTCTCCACTGGCTATTGAAAATCAGCTGCAGGAAACATGAACAATGTGCATTCTGGCCCTTCCTGACTGGAGCTATCACTTTTCCATAGATCTATATTATTCATCATGGATAGAGCTCCTCCAAATAAAGTCCCCCAGGCTGTGCAAGTGGTACATAATGAAACCATAACAGTTCTGTTGAGCCTACAGGTACTTAATTGTATGGCTGAGATGTACTACTACCTTTCACAAATTTCACAGTCTACGTGTACATGAAAAGGTCCTTATATAATGAGTTTTAAATCTGGTGCCCATTGCTGCTATTCAACTTGATGCTGGATTCATTGTTCTCATGTGCAAAGGGAAAGGAACAAGAAATAGTGACTGACCTCAAAAATATCCTTCATGGTTTGTATATAAAACCTGTACCCCCTTAGTTATCACTGAATTTCACAGGAAAAGAAATAAGAATACTTCAAATGGATTTTGTTACTTGAAAGAACCAAAACTCTTAGGATTATCGGACTTGGTTGGCTTTCCCTCACTTTAGAATCTCTAGAGCTGATTTTTTTCAGTTTGTAGCTGTTAGATGATTAGTCTTGATCACTTTAGAAAGCAGTGTGGGATTTTTCACCACAAAGCCAGTCTCCAAGTTTTTGGCTCTTTTTTATGTATAATACAAGCTGGTAAGAACTGCAGTTGAAAGGAAGGAAGAAAAATGATGAGAGTATAAATAAAATGAAAATTTATTCTTTAGATTCTCTTTGTAACACAAGTTTGAAACAATTTTGACAGAGCATTTAAAGAGACAGGAAATGAGAAAGTGGACAAAATACTGAAAATTTTTTTGTCCTTGAGTTATTTTTGATATAAATGCAAAAGCAAGGAAGAAAACTTGTTTATAGGTTAGAAATTCTTTTTCCCCTCTACTATGCATTTCCTGTTTTTTAATCAAGCATAATGAGGAAATTATGGTGAGGAAATCATGGTAAGCTAGTAAAAGGACTTGCTTTTCTTCTGTTTTAAACACTTTGGTGTTTTGTGTTGCCTGTTTTCAACATAACACAGAATGGGTCAGGTTGCAATGTGTGGTCCAACCTCCCTGCACAAGCAGGGTCATCCCAGAGCACACGGCACAGGATTGCATCCAGATGGTTCTGAAATGTCTCCAGTGAGGGAGACTCCACAGCCTCTCTGGGCAACCAGAGTTACCTGCATGCTGGGTCAGCTGCACAGCAAAGTTTTTCCTCATGTTCAAGTGGAACATCTTGTGCATCAGTTTCTGGTGCTGCCTTTTGTCCTATTACTTGGCACCACAAGAAGAGCTTGACTCGACTCTTCTTGAACAAAAACATTTAGTTGGGGGAAAAGGTCTAATCATTGTTTTCACTGTTAAAGGCCCAACACTCCACCCCGTAAAGGAAATGCTGAAAAATCTCCCCCAAGTAGGAACAGTTCGTACCTGGCATTTTGATATGTTCAAGGTGGTAATAATATGTAATACCTTAATTTTATTTGTTGCGGAAAAATGTTGCTCCCTTGTAGTTTGTATTTCACACTTTACTAATTGAAAATGGAATAAAATAATTTTTTCTCTTTTGTAAATCAGTATAAAAGGCCTACACTATCCACATTAAAATTACAACTATTTACTTGGCTTTTCCTACCCCTTTCAGCATGTATTAAGTGGACTGAAACATGCTTGCTGGGTCTGGATTCTTGTTAGATATCACTAGATATCAGGTATGCTAAGCATTTGATTAAGATGTACTTAAAGTAAATGTAGGATGCTGCTAAAACTTTACCAATGTTGTAGCTTTTTTCTCTAATCAATGTAGTACCAATTCTCCAGAATACTGCGGGTTGTGCTCCACAAGACACAAGAATACTCAGGTCAGTAATGGCTCCAGATGAGCACAAAGACTACCTCTTCTTCCCTAGGAACAGAGCCATCAGCCTGATAAATGTGCGCATTTCTAACTTCTGTAATTCTGTCCTGCTTGTGTGCACTTCCCACTATTTCAGTGGATCACAGCATTGTTTTCCCTACCATGTAACACCTTGTGGAGTGGCAATGTGAGCTATTAAATGGGCTGTTGCTTTTCATCTCTGTGGAAGCAACATGCTTGTTAGATGAAGTTACTTGAGAATTTATAAAGTGCACTGGAATCATTTGGGAGTGTAAAGCTCTCAAGCAGGATAAATATTTTTGTAAATTACTGGAGTCTGACATCTCCGATGCTATTCTGATTATTTTCAAAAGATATCTACAAAACAGTATTTCTCTGAATTAGTCTTTGCTCTTAGTTACAACTTATTAAAATAGTACTTTGTCACAAAATTTTGTTTCTAGAATTTCTATGCTTCTCCTAGGGTAATATCAGTTTGTATCTCTGCAGTCTCTGACACTGTTGTTATTCCTACTCTTGAATTTCCCTGCTTCTCCAGCCTCTGCTAGAGCTGCATGCAGGAGATATTCAAACAAATTACTGACCAGACTTCTTGAGGCAACATGTCTGGGTTTTTTAAGTTTAAAATAAATTTTTTTCCTTAGGTTTATCCCAAAAGATGAATGACTCTTATATTACTCTTTTTTTCTTGAGGCTGATGATAGTCTGGATTGCATCCTGTTGGGATGGAGTGGCGATGGGAGAAATGTGCTGTAAAGTGCAAGATACTAATTTTTCTCTGGTGGTTTCTTAGATATTGCTAAACTGATGCAAGCAAACAATATTTTTCCCTTCCAACCACTTCCATCCCCTATCCCCTTCCTTACTAGCACCAGGCTTCTTCCTTGGCAGCGTGTAAGATGAGCTTTCTTCTCAGTGGCTGTGAGCAGCTTCAGGCACTTGGACAGTGAAAGCACTGTGTAACCTCCCAAATAGCCTGCATATATCCCACCCAATCCAGCTGTGGTAGAGCCGTTATTTTCAATATTGTCAGCAAATGCTGGGAAGCACTTACTGACTGAGAGAGTTAAATTGCTCTGAAGCTTTACAAGCTGTTGCAAAACCAGCTTCTGGCTGCTTTGGCTCTGAGTGTGGAAGCCTTACCAATATGAGTGAGGGTGAAGCAGATGAGCCTGTACAAAGCTTTATAAAGGAACTGGTATATTTCTAAAGTAAACAAAAATGCCTAGAACATTTTCTGAAGACCTGTCCATAACCCAATGTCTCACCTGTATTAATGTGCATCAGGAGCTGAAGCCATTTTCCTGTGCACTCTGTGTGGTGTGTTAAGGAAGCTTAGCCAGTGCAAGCAGCTAGGCTGGAGTGAACTACTGGCCATCAAAAAGATTTAGGTTGCTTTAAATAGACTTGTGGGAATCTGAAATACTTTAATCGCCTAGCTTGCAGCAAAGCTTTTGCAGTGTCTGGATTTATTTATATTCTCCTCACATCCTCCAGAGCAAAAGATAATGATAACATTTCCTTCTACCCCACTAACTTTACATAATTATTGTACAAAGGTTTTTGCACATGTCCCCAGACTTAAAGCATGGTGACAGGACTGCCTGTGCAGAACAGAGGATCTGCTCACTAGAGTAAATAGGAGGTGAAGAGTCAGGATTAGATACATATTTTATGAATAAGCAATATGTGGAAAACAATTACTGTCGTGAAAGAGTAGGTGGTTCATTAAATTTTAAAGTCGAAGAATTTGAAACTATCCGTTAGCTATGGCATGGTAGGTTCGTCCTGGCCTTGGACAAGGGTAATGGTGAGGTGGAAATCTCCTTGCCCTGAGGAAGGTACCAATGTATATGATAGACATTACATAATAACTGCATCCTCAGTATCCACCACAGACATTGTTTTGGATATTTCAATGACCTTGTTGTAATCCCGACTCAGTTACTTTTGTGGTTACAATGATTTGAACTTGAACTGCATGTTTGCCTGATACAGGAAAGGGTTGGATGGAGCTCTGATCAACCCAGTTCAGGGTCCCAGTGCCTGAACTCTCAGCAAAGCACACACTGCCCTGCATTTCCTGCTCCCAAACATGGACTGCTGGGCTTAGCAGCAGGCAAACATGGATGAGGAGCTCTTTGTCGGGGCATTAATAGGCCTTACAGGCCCCAACCTACCCAATTTGGGGTCTCACTCATCCCACCAACAGCCCATGTCAGCCTCCTGGGGCCATCAGCCCCTGTGCCAGTGATGCCACAGCCCTGCTCTGCTCAGCCATGGGTCCTGCTGAGCTGGGGCTGCTCCTGGTGTCCCCAGTGTCCTGCCTCTGTCTGGGGCAGTGGGATCAGCCCAGGCTGCCCTTGGACACCCCACACCACAGGGAGCTGTCAGCTGTAGCTGCACCCCACTGTGTCCTCTCAGTCCCGCTTCCAGCTCACACTGGGTTTTTAAAACCCAGTTTAAAAAACCATTTAAAACCATTTTAAAAAATGTGAAATGCAGCTGGGTATTTCTTTTTATCAGAAAGGTCAACATAAAGCACATTAGGGAATACTCTTTCATGACTTACAGGCAGACAGGTCTCCCTGTAGGATGAAAAAAGTGTCCTGCGGGGCTGGTCCCAGTCTTAACTTGCATATCTGTATAAAACATGTCAATGTCTTATTTCAAAACCCCCAACCCAGCTGGTTCCTCCATATATTTTTCACTTCATTGATTTTTAATTTAAGTTTTTCTTTAGTATATGACATCCACAAAAGTTTGAAATTTTAATCCCCAAGGGGCATCTTTGAGTGAGACGTGTCAGGCTCCTGCTGATGGTGAAGAAACACCTGGAGTTACTGATTGTCTTGATCTGGGCATTCTTGGGTGACCACCCAGGCCTGTTAGAGAGCTGCCAAATTGACAGAAGAGAGCAGACTCTCCTGCATAGAATACTTCTGAGATTTTGCTGCTTCTCTGAAGTCAGAAAGCAGAGACCTCTGAACACAGCTCTCCTACTAGGCAGGTTCCAGTCTCTTACAGAGGTAAATCTGTAATTCACAATGTCTGAGTCTTGGTCTTGAACACCCCAAAGTCTTGTGGGCTTAAGTACAGAAATAGTATTTCAGTTTGGATTCTGTGTTTTCATGGTATTCAGCTCTAAGTGTAAAAACATCAGTAGTCAGAAGACACCTCCTACTCAAATAGTCATATTCATGTAATCACAAGGACACAGAGGAAAAAAAGTCACTTGATTTGGATGAGTTTTCTATTAATTTTCAACGCATCTTGGGCACAAACAATGGTGGGTATTTTGATATACATATACACATGTGTTAATATCCTACCACCTCTGTTAAAATACTCAAGAGACACTTTTAATGGTGTAAATGTAGTTCCATATACATACATAGCCCGAAATGACACTAAACTTAAGGTGAAGAGCAAACAGCTTTAAAAAGGTATCATACTGTTGAGGCTCTTTGTGGACCAAATACAGGTTGTCTTCTTTCTGCAAGGAACAGCAGGTTCAACCAGAAGCTTCAGCAATGTCAAGAATTACTCAGCAGCAAAATATTTTTTTTGTAAGGGCAAATGAAAAAAAAGATTGGATTTGACTGACATGTACTTAAAGCTGTATATCATACTTCTGGTAAATGCAGAAGTGGAGATGAAACTGTTATGTAAATTTCTGACTTCCTTTCCCTCTTCCCAAGACAGCCTGGACAATTCATGCAGCTAAGCTGGAGCACCACATGACTGCTTTGTTTTGCACACAGTGTATCATGCCCTGCTCTATCCCAGCTCATGCTAAACTGAGTTAATATGAATGTAATGGTCCAGGATCTCTCTGCATGGCAACTTCCTGTAACACACTGAATGGTAAAAAGAGATCGGTAAAATTTTTCATATAAAAAGTATTTTTTGGTATAAAAGAGATATATTTTTTAGTATTAAGTATTTTTGGTATGAAAGAGATCAGTAAAATTCAAGTTAAAAAAAATACAAATTTGCACTGGACTGAAAGTAATGAATTTCCAAATATTTCTATTATGGCTTTAAATTTCATTATTTGACCTTGGAAGATGCCTTCTCCCAAAACTGACATTTTATCCCATTTTATCAGTTATTGAGACCTATCTATTTCCTCGATTTTTTCTCAATGTCCCAGTGTTGTGTTAGGTTAACAGAATTTTAAAAATACAGCAGCTAACTGCTTTCCATACAGCTATAAAACCAAATGTGGGGTTAGGATGAATAGGGCCCACATTCAGCTGCTGTTTGTGTATTAATTTGCCATAAAGAAATAAAATGTTATATGCACTTGCAAAAACAAGTTGCATAAAAAAAGGCTTCTTAGATTTCCTATGTTTATTACCCTTTAGCCGAGATTTTTAGAATATGCAGTGCCTATGTGCAAGATACACTAGGGGGCTTTGTGTTTATCATTAATCTGTTTGAAATCTGGACATTTGTAGTGTCCGTGATTAAAAACTCTCAGTGTTGTCTTGTCTATTACATTCTGTTTCTCAAAATGGCAGAGGTTCACAGAATCAGTATAAAGAAAGCAATCAGACATCTGTTGGTCTGATTCAAACCGGGACTGATAAGTCCTTCACATGCAGAAGCAGATATCCACATTTCTCACAGTGCTGCACAAAGATCACATTGTTGGGTCTTTGAATAACAAGAGGAGCTAGACCCAGCAGCACTCACTTGCCTGACCCATCTGTTTTGTTCACCATTCAGTGGTAAAAAAAGAGGGGCATTGCAACGACCTGGTTAATGTATTTATTGATCTCAGATACCTGAAAGCGTCCGAGGCATGTGCAGCTTCTGTATTAGTGTGAGTTCATCAAACTGATAGTTCTTCATCTGGAAACTGGTGTGGGTCTCAGCTTTGTGTCTGTGTGTGCACATGCATGCACATTGCATCTGCAGTGTTATATACACAGTTGATTTGACATTTGCCAACATTTCTCACTACTGAGATTATTATTTTGGGACCATGAAGAATAAAGAGGTAAATCATGGCTTAAAAGCTGCACTGCATGGTGTGCACTGCTTAAAACGGCCCTCTTACTCTTTGTTCATTTGACATAATACTGATAGAAATTCTCAAATGTGAGCTGTAACAGAGAGCAGTATTAGGTGTATCACTATCAAAGGTAGATTTCTTATGCTACATTTTTATTCAAATTTATTGAAAAGGCCTGAAAATTTCAAATGCTTTTGCATATGTATTAACATTAGCCAGATGAGAATTCTGTCTGGCTGTTCTGACTTAGTGCATTGAATGACTAATGGGATGAAAATCAGGAAATCTGGGTTTATATCCACATTTTGTTGTTTGTTTGTCTGTCTAATTTTTTTTAAATCTGTTTGTGCCTTAGTTTCTCCTTCTCTAAAAAGAGGAACATTACACTTGTCCGTATTTGTAAGGTATTTTAATACATCAACTAAATTTAGTCCATCAATGGAAAGTTTTATTTATCATCTCTTGTTCAGTGCCTGCTGCTCATGGACATTTGGGAAATGGATTAATCAGATGCAGGTGCATGGGTGCATTTGTGAGATTATTTCTGTTCAAGAACTAATTAAAAAACCTCAACATATTTCTGAAGATGTTGAAAGAAATAATAATGCAAAATTTAACAAAGGACTAAAGTCTCAAGAGTGTAATGAGCAAATCTTGAGGAATTTAACAAGTTAAATACACGTGATAAAGTTGACCAGCTTTGCACCTCAGTTTCTTTGTCTTCAGAATGGGATTGGGGAAATTAATGGCTTCCCAATAAAGCAGCAAGAATGCAATCATATCTGCCCTGTATGTCAAAGATGAAACCAAATTGATAATAATCTCTTTGGGTTTTTTAACAGTCACAGTAAAATGGCAGTAAGGAACTGAGTCTTCCTTAAAAAAAAAGGTGTCTTCAAATGCATGCATATTTACAAAACAATTATTGGCTTCTCCAGGTGATTTGTTCCCTTTGATATCCATGACAGAAATTATGCAGACTTTTCTGGAAATAGGATCCGATTATTTTTCTGATACATCTAAATCTAATGATGTTGGTTTTTGGAATTCATATGGGTAACAGTTGGCAGTACTCAGACAGATTTATGGACCCTGACAACACCCAGATGTATACCAGGAACAGCAGACAAGCAGCAATGGCTGCAAGTGAATATATAATGAAAGTCAGAGGATACAGTTCATCAAAGCAATTGAAGAAATTTGGATGAAAATCCAGTGACCTTCCCGCCATTGGTTCCTTTTGACAAGTGGCAGACATCTGTCCTACCCTTCCTGCTACCTTGCTGCAGTCCTGCAAACACACATTGAGCTGTAGAAATGGAAGTGTCAGGGAATTCCAGCCCAATCCATTTAGGAGTTAACTCATGGGACATGTGCATTTTATTACAGCTAGTTTCACGTAGCGATAACGAGCAGCCATGAGGCATTGCAACCTACTCCTTATTTAGAGCACAAAACAGCTTTATTCCTGCAAGGGCAGAGCCAAATGTTTTATAGCAAACAGTCTACACATTTCAAATGAGCTGTTTCTATAATTCTAGCAATTTATAGTAAGAACCAAAGCACATAATTATAGGTAAGGAAGTGGTGGTGTTGGGAGGAGATGATGGAAGTGTTTGTCAGTAAACACGCAGAGCTGAGGGCTTGCATCCTCCTCCTGCTGGAGCTCCACAACATCCCCAGAAGCCATGGAAGGAAGTCTTTGAAACATAACACACGATGAACATGTCCTAGACATAAGCATGTAGCATAAAATGGAGTTCGAGTGTGCCTGGCCCATAATTAGCTCAGGAGAGAGGGACTGAAGTCCTCTGACTGGAGCTCAAGGCTGGCAGATGGCTGTAGCCATGTAAGTAGGTCTGAATAGATTACTTTGGAAAATGAAATAAAAATCTGTAAGAAGTAGGGAGCTACAAGGCTTTTCTTTTTTTGCTGTGGCAGCTCTGGTTTAAATTGATAAGATAGCTATACTGAGCTGTTTTCTTCTTTTCATACTGAGGAAAATTTGGGGAAGGCTGTGCTGTGGGCATGCACAGGTGCTTCAGGGTCTTGTCTTGCATACAGTAAGAAATATTTTAACAATCACTTGCTCCTGCACAATATATAGAAGGGAATTTTGTTTATTTGATTATATATATTTGTATGGAGAGCATGAAACTAGAAACTATTATTTGGACATGTCTCAGGATATGCTGTGTAGACAGACAATGTAATATATTGCATAAAATGTTGCACCAGTTGTACTGCAACCCGTGGTACTCCTCTCTCAAATTATTTTTCGTGTCACTATCTCCTGTCTCATTAGTAAGAAGTTAATATGAATATGTTTATAATGTGCAGAAGGGGCTTTTCACTGGTGTGAAGCAATTATGTATAATCCACATTGCACTGGGCGTTCAGCCAGCCAGGGTTGTAGGCAAGTGCCATATGTCATTTCTCAAGTACATGATACATCATTGCTTGAGACCCAAGCATGTTTCACCGCACACATTGCCCATCCGTTTCTTGTTTTTATCTGTGGTTTCTGCATTGCAAGCTCTCTGCCTTCTGCTCTCTTTGGGAATCACTGTGCTGATTATGGATACTATCAGCACAACCAAGAGTGGAAATGATGCCGTATCCTCATTTCATGTAAAATTGAAGGTTACATTTCTGAGATTGATCTGTTATTGTGCTGCCCAGAAGAATTCTGCAAACCCAAGGAACAATACAGCATCATCATTAGCAGATTAGAAAGAATAACCCTCACAGCAGTTACTGAAAAGGATAATTTTTTCCCTCTGGTCTACATTTTCAGGTGTCTGTTATATTCTATATGCTAAAGAGATAACAGTTCTGCTTTATCTGCCTATTTATTCCTCTTGCAAAGTGCCTCTTTAAGAAGGCTTTTCAGTTCATTTGAAGGTTTATGACATTATGAATGACCAAGTGATTATTTACTTCTCAATCACAAAATGAATCCATTAAAATGGACCAAACAAATAGGACTATGACATTTTGAAATGGAATTGTTTCACACTGAAATCAGAGTTGGATTTCTGCATGGGTTGTTCTGCTGTATCTTCAATAAAATACACTTTGTGGGTATGTGCGACTGAAAAGGGTGATGAGTTACCATTGCAGTCTTGGAGACAGAAGCCTTTAAGCCAGTGACTGTGTGGTGATTATTTTCTTGCAAGACATTGGAAACTCAGATTTAGTGCTACCCTTTTCAGCAAGATCAATCCCATGCTTTCTGGTTTTCCTCTTCTTGTACAGGTAAGCCTCTGATTGACCTGTTGCACTTTGCATAAATAATTAACCAGTTCCTGAATCTGGGATTTGAGGTGCTTTCTTGAAGGTAGAATGTGATTCTTACAGTCTGTCTCCGTGGCTAGAAAATCTTGTATCATCACCAGCATCACCCTCCCAGTTGTGCTGTGGATGTAGCCCTGGAAATCTGACCAAAATTATCTAGCAGGTTCACTGGGGATGTAGTGATAGTCTAGGGAATGGATGAAACAGTGTTGCTCACTTATAATTATCTCAGTCATGAGCAGATTGTACTCTAAAAGACACTAATAAAGCTAAGGCAACTGGAAGACTCCAGACTATTAATATGGTTGCATACCTCCTGTGTGTCATTTTTTCTTTATTTTTCTGTGTGAAGGAGTTGGTTGTCTGAATTTTGTGCATAGCTGTTAACACGTACAGTGGAGGAGGAGCTCTGAAGAATGAGAAGTTAGAGATGCCAGTTATTGTGAGACTGCGTAGCTGCTTCATGCTTTGAACAGCAAAGGCAAAAAATAATCCAGTTTGGCTTTTTCCCCCAGTTCTGTAGGGCCCTGCCATTGCCAAGGACTGACAATGACCCATGGAAGCAGAATATTTATTACCCAATGAGCAGCGATAGCCCTGGTAAGAACCAGCAGCACTTCTGGTACCACTGTTTGCAGATTACTTGGAGATGACTAGTAAAAATTCCCAAGCCATACAGCCCTGAAGGAAACGGATTATTACAGTTACTTCATGTTTTCTCTTTTGAGAAGAAATTCCATTCTCAAATGGAATCTCAAGAACAGACATTCCCTGGGTATTGGTATATTTTTCAAAAAATTTGGGCATCCTGTTTCACAAGGAACTGTCCTTATTAGGTAATTTGTACAGATTTGGTGAGTGCAGGGAGGTACCTGTGTTTGAGATTGCTGTTGATGCTGCCAATGATAACAGTTTGCGAGGTGCAAGTTACTTGAATGGAGGAAAGAAATGTTAATGGAGCCTTACTTTGCAGTTTTGAATGGACTTTATATTAATCATAATATTGACTTTCTAATACTTTTCTACTAAATCTATCTTGTACACTTTTAAAATCAAGCTCAAGGAAAGTACAAGTACAATTGGAGAAGGAGTATTATAATTAAGATCATTGTTTCAAAGCAGTTAAAAGAGGCTAGATTTCTGGATCAGTTTTACTTTGATCTGGAAGTTCCATGTAATTCAAATACAACTCACTTTTAGTAGAAAGAAAATTGATAGACCTCTGCTTCTCTCCTTTTTAAGTCACTGTTCTATGCTTTGCAATAGGAACTATATATTTGCTGAAACATTAAAACTGCCCCCACTTCTGGTTTTGCCAGAGACTAAATATGTTCGCTTTAGGACACACTTTAGAACAGCACTTTTCCTCACTAGAGTGTCCTTAGTTGTAGTTTGAGGATGATAGCATTCCTTTATTTCAGTATTACAAAAATAAATTTCTTAACATTCATTGCACTTGGGCTAAAGATACCATGGACATGCAACCCTTGCCACACTCATGCTAAGGGACTGATGGTATTTAGCACGGCGCATGATGGGGTTTGTGCATTCTTAGACAGGATGTGGTCCAAGACCTGTCCTCTCAGCTGGACTTGGCTGTTCTTCCTCATCATCCTTTCCCTTCAAGGGTGCTTGGTTGTGAATCCCAGTCTTCAGTTGCAGTCTGTATCCCCATTTGCAGCAGAAGAAATGAACCCTGAACTCAATTCCTGCAGTCATGTGTCTAAACTACTTCACTGAGTGTGCCCTTATATTCCCTGCTAATTTACTGGTTACCATCAGCTCCTTTTCTGGTGTAGTGTACCACTGCTAGGGGAGGGAAGTAACAAGTCTGAGCAATGTCAGCCAAAGACTCCAAACTTTATTTTGCTACTTCACTGCACAGGAACAAGACACAGTCTTGGTTTAGTCAGTAAAGGTATCTTGCAGATGGAAATTCAGTGCTGGTGATATGCTGGGTTCTTATCCTTAGCTTAATTTTAAATACATAAACTGGCATGTCAAAATGTAAGTAAAAGCAAGATCTGAGACTGCTATTATTAGGTTTTTAAGTCTATATCCCAAGTTTGAGTTCAGTGCAGGACAAAAGATATACAAATCTAAATATATTAGTGTTTTACTTGTCATTGATGTAAAGGTTAGACATTTTCTTTTCAGAATATGGGCTGTGCATCAGTAGAAGTCATTAGCAGTAAACTCCTTTACTTTATGCAGTGTCATTTGCTGCTGGATTTGCATACATTTTTCTAATGACTCTACCTGTCAGCTGCCATGGTTTCTGCAGTATTTTCATATTTCACTGTTCACAGTTAAGAAAGCTTATGAGATCTTGGATCATTTATCAGTATTCGGTGTGGGATTTCATTATTCCAGGATGGATTATGGAGGCACAAACTGTTATTCTAATGGCTTCATTGC
Organism: Entomyzon cyanotis; assembly: GCA_024500445.1. Classification (NCBI taxonomy): domain Eukaryota; kingdom Metazoa; phylum Chordata; class Aves; order Passeriformes; family Meliphagidae; genus Entomyzon; species Entomyzon cyanotis. Next base: position 17,007,099 of record JAKEPQ010001030.1, read on the forward strand.
AAGTGGCTAACAATGTCTTACCAGGGACATTTTGTGTAACTGTACAGCATGTTTAAAAAAATATGATGTGGGGTGTGCAGTGGGCAAGATACCAACGTTTGTTTTATTTGTATTCTAGGACACAAGGGTATTAAGGAGAAATGAAATGGCAGCTGCAGCTGTTGTAGGCATTCCCCAAAGGGATAGAGCTAATAGGATATATGTCTTCATCCACAGCTGAGTTAATTTTGAGAGCAGAGGATGAAAAATGAAACTAAACACATACAACAAAATCTTGGATAACGGGGGTGGGAGGAAGTAGCCACCCTCACTAATCTGTGACATCATTGTGATAAAAAAGGAAATTTTTCCACTAGAAATCTGAAAAGAGAAGATTTCGCGAGGCAGCTGAAGTATTAGTCTGTCTAAAAAAAAGAACATTTTGTGGAACTGTATGTCTAATGGACAGTTTAAAATCTACAGATACTGTACATATAGAGTACTGGAAAAACATTGCTGAAAAATTTTAAATCTTTTTTAGGCCTGACATCAAAGGTTGTATTTTCTATATTTATGCTGTAGATGAAATGTGGTGATAGCAATACAAAGACACAAAATCTACGAGAGAAATTTAGCCTTTAGCCAGGCCCTAACTTCATTCTGACTAGATTTATATTCTGCATTTCTTCTATTATGGTGTCATTTTTTTTTAACGGAGCGGAAGGTAACTTTTCATTTTTGTCTTTGAGAAGCTTTCAGTCTGTCTCCTAGATCTCAGGGTTTATTTCTCCCTGGAAATTTGCCAGATGCAATACTGTGGAGAAAAATGCCTCAAACCTTTCTCTAATCTTTACCTATCTCTCCCACACAAAGAGCATGATTCACAGCAAAATGTCCCCACGTGCAATGATTTCTCCCCTGCACACTGATGGACTTTAATATCTTGAAGGTACATCTTTGCTAGCAATTCTGAAAAAAGGTAATCTCCCAGAGGAGCAGATTCACAAGCAGTGATGATGTCATGGGTGTTACATAGGCAAGACTCTGTTTTACCACTTGGTATGCTAATATTACTCAGAACAGGTCTAGAAAAAAGCATGTCCATCTACAGCCTGGCTCTCTGAGGCACAGTCAGCCTAATGCACCATTCTGTTCCTTGAGATCCTTTTGGAAGCAGACTGATACTTAAGGGGCACAGCAACCTTGTCCTCTAAGGTTTCTAACTACAGGATTTCCTTTTTATCTCCATGGTCTGTCTCTGTAAAGCTATGGAAATGCCACGTTCTGCAATATTCAGGTCTTTACATAGAGCTGTCAAAGTAGTCTTGGGTAGAGTTAAAGCAACAGATGTGTTTCCAGAATCAAATTGTAGTTTATTTTGTGAAGTATAATTTCATTTATTTGCTATGGTGAACAAAAATATTTGCTCATGCTCATTTGATCAAACTACGGGGGTTTGGGTTTTAATTTCATTTTTTTTAATATCAAGAATGCATTGATTCAGTGGCATTTTGGGTCAGTTTTTTTCTTCTGTTTGGTCCCTGTGGAGATAGTGTTGAAACGAAGAGTATTTCAACTCTGGTGCTAAGAGCTTATAGAAAGAGAAGTCGTGCTGGACCAGGAAGCTCATATTTTCCTTTGGTTCCCTTCCAGTTCTAGGAACATGTCATGCTGGCTAGCAGGAAAGTTCTACACTGGTATTAACATTTTTCATTCATTTTTTTCCCTCACCATTGTCACTTTCTCCATCAGCATAACTCATTGTACTAATTACGATATAATTAGTTATCCTAAGTTCCGTATTAAACCACGTATATTTCCATCTGTTCTGCAGAAAAAAAAAAAAAGAACAAATAAGAAAAAGATATGCACCTTAAAAGTAATCTCTGAAGATCTGAGGCAATATTCTAAGGGATCAGCAGGTACAGGGAGAAGAGGGGGTGTTTCTGATTTCACTGAGACATGCGCAGAGCTGCTCTGCACCATGGAAACTCTTATCTCAGTCCCTGCAGTGGAAGCAGTGAAGGATGAGGTTGTTTAAGTGACACAAATTATCTCTCCGTTGGAGTGTGAGGCTGAGTTTTTCAAGGCCAGTGATCAGAGGTTGCAGTAGCTCGGTGTCAGCAGCAGCTCTTGCAGCAATACTCAACATTGCATGGACAAAGCCTCCCACATGCACACACTTTATAAGTTAACCACTTGTTTTTCTGCAGCTAAATCAAAGCTCTTTGCAGGGCAAGAAGGCAAGGGAGAGAGACAACAAAGTAAAGAGAGAAAGCAATCAGTAATCCCATAACACTTCTCTTGTATTTTGGTAAATTGCCTCTTGAATTAAATGGAGCCAAGTCTGGATTCTGGGTAGCAAGAGAATTGTGCCCAGGTATCTGAATGTAAAACTCAGTGTACACGCCATACTAAATTGAGAGCAACATTTCCCATCGTGATGCAATCCCTGTTCTTAAACATTCTTGTTTAAAAGAAGAGTATATCAAGACCAATTACTGATGTAGCACCTGCTTGGTTTTGCACCCTGCTTGCCAGTTACTGTTTTATTAATTCATTCTAATGAGATAATGGAAGATCATAACAAACCTAGCCACTTTTGGCACCTCAAGCGCTTTTCCTGTCCTAGTGGTGCTTCACAGGTAATTGATAGTGACACAGCAGTGTCTTTGAACAGGGAGTTACTTGTTCACATTAGAAAGTGCTTTCAAGAGAAGGAGTCCTTTGATAAAACATACTAAAATTAAAATTTCTTTTCCCCTGGGAGGATGGAGGAGCTCACTTCCCTTGCTTCATTCCCAATGCGACACTGGCTGTGCTGTGGAGGCCAGGAACTCTGTCAAACAATAAATGCCGGAAGACTGGAGCCAGAGCAGCCATCTGGAATGAAGGTGTAGTGCTGGCAGAGAGGAAGGTGAATCCTGCTAAATGCTCATAAGATTCTTTAGGGTATGGGAAGAAAACTAACAGGGCAGAGAGTGATTTGGGCCTGAATGTGATCAGTTCTCTGCTTGCCCCCACTAATCGCTGAATAATTTGGGCAAAGGTTTTAAAGCATGAGGGGTTTGGTTTTGTTCTTCTTTTGGTTTCTTTTCATTAGCTAGTGATTTTATAAAATAAAATTTATGGTTAAAGCAATCAAGGACTCTTGTGGGCAAATTTTCTCTGCTTTGGTACTGGCTCAGCCATTGGCTTTGTGTGTAATGGCGAGCAACATCATCCATTGAATTCTTCAGGTTTTTCGTAATAATTATCATCCTGTGAATCACAGCATAATACAGTATAGCTTCTTGGAAATCATTAGGACCAGGATTTACTCAAAATGAGAACTGATTATTTTACTCAAACAACATGTGTGATGAAGTAATGAATGAAGTAATAAGATCTATATGAACTTTTTGCTTTAAAATAGCCTTCATATTACCTTCTGTTTAATGTTTTGGCTTTTCCTTAAGGGAAAATAGAAGGGAAAATTGTTTTAAAACTGATTAACTCCCTCTAGTATATTTGGTGATAGCTATAACTTTCACAGCTAGAAATTATCTTTGTGCCCATGACAGGAGGAATCAGGTGTAGGTAACATCAGCTGCCAGATTTATCTGGTGCTTTTTCTGTGAACGTTTTTTCAAATGACAGTAACCCAGCATTTTAGAGAATGAGTGCCTTGCCAAAGAGTGCAGCATGATGAGAATGGATGTCTAGAACAAAGCCGCTGATGCTACGGATCAGCTGTCCACATTATACACCTTTCAGGGGATTTCACTCCAGTCTGTTTCTAGATCAGTCTTGAGATCTGAGTTCCTGTTAGTGGTTCATCCATTGATCTTCCTGAATCCAGGTTGTGTGTGCCAAGACAAATTTCTGGTGTGACCAAAACCACAGTAAAGTGAGCATTACTAAGAAATCACTTCCAAAGAGCCCTTCTGATCTGAACTTAATGACTAGTGTGATACACCCTTCAGTTGATACTGAATCAGCAGTGAGTATTTGTGGAACATACCCATTAGAGGACTGTGCCTTCTGTGCTAAGTGTAGAGGAAGTATCTTCAAAAACAGCCTCTGCACTTTTAGGCCTCTCCCCTAAGGCCTCTGAAGCAGAGGAAATCTGCATTTATCTGCCATCTCAGTTAATTCAAACAGCAGTTATTTGGAACAAATCGCAATCACTCCTTCCCATAATGAACACAGATATTCAGATTGCCAGATGGATCTGAATGAGCGATAGCCTAATTATGGCTTACCAAAATAATAATAAAAATCTTAACTGGAAATATTTCTGCTCTCATCGACAGTTAGAGATAAAAAAGAACAACATAGGGAAATGTTCTGAGGAATGAGACCTCAGATCACTATGCAGTATTTGAGCCATGGATTTCCCCACATGGAGCCTTAATATGGTGTAGCAGAAAAGTGTGATATTTGTATAGAAGGTATATGCTACAGAATTATCAATCATGCCCATGTATGTTCAGTGTTTATACAGTTTCCCCAAAAGACCTTTGACTTGGTAGCCTAATTAGAAGTGCCTGCTCATTGACTAATTGCTAGTATTTATGTCCAAAACTCATCAATGCTCATAGTGACAAATAAGCAAGACCATTGAACCAAGAATATTCACAGAGTATGAAATATGACCTTTTCCTTGTAAGTGGAGCTACAAGAGCAGTAAGCAAAATGTCTTGCGGTTGGCTAGAAATCTACACAAAATCCAGTATTGCCAATGGCTTTGCACCTTCTGCTTTATTTGTCTGATTTGACAGAGTGTTTATTTTCATTGGAATGATGGAGTTTCTTAGCAGCTTCAGTTGCTGTGTCTGCTTTAGATGAAAAATATCTGGTTTCACTGGAAATTCTTTATTTTCTGTGAGAATTATCACACTCTGAGACACACCAAGAACGGGGGAAACATTCATACTCACTATGGAACATCATTTGTGATGAAGTTTTTGGAAGAATGAGAGGTGGGAAAATCACTACAAACAATGGGCCAGCGAGTGTCTCTGTGTTGTTGAACTGCACAGGAGCCAGTGCACAGAACTGCACAGAAGCCAATGAGAACTTCAGAGAAATACAGTGCTTTTTTTTTTTTTTTTTGCTAGCTTGATAAAAATATAACTCTGAGACCAAACTTCCAGACTGATCCAGACACATAGAACAGAGCAATGCATGGAATAATAGTCAATGAGACGGACTGAATATTCCAGAGGGTTTGGGTTTTTTGCAAATTAAGTATCTGTGTCATGAATCAAAGACAATAAGTATATCTTCAAGATGCTAATACATGAGAAGGCTGTATCTAAATGCAGTACTGATGTCCATAGGATGTAAGTGTGCATAAATAATTAAGTGATCTGTCGATCTTGTCAAGTGGTGCATGTATTGCCCTTGGCCATATTAACAATACAGAGGGTGTAGGCTGGAGGCGAGAGGAAACTGCTGTTTCTGGATAACCCTGCTGTACTCCTGGACAGGGGGAGCTTTCCTCAGTGGAGATATTATCAACATGCTCATCTCAGCAGACTGTCTTTCAAGCCTCAGTGAGCCCTAGGGCTCCTCAACAAGAAGGAGGCTGACAATAAAGCACTGGTTTCTTAGGCAAGCTCTCTGTCTTTGCTATCTTACCTGCACACATTAATTGTCCTGCCATTTCAGGAATGAGTCCTTTTGTATGGGAGGTTGCTGGCATATATATAAGGAAACCAAATTGTCTTCTCTGTTCTGAGACAGTAGACAGAAATAATCAGTCATTTGTCTGTTCTATTAAACAGAAGCTAAGAACTTCTGATTTCAGGGGTTCACAAAGACACAAAAGTCTTATCTTTTTATTTTTCCTCTTTTTTTTCATACTTCTAATTTGTTCTTTTTATCTTAGTTACATGACAGCCACTTTAAGCCTCGGGCTCCTTCATGTCTCTGTAAAACAGCTATAAAAAGATTGCAGTCTAACTGATTGCAGTCTAACTTTTCTCATCAACAAAAATCCCCTTCATCAGATAGATTACTACCTTGACCAATCCTGTGAATGACAGCCAGCACCCTGGGAAGGGGGTGAGAAATGTGAGGACATTTGCAGAGGTAGGGTAGATTCTTGATATAAAATATCATCCACCTTGCCTTGCTGACATTGCCCTCTCCACACTGCAGAAGCAGCTCTACTGCAGTTTGCCTAACATGGGATATCCCATCTTGAGAGCCTCATATCCCAAGATCACACTAACAACAGACACAAACCACGAGCTTCTTTTGTTTCTCTGCTGTGCTTCTCAGGGATGGAAACTTTTGCTAATAGAGCTTTTCTGTGATATGCTGATGTTTCAACATCCTTAGGATAGCGCAAGGAACAGTGAAAACGCATTGCCTATAGCCATAGCCAAAATCCATATCTCAGAGGAATTCTCAAAAACTATACATTTCACTAAGTGATATACTTCACTCTAAGAACAGCTTCAAGTAAGGAGACAATCATGCTCCTCTTGCAGCTCTCCCCAGTTTGCCAGTCCTCAGGCATAGCAGCTCAGGCCCACATGTCTCTTGTGAACCCTCTTCACTGCTGTTCTGTGCCCCAAACTTGGGGGAAAAAAGGTGCAAAAAAGGCAAATGAGCTCATCAGCTCAGTTTCCATTTGGGAGGTAAGAGAAGGGCAGAGGAAGGGGAGCCCTTATAAATGAATTGTGGTTGGCAGTGTTTGCGCTGCTGCTGCACAGGGAAGGTTCTGCCAGCTCTTCCTAGGCTTTATACTTCAGTGGTGAAAAATTGCTAGAGGTCAAAATTTGTCACTGGAAAGCTAATCCTGCAACGGCAAAGGTTTAGTTGTGAGGTGCACTGTGTTATTTGTCCATCTGTACTTTAAGAGTCTCTAGATTTTGAAAAGCCATAGGTGTGATTCCTTCTGATGTTGGACACCCCCCCATATCCAAATGAATTTGAAGGAGAGGTGAAGCAATACCTTATGACTCATTCTCCAGGTTTAGGGCAATTTGACCATGATTAATCATTTTCAACACCATTTGCAATGTATACTGTGATGCCAGTTCAGGTTCACCAGTTGTTTCTCACCCAGTGAACTGTAAAGTTCCTGATGTTGGAAGATCTGTGCTCTCTAATAGGCAAGACACACTCTTGGGAAGGCAATAGAGAATGCCCTTTGTAGCAGTTGGTGGAATCTGGAAAAAGTATCTGAGACTTTCTTGTCTCAAAATTTTTAATGAGGATGCATTTCTATTCCCTGCATTCCTGTACAACCCTATCATAAATTGAGAATGAGGATGCAGTAACATTTAATGACTATTTCACTACATATCTTCATGTAAACAAGAAAAAAATGTACTTCAGAAATTTTGACTAATAAAAAATGCATGTAATTTATTAGCTATTCTAATGAATCGTGTTGCTATGAGAGTTCTGAAAAGGCATAAATTGTCTTCTGGTTCAAAATCAAGTATATTATCATATATATGAGGGCTTGTTAGTATCTGTGAGCACAGGATTTCCAATTGGTCTATGAAAAGGAAGTGTTGAATCTTCATAAAATATCTTCAAGGTAGGCTGCTTTTGTCAGTTACACTGAAAGGAGAGAGGCTGAGGAGCAAGAGGGCTATGAAACTTGCTCATTTGCTTAAGTTTGAAGAGAAAGACAGCACTTCTGCTTTCCAGTCTTTTTTTTTGACCACGTGCATTTCCAGCAATTTTAAAGTGTGGCCTAATGTACCCCACTAGAATTGAAATGTTGTCCTGTCTTAGAGATCCAGGAGGTATAAGTTAAGGCATGGAAATTTACCTCCCAGGTTTAGTTGTGGCTTTCAGCTTGTGGAACAGTTGTGGGTCAGAACACTTCTGATCCTTGCTCTAGAGCAGAACACCAACCACATCCTGGGCTGCCTCAAAAGCAGTGTGGCCAGCAAGTCAGTGAAGGTGATTGTCCCCCTCTACTCCATCTGGGGACACCCCAAGTCGAGTACTATACTCAGCTTTGGGGATCCCAGCGCAGGAAGGATTTGGTCCTTTTGGAGCAAGTCAGAGAGGACCCGGTGATCAGAGGTCTCAAACACCTCTCCTCTGGAGACAGGCTGAGAGAGTTGGGGTTGTTCAGCATGAAGAAGAGAAGGTTGTGGGGGCACCTTATAGCATCTTCCAGTACCTAAAGAGGCCTGAAAGAGAGATGGAGAGGGACATTTTACAAGGGCAGGTAGGAATAAAGGCAAGGAGTAAGGGCTTTAAACTGAAAAATGGCAGGTTAAGATTAGATATTAGAGAGAAATTCTTTACTGTGAGGCACTGGAACAGGTTGCCCAGAGAAGCTGTGGGTGCCCCAACACTGGAAGTGTTCAAAGCCAGATTGGATGAGACTTGGAGCAGCCTGGACTAGCAGAAGATGTCCCTGCCCATGGTGGGGGGGTGGAACTAGAAGGTCTTTGAAGTGTCTTCCAAAGCAAACCATTCTATGATTCTCTGATTCTCTGCCTTGTGCTGCTAGAGCAGTCTTTCCCTCTGAAGTGGCCGTGCCCCTTTCCCCTTGCAATTATGATAGTAAGAAAATGAAATAAATTAGAACCGTAGAGATGGAGTTAGGAATATTTCCAAGCCACCATGTCTAGGTGTGGGCTGAATGTGTCATCTCAGGGTGACCATTCCTAGTTGTTTGCCAGATGATTTCCTCAGGATTTCCAGACAGCATTGCCTGCACTCCAGCCTCACCACCCTGGGCTAGAGGCCAAGTACAGATTCTCCTGTTTTCGCTACTGCTCTTTTTAATATTTTCTTCTTAATTATCCACGTTTTCTACTAAAGCAAGTGGAAGGTGTATAGGATCAAGCCACGTGTGCTTCAAGCCCTAGAGCTGGAGCCCATATTCAGAATCAGGTATTTGGCATTAGGGTTTCACTCCAAATAAAGAGTCTGCAGTTCAAATTATGCTGATAAGGTCATCACTGCTCCAGAAGGATTCCTGGAGAGATGGTTCCACTGAGGTGGGTTTCTCACCTGTGAACACCTGGTGTGACCATACTGTCATTAGAAGGTCCCTTACTGATCCAGTGTGTATGAAAACAGAAACCTTCCATGAAAAATCGACATTTAGGCAGGTGATTTTCCCTCTGATTGTATGACTTGCAATAGGTGAGTTGTTGCTATGTGTTGTTGCACTGGAGACTATGTCTGGTCCAAGATTTCTTCCTCTACAGATGACTGGAAATTAATGTCAGTTACAGTCACAGGACTGAAGATAAAATTAGAACTTAACAATATTTCATTCAAATAGATCCAGAACAATGGCCAAATTCCCAGCTAATTTATGCAACGTTAACTTTGAGATTATAGTTAAATAATTAAATAGTACTCTTAAAGACTGTTACCTCTATTATCACTTAAACCAAAGTATATTGTTATCCTGTTATTAAAAAAAACATTTCACTGTACTTATGTATCATTGCTCATCTTTGGCTAGCACCACACCTGAGACAGACTTCTCTCACACACCAACTCATGCCATAACCACTTGATCTCACCTTCAGCTTTATCTTCTCTGATGATTCTGCTGTGTTTAACAAAACATGTCTTTCCCTTTTTTTTTTAAAAAACCAACACAACACAAATAAACCCCTCATAAACCCTGGTCTAAAAGCAGGTATAAAGGAAATCTTGGCATTTTAATGAAGAGTACTCTTGTGATTTCAGCCTTATTATTCAATTGTGTGTTCCTATAATCATCATAATATGGATATGATATATGCATAAATTGAAATAAGTTAGGTGGCACTGTCAGGGCATTTATTTAACCTATAAATCTTTTATCTATTCAAAGACTTTCTCCCTTTGGGGTCTTGGCTTTTCAAGCTTTAACTGTTTCCAAAGAGATGGTGCAGCTTAACTGTCATGGTTAAATAGAGGAAGTAGAGGAGGTTTTACAGCAAGTACCTTGTTGGTATCTACATGTCTGTGGGTAGGAGTCAACCCTCTAATACCATTTTACATTTCCTAGGACTTGCTGCCTAGCCTCCATTTGACTCCATAGATATTGTCCTGGTTTCCCATGGTCTGTAGATGTTTAAGCAAGTGAATTCAATGCTTCAGATACAGTACATGGAGCAGTGCTATTCATGCTACAGACCATGAGGATGGGCCCTGATGAAGGTATGGTGAAAGGAAAATCAAAGGAGCTTTGTAGGGGCATCTTGGGAAAATATTCTGAGATATCAAGGACAAGGAAAGCAGTCCTACTTGAACCACGCCTGAAATCGTAGGGGTGAGTGAAATTAAGAAATTAGGAGGATTACAGGTCTGTGGTGTTGATCCTGACCCTGTGTACTGTTCCTGACCTTGATTCTGAAGGACTTACTCTCCCATCATGTTATTATCCAGCAACAGCTGTTGATCTCTCAGTCAAACAGGACTGATTCTTTTCCCTTATTTTCTTCAGGGAGCACCACTTTTTAAGGTACCAGGGAAGAGAAAGAAAATTTACTATCATCCTGTATAATTTTTATTCTTTGGAATTATAGGCAGTAAGCATGGTCTGAATTGACTTAATTCCTCATCTGGATGTCCATCTGGAGTTCTAGGAGAAATACAAACTCTGATTGTAACAGATTGGCTGGAAAATCCAAATACTAATTTTATATTTCATGAAGATGTCCAGGCTCTCCTGTGCCTGGACTAAAGCTTTGTCTCTCAGAAAGTTCTTATTCAGTGCTTATCATCCAACCAGACCTGTACACCTCAAAAATCACATTTTCTGGTGTGTTTGTTATGCTGAAGTGTCATGGAACCAGGAATAGTTACTGAATGACAAGTCAGGAAATTACTTCTAGACAAACATAAAAATATGTCCTTTTTCTTTTAAGAGGCAGGACATGCTGAGACTGTCATTCAAGTCCTTGTAAGTAAGGAACACTCAGACATACTATTTACTGCATAGGTCTTGTCTAAATCTTCCCCATACTGAAATGATCCTGCTTAAGCATTACGGTTCATATGCCAGTTAGTTCTTTACTTACCTGGCTGGAAGCACAGTCAACTGACGTTATGGATGAATAACGCAACAAACCTAAAACCATGCCCTTTGGCAAAAAAACCCCCAACTTTCCAAGGCAAATTGGATGAATCATCGATAAAAATGTTTAGAATATTTTAAAGTATGCCTGAAGCCACCCCTGCATAAGCTTCCTTTAGCAAATCAGAAACTATCGTAGGATTATGAAAGCTAGGCAAGTTCTTCGAAGTCAGGTATTACTGACTGCTACTTAACTAGATGACATCAAAATGACTTGTCAAATAGGTAGGAAAAGAAACTCGGGAAAAACTGGCATTAACTGAGGTCTTCATGACTGCACCTTTGTTCCAGGATAGAGAGATAAACAGCATAGAAACTTGGTGGTCAGTGTTTTCTGGCAGTATTTTGATGGCCATGGGCATTGCCCAGGAATCTAATGCCCCAATGAGTCTCTGTTTCACATGCACATTTCTACATGTGAGTCCTGCTGGCAAGGGATGAATTCTACCAGGTATCAGACTTCACCCTGAAAAGTGAAGAGATTGAATTAATTTCTTTGATCTTGCTTTGCCTGCCATCCTTGCAATACCGAATAAGCTGGCATGTTGTAATTATCTCTAGGAGGAGACAAACATGACTACATGAGCGGATAGGTCTTTTTAAGCACTGAATTTCTGAAAAGCAAGAAGAACAGCAAATACCTTCTCTCTGCACTGTGCACACTCCTGCCTTTGAGGAAAGGAGGAAAGAAGAGTCAACACAGCACCCACTTTTTTTAGGTAAGCTTATTTCACTGTCAAAAATATTCAAGTCATGACAATGTTATACAATCACATTAAGAAAAGTATTGTTCCTATTTCAAAGACTGTCTCATGAGGATGAACAATTGTAAAATCCTCCCTGTGCTGTTTTAAGGGAAACTATCCATGCAAGAAAGAAGAAGAAAGGAGTTAGCTGCACTAGTAGCTGGCTGCACTCATCTTTCAGCCCTGTTGTTCTCCAGGAGGTGGAGAGGTTGGCAGTGGGGACTGTTGTTTTGCTGTGCTCTAAAGGGACACTGAGCATGATGTGCTAACCTGGAGAAGCCATGCCAGCTTGCATGTATACTTCACAGAGGTTTTCTTTATGAGCAGAAAATTTTGACCAGTCTTCCTGATGTTTGAAGTCATGGGGAAAACATCTTGCTCATTCTGAATCTATGAAACATGCACAGTAATGTGCATATATTGGGTAGTTCATGGCTGCTACACAAAAGCTTCCTCTTGCCTTTGCAACACAGGTAAGTATGATGCTGTGGTGGAAAAAGGCACTGATGTAGACGGAAGTTCCAGCAATAAATATGGAATGTTCTTTATACCTTGCCCAGAAGAGAAGGTGAGTTTAAGTGTATTTCTTGAAGTATGTGGAAAGCACTTCTGTACATCACCAGTACCCATCATCATAAAGCTGCAGCTTTAGGCAGTACTTTTTTCTTGATGATCATAATTCAAAGCTACAAAGAGGTTTTTTAAGACAATCTGACAACAGTAGCAAAAGCTTAGCAGGAGCAGGAGCTCTTAGGTGCCCTAGAGCTTTCTTTCGAGCAGGAAATCAAGACAGGTGTCATGTCCTGACTTCCTTGTATTTGGTGATTTTCCCAAATACAACACAGTCCAAGAGAAGAAATACCAGCTGTGTCCATCTGCAAGATAACATTAAAGGAAATAACAGGGATAAATTTTTTTAGAAATGACATCTAGGATGCAGATTGGTTTGATACTTATCAGTAGCAATGCTGTGTCCCACTAATTCTAAAATCAGTCTTCTGCCTAAGTAAATAGCCATAATTTCTGGAAGTGTTTGCTGACAGTGGCTGATCTTCAGAATGTGGGATAGATCTTGTACCTTCTGTGAAGAGACATGTATTTTGCTTGAGTTGATTTGATGGGATGTGCATCAGGGCTTGTGCTGTTGGGTCAGTACTGAAGCAGCACTGTCCACTTTGATGCCCTCATACTCTGGCCTCTGGGGTTTCAGAACAAATTAATTCATCTCATCAGCTAGGAGAGATGTTGGGCCAGAGTCTTCTGGGAGGATTTCCTCCCAGCTGCTCTGGAGCTGATATCTTGTGAAATTTGCTGAGTCTCTGAACTGTTTAAAGTGCTAAGACTGTCTAGTAAATGCTAGACAAAAAGTGCAAGTGGGGGATCCCCCCAGTCCCAAGTTATGGGGCTGACAGCAATGAGTTTGTCATATCAATGCACTTCATCTAGGCAGAATTAGTTCTTTTTCTTGTGTGTGTTTGGGCACAGGAGCAGCTCAGGCTTTTTCTGTTTGTGTAAAAAGTGGCTCAAAGCCAAAAAAAAATGAAAACTGCACTGCATGCTGAACATGTTGGGGTGCATGTGGTTGCCTTTGGAATGTGACCACACTGCATTCATGCTCTGAATATTACCCAGCGTTCTCCTCCTTCTGCCAAGAAGCAGCTAAAAGTAATTTTTTTCTCATGTGTTGGTTTTGTTTGTGATACTGAAAGTATGTGGATGGTTACTGAAAATGTTTATTAAATCCCTTTGCAATGGGACAATTAAGTTGTTCCCTGCCAGTGAGAGACTGCATACAGAAAGCAGCTGCAGTGCAGCAGAGGAATATCCCCAACAGCTGGAAGCCCAGGTATTCTGTCCTCTCCAGAATTAAACTGTACTCCAAATTGCTGTACTGAGGAAAATTATATTGTACAAGCAGGACATCATTCCACATTTTCATCATTTCCCTTTTCAAGGATATTACAGGTGCCTGTTCTGCAATCCTAGTTCAAAAGCAACCTATGTGCAAGACACACCCAAACAGCAGGAGTTTCTATCTCCTGACTGTGCTGTAGCAGATGATTCCTTTGGAATCTTCACGCACAAAATGCAGCTGAATACACTGAGATTCCTATCTCATGTCCCCTGCAGATCCACAGGCTAGGAATAAAGAGAGAAGATATTCTTATGTGATTTCTTATTGCAGCTTTGACTGCCTTGTGCTTCACTTGTGATGATTCATGAGGTCTCTCCTGGTGGCGGAGTTCTAATCTAGGAGTTCCAGACAAAACCATAAATACTGGCATTTGGACAGCTGACCCCATAAGGGCAGGTGATAATCTCCAGCACAATGGCAGTAATTGCCACCCGCTTTTCTGTTTTTTGTGGGAAAAAACCATACATATAGACAAGGCATGTATGCTTTGTTTGGCCACAAAAGCATTTAGAAAGATGCCCGACATGACAGCAGTGTTCAACATGTTAAAATAATCTCCTTCTATCCAGGAACTTGGCACAGATCTCATTACCTACTGCATCAGGTCACATCAGCGTGTGCTGTGTGACATGATGTGACACAGCTTGAAAGCAACTGACACAGCATTGCCTCTCCCCACCACAGAGACATATACTGGATGCTCAGGCAACAACTGGTGCAGCTATTAAATCCTCTCTGTAACCTGCAGTTAAGCAAGTGACCCATGCTCTGAAGCATCTTAATTTAATAGCAAATTGCTATGTTTGTGCCACCTTGAAGAAAGGGTTTTCTTACACGGCACCTCCACTGCCATTGCATTAGAAACTCATGTTGGGCTGTTGAGAGCTGATGCACAGCTCAGTGCTTCAGAGATGGTCCAGCAGTGAGTGTGGGAAGCCTGAGCTTGCTGCAGGGTGTGGCAGGTCATTCCCACTGACTTAGGCAGTTATAGTCCTCTACAAAAATATTCAAATGGCAGGTATAAAACCAAAAGCTTTGTGGCTATCCACATGTATTGAGAGCTTTGCACTAACTTCTTAAACCATAATGCTAAACCATTGCAGAAAATAAATTTTGTGAAAACTGGGTGAAGAGGGCACCTTCCAAAAGTAAAAAGCTTAGGAAACTCATTGAGATAATGAGCTCTCGGTGATTAACCCAGTCACTGTTGAGGTCACCAGCAGTATTAGAGCCATAATCCCATTGATTTAGATTATTGTATAGTTTTGTAGTTCAGTACCTTCTAGGTTGTATGCTTTTATGTTATGTCTTACTCTTGTTTGATGGTGTGTAAGACCTCACCAGAAATCAAGGGTAAATATTATTCAGATAGGTAACAGAGAAGATTGTATCTGCCCTTATCACATGAAGTTATTTCCTGACTCTGTACAATTTCAGAGTCTGGAAACTCTGGCAAAATCGTAAAATACAAGAAAAGGGTGCCCCTGCATTTGCCTCTCCAGGCAGCGTGCGTGCCTCTCTGTGCAGCCCCCTGCTGCCAGCCCTTGTTTTGGGCTCTGGAGGTGATGAAATGAAGTTGGCAGTTTTCTAATCATGACCATCAAGTTCAGAGCAGAGGAAGAACAAAGATGGGGAGTCATTGGAGAGCTAATATTGGGCTACTGCAATGGCTCTGATGACTATTTTACATTGAAGAACAAATTGAAGCTTCATAGTTGGAAGCTGGAAGAGGCTTGTGGAGGAATTGCTCTGAGAGCCTGAGGAGACCTAGTGACTGAATGCACATGTAAAGCAGAGTAATGATGCAGTCTCCATGGCAGCATCTCAGAACTGTACAGTAATATTTTGAAATGTAATATAGGTTCTAATTTTTCAGTCTTAACCCATCAAATCAGTTTTACTATAAATACCCACACTATCCAGTCTCTGAAAGAACTAAGGCTGACAGTTATTTTAAGACTGTCCAACCAAAGACAAAAATGCAATTTATATTCCCTGCCAAAATACACTCCTTCAATTAGGAGAACAGAAGGATTTTTATTTTAGGCAGGCAAAATCGAGGCAATACAGAGATTACAGGAGGAACATGATCTTTACTTCCTCATACATCTGGATTATGGTAATCTTCACTTGCCAACATCTGAGAACACTGAAACTCTGTGGGCATGTACATGGGAATGCTTGTTATGGCCACAGCACCAACCAACTCAGGGCACGAAAGGGTTGCTGAATCTGTCTAAAGCCACCAGTGTTCACCATGGTATGTAACTCAGAGCACATCTGAAAAGGCAGTGGCTGCTGTTTGCAGGAAACAAACAACAGGGTTAAACACGCACCTAGTGAAACAAGGGACCCCAAGGGCTTTGCTGAACCCACTAGTGTGTCAGTATGTGCCTTTGTGTCTGAGGAAGCAGATGTTGCTCCAAGCAGGTAACTGGGAGCATGCATGAACACTCAAGGGAGCAACTGAATGTCTTCAGTGATGGTTGTCTGGTCTCCATAATAACAGCTGGATTCCATTCAGTATAACAGCTTGACTGAGAAAAGATGTTCTAATGGAATATCAGTTGTGATCTGTGTCTCCACCTGACTTTATTCTCTGTTGAGGAAATTCACAATAATCCTATGGGAGCTGCTGAGAAGTTGTCAAAATTGTCAATTATTAAAGAATGGCAAGCGTGGGGGTGGTTAATGAAGTTGTGTTGAATAGTGTGGGACCTGACCATGATGTAAATGGTATGGAATAAGGGGTGGAATGTGCTGGTTTTGGCTGGGGTAGACTTAATTTTCTTCACAGGGGCTACTATGGAGCTATGTTGTGGATTTGGCTGAACACGGTGTTGGTAATGAAGAGATATTTTTGTTATTGCTGAGCAGGGCTTGCACAGAGCCAAGGCCTTTTCTGCTTTCCTACTGCCACTCTGGTAAGGAAAATGGGGATGTATAGGAGATTGGGAAGAGACACAGCTGGGACAGGTGACCCAAACTGACCAAAGAGATATTCCAGACCATATTGCATTATGTTAAGTATATAAAGTGAGAGGAAGAAGGTGGTGAGAGGGATGTTTGGAGTGATGGTGTTTCTCTTCCCAAGTCACCATTACCTGTAATGGGGCTCTGCTCTTGTGGAGATGGTTGAACATCCATTCACTGCCCATGGGAAACAGTGAATTAGTTCCTTGGTGTGCTTTGCTTGGTGTGTGTGGCTTTTGCCTTCCCTATTAAACTGTCTTTATCGCAACCCATGAGTTTTCCAGCTTTTATCCTTCCAATTCTCTCTCTGATCCTGCTGGTGGGGGAGTGAGTGAGTGTCTGTGAGTGCTGGTGGGGGAGTGAGTGAGTGGCTTGGCTACCAGCTGGGGTGAAACCACAGCAAAAGTTAACATTGGAAAATGTGCCCTTATTCATCACTGTCCAAATATAATTATTATGCAAAGAGATATAACTAATTTTGAAGTTATTTGCATTTGTGGTACTTCTCTATATACAGATACTACTGTGTCTGAAATATTTGCTTTATCATGCCAGACTAGATTTTCTAACGCCACTCGCATTTTTTACCTTCCGTGCAGAGCACTTGCATATCTTAACCCTGGACTGCTCTTGCAGATTGGGTGCTTTGAAACCCAGATATGAAAATGCTTGGACAGACATAAAGTAGTGTCCCCTATAAACACCAGAAACCCAGTCTTATCCTCTGATGGAAAGCAATTGGCTACAGTCTGTCAGTCAGGCATGACAGCTCTGACCCATGCTAGAATTACAAATTTTAAAAAATCAAGTTACTCATGCTCTTGGCAAGTTAAATGTTTTGCCATCTGTAGTAGCAGATACATCAGTGGTGCCAGGATTTCTTCAGAAATTGAGAGCATTTTATTCTTTCCAATAGCCACAGAAACATTGAGGTGTTGCTAGCAGCTTTGCTGCTAATTAGGCTTACAACTAAAGCAAAATAAAATAAATAAATATACCATGAGATAATTGCAAGATGCTTAGAATGTTAAGTAAATAGAATAATCAATACACAACTATTTCTAAGTCTCTGTGGAAAGTGGAGACTGATTTTCAAATGGAGACACCAACTCAGTGACGCAGGTGCTGTGCCTGAGCCAAGGATCCACTGAGTACTCACCGCTGCTTTCCAGTGCAGTCAGCGTTTGCAGGATTAGGCCCATTTGTGGAGGGCTGGGAATTAAATGAGAAAGAAGGGTTTGGCAGATGCTTGTCTGTGTGAGATGCTGGGATTCAGTCCATCCAGTATCAAGCTGCAGTCTCTGGATAAAACATGGCATCTGGATAAGAAAGAGCAGGACATTGCACAGCTGTTTCAAGGCAGTGTGGCAATCATTGCCCAAATTCAGGGACCAGTGTGGGCCATGATGCTTTACAGGATGTCCCTTGGTCTCCCAGAGGTCCCATGTTTTTCTGCTAGCCCTGTGCAGGTGCTCCAGCCCAGCAGCACCATGTCCCAGGCCCCAGGCAAGGAGGCAGGAGGGGTGACATGCAAGCACATGGTGAAAAGTGACGCACAGCCTGATAACGTGGAGGTCACTGACTGGGGTGTGGGGGCAGCACAGATGACCAGCAGCACCAGCTGATAGCTTTTACCTGAGGAGAAGGGGGAGGAGGAGGGGGAGAAGGAAGAAAGCTCATGGTACTGCATTTAAACGTGAGCCAAATGCTCACCCACGGTCATATTCAGGCAGAAAATTTAGATGTGGTCTTCAGTCTTTTCTATTTGTACCACAGATGGTGAATATATTACCCAGCTTGTCCCATTTTTCAGCTGTGACTGTGTACGTTTTCTACACAAATTCCTGCCTTTGCAGAGGCTCACAGTGCAGGTGCTAATTCTCCCCAAAATCTGAGCTGATTGGGAGCTACAGTCACACCCTTAGGGATGGAAAAAGTGAGGCATATTGGAAAGTGGGAAGGTCACAATTTCAAAAACAGCTCCATGTCCCTCCTGGTTCTTAATATGCCCTATTTTTAAAATCTTCTTTCTTTACAGGGGTTGATTCTACCTTGTTATTTGTACAGCATCTGGTATCATCAAGTACAAGTGTGGAACTCTTGGCATTACCATTGTATAAATGCTTAAAAAATATTCCTAATTAAAGACAAACAAGTTTTTTTTTCTCTCTGTTTATATCTTAAGATCATCTCTCTGACATGTTTTATAATTAAAATATATATAGCAGAAACAATGATTAATTAGAAAAGATTACAGGTTTATGTCTTTCTATATAAAACATTAAAAATTGTGCAAAGAGCAAAGATATTTCACAGTTCTAGAAATACAATTCCATATTATTTCTTAATCTTCAGGTCAATTTGGATCACTAATATGCTCAGTCAGAAAAATCAGTTGATCAAAGGAAACCTTAGCTCACACTTTAACATTAAAACCTTAAGAAACAGTTTGTTGATTTAAAATAAGCAGGCACACCCTAGAGGTAAGTACAAAATGCCACAGTTTCATATGGAACTGAATTTAATATAATAATATCATATGAAATACAATGCGGAAAAAGATCAATAATAATTTTCAAAAAATTCTTTTCTAAAAAATGCTGCCCGTTCTGTGTTTGTACATATTTTAGGAAGGGATTTATTGTTCACCAAAGAAAAGCTGTGAAAATTTATTCCAGGTTTTAGCTGTTGAAAGCATAGTGGAGAATTCAAGGGAGATGAATATATGCTTTTTTGGTCGGCGGGGGCTTTTCTCATGTGCGATTTGTGAGCCTTAGAGAATTGTTTATTTTAGGACAAGTCAAGGACTGAATCACAGGGAGTCACTTTTTATTTTGTTTTACTTGGCTTCTCTCTGGAGAGATGCCAGGACTGGCAGGACTCTGTTCTGAGGCTGGTGCTGCTGGCTGCCTCTCGGTGCCTGAGCAGCTCCCAGCCCCACAGCTCCAGGTAGCACTGCTGCAGCGGGGAGGGACAGCAGCCTGTGCCATTGGGCCTCCCAATTAATTCGTGGTGCTTCAATGTCCTCCTTTCCAGGCACCAGCCATTCCAGCAGCTGCTCTGGGCCCCTTGCAGGATGGTGGGGATGGTGTTGTCCACTTCCCTGTGTGTCCCTCTGCCCTTCCTGCAAAGCCAGGAGGAGAGGAGACACTGCTGCTGCCCTGTCCATGCCTCCTGCACCCTCCCTGCTGGGACCACCCTCTGCCCTTTGCAGAAGCCTCTGACACCCTGTGTGCCATCTCTGCTGCCTTGCAGCTACAGATGAGCACCCTTCCTGGCCTGGCCAGGGGCAGCAGCTTCTCGCCCACAGCGCTGTGGGCAGCATAAGAAATTCCTCCTGCTTCCCGATGCATGCAGGCTTTCCCAGTGAAATCAATCAGGGCCCATTGACCCCAAGTTCCCTACAGACCCGGGGCGCCTGGCCCAGGTGGGGTTTGCATTTTTGGCGTGCATGGTCCCGCTCTGGGCTTTGGGCTCTGGCAACAGCTCAGGGAGAATTGGCTGTGTTTGGAATTCCATGTCTCTGGTGGAGATGCAGCATTTAAGCATTAATTTGTTCTGCATGAATTTGCACAGGAGGCAAACACAGAGGTCAGATTCTGCCACGTTGAATCATGAGGGCCTCTTAGTTCTGCCTGCCTGCCTGCCTGCTGATCAAGGTTAGTAAGAGCTGGCAAGCTGCAGAGGCCCAGTTACACTGCTTTAAAATCTTTCAAAGGCAACACTGAATATCACCAGTAAAATCAACTGCGTTGGTCTCACTGGAGTTACATTTGCTTGCCTCAGTTGTCAGTTTATCTATCAATAAACAGATAAACCTGTTGCTGAAATAAACTGCCTTTCTTAAGTCAATATTGATTTAGGCTGAAACTGCATTGAAATGGGGATTGAAAGCATTTGAATAACTGTTGACTTGTGTTGCACTTTTTATATTGCACCTTCAACATTTACAGTGCAAAGTAAGTTTTAGAATTGAATTATATCTTATTCTGCTGTGGCTGACACCAGACACACGTGTGACATGAGGACTGAAGAGATCCGTCTTCCCTTCACAATAGAGATCTTGCAAAAAAATCTATCATTAAACAGTATTCTTGCTCCATCAAATAACTCTGTGCAGAAACTTCTATGATTCAGTATGGCTCAAAGAGACAACCCTATGCTTCACACCTGAGCTGAACTCCTCGAGCCTGCATTACTGAGCTGCAGCCCAGTGTTCCAGTCCATTTTCTCATGATGACACCAGCATTCAAGTTCAAGAGCCCTATAACCATTGCCTGTGTCCTGCACACTCAAAAGTCATAAGCCCCTAAGCTCTTGCTACTGAAGTTTTTGGTGTTCTGCTACTGCCCCTGCCTAAAATAGCTTCCTTGGTACATGGCTGGACATCTGCATGCTTATCTCACTTCTGCACTTGGATTAGAAATAGGAATCTCTTCAGTTTAATCCCCATGAACCATGCATCCACTGCCTGGCATAGCTAGTACAGATAACTCCTGTTCTGAGGGCAGGATAAAATTTAGATTGATTTAATTTCAAACCAGTGGCAGTGTTGCTGAGTGAAGAATGGGGAGAAATCATCCACATTTTCTAGAGATTGTAATGACAATTTTAATATTGTCTGTGCTTTAAAAGAAATGCACTGCCTGTTCTGAAAAAGATGGCTCAGATGTTTAAGTCCAAAGTGGATGCTGAGCTTTGAATGCCAGGTTTGCGTAGACACTAATCTTAGGTGACAAAGAAATGCCTTTCAAGGGTGAAAATCAGATTTCTGTCATCCCTTCTCAACATTTCTGCCTTGGAGGATTCCCCTCCTCAGCCTAGTCTCTAGCAGGAATCCTGCTGGGAGGTGTTTCAGAGTCCCACTGCACCTCAGCAGAACCCATCTGTGTAAAGTCAGTCAGGTCTTGCATCCAGGGGATGGGGAAGAGAACAGCAAAAATACCATGTGGGAATTTCCCATGTGGGAAACCTAAGGGCCAGCTGCCCTCATGCTGACACCAAGGCAGGGCACGAGGATAATCCTCTGGGATGCATAAGGCTTTGAGGTGTATTTGCACCTGCTAGGCAGAAATAGCAGCACCAAGAGATTGCAGAGGGCTGATGCTCTGGGCGGGGATTCATTCTGTTGGGTTAGCTGCTCTCTGCTGACCTGTCCTCTCAGCCTCTGGGCTGTCTGCTGGCTGTCAGATACTGATCT
This sequence comes from Entomyzon cyanotis, assembly GCA_024500445.1. Lineage (NCBI taxonomy): Eukaryota > Metazoa > Chordata > Aves > Passeriformes > Meliphagidae > Entomyzon > Entomyzon cyanotis. Next base: position 17,028,962 of record JAKEPQ010001030.1, read on the forward strand.
AAAAGAAGGCGTATGAACCCCAAAATATTTCTTCTCCCAGCATTCACAGGCGCTGCCATCACAGCAAAGGCTCTGCAGCAATGTTAGGTTATCGGGAGCCCGAGTGGGAGGGAGCAGGGCAGCGCTTTGCACTCAGTGCTAATGCTTTTGCTTAAGCATAATCCAGCTGAAGGTCTTTTCAGTACAGCAGAGTTCAGTGGAGGACTAGCTGAGTGTGCTGGTTCAGAGGGCACTAATGCAATTGTGTGATTAATTTACGTCTGTGCTTTTGTGTGCTGTGCAGGCTGCGGTCAGTGGCGATGGGCAGAGGGATGCTGTCCCTCCTCCAGTGCTCCCTGGCCTCTGACAAAGATGACTGCTGGCCCCTGAGATGTCTCCTTCAGAGCGGGCATGAGTCACTGCCCCTGGGTAAACAGTGAATTCTATGATGACACTCACGTTTGAAAGACAGTGAGGTGGAACAAACAAGGTAATTTCTTAATAAATATTTATTTCAGGGAAACATATTTGGCTTAATCCTTTTTCCACTGATGTTAATAGAAGTTATGCCTTGACAAAAGGTGCTGCAGCATTTGTAACATAGTTTGACATCTGTGGATGAAAGGTTCTAAATAATAGCTAAGGATTATATATTCCTCAGTGGGAACATGAGTTAGCCTGGTGGATAAATTAATAAACACATTGTTATGTAAGTATGGTAAAATGCTGCTGATACTTCATGATTAAACTTGACATGCTGACAAAAGGAAGCTGAGGATTTGGTTTATTTTACTTCATTATACACTTTTCTAAAATTTATTTTTAAAAAATTTCATACTTGTAAAGCTTACTTGAAAAATCTCCAAGTACTTTCAGTTTAAAGACATTAAAGTTCCAAATGGACACAAATATATTCAGCTCTGTTTCACAGGTAGAGAAATTGAGGTATGCAGAAGGTCACTGAGACTTCAATGTCATGGGGTCTGTGAACTACAGGCTGCACCCCTGGTCATTACAAAGGTACAGAAAGTGGTATTTAATTGTGCTCATCATGCAAAAACCTCAAAATGGTCTCACAAAAAGAAAGGGACCTACCTGGTGCAAAAAAGTCACAAAGGAGATGTTCTTTTGGTTTAGATATTTAATAATGGCCAAGAAAATTTACCATGCACTCAATTGTGATTTATCTTATGTTTTACCCTAAGCATCACCATGAATGCTGCAAGCTTGGAAGACCCCAGGGCCTTTTTCAGCTCTGTGGGTGTGACACAGATTTCTGTCTCAGAGGGTTTGATCATTAATCCTACCCAGCTGCATTTGTCCCTGGACACTCTGCAGCATTGCTGGTGGGTGCTAAAGCCTGTCCTTGCACTCCAGCCCAACACTGCAGGTCTGCTTAGTGCCACTCTAATCAAGCCAAAGACCTTTCTTTCTCTCTCCCTCCTTTCATCGAGATCCCTGATCTTATCACAAGCATTTGTAGAGTGGTCCTCATCGTGGTATGAGAATCATTTAGATACCATGCTTGATCCCAAAACTGAACTATCTAGCACCTAAAAGTGATAACTAGTGATAACACATCTACAGGTGTTAGACTGTGGTATGTAACAGATGGGTGTTTGCTACTAAATGCTGGAAAGCCTAGTAGGGAGTATTTATAAAAAATCATATCTTTTTTATATTTGTAAATAGAATTATATACTTATACCCAATTATAATTACAAATTATCATGGAAATGGTTCTTTTTCCAGGTGTGGCCTACATAATTTCTGCAAAGGAAGCCCATAGAAATGACTAAGTGTGAAATTAGTTATCACCAACTTCCACTGCTTTTGTCTTAGTCTGATATTGTATTTTCTGCACATTCAGCAACTCCAAAATTATTCTCCTGGACTTGGACAAAGTAAAGATTAAAAGGTCAGTTTTCAGCAGGTGATAGTTTTCTCCGAAGCTGAAGAAGATTTGTGTTTTGGTTTTGTTTTTTGGGGTTTTTTTCCTTTTCCCTTCAAATTTAGTGATTTGTAACTGAAAGAGTTTAGCACTCTGCCTTCTGTTACTGGAATCCTGCTCTGCAAATACTACTTCTGGTGTCCATGCAGTAAGCTGTCGGCCTCTTTAGAGGTTTTTTTGTAATGGCTTTATACAACGTAGATGTACTTTTGTCTACAAGGTCACCTTGTAGAAGGTGACAAAAAAACAGTCACATTAGAAAAATTATCCTTGGGAAATAAGGTCTGTCTAGTACTGGTGCTCAGGGATCTGCTTGTTCCCTGCCTTTCTGAACTGTTTTATCCACTTAGATGACTCATGAGGACAAGGACTGTCTCACAGACTGTCCCTACCTAGCACAGGGAGTGCCAGGCTCAGCTGAGTCAAGGGCTCTTCCACATCGAAGGCAATTCTGCACTGATGGAGCCTGCTAGCTATGAAACAATTACATGCAGCTCAATCAGGTCGATAACTAATCTTCCTTTTCTTCTCTCAGATACAGATAAGGGAGATTCTGCCTTCCGTTACTCCTCTGGTATTAATAAGAAGAATTATTTAATACCACAGGAAATGAAGCCAAATATGAGACTGAAATTCATTTCAACATAGTGAAGACTTTGATTCTTCTGCAAGTCTCTTATACTTAAGACTTAATGCACAAAGAAAGGGTGATGTCAGTGTCATGGGCTGGCATTTCTAGCTTGCGCTGCATTTGCTTGGAGGTAAGGAAGTATAAAAACCAAGGGTGGGATAAAACTGGGTATTTCTGTATTGTCTCTTTACAGGAGAGGGGGATGCCCTCCCAAATGCATCTTGTCTTCATCTCACCATTGCAATCATTGGTGTCAAAAACTTTCATTGCTAGGTTTTCATGAGTGAAGAGAATGTCTGGCACAGCTAGAGATGCCTCCTGGAGGTCACAGCCTGTGGGTTGCTGCAGACAGTCAAGGCCCAGCTGCCCGGTTTTGTCTCAGCATTTAAGCACATACTCTATTGGTTGTGGGGTGTTTCTCTCTGGACGCAAAAGCTGCAGAGAGCAGTGATTCCCTCCTCATGGTACAGCAGCTACTGTGCACCTTGCTTCCCTGCATCGTGCTCTCTTTATTCCTCTCCAAAACTATTGCAGACAGAAAGCAACTAGAAATATTAAGAAATATTGTTAGTAGGATAATCTCTGTGCTACTGACCTTTTCCCAGTCTTGGGGGAGCAAACAAGTCTCCTGCTAAGCCCTGCCAAGAGTAACATCTGCCTGTGTGAGACCAGTCTATTGTCAACCCAACCTGCGATGCTCCTCTGCCATTATTGTCTCTCTGTCTCTCCATTTCCCACCTCCACATCTTTCCCTCTCCCACCAGCTCCTTTCCCACAGAAGCCCCATCTGGTCTCTCTGCATGCCACTTTCCTGCTCTCCCTTTCCCAGAGCTCCCACCCAGCCTCTTTTGCACCAGGCTGGCACTCAGCCTGACGGCTGCAGTGACCTTTCAAGCGCATGCAGTGCCGTGTGTGCTGTGGAAACATGCTCCCCTCCACGTGTCAGCACAGCCACAGCCTCTCATAAACTTTTGACCCTTGCTTAGTCCTCTGCCATCCCCGGCAGAACCAATGGCAGGGTTATACGCCCAGCTTTAGTTACTGGTGTCTGGAGACTGCCAGGGAACACAGCATTGCAGCTCTGATTACACTCAGGTGGAAGAAAAATACTCTTAAGGCAACAGCTGCTATTTTATTTTTTGCTGCATTTTTTTTTCTAGGCTGTTTCTCCTCTTCTGTGGTTTTTTTTTTTTTTTTAAATTTTTATTATTTGTCTTTAGGTTGCTACTCAGGAGCCAGCTGTGAAAGGCTATATCCCTCGAGTAATTCAGCATGGTGCTTCCTGAGTTGTGTAAGAAGTCCCTGTTATGAGTGAAGGCAAGGAAGAGCACAGAAATAGAGAAAGGTGGTTGCAGTCCTTTTGGGAGAATGGAGAAAAGGCAGAAGCAGCAAGTCCATATGTCTAAATGGAGATTTAATGACAGAAATTATGCCTTCCCTGAGTCCAGCAGAATAAAAAATCCCCCTCCCCCCCAGTTGGAAGCTGCACAGAACACTGTCCATTGCTTTGTTCCTACTAGTAAATAAATTTAAAAAAAACAACTTTCCAATGAGTTCCAGTGCAACCTTCAGTGCTCCAGTCAGTCAGTGGTTTGCTTTTCCTATTTTCAGCACTGCAGTTGTGCTCTAACAGTTTATAAGCTTCAAAGCCTTGCTTAGAAAATATTTTCAAAAGTATTGTCCTTTCATACAATATATTTGTAACACAACAATTTTCTTAACAGCTCTGTCACATAATTATATCAGCCTCAATAAGTGATTTGTTTGAACAGCCTCTCACAGCAACTTGAGTAATCTCATGAGGTTTGGCTATGCTCCTTTATCCTCCTCTCCTTGTTCCTTTTCCCTGTTTAACCAGAGCATTAATAGGGAGGCTGAAACTCAGGTAAGGTCCTTCTGCTTCAAAGTCTTTGACAGAGGATAGTGAGATACCCTTCCTGCAAGCAGCAGTTTCAAGACATGTTTCCCAGTAACAGAAACCTCTTTTAGTTGCTTTTTTCTTGAACTCTTGTTCTGCTTCCATTAAAACCTTCAGCTCCTTAGCTATTGTGGGTGCTGCCAAGCAAAAGTCATGGAGATACAAAAAGCCCTACTGAGTGCATCTTCATGAGGAAGGCTAAACCAGAGGAAGGCTAAGCCCAAGGAATGGCACACGTGCTTCTCCTTACCTGGATTTAAAGCCTAGATGGCTCCCAGCCTCTCCTACCAGGCATAGCAAGCCATAGTTCCCACAGACCTGGTGGTATCTTGGTGTTCCCCAGGGGCTCCCTTTTGCCCTCCATGAGAAAACAAGCTCAGATTTCATTTGAAACCAAATATACAGAATGTTTCTTGCTGCTACAGAAGACAGAGAGCTCCAGAATACCGAGAATATCACAGATCCAAACAGCTTTCTATTTGCAGTTGCATGATTTTGGAGGCGAGGCTGACTCAGGACTTTCTGTGCTTGACTTGGCAAAGCCCACCAGCTTTCACCAGCCTCAGCCTCCAAATACTTGCCTGCTTCACTTCGGACGTGTGTCCCTGCAATGCAGATTATAGGGAGGACACATTTCTTTATTTCTTTATTTCTTTCTTTTCTCCTGGAAGAATGTTTTCCTTTTGGGTAGTTCAATGACTGTATTTTTGTGTGGTTTTAAAATGCAGGTTGATTCTGCAGAGAGAGCAGCACACAGCATTCAATGTTTGAGCTGTCTATTTAACTTCATCCGGACTCTGTAGCCTTGAAACAAATGTGCCACATCACAGCATAAACTCACTGCGGAGAAATGAGACTAATTCTAGTTACTGGATTTAACAAATGGTGTTTACAAAGTAGTTGTTTGATTCTTTTAATTTCTTGTCATATCCTGTTCCATTTAAACTTGATATCCTATTTTTTAACAGAACAAGTGCCACAACTTTAATGACTGTGACACAGTATCTCATTACCCTAAAAAAAAACAACAGAAAAGTTTGAAGCTTATTGTCAGCTTTCATGAGAGAACTTGCAGACAGAGCAGGAAAGTGCAGTCAGGTTCAGGAACCTGATGAGGAATACAGAGAAATGTTAAATAAATTATTACTTATGCATTATTAAAAATAAGTCACACTTCTATAGCTCCTCTCAGATAATGAACTCAAATCCATTTATAATTAATTTCACAACCCCATGTAGGTGAAGGAACTATGCCTCATTGGTTTTATGAGAAAAGAGCTGAGACTTTGACATGTGAAGTGTTTAAAGTGATGTAATACCAGGGAATTTTCCCCACTGGACATTCCAGCAGGTACTTTAGGTGAGCAGGCATCTCACCTGTTTTTCTAGGTTTTAGTTTCTGGAGCTGGGACTGTCTGTCTGTCTGTCTGTCCTGGATTTGGTTGGATTCTGATCCAATGGGGACTTTGGATTTGCTCAGTGAGGTACTGACCCAGCACCTGTCACTCCATGGGAATTGGGCCATTGAATTCATCATCCTGAAACTTGGAGTTGCCAAAGAGACATTTCATAGTGCAATGCTGTGACAGGATGCTGAGGGCTCCTGTCACTGTTGTTGAAACCTGAAAAATCCTAGTTCTGCACAGCACAGGCAAAAAAAGGCCGTAACAAATGGCTGATTTACTCATGGATGGGAGAGCTGCAACTGCTGAGGCTGGACGCTGTTGTGCCACGTGCTGACAGGAAGCAGAAGGGCTGACTTGTCTGATCTGCTGACGTGCGGCAAGGAAAGCATTCAGCTGCTGCTGAACCCAATGGAAAATTAAAATCCTACCCCAAATGATTTTCTGACATGGTATATTCCCAGAAAAAGCAATGACATTTACTGGCGCACTGACAATAACATGAACGTTACACATAACACAACCAAGTGTTCTATCAGAGCTGAAGTCAACTGTGCAGCCCAAATTACTTCCACTTTTGTAGACTGCATTGCAGAGTGCTGTGGGAAGCAGTATTTTGGGAAGCATAATGAGTAGATAATCTGAGCCCCGTGAATGCAGGAGAACGTGACTTGCCCTTTCCCCTGCACTGCTTGGGTTTGCAAATGGCAGATATTTTATTTTCCTAGCTTTCAGCCTTATTTTATTTCTCATGGGCAATTGAATCAAGTTGCATTGTACCTGTGGTATCCTATGACTGTGTCCCTTATTGGGCAATGGCAACCCTTCTCTTAAACAACACATCTAAACCTTTCCTTACCTCACTGCCCTTGCCCAAATGAAGGTATTCTGTTGTTGGTACCTTCTGCATCTGCTCACAGCATCACACAGGGAGCAGCAGTGAGATCCTGAAGGCAGAGAATGCTATTTTTGGTCCTGTACTCTAAATGTGAGCCTTTTTCCCTTCCTCCTAAAATCGTGTTTATTATCAGATCATGTTTCATAGAGGCAATGAATTTCTGCATTTAAAACACTTCTCCAGAAAGTGGTGGACTTTCTTGATAAAGAGGCAGGTAGGAAGAACCTGTTCCATTTCAAATCTCTGAAAATAAAGATCCTGTCAAATTATGTTGCTTCCTTCTCATGTTGCTGCTACTTAAGCTGTTCCAGAGGCTTTTTCTGACTATATTCGGCAAGAGGTGCACAGAAGTTGTGTCCAGTGTTGGTCTGTGAGGGGCCCAGGGAGTGTCAGGAAGAGGATGATCATGATGAATGCCACCTTCTCCTGGGGCCAGCAGGCTTCCTCCAAGAATTGAGATCCAGATGGTGAGAACAGGTGATTTTCTATTCATATAGCAGTAGAAAAGCTGTCAGGACTGCAGCTGCTGATGGATGAACTCCGTTTCTCTCAAGGGGTTTTCTATTTTCTGACCATAAGTTTTAGCTGCACTAAAAAAACAATTTCATTCCTCAAAGCACCTTCCTTTCCACAGGAAAATTTTTGTTAGCTCTTCTGCATTCTTCTGTTGACTTAGGGGTTACGTATGCTGCAAAACCTGCCCATAAAATGGATCATATGAATCATAGAATCATCAAGGTTGGAAGATACCTCCAAGATCATTGAGTCCAACCCTCAATTGAGCACCACCATAATCATTCCTAAACCACATACCTAAATGCCACACCCAGAGGCCTCTTGAACACTTCCAGAGATGGAGATCCCACCACATCACTGGGGAACATATTCCAATGCTTAACCACTTTCAGTGACCGTTGGTTTTTTTAATATCCAACCTGAACCTCTCCTGGTGCAACTTAAAGCCATTTCCTCTTGTTCTTTCACTTGGAATATAACAGAAGAGACCATCCCCCAACTCACCACAGCCTTCTTTCAGATAGTTATAGAAAGCAATAAGGTCTCCCCTAAGCCTGCTTTTCTCCAGATTAAACATCCCCATGAGGAACTGGGCTGGTCCTCCTAAAACATGTTTTCTAGACCCTTCACCAGCTTCCCTCACCAGCTGGACACACTCCAGCACCTCATTGTCTTGTCACGAGGGGTCCAGAACTGAACACAGCAGTCCATGTGCAGCCCCACCAGTGCTGAGCACAGGGGGACAATCCCTGCCCCCGTGGTCCTGCTGGCCACACTATTGCTGATCCAGGCCAGGATGCCATTGGCTTTCTTGGCCACTTGGGCACACATTGGCTCATGTTCACCTGCTCCCAAGAAATCCCAAGTCTCTTTCTGTTGAGCAGCTCTCAAGCCCCTCTTCTCCCAGCCTGTAGAGCTGCATGGGGTTGTTGGGACCCAAATGCAGGGCCTGGCACTTTGCCTTATTGAACCTCACCTGTTGTCCTCAGCCCATCAATCCAGCCTGTCCAATGTATTTAGAGAAACTTTTTTTTTTTCTTTAAGACAAGTAGCCAAATGAAGTTCCAGTTTGGCTTTGGCCCTTCTAATTTTCTCCCTAATAACCTCACAATAACCTTGTCGTTCCCCTGAGGTTACCTGCCTCTCCTCCCAGAGGTGGTACACTGTGGCTAGCACAGGTCTTTCCCATGAGAACATTCTCCTGTGTTTTATAAACAAAGATAAAGTTTGGATGTTGTTAAAACAGTGTCTCGAGATTCGGGCAGTTCCGGCCTGGCCAATCAGGCCTAGGGGGAGGTTTCTGACTGACCAATCTGGGTGACCTCTGAAAAGTCTATATATGTTGGATTCAAAATAATAAAGTGCTTTTTTCTGTGCCACGCTGAGAATCCGGGATCTCTCCTCTGCTAGCGGCTCAACAGCGACAGTACACGCTCTTTCTCCCTGAGCTCCAGCCTAAGTTCTCTGAAGATTTAATGAATATTGTGGCATTCTCTCTGTGTGGATTTGGAAGAGCATGAAGAGAAGAAATCTATGCCAAGTAATGGCCATATGAATAATTTCTTTGACACAAAACTATTTTGTATCTTTACAAAGTCTTGTATCCCAATGAAAGCAGAAGTTACCCAGGCAGCCCATTTTGCCCCTGGGGCAGTATGCTCTTTTCCTATATTTGTTTCTTATTTTTCTAGCAACAGTCTTGTTTACTATATCAGGATTCATCAGTTATAATCACTTGTTAGAAGTTTTCTGACTCCTCCAGCAATCATTTTTCCATCCTGCACTACACATTTCCAGAATGAACAATAGACTGTATATTCTGTATTTTGTAACAAAGATATGGCAAGAAAACATTTATGTCTTTTTGAATGAATGGAATGGATGTAAGATCTGAACAACAGAATGAGGTATGGGTTTGGGATTGGATTGTAATTTTAGCAAATGAAACATGACTTTAAGATTAGAAGGGAAATATTTGCTGAAAATAAGAAAAGGTTACATCAACTTTTTGGAATTGCAAGATGGTATTCAAAAGAGGTATTTTTATACCCACCAGGGAGCCATACAGGGTTTATGCAGATTTGACATTTTCTTCTTTCTTCTCTATTTGTATCTGGAGCCCAGGGTGAACAAGCTCCTTTGTGTTTGCTCTCTCTAAATATCTTTGTCTGGGCAGCTGTTGATTCAGGCCCTGTGAATAAATAAAATGAAGAGGACTTCCTGTATGTTTGAAAAAGAAATGCTATTTTCTGAACCCCGGCCTGCCATTTGTGGTGTTAGCATTATTAAACAAATAAATGGCCTCATTTCCCTCCTCACAAGCATATTAGCTTTGCACTTCCAAAAGCTGCAGCAAGTGAACTTTGCTGACATTAATGGGAGGTGACGGCAGGCGAGGGAAGATGTTGCCTTTGTCCAAGAGGAGGAGAAGCTCTGTGAGCCCAGTGTGCCTGCAGCGCTCCAGCTTCATGCACAGATTTTATTCTCAGTGCTTGTGAGTGTTACTGAGGGAAATCAAAGACAAAATCCTTTAAGAATTCTGTCCTGTCACCCCCTGCACACTGCCTCTCGCCATTGCTTAAGGGAGGACTATCCATGTGTAAACCTCAGTGGTCACTGGGTGCAAGCACTGAAAAATGGGATCAGCCGATAGAGAATGCATTCATTTATAATAATTATAGTAGCAGTAACAATTCCATTAGTCTTATTTTACACATATGGAAATGGATACATGGAAAAGCACAATTTGCTGAAACTGGGGGAGCACCAGCTGGGCCTGGGATGCAGGTCCTCCCCCTTCCAGGTCTCTCTTCTAATGACTAGACCAAATTTAGTGATCCCAACATGCAATTGTTACCTGATATTCTTTATTAAATGTGACTAAAACTCATCAGGGGAGCTTCACACAGCTCTTTGAGGTTCAGGTATCGTCACTGACCCTCATTAATATTTGTTCTGCCTCTTGAGAAGCATCAGGCCATTTGGAAGAACGTTCCTGCCCTGGCAGCTCAGTGGCTGTGATTGTATCACTTAGCTCACACAAGCCCTGTTTCACGCCCCGTTAACATGATTGAAGGCTGCTGCACTTATCTCCATCCTGTACCAGTGTTTTAGCTCCTGCTCCTTTTGGGCAGCCCAGCAATGGGGAGGAAGGTAACGAAAAGGATAAAATCACAGAGACAATATGCCACAATGTAAGGAGACATGAGAGCTGTAAAACAGAAAGTGGAATGGATGCTGTGGCTTCACCAGATATGGAAGAAGGCTGGGAAATGCTATGTAAGTAATATTTACCAACATGCTCTGTGGAAATATTACCCCATGGCTGTAAATTTGAAGAGCACATCGAAGCCCCAGTCTTCAGGGCTTGTGTGGGTTGTGGGAGCTCCCTGGTTGGGTAGCTGCTCTGCAGCAGTGAACATGCACTGTGGAGGAGATGGGGCTGGAAGGTGTCCAGATTGCATGTCTCATGCTTAGCAGGGCTGATTAGACAGATGTGGTGTGAACTCAGGGAACATTATTCTAAGCAATCTCTATCATCACCATGCATTTTAGAAACTGCAGACATTTTCAGTGTTGTGCAGTTTCCAGCATGTTAGAGCAGGAGGCAGTTGAGACAGATAAAAGTAAATACTGTTCATGTCTACAGCTGTGGTCTTCTCAACCTCCAGAACACAAGAAAAGGACATCAGATTAAATACAGGTTATCAGGACAAAAAAATGCTGAAATTCCTGTTAGTCAGCATGATCAAAGAAATGAATTTTAATTTACTTTCCAAATGTGTGTACAGGACAAACCCAAAGCCTCCAGGTGACAAGCCCAGACAAAATGGACTGTTGTCATTTATCTTCAAGTAAATGGCAAATCTGAACCACTTCCAGAGTTATTGGTAGCTGTGTTGCAAAGCTGGCCCTGGCATGGTGACAGCTTGAGTGGATAGAGCTGAAGCCTGTCTAAGGAGTGCATTTTTTTGGGAAAAGTCAGGCTAATACAGTTAGCAGCTGGAAGAGGAAAGGAATATTTTTGGGGTCATATAGACCAAACTGCCTGAAAACAGAACATCAAGTCACAGGGAGTGCAAGTGCAGCAAGGCAGGATGAACACATCCTGAGAGAAAAGATGAAACTAGGTCATAAAATCTGAGAAAATAGGAGATACCACACTTCTCATTCATTAGGAATTCCCAGGTTGCTTGGCATCTCAGATCAAGTGTCTGGTCCAGGGATGGATTTCACAGGGACCAGAATGATTCCCATTTTCAGCTCACTTTTAAAGAAAACTCAGATTTTGCAAGTATTATTGCAGAAACTGAAGGAATTTCTTACATTAGAGTGTCTGTCATGTGCCAGCCTGGTCCAGCCACACAGCTGGGCTGTAACTCCTGGGAGAGGGGGACAGCTCTCTTGCCTTTCCTCAGTGGCAGCAGTGTGCCAGCCAAGGGAAGTGGCAGCCTCCAAGCCTTTGGGAGATATGCAAAGCCCTGGGGCACCCACATCTTCCTAACAACTTTCTTTCAAAGGAAAAGCAAGCCTTAAAACAAGGTCCTGGGCTGTCTGTTAAGGTTTTTGTCAAGTGTACCTTTAGCTACTTCAAGCTCAATCAAAATGTGCCTTGAAGCTCATCCATGTAAGAGAGCAGCTCTGACTGCAGCTGGGAGCACCACAGGGTGGTTGACTTCTCCTTGCCTGGTGAGATGCATTCAGCCTGACAGTGCTCTCATTTCTCAGCAGCTATGAGGGGCTATTATATCTATGGTTTCTCTGCTGTAGGCAGCTTCATCACCTAAGTAGAGATTAAAGCACTGGTACAAACCCCTGAAATCAGGATTGATGAAAAAAATTGTTCTACCATACAGGTATTAGCAACTGATGGGAAGCACACCACTGATTACCTGCTATGGATATGTGTGGGGAAAAAAGCATGAAAGAAGCCCTCATCTTGCTTGTATTTAGCTCCTTTGCTATTGTTAAAACAGATTTGTTATACTCAGCATGTCTGGTGATATGAACTCCTGAAGGGACAGAAAAATGTTATGACCATGTCTAGCACTGACTTTCAAATGTCCATGTTCACAAAGACAAGGATGGCACTGTTCCCAGGGGCATGGCACTCAGTCCATCCATTAAAGACTAATAGGCTTGTGGTAAACCACAAACTGATTGAAGCCTGTCAAAGTATCTGCTGTGCTGCTCTAAACCTGAGCTAAAGTGGGACTTCCAGAGGAGAAAGGAAAATTTATTTATAGTATGTACATCTTAGAGTCCCACATAACAAGTGTTTGTTTTTCCTCAGGGCGCTTGAACAGACTTGTATGGGTAAGGTTTGTCTGTTTGCACAGTGTTAGAAATGACATTGAGCTGGAACAGAACCTAATCTTGACAAAGTTAGCTATGATGCTATGGGGAAAACTCCAAGAGACACAAAGGTGCCTTTTAGTATTACATGAAAATGTTGTTTCCAATCCAAGTAACACTTTTCCAGCTTTTTCTCATTCAAAAGATTTGTGCCTGAATTACCTTGTTTTCCCAGAAATGACAGGTATTTAGCCTGAAGGGATTTTGCTTACAACTTCTGTTACTTTAAAATGTGTCATTGACTTATGTTGTAGCACAGTACTGTTCATCAAGATAACATGATATGAAGTTACAGGTGATGATGTGATACGAGCCACAGGTTACCCCAATAAACAATTCTCTTTTCCCTTCAGAATCAAATATCTGTCATTACTTTGGGGGGGGTTTTTGTTGGTTTTTTGGGGATTTTTTTGGAGTATTTTTAAGTTTTGATCTAACTGGAAAAGTGTCTGGTATCTGTTCTGGTAGTGGTGGTTTTTTCATTTTAAAGGCATTGGAGCATGTAAAGCTTCAACTTAATTAGAGTCACTTTTGGAGATGGCTGAGTATGTCTAACTATTTCTTTAAAGGTGATGTTGTATTCTGGTAGACCATAGAGACATAATGCCAGTGGTTTGAAAATTTGTGAACTTCGCTTGTAATTGCTTAAAAATTAATGCTTGATAAATGCATACTCATCAGCTAATAATGGTTATAAAGACTGTCATGGGTGTGGCTGAAAATTGTAAAGTATGTCAGTCATTTATAAGTAGTCACATTATATACTACTATATTAATTATTTTTTGCTAATGCATATATACCCTGCAAAACAGGATCTCCCATTCCACCCACTTCACCCAATGTCCTGTTAAGACTGGGGTCTCAGGTACTCTTGGAGAATTATTTGTTTCACTGTCTACAGCTACTCCCTGATTTAAAGACACAGGTTATTTGTAGATGTCTTCCACATATGCAAAAATTATATTCTATCCATGTATATACTGCAGAGATTTTTGGTATACGTGTCATCTGCTTATTATCCTATCTTCTCAGGATAAATATTGAATTTCAAATCTTACACTTATTCAAGTAGCTACCATTTAATACCTTAATAAATAAATGCTCAGTAATTACAGCATTTTTAAGCCTATCCATCAGACATTGCAGGACTGCAGGCAGAAGTCAGAAGCTTTCAAAGTTTTTCTACTGGGCTTCCCCATCAGTGTCTCTGGAAGAGTAACAGTTACAACCTTGAAAGCTAGGGCAGATATGTGCATCTGGTTTTGTTCTACCGATTCAAAAAAGAGTCAGAGACTGTATATTTTAGAAGAGTATGTTTTTATCTGATCCCTGAAGTGTTGGTTTATGGCAATTCACAGCGCTATGTTTCTAAATTGGCTTTTAGGTGGCATCTCATGTACAATTAGACCAGTCTCTTGATGGAAGGTTTTATGACCCCTGGTTAGCATGATCTAAATTTAGTGCTGGAAAGGAAAATAAGTTATTTTATACTGATAGTATAAAATGATACCAAAGTGAAAACGTAGAATCTTGGCAATAACTTTATGGTTATGTAAACTGAATAAGCTGAAAATGAGATGAAATTGTTGGGGTAGTCTACTTGCTGGAACCAAGCTTCCTGGCTCTTAATGACTTTGCCCTTTCCAGAGTGCTGAGCAAGGTTTGTATCCTGCTGTTTCTTCCTGTGTGTCATTTCTAATGGCTTCAAGACTTATCTTTGTCACAATATAATTGGTTTCACTGGAAATGCCTGTCAAAAAGCAAGCAGGAAATGAGGGAAAACCCCCACATTTGTATGGGCTGATATATACTTATACTCAACATAATGAATTATGTTTTGGGAAAAGAGCTTTTTTACAATGAACTCATTGACTTGATATTTTTAACACATTTTATACAGATTTAGTATCTAAATAGGAAATAGTTTTCTAAATCTTTATGACCTTTTAGTAAACTAAACACAAGAAAGGAGAAGGCTGTGCACTAAGCAATTGCTGTAAGTAATCAACAGAAAGTACATATAGTGTTTGCACAGATCCTTCAGTTACTCAGCATAATTCAGGGTATGTGTACTCGATTGTTTCGCAACAAAAATTGTCTCATGACATATCTGCCAGATTTAACCTGCTCGGAGATGCTTCTGAGTCTTTGCAGCTTCTGAGCCCTCATTAACTCTAAACACTCTGCTATTCAGGGAAAATAGTAAGGCCATCTTACCAGCACAGGAATGCAAATGCTACTGGAAAGTGACTGGAGATACAAGTCTGTAAATGACTTGAATATCACATTTTCTTAGCTTTTGCTTTATTAATCTTCTAAGGCACAAAGAGAAACTTAGTTTTTATTTGCAGAGAAAGGGGCATTTTGCATTCTGCATTTGCTGTCTGCTCTCTTGTTCCCTGTGATGGTGAGATAACAGTACAGTACTAATCTCTGCCCACTATGAGTACTCACTGGTTGAGGGTGGGTTAAGCCTGGAAGGACATGAATAAGCTTGAAAGTATCCATCAGAAAGAAAACAAACATATGGTAGGGAGTGAGAGTGACTAAATACAAAGTATTTCACAAAATGCTTTAACTTTTCTGTACCAAAACTTGCTGCTGCTCCAGCAGGTAACTGCTAATCAAGTACAAAATGAGTTCATTAGAAGGAGCTCCTTAAAACACTTGGCCTATGTCATACCAGAGATCAGAATCAATGACCCAAAAATCTCTCTCTCCAGCCTACAAAGACAAGCAATCAAACAAAAAAACCCACCAGCAGCAGCAATAACAATATCAGATCATCATCCAAAGTCATGCACTGACTAAACTGGCACCTAATGGCAAACTGTCTCTGTCCTGCCCAACTTCCAAAGCTGCTTTTTACAGCCAAAATGACCCACAACCCTTAAGGGTGAATTCTGATTAATTTCAGCCACAGTTTTGTGGCTGATGCTGTGGTTAGAACATCTAGCTGGTGCTGTGGCTATAAGAATCTTTAACAACCTAAACCTACAATATCACCTTTTAACTGGATTCATCCATTAGAAAGACCGCAGCAAGACAGATGGTCAAGAAGGATGAAACTGATGGCAACAGCCATAAACTGTACAGACCTTTCCTGCAGGGACACAGAAACTTCAAGACTCCCCAGATATCTGCTCTGAGCTTCCTTCCAGGCAGCTTTGTTGTGGATATGATCACCACTGTAGATTAAAAAATTGTGGGGTTTTTAAATTGTGTTTTATTCTCTACTGTGAAGAGGCTTTGTAAATGCTGGCCATACATACATGGAGCTGTGCTACAGATTAAAGGAAAAATGATTTCTGCATTACAGAAATGCTGCTTGCAATATTAAGGTCACAGCGTTCCAACAGGATCCTGCTGCAGAGATGAGCACAGCCCCGATGCGTTGTGTTGTGCAGTGTCGCCCTCAATTAACTGAAGGCACTTTGCCCCAGGGGCTGCCGATTCATCTGTTTGCTGCAGCTCACACCGAGTTAACATACAACAAAAGCAGTAGATTCTTCCAGGATGAACAGCATGCTGATTCATCTGTTGTTGCACTGTGCTGCTGTACTCATTACATTTGATTTCATTTGTACAGTGCTAATTGTGAAAAATACAGTGTCAGACCCTTGCTTTGGGGCGTGAAAGATCAACAAAGCAAACTGCTCCTGCCTTTTGGGGCAAACAAAATACCCCACGAAAGAGAAATTTGGAATGGCTTGTAAATGCTGCAGAGTAGGGAGCTAAAAAGGTTTTAATCCATGTTTGGAATGTCGCATTTTTTAGGGGCGGGGGCAGGGTTGAGGGTTTTTTAACATCTAATTTGCAAAAGCATACTATGTGAAGGATTCCTTAACATATATGATCCTTTTCCCTTTCAATCTCCATACACTCCCCAATAATAAAATAATAATAAAGTCAGATGAGTTTTCTAAGGGGCACTGTTTGCTAAAAGAGAGTTACACAGATCATTCACCCAAGCAGTGAAAATTGTAAGTGGCATCTTATAAGCACCCATGAGGAACTATCAAGCTGCCACACTGGATTAAAAACTGAAGTTGTATTACTCAGTTCTGTTCCAATTCATATAGAAATAATCTTATTTACTATGCAATTTTAAAATTACTTTGAGTTAATAATATGACATTAAAAAATTCTCAACAGTTGTGTTTAAACTGCTAAGACAGATTTTCTTTTCTGGTACCTTTCTAAGTTTAGTAATGACAGCTGGGAAGACATAAATACAGCAGATCAAAGGATGGAACTTCCCTATAAATTGTTCCTTTTTGACAGCAAGTAAAATCTTAACTAATGAGAATTACTGGTAACTAAGATTCTCTTTTAAATAGTTTATGATGAATTTCCAATAACATAAAATGAAAATGGACAAAATTCCATAAAAGATGCTGTATCTATTCAGCCAATAATGCTTTTGCACTTCACACCATGTGACAGCAGTTAATGACAGTGTTTCTATCACCTACAGAATGCTCTGTGGAGGAACTTGTGGGCTCACTTCTCTAAGCGCCCCCATATCCACCTTCACCAGCTACAACAGTCAATGATGAGGGTGGAGAAGTAACAAATAGTAAAAGAAAAGACATAAGATTCATAAGCATGTTTAGGGCTGCCACTTAAGCCAAGACATTCCCTTAATATATCAGAGAAACATGAAAAGATTTTGAAGGCCTGTTTCAGGATATGCCATTTCAGACTGCCTTAACATCCCACATTTCTTAAAGGTCTTTTAAAAAGGTCAAGCTGGGAATTCATGCAAATTTATCCCTTTTAGTTAAAACATAAAGTATGACACAAAGTCTTCATTTGTTGTTAGTAGTAGTATTCTTGTAGTTAGATTGATCCAAATATTTATTTATCAACAGTGCTTATGTGGTAGCACATGTAATCACCCCATCAATGCCTTATACTCAGCTATTAGTTCTTAACTCTGCAAGCTTTTAAATACCCTTCTCCCTCACTGCGATCCACAATAAACTCCCTCCTGGGCAGAGAGGAACACTTGCTTCTATGTGATTTTGTACCAGTTCTGTGGAGTCTTTCAAAGTATGCTAACATTACCAACCCTGATTTTCACGGCAATAAGGATGTCATTTAACTTACATAAACAAATGAGACAAACCATACAAACTTAATTTATTTAACTCATACAGTACAACAAGGAATATAAGAACTTTTGCTTTACATACGTATTTAAAATTATTTTTAAGTATTTTAATTTTAAAACCTACCATTCCGTATGAAAGCATACTATCAAAAGCCAAGTTTGAAGACCAGTTAGGAAGTATTTTTACTCTGTTACTTCACAGATTGTCACACGGGAATGTTTAAAACCATTTTTTTCTGCATAAAAGTCAGAAAAGAGCCCCTTTTCTGTAATCTCTTATGTACACAGCTGCAAAGTGTTCTCACTGCATTTGAATTAGTGTTACCTTTTAAGACAACAAGAAATTGAAACTCAATCTTTTCCTGCTATTCAAAGTAACACAAGCTTTGACACAGGAATGCATTAAGTATAGTTCATCTACTTTGAGCTGGTGTTCTCAAAATGCTGAATAGGACATTTGCTCTGGCTAACTTCTTACATAATAAAAAATATGCTCATCAGAGCATAGCAAAGTGCTCTTTTAACTGTTTGAGGAGCTGCTGCGTATCAACATGGCCTGGAAATGCTTCTTCAGACTTCTGAGCTGCTATGTAACTTCTCTGAAGATCTCCAACCTGTAAGAAACACACAAACTAATTTTGAAAATCCAAGCACTGCAGTGTTTGCATCATGTATTCTTTGTATTCTGTGCAGTACTTCTTTTTAATTTCTTTTTCATTTCTGGCCTTTTCTTCTCTTCCCTTGATGTAACTGGGACCTAATCCCGAGTCCAAATGTCTTTATACTGACTCTGTTCATTCTTAGGCCAGCTATGATTAAACATTTGCAACCATCAAAAAAGTGATTTTAATGGGAGGGATGCTTTGAGACAGCAACTTAACAGATCCCATTTCACCTGACTTCTTGGAGAATGGACAAGGTACACGCCATGCCCAGTGCTTGAAGTAAGAAGGAATAAAAACCAGAAGTTTTGCTTTTAAACTCCCTAAGTGCTACTGTATATACAAGAAAAACACAACCCATCAGGTCTCTGTAAAAAACAACTCTGTCTGATTTCCTGCTTCCTCACAGAGATGCTCAACAGTGTTGGAGAACTGACAGTGCTCCTCTGTTGCTTTTAGAAGGAATTGTTCCCTACTTAGGGAATTTCGTATTTTTCCTAAATAGCCATAATTTTTTTGGAAGGATTAAAAGGAAAAGCATCTCAGAAAGTGGGCTGAGCAAAAAAGAACCCAAATATTTGGGAACACATCTAGTGAAAGTGATAACTCCTGAATGGAAAGAGCTATGGACAGAGTCAGGCCTTTTTTGCCTGCGCATCACTCAACACAGAGCTTCAGTGCAGCAAAAACTCTCTGAAGGAGAGTAAACCAAGGTTCTGGCCAGAGAAGTCATGTTTTGTAAACCATGGCCTTACACTAAATGTAAGGATTGCATTACCCCACTGCACCAACACCTGGCTGAGGTGGCTGTCTGTCTTCTCCCATAACCTATGGGGGTTCTTTGTGCAAAATATACATAACAAGACATTTGCAAATTCGGATTTACTCCCTAATCAGTAAGTAAAAAATACAATTATTCAACACCCTGTTGTGTTTCACAACGGAGAGGATACGCTTACAAATTAATTGGTTGTTCTCTTTTTGGTGCATGTACTTCAGTATCTGTAGGAGTGGAGCTGCCCACACAACACAGAATCATAACAGAATCATGTAGGCACAAGCAAAGGAGCAATTTTTTTCTCGTCAAAAATGTAAGGACTTATACAAGTTTCTCTTTATCAACAGGAATGCTGGACACTGTTAATACATTGTCTTTGACACTCTGGATGAAATAAATTATTAACATAAAAAATTTGAAGACTGTAAAGCTGAAGAACAGGCTTCCCTTTTGACATCAGTAAGATCACGGGATGAATAAAGGATATTCTTTCTATCATTGCTGAGAAATCACATACTATTTAGCTTCACATTCTGAAATAGCTTATGACTGTAAAGACTGTAGATGGAATTGTTAACAAATTGCTCATCTTCCAGGCATTTGGTCAATTACAAAGTTACTTCATAGCCAGTTGGCCTCATTCTCAAAAGCAAACACTTTGACATACTTCTGGGTATTAAAATGAAAATGTAATTTAGTGTTTTCTTTGGGTTTATGCACTCTCTATTGTTTTGTCTTAATCTATCTGGAATTCTCAGTACTAACAATAAAAAACCACCTGTCTCACCAAGGCTCAATTTTTAGATAACAAGAATAGGATAATGCATTACCTTCTCTGAGAGTATGGCGACATTGAAATGGGGCTCATACATGTGAGGTGCTAAAGATGCAGCAGTCTGCAGCAAAGCTCTTGCCTTTGCAGAGAAATAAGAAAATAATATAGTGAAATCTGGGAGGAAGAGTAACAAGAATCTAATGCAATATTCTATATTCTTAAAATAAATAATTTTATGTTTTCTTTACTAAGTCTTTGCTAAGAAAGCCATTTTCAACAAGGTTACACCAGTAACATAGACATAACACAGTCAAACAGCATTGAAATGAATAAAGACTTTTGGTAGAGTCAGAAAAAGAAATTGTCAGGACATATTCAATTAAGCAATTCAATTTTAAACACTAAAGAGAATATATCAAGTGTATTAAATAAAACACAAAGTATTTAAAGAACACCCTGCTGTATTTATCTGTTGTCTCTGACAGTTCTGTCTTAAGCATCCCTGAAACCACAAATTTTATCACATACAAATGACAGCTTTCACACTCAAACATTTTAATAAAATTAGGGTTCTTTTCTCACTAGCAAAATAGAGGCATAAAAAAGTAAAACAAATTAAGTATCAGAGTGTATAGTTTCATACTGTAAGTCCAATACAAAATTAAGGTCCACTTCTGAAAGATTTTACTAAAAAATGGGGAACTTAATGGAGAAAACTCCAAAACTTTAAAAAATAACTGTAAACTGTGGCATATCTAAGATAATCAAAATATAATCCCTTTTTTTATTCTTCTGTGCATAATTTTATTGCCACGATGACCCCAATTTTTAATTACACAAGTGATAAAAGCAGAAAAATGAAAATTTAAAGCTAAAAACTAAGGTAGACAGGAAGCTATTCTAATGGAAAGGCTCTGCAATGGTAGTTATGAACAATCACTATTTCCACAAGTGAGGGTATGCTCAGTTTGGAAATTAAATGTCTTTAAATGTGCTGATTATGAAACGAAAACTAAACCCAAAGTTTATTTGTCACTGGAAAGATCCAGTGCTGGATTCATTTCAGTGTTTCCACGGTAATTGCCAGGTTATCTGAATAAAGTTAACTCCTCCTTAAGAGAATTTGCTCTTACAAAAGGTATTTGCAAGTCTTTATAATTTATTGTAGCTCTGTGATGTATATATGAATCCTTCAAATCAGCTTGCTCTCATGAGGTTTAAAAGAAGCCCACAGTAGCTCAAACTGTCCAAAAACCACATATTCATTTTCCCTGCATGTGTATAAAAAATGGTTACATTTAATCCACCATGCATGTCAATTATACATCGAAGCACAATACAGCTTAGTATACTCATATTAGGTAAGATGAACCACCAAGCTTATTGATGCAAAAGTATTTACCAAGAACCTGCTGCTTTGTGACAAAATTCTAAAGCAATCTCCTTGCTACAAAAACCCCAACTGTTAAGAGCTAATCTGATTGCCCTTTTCTGCCACCCCACAGAAGTATGTTATCTACATTTTTAAACTAAATATACAGTCAAAGTTGTCATTTAAGTGACGATTACAAAGTCATGGGGTTTGCTTTGGGTATCAATTAAAAAAAAAATCTCAACAACTGCAAAGCCATTGTAAACCTTGCTTGTCTTTGATAATTCATTTGGATATGCCAAAGAATGAGCAGTTTAATGGGAGATAGCATGGCAATACAGAGGTTACACTGAAACATGCATAGTAGTTATCCATGTTTTCTGCCTGTAACAGTATGTCAGACATTCATATGAGGCCTCCATCTCAGAGAAATGGCATGTTTGTTAAATACAAAAGGGCCAAAGGAAGCATTCTGCTTAGGCTGAGATTCAGCACTAACCTGTTCAGTGTGACCTTTTCGCATTTCCAGCACAGCCAAGTTGTTGTAAGCTTCTGCATAGTCGTTATTGTTGACTAACGTTAGCTTGAAACACTGGTAAGCTAGATTCAGGTCTCCTATGCCCTGAAAGTAAGATTGCTTTTTCATTTGTGAAAAGATTGGAAACAACATGCATCTGTTTTGTTTTCTGGAGTATCTTTTCACCCATAAGTACTAAAATAGAATGGAAATGACAATAAAAACATGCTGATCAGAAACATATGTGCTTTCTTCCCACATCCTCTCTTTTTTTCCTTATTCTTTCTCTAGACAAAATAATTTCTCTCCAGCACAAACTTCTATGTTCCAAGTGATATTCACTTCACCTAATTCAACTTCTAGATTATTTAAGTGTCATCTGAAGATTATGCCATCTGCTACTACCTATAGCAGGGTAAGAAAAACTGAGATGTCTCCAGAGAGGAAGTCATCTTGTCTCTCTGTCTCTACCCATATTTAAGTTAAGGGAGATCAATTTCTCAGATGGAGCAGGTGACTACTTCTGCTACTGCAGTGCTATGACTTACACTGACACAGCATCAGGTTAAACACCAAAATTTTTCAAATGCTGAAAAATACAGGCACATCAGTTCAAATTTCAGTGTTTTAGGCAGTATAAATTACTGTGTTTATTCTAGTTGTAGTACCAGCAAGACAAACAGTTGCATTTGCGATTCAATTTAAATCATTATCAGCAATTGAAGACAACTCATGTTAGAAAGCTATCAAAAACTTTATCCAGTAAGCTTATTCTGGGCATGCAGCTAAAGAGAACTAACACAACTTCTTGAAGAACATCTGCAAAAATGCACAAGAATGGAAGAAAATTTGTGTAGAAATTTAACAAAGTTTATCACACAATTACAAAGTATTTCTATAGCTGCCTCTAAGACAGGAGAACATGCCTTCTCAACTTAATGCTTTAGTATTGGCTACTTGTTGTTGAATGTGCATTTTTATGACAAGAGAATCGGCCTAATGCTCCATGTAGAACAAGTATCAGCTCCTAGAAAATATCTTGCATTCTATTTTTTCGTCAGATTAGCTTGTTTTGCAGCCAAGGCCATCAAGGGCTGGTATGTGTTGCAAATTGTTTAGAAAGATGGGAAGGTTGAAGACAGTGGGGAGTGAGCAACTTTTAGCAGGAGAAAGCCACATTCTGTAAAGTACAGTTTTTTTCTCTTACTGCTTCTTCCCTACTGAAGGGCAAACAAACATTCCATCTGTACTGAACTTTATCCTGTACACTATCAGGTTTTGCATTTCCAAGTAGGGAAATTACATCTTCCTAGTTATTTTTTTTCACATTTTTTTATAAATTGTATTTATTCAGAAAGATTGTTAATATTTTTCATACCACAGCCACGTGTCCCAAGTTGTACCACACATCTGCTGTCTCCTCCTCATTTTCAGCCAAAAACAGTGCCCGTTCAAAGGAAGATAGTGTCATATCATATTGCTGAGCATAAAAGCAACAGAGGCCCAGATTGTTAAAGAGCTGGCAGTTATAAACACCCATCTGCAGGAGCCGTCTAGATTGAAAGAAAACATTTGCTTAATTTATTTTTTTTATTAATTTCAAACAGGAGTTCCACTCTAAAAAACAAAGTTCTCTCCTCCTTTCTCCGTATTCTGAGAGGGTATAAAAACCAAGCGTTATAGTCTTACACTTGGTAGATTCATGAAGGGCAGTGCAGGGTATTTTTTATTAGAGTCAAAACTGTGCAAAACAGTCTGTGGAAATTAGTAACTTCTGTCTTTTTGATCAGGTCACATGATCCGACTTTACTGTAAGACAGAGATGTAGCAGACTTTCTCCACTTTCTCTTTCCAATCCCTCAACATCAATCAAGCTGTAATTTGTTGCATTTACTTTTTATAACTCTTTAGACTTCAATTATTTGCTTGATTCCTGTCCTTCAGTACTGCTCTAATTAGTAATAGCACATTTAGATGTGAATCTACATTAATCTTACACATCAAGCATATATCAGATTTTGATTCACATTTATATTGTTCAATGTGTAATTTAAAATGGAGCTTATAAAAATTCTGTTTATTAATATTTATAGGAAAAACAGAACTGCTATGAGGGCCAGGGAAAAAAAGGGCTGCTATCTGCAGCATGGCTGTGAGTTTCTGAACCTAAAGCATAAAAGAGCTCAAGTCCAACAGAAATGTGATGGTAGTGTTCTTATTGACTTAATTTGCTCTTAGAGAGAGAACGTGTCAGGCTCCTTTGCACTCTGACTGTATTGAAATAAAAATCAAGCAGCAGTGTTTAACACTATCTTTTCACTGCTCTCAGTAAAACACACAAGAAGCCCAGCCCATGTTCCAAGCCAGGGATTTTGTGGTCTCAACTTCTGGTCACTTCAGGTGGAGTAAGGGCTAAAGAGGAAGGGCTTGTGCCTTCTATATGCAATTGAAGCTGAGAGTAAAATCCACTGTTCTCAAATTGCCTCATGCTGTGAAAGAACTTTCCTGGTTTATTAGTTGAATATTAACTGTTCTGATAATCTTTGCTGATACTTCTACAAAGTCCTCATGTAATGATGACAAGTTTGTAGTGATGTAATTATTACTGGATAAGAAGACACAAAAGTTGGTAAACTGATTTTATGGTGATATTTGTCCAAATGCTCATTCATCCTCCCATGCCAATCTCCTAATTGTTGGGGGTTTTTTCTGCATTACAAAAACCAACCCTTTATACTACCTTCCCACATATTTGGTTCCCCCTCCCTCCCTCTCCGTAAGCACAGATACCTGTAAAACCGCAGAGCTATCTCAGGCTGATCTGAATAAAAATGGTTACTGCCAATGCACGCAATGGCTTCCACATGAGTATTGTCTTGCTTTAAGACATCTTTATAGTACTCGGCAGCTGAGGAAATATTGTTCATTTCCTGTACAATTGGACAAAAATTCTGATTACTTCTACTGTTTATCACCTATTTTTAATATGGAACTTATTAAAATGTGAATCTACAGAGTGCTTTATCTATGCCCTGTATAGTACCTAATTGAGATTTACTACATATTCTCTTAAAGTTCTCTGATCATAACATTCAACATCACTGCTTGGCATCTTTACAAGCAACACACACATCCATGAGATATTAATGGATGATTAATAATTTATTATTAATATCAGTACCTGAAATTAACTCTATGCCACAGCTACAAAAAGAGATTTTTTTTGTTTTTATTTTTTAGGAAAAGAGACAGCCTGTTGTACTGGGTTTGGTAGTCAAAGGGGTACTACGGGGGTGGCTTCTGTGAGAAGCTGCCAAAGCTTCCTCCATGTCCAACAGAGCCAATGCCAGCTGGCTCCAGGACGGACCTACTGCTGGCCAAGGCTGAGCTCATGAGTAATGGTAGTAGCATCTCTGTGATAACATATTTAAGAAGGAAAATAAGTTATTGCACAGATGTAACTGTGGCCAGAGAAGAGTGAGAACATGCGAGAGGAACAACTCTGCAGACACCATGGTCAGTGCAGAAGGAAGGGGAGGAGGTCCCCCAAGCACTGGAGCTGAGATTCCCCTGTAGCCCATGGTGCAGACCATGGTAAAGCAGCTGTGTCTCTGCAGCCTGTGGAGGTCATCAGGGGAGCAGAGATCCACCTGCAGCCTGTGGAAGAGCCCCACACTGGAGCAGGTGGAAGCTCAGAAGAAGGCTGTGAGCCTTTGCAAGTCCGTGCCGGAGCTGGCTCCTGGAGGAGAGGAGCCCACACAGGATGAGGTTCACTGACAGGACTTGTGACTCTGTGGGGGACCAGACATTTGCCACTTACACAATGCCTTGCAATACCCAGAACCATGCAGTCAGTTTCCCAGTACGTTAACACACAATAAACTTACTTCCCCAGGCAATGTCTCAATTATTTTCAGTGCTTTTTAAATCAACTCATTAATTGCTCTGAACACAAATGAGAATTTTATTGCATATGAAGATCTATTATGAGCCCTTGAAAACAGGAATCATGAATTTACCAAAATTTGTACTACCTAGGATATGCCAGTTAAGAGAACATATTGTATATAAATATATGCTTGGATGTGTGCTCCTTGGAAGATGCATTAGGGTAAACTCATGGGTACTTGAGTAAACTTAGGGTAAATGACAGCACACTGTTTCTGTGGGGTGCAAGGCCTTGAGAACCCTATCCCATACCAGAAAAAAATAAATTAAACTATCAAACTCAGGAATAAATAAAGGAATAATTTCTACCTGTGTGCTGTAGATACAATGTGCTCCCAACATAACTAAAGAATAAGCTTTTATATAACCTCAGCAGTGTACTTAGCTATAAAAGTAATGTATTTCATGCAATTACAGGAAATAGCAATAAAACAGTCTATTTAAAAAATTATGAGGTTTTTTTAAACCAAAAATGCTCTACAAATATTTGTATTGTCAAAAGTTAGTGACAGAGAAGAAAAGCTCTGATTAAGATGCCTGATGCATATATTCCATTTGTGAGTCTATGTAATGAGAGCAGCCCTGTGTTGCAGTACAAATCTTTGCTAATGAAGCTAGAAGCTATAATCCTGCACTCAGGTGTCAGTGCAAAACTAGATCCTATCAAATATATGCTGCTCTTTAATAATTCCTTAAAGGGTTATGCAATGTTATGTATGATTCTGCAAAATAATATCCATCTTAAAAACTATTCAACAATTCAGAAAGAAAAGCCTCCAAAAATTATGCAGATGCTTTCTTCCTTGCTGAAGGACAAAAAGGATTTAATATGAAAATGGATTAAAGCTTAGGGGTTAGATGAGAATGATGAGAACAGGATAGAATGCCAAGCATGAATATAGAAAAAAAAATCATTACTTTGTTTTTAACATTTGTTCTGGAATAACACATTACCAACTTTCACTGAAAAACAATATTAAGTCCACTGTTTGACATGAAAATATTCAGTTTTAAAATACAAAATACGTGGTTACCAAGCTAAAACTAATCCTACTTAATATAACATCTATTTCCTAACTAAGAAAGATTCACATTCCAACTGTTCTCAGTGGGTTAAGAAATTAATGGTAACACATAGTGCTAATAAAGACAACATAGACAAATAAACAATTTTGCTGTTTAATTTTGCTAGTTGGTGAGTTAAGCAGTTTTCATACAATGAAATATATATATATAAACTAGCCCCAGCTGCAATGACAACATCTGGACCACTTGACTTAATGTGGACTTGCTTCTGCATGCCAAGGGCAAATGAGATCTCTGAAATCACACTGGTGTGATTAACCATTGAAACAAATACCCCTGTATGGCTCCCCTGACACTACCTTGGTACCTTTGTGGAAAGTTACCTGTTTCACATTAGTGACACTGAAAATCAGCATGGTTAGTTTTTGATGACCTTACAGTTACATTCAACTACGGGCTCTTTTCTCTTGTTCAAGCAGCAAAATTTGTCCGCTGTAAGGATTGCATAGGGGGTGCATACCTCGTAGATTCTGGCAATTCCACAAATAAGAGTCACTTCTCCAGGAAATCGATCTAACCCTTGCTTGAAAAGGTTCAAAGCTGTTACAGGCTGATCCAAGCGCAAATACACCTACACAAATAAAAAGTGTATATGGATGTCAAACATCTGACTTTTATACATGTACTGCTGTTTAACAAGGGAGATAAATAAAAGGTATGACACCTTCATTTACACAGTAAACCATTAGCTGAGATGATGAATAATACTGGGAAAATAATGAAGTGAAAATTGAATAAATCTTTTTAATGAAGATAAAATAGGCTATTTAAGATAAAATTTAAAATTAAAATTAAAATTTAAAATTTACCTCATACCATCTATGCATTTTTAATTAATTTGAATATTACTAATTAAAAATATCTTGTTATTTGATATCATATATAATCTATAAAGAACAAGGGTTCTGGAGGGCATGGTACTTAGTAGAGTAGAACTGCACTATTTGCATCATCAACCATGAATGACACACCCAATTTAAAAACTGGACAGAGGGAAACTCCCCTAGATCTGCTCCTTTTTTATATTTTTATCTTTGTTTGTGAAGTATGTTTTCTGAGCATTAATGACTTAAATCTGCTCTATTGCTTTATCTAGAGGTTCACTCCAAAGATGCACTCACTACAGATGCTAAACCCACACAGTCATAGTACTCTACTGTGTAATTCCCATATCCAGTGTGATACTACACTGTCCAACATCTCTGCAAACTGTAGAGCTGCTCTCCAGATAAGTAGCAAAAGAAATTAGAAAACAGGTGGGGCAATTTCCATCTACTTGCAGTTGCTTTGAGGAGACCTACTCTTTAAGAGTACTATACCTACAGTAATTATGGTTTATACACTAAAAGCAGAATGGCTCCGTTCTCTTTTTGGTTTCTCTTTTATCTCTTGTAAAAATATCCCCTTTCTAGCTCTTGTAGGTCTTGAAATACTTTGTAACTTCTCAGCAGATCCTGACTTCTTTAAAGACTCCTGCTTTTTTACTTTTCTTTTTGGTCTTTTATCTTCTCATAAATTACATTTCAAGGGAGAGATCACTTTCAAGAAAATATTTTTTAAAACCCAGATAGCTGTTGCAATATTGAATATAAGCAAAACTAACTAGTACTATAGTATCAGTATATTTCCACAGAATTTGACGCAATCTTATTATTTTTCAATGGCTGCTTAACTCAAACCTTAATTTTTCAGTTCTGTTAGACTAAGCCATATCTCAGTGCCTTACTCTATTGCCTGTCCACTGACAGTCACTAAATCATGCTGTGCAATGTTTTACACTTGAGCAAGCTGGTCTATGGAGTGGGAGCTGGAAGTTCAAATGCAGCTCCTGCCTGAGCTACTACTGATGTGGGGGATGCAAATCTCCTGTAATGAATCACTGTTTGTTAATCCAATTACTCTGCCAATTTAGTAATTCTGTGTAGTTCATGGAGTGAGTCCAGAGAAGGGCCGGTTAGGTGATTAGAGGAATGTAGCACCTCTCCTGTGGGGAAAGGCTGAGAAAATTGAGCCTGGAGAACAGAAGGCTTCAGGGTCACCTAACTGCAGCCTTCCAGGACATGTCAGGTGCCTACAAGAAAGTTGGAGAAGGACTTTTTACAGAGACATGCAGCGACAGGACAAGGAGGAATGGATTCAAACTGAAAGATGCTAGGTTTAGATTAGATAGTAGGAAGACATTCTTCACTATGACGGTGGTGAGGCCCTGGAACAGGTTGCCCAGAGAAGTTGTGGATGGCCCATCCCTGAAAGTGTTCAAGGCCAGATTGGATGGGACTCTGCACAACCTGGTCTAGTGGAAGATATCCCTGTCCATGGTGGAGGGGGTCAGAACTGGATGATCTTTGGCATCCCAACACAAACCATTTTGTGATTTTACATATTTTGCAGAATGACTCGTGGCAGAGATAGGAATCTAAAATTACTATGCTTAATTGAGTCAATGACCTCCAAACACTACACTGAAGACAAGTCTCCAGATGGCAATAACGATAACTTAAATAAAAAACATAAATTGCTCAAGAAACGTTAAACACATATGAATATCTGAATTATCCACTAGCAGTGATGACTTTTGGACAGGCCTGTGACAGCTGGCTTAAGTGGATCTGATAAAGAGCACCTGATTTCATCTCCTTCTAGGACACGATGAGGGAAAATTTTAGTTTCTCACAGGCTACCTTTTCTATAATGTCTTAGAAAATGTTTAGAATCTAATGTGTGTCCATCCTGGTACAAGTAGTTCTGAGACTCAGTTGTGCCACTTGCTCTTTTAAAGCTTTTAATGCCTTTATTTTGACAGAACATTCCCTGTTTCGAGGTCTCTGATTGCTTCCTTTAAGCTCACTTTGTTTTGATTTTGCTTGTGAAACTAGGATTTTGAGCGTCACTCTTTATTTACAGATTTATTGCATTAGTTTCCTAGGAGACCATATATAGCCACATTGTTCTTCATACTGGAACTCCAATAATTTTTTTTTGTTACATAATCCTCAGTGGAGTTTAGAACAAAGAATCCAGTAACATAGGATATTTTTTTAAATCTCGTTTGTGAAATCTGGGAGCTCTAAAATAATTTCATAAAGTATTGACTTCCATTGCAACTGTTAGCATGTACTGCCTCAGGCACAGAGATCATACACTTTTAAGCACAATGGTGTATCTATGACTTACTTTTGCCAAATACAAGATCGTATCAACCATGTCCTGCTGCTTAAGGGCTGACTTAAATTGTTTTTCGGCTTCTCGATATAATCCCAACCTAAAGAGACAACAGATACATAGAGAAGGTACTTGTTTG
Source organism: Entomyzon cyanotis (assembly GCA_024500445.1). Lineage (NCBI taxonomy): Eukaryota > Metazoa > Chordata > Aves > Passeriformes > Meliphagidae > Entomyzon > Entomyzon cyanotis. The sequence goes on from JAKEPQ010001030.1 coordinate 17,059,169, forward strand.
GGTTTTTTTTTCAAAAAGCTTATTAAATAATGACACTGCACACTAAATCAAACATAAACTGCCTGAAAGCACACTTTAAGACTGCATATTTGTGTGCATTTTAACAAAAATCTGTGTTATGTAAAGGTAACAAAACAACCATTCAGAACTATGACAAAGACAAATCCATGAAATTTGGCCCCCTCTTATACATGCAGCCTTTGGTGCTATATGAATAATGATGTACTTGCATTCACAGGACTTTCTCCTGCTCTTAGAACAGACAGTAGAAAATGAAGACATAATGTCTCAACTCTACCCAAACTGTTTCAGAGCAGAATTTCTTCACCCACAGCAAAGATCAGATACTCTCCACTGTGAATGGATGTCACAGAAGTCTATTTCACCTCAAAGGCTGCTATTTTGCAGAATTACTTGAAAATGTTTTGCAGTAATCCATAAAATCTACACAACTAAAAATTAAGAGGACTGTGCAATTTCAATAATAGAAAATGGTACACTTTCTCATATATAAATTGTCTCTGTTTCTTTCAGCCTAAGAGCACATATGCTTGCTGAAGAAATACAAAACACAAACAGAACAAGCCAGCTAAAACAAAGAAACACTGCCAATGGGGACACTGGGTATTTTGGGATCCTGGAAGTCCATGTGCCTGCTTGGATGCATTAAGTCTCCATAACACAATTCCTAAAAATCCTGAAAGTAATGGATGACCTCTAAGCTCATATATTGGGTTTGCAGGAAAAGGTTTGGGTTGCTGGGGGGTTACAGGGATGGCTTCTATGAGAAGCTGACATGTCTCCGATGTGTGACAGAGCCAATGCCAGAAGGCGCCAAGATGGACCCACCACTGGCCAAGGCTGAGCCCACCCATGATGGTGGTAGTGCCTCCATAATTAGCATGGGCATAATGCACATGCAGGAATAATACATTTAAGAGGGAGGAAAAAACAGTGCAATGGCAGGCAGAAAGTGGAGTAAGAATATGCGAGAAGAGCTCTGCAGACACCAAGGTCAGCGCAGAAGGAGCAGGAGGAGGTGATCCAGAAATTCTTCTACAGCCCATGTGCAGACCATGGTGATGCAGCTGTGCCCCTGCAGCCCATGGAGGACTCTGAGGATGCAGAGATCCACCTGCAGCCTGTGGAGGACCCCACGCTACAGCAGATGGATAACTGAAGGGGGCTGTGACCCCATGGGATGCCCATGCTGGAGCAGACCCCTGGCACAACCTGTGAGCCCGTGGAGAGATGAGCCCACACTGGAGAAGATCTACTGGCAGAACCTGTGACCCTGTGGGGGACCCACACTGGAGCAAGGGAAGAATGTGAGGATTCCTCCCACTGAGGAAGAAGCAGCAGAGACAATGTGTGATGAACTGACTGCAACCTCCTCTCCCTATCCCCCTGTGTTGCTGGAGAGGGAGGAGGTAGAGAAAACTGGGAGTGAAGTTGAGCCCAGGAAGAAGGAGAGGGTGGGGAGTTGTTTTAAAAATTGCTATTTTTTCTCATTATCCTACTCTGACTTGATGTTTGAGTATGGGGTGCCAGCCTGAGGCCTCAGTATATTTTTAATTGGTACTTTGTCGCTGTTGAGCGGCTAGCTGAGGACTGACCCAAGTTCTCAGACAAGGAAAGAGAGGAGAAGAGGAACTTTATTGTTTTGAATTCCATATATATAGAGTCTACAGAAGTGCCCCAGATTGGTCAGCCCGAGACCTCCCCCTAGGCCCAATTGGCCAAGCCCGAACTGACTCAATCCGGAGAAACTGTTTGCAAAACATCCAAACTTTATCTTGTTTATGAAATATAGCAAAATGTTCCCACGGGAAGAACCTGTGCTAGCCACAGTACTTCTTGGGCAATGTACTTTTGGCAGAAAGTGTCTAACATGAATATTTTATTATGTATTATTTCATCAATCTGAAGCCCTCATTGATAGGTTATTTCTCAAACTAATACTGTCATATTTATTTTAGGTGGTCTGTTTTAGCAATAGTTCTTTGCATTTATTGACTGGCTTTTCAAATAATGACTTTAAAATCCATTAACAAAGGCAAAATTGCAACTAATTCAGTTACTCAATGTGGATGCCTTTATCTCAAGGTCTCCTTGTACTTTAGAGATTTAACTGTAAGCACAGAGGTCTCCAACAAAACACTTACTGAACTACTTCTCAGTGTTCAGCATTGCACAACACAGCCAGCAGTACAGGTCTTGCACTCATATTCACCACAGGAGAAATGAACAATGGCTTACCTATAGTAGCACTTCCCAATTTGGACTTTCCACCACCAGTCCTTGAATTGTGCATGCTCAGTGGCAAGGGCTGCCAAATCTAGAGCCTTCCAAAACAAACCCATAATCTTAAAATTAATACCATCAATGTTTACACAAAGAAAACTATGTAAAGATTTTTGTAAAGAGAAAATTTTGAACAAAAGTCCAGTTAACTTGAGGTGGAGGCACTGCTTTTTGTTTATCACTTTTATATTTTAGTGCACAAAATAGCTGAAAGGATTATTTGTCCCTATAAAAATATGCAATCCAAACAGCTTCTTCTAATTCAAAACAGAAAACAGAAAATTAATTTGATCAGACTCCTGCAGTGTCACTTCAGAATATACTGACTATTTGTTTAAGCCAAAACATGTTTTTTCAAGCTTCCCATCTTTGCTCACTAAAAGTTGTTAAATCCAAGTAAAAATAAACTAAAATAAAGAAACAAATTCAGCGAGTCTGAAATACTGTAAAAATTGTCATCTCATTGCTAGTATCAGGTTGCCACCACTTCTGGGAACTCTCAAATGTGTACAATAAGAAACATTTCTTTATTGAAAAAATCTATCATGTAAATAATTATTTTATTACAGAAAAAATAGGGAAATACTCTAAGAAGTAGATAGCTATTGAAGATGGTGGAGGTCTAAAATCTCTTTTATCTGATATACTGGAAAAGCAGGAAAGCTAATCAGTGTGCTCTGATCAGCCACCACAGCCAGAATCTATGGCTTTTCATGTTTCAGCTCTAATTTCAACACCTCTGTTAAAACAAATAGATACCTGTTCTGTACCACAGCCTACCACAGAAGCACTTGTGTTGCTTTTTTTTAAAAAAATTCATTTTGTCTGAGAACATATCAAAGCCACGCTATATTTGTTATATTTTCAGGGTATCATCAGAAAAGATCTAAAAAGCTTTAACACAGTATTTTTATGACAAAGAACCCTTTGTTTGTTTTCGTAAACATTTTGCAGACCACAGAAATCAGCAACAAGTTATCTATTAGGAACAATAGGTAAAAGTCTGGTGAACCAGTCACTCAGTAACAGAGAAACAAATAATTCCCAGGAAAAATTAATCTGGATATTTGAAATGCTGTAAGAGCCCAACCTCTACCCCTAGGCTGGATTCCTGTTCTTTCTGCCGGCAAAATGAGGCTGCAAGTAGTCAATGGGTTTTAGATCTGGCATAATGCAGAAAAGTCATTGGAGCTATCACTACTTAGACAAGTTGCTCTCTTTTGGCTTTGTGAGAAAGAATAATTTGTTTTCTGTAGCAATTCAGGATAAGGAATTGCATCAATGCTGTCCCTAAGAGAAAGAGACAGCTGTCATACCCTGCCTCCATGACAGGAGAGAGAAAATTCAAGCAACCCTACAACTCTGAATTCACTGTGTCTTCAAGTTAGGTGGAATCCTTTAAGGCTTTAGACAGCAGCTCTTATTTTGGTTGTCCTTTGTTTCTTAACGTCTTTGCAAATTGCACACCAGGGTCTTTGGATGCTACAACTATAAGGGGAATAAGCTTGCTTCAAGATGGAAATTGTTACATTGCCTTCCCAACAGATTCTTCCTTTCACATGAAGGTACATAAGCAATTTTGTTCTAGCACTGGATAATCTGCGAAAGTAGTTGATGTTGAAACATTGGTTGCTTTTGTTGCTTTTACAAATATATAAACAACGCCTGTGATGTGTGTCAAATACCACACCTGCTTCCATTGAAGCAGGAGCAGCCACTTCAGAGGAGTGAGGATCATACTGCAAATACTGTGCTTTAAAGAGCTTTCCTCAGGGTGCTCTGATGACAAGGGCTCAAGAATGAGGACTGAGTTTCAGAACATTATCCCTTCTACAGCTACACATTCAGGATTATTTCTGGTACCCTAATTACTTCTGATAACTATTTTATGCAAGGCTAACAATTTTGGCTGTGATTGGAAAATGGGAACTAAGACTGCTTCAGGCTTAGTAGACAGTAAGATCAGCAGTTTATCTGTCGGTGCAGATCCTGAACTCTTCCTGGGATCTTTTACTAACATCAAGAAACACAGCATGACTTCATTTTGAAATTAGTTTATGAAATTCAATTCCATTTTTATATTTTCCAATTAATGAAAAAGGAACAGGAAAATCCTGATTCTGATACTTTACAAGCAATTACAGTAACTTCAATCAAACAATATGACCAAAGTTACAAATACTTCTAAAAAGTGTTTGCCTGAGAAGGCTTTGCACATACTAATAGTTCAAAATTTCTGATGGTTTAAAAACAAAAATCTTTTGACAATGCAGCCCTTGAAATGTAAGTAAATGGATTTAAATAATCTTTTAAAAGTAAAAGCTTTCAACTTGCTATGTCAATACCAACTGCTAGCATATTTAAATTTCGGTTTGCTGCACACTTTGGGTTTTTAACTGCACAGTTTGAGTGCAAATCAACATTCAATCTGCACAATATGTTGATTTAAAACCAATCTATGGCAGCAGTAGTGATATGCCTGTTCTGCACTCCTGTGCACTGCTGAATGTTGGTGTAGTCATATTAATAACTGGAAGGGAAAAACAGGATGGATTTGGACTTGGCAGATACTGGTATGTCCTTTTATGGATCTTTGATTCTAATACAGGTATCAGCTCAAAATCCACTCTGCTGGTCCTGAAAGTTTTAATAAACTTTAGGATATAACTCATCATCTGGACATACTGATGAGCTGAACTTGTTACTGTCTAGAGCACATAGCATACTCATGTATGCAGAGTCCACTTCAATAACAGTCTTAACTCTGAGAAGCCCTTCAGAACAAATTTATTTTACTCCCAGTTCTTATGTTTGTGCAAATAAAAATGTTTAAAACCCCATATACTTGGTGGGGTTTCTGGTTTTTTTCAAAAATAGGTTTCCCCTAAAGAATGAAAATTAATGTAGATTCTTTAATTGTATTTAGCATGATTCGGAGTTTCATTTTTTTACCACTACTTTCCTTAGCTAAACTGTATTATAACTAAGACTTCCAAACTATCTACCAGCTGTAACATAGTATAAAACAGCTTGTAGGGTTGTAGCAATTTATTATTGCATTGCAAAATTAAATTGGTAAATGTACAGTCGTTTGAAACAGTAATTTCATACAGAGTATTGTATGTGCAAAGAATTAGATAGATGGAAACAACAGTGAGCATCTGCTGCTTCTTTCATGTGCTGTTGAATGGCAGTAATTTTCCCAGAAACAATTATTGACTAAAGTCTTATTTGTAGACGAATCAACACCAGATAGTCTGTAAGATAGCTGAGGAAATTACATTAGCCATAGTCAGTTTAGCACAATTTATTTTGGGGAGTGTCTTCTGGATTTCTGTATTTTGTAAATCTAACATAATTCCATTTTAAATAGATTTCTATCAGAGAGTATAAACTACAAAGTATTAATACGAACTAAGGAAAAGTGAGAGGTTGTGACTTCTGGCCACAAGTATATACTGTACAATCATTTTTCTTCCTCAGGACAAAGTGCTTTGTCATCATTACCCACCTGTGAATAATGGCAGAATGTCATGGTCTACTGAAAAAAGTAGCAGCAGAACTATTTCTGGACAAGTCTTTGAAACTGTCCTGCTCATACAGCATTTATTCCATAAAACGGCTTTTAGTAACAGCTCAAGGAGTACAGAAAGTCAGTTATTAAGTATATGTGTTCAAAAGGAAACAAGTTAAGAAAAATAATGGATACAGAAATAGTATTTTCTTCAGACAAGTGTTTAATTTTTCATTACAAGAGATGAAAGACTTTTGAACACATTTTCACGTGCCGAAAAGCTCAGTGCTTCTCTGTTCTTCTCGCATTCCCATGTTTCTGATAATTGATAGATTACAAATGTATTTACTTTTAATTTGAACCAATTTCCTAGCACTATTTATCCAGTTGAATGCACACTGATTAATGGCATTTCTCAACTGAAATTGCTGAGTCTTTTTTTTTCTTTCTATATACTGGTTGAATATGAAACAGAAGATAAATAATAAAACTGCCTTTGTATCTTAAATAATAATGCAGATGAGAACAGTACAGACTGTTCCAGCTCAGCACAGTGACAAAGAAAGGATATTGTCACTACTGCTTTGTGTTTTATTTGCAAAACTGCATGAACTGCTATTCTCTCCATGCAGAAAGTCCAAAGTAAAGACTTTTCAAACTTAAGTCAATTTCCCATGCTTCCAAGCCTTTCAAGCACTTTCATCTCATCTCATCTCATCTCATGCAGGAAAGTGTTGGGTTTTAAGAATGTCCAACATCACACAGCAGCAGGTAATACAAAGATGCAAGAGATTTCAGTGAATGTTCTAACAAGTGATCAAGCAAGAGCCAGATCAACTTTTAAGCAGTTGACATATGTGCTGATTCTCTGCTGAACCCTAAATGACCAAATTATTTTCAGGGAGATGCAAGAAATTGAATTTGTGAAATGCTATTGCTAGGAGAGGTGAATAAACAGTGATGCAGCCACATTTTAGCAGACATTAAAGTGTTTCTTTTTTTTTAAGAAAAATTATTGCAGATGAGGTTCAAAAGGAAGGAAGGACAGTTTGGAGAATGGGGTTATACTGTAAATGGTGCAGAAAACACATAAGAAAAGAGTAAGGGAAAACAAATGACAGAAAGCAAACTGAACAGCTAAAAAAAAAAATCTCTTCAGAGATATACATTACATAATAAAGACATCTCATTCTGTGAAATGTGAATTCAACTCACAACAATATTTCTTTCCAACAAGATGCAATCATTAACCGAACACTGATCTCCCTCTCATTACACAGTAAATGGTGGTGAGTAAGCTGATACTTCTTTGCTTACAAGTATTTATTCAAATGGCTCAGGTGGGTAAAAAAATACAGACAGAACTTTTCCTGCAAGACAGTGATTTGGGATTCTCAACAAGGATTTAAAAATACATGCAGTACAGTGCAAAAACATCTTTCAATTTTTTCTGGAGTGCTTGGAAAATTACCTGCATTATATGAATCTATGTCCAGCCTACAGATCCTGCATGTCCTTAAAGTGTAGGCACATGCAGCATCATATCAAGTGACCCTCTTATTCCTAGTGAACTGGATTTTCAGTAACAAACATAGTTTTTTAATTACTAGAGGGCTAAAACCCAGGCATTTTCTTCCTATTCATTGTCGGATATGTAAATGTTAATTTCTACTTCTCTCTGACATTTTTGACACTTGTACTTACTCTTTCAATGATATTTTGGATTAATAGTGCATTACAATTCAATCCTCTTAAAAGAATGCTATGCAATAAATTGACAGTGTATAACTAATCATTTGATACTAGATTAAAAAGCTTAATAGCAGTACATTTGGAAATTATTATGAGCTATGTCAACAACAGCAAAATATTTTTGGTGTATGTTATTGATTAACTGGAGAGTCTAACTCCAGCTACGAGCCCACACCAGCTAATGGTGTTGCAGAAAATTCAATAAGTGTTTACTCAACTATGCATTATTGACATAAACTTCTTTCAAAAAAGCTTGAAGTAGACATTTTGATTCTATTTCAACTGGGTGCATATATCTAACATAGCAATGAAATATATTGACACTTTATTAATTGAATAAAGAGATTCTTTCCCTTGGTGAACTGCCAAAAAACTTGTGCAACCTTTATGTCTTTCTGAAAGCTTAAACAATATGTACCCAAACTCAATCTTTCCCATTCAGTGCAGCAACATCAGAACCACAGAAGAAAAATTTTGGATAGGGTAAGAGGAAAATTGTAATTAGGAAAATATTTGAAGAACAGATGTTACAGACAATCCTATGGACAATTTAGTCTTTCTCTTGATATCACAAAACACCTCAGCACTAACAGATTTACATTTCTAGAAAAAGTATCCAAAGTCCCCTTGATATTTTATGTAGTTTCACCAAATACATTTTCTTTCTCTTCACCCAAATGCATAAGCAATCATCTCAGGCATTTAAAATGTCAATTGATGTTCAACAATACCTGTTTTGTCAGGTATTTTCACCTTCTTCTGTTAATGGACAGTCTTTTGCAACTTACACTCAAGCCTCAGGACTCTCAACTTTCTAGGCAGTTTAGTTACCTGACTGAGTAGGTAGTTTCAGCTACCACTCAGGCTCCAATAAATTCTGTTAACATGAATTCATTAGATTCAGAAACCTTATCATATTGATAGATGAGGGACCCAGTTTTAAGAATTAAAATGTTTTGCTTCTCAAAAAATATAGCAATCCATATCTTGGTATTTGCAAATTATCATTCCCAATTATCACCCCTGTAAGAAAGGATTTCTCCTACTTAAGCAACTATTAATGCTTCACTGCTGTACTTGTGATGGTCTACCTGGATCCTCAGTTTAGCAGAATACTGACAGAAATAACTGAATCATAGGTAATAAAATCTGAAGAAGGAACATATGAGATACTTACATTTTTTATGTCATTTTCATGGTGAAAGATATATTCAAACAATGCCTGTCAGAAGAATATTTAAAACATTGTCATATTTTAAGAGAATAGTTGATAATATTCTTTTAGAGGAATACAGAATCTTGATTATGCTAGGCAGAAATTAATTCTTTGTGAAAACAATAACATTCACACAAAAAAATGCTGACATTTACATTTATTTAAGACTCCAATAGAAAAAAACTATAGACATGCTACATTGTCATCATAGGAAAGCATCTTAATTCCTAATTTGTTGCAAAAGAGTAGTGGAATTGCCTCTTATCTTCTGTGCTTAACATCACTTTAAAACAAAAAAGGCATCTATAACTTGAAAGTGAATATATATTTGAGAATCTGGTACCATTTTCATGACTTTTTAACTGTAAAATCAACCAGTGATCTAAAAAAACCTTGTTGCTATGGACACTCAGGTGCTTAGGTAGTACTAAACCAACTTAAATTAAACATAGATTTATTAAGAATGCAAGCTGAGCAAACTTTGCCTTGGGGAAAAATTTTTTTAAGCTCTGCAATATTTTGGGATCTGTAAAGGAAAAAAATCCTTTCTAAAAACTATCTGTAAATGATAAATAAATGCTAATTTATCGTACTTCTGAAACTCAAACATACCAACATAATACCAAAGCTTAATGAAGTCACATGCATCAGCTGTGCTGTGGTTAACTGCTTATAAGCCACAACAATTGCACAGCAAAATAACTGAAGCTTTGTTTCCTCCTGTATAAAGCTAATTAAGTCATACTATCCTGTAGCTGTTCTGCACTAGAATATCAGATGAGTGTATATCAGGTAATGGGGGTGGCATTTTCAGTGAATAAAATGACATTGAAAGCTAGCAGATAACTAAATCGAGACTGGAAGCCTCTGTTCCCAAAAAAGTATTATGAGTGCTAGTAACACAAGGTCCAATTGAGTTGAACCTTGACCACCTTCTGCATCCAAATCCCAGGTCTTAACTGCTTCAAAAGAACAGAACATTTTTCTAAATTCGTTTAATTCATTCTAAAAAACTAGGAGAAAATATTGCCCCATGAGGAAAGAAATACAGAACAAGGCCTCAGTCTCCTAAGGGCTTCCATGACCCTTCCGCCAGATTTTCTTAGACAAAATTATTAAAATATTTACCTTCAGGAAACTAGAGAATTACTAATGAATTGTCATATCTGGTGAGGACAGTAAACCACAACCTACTTTTCTTCTAGTTTCAGTCAGAAAAAAACTCTGAACAGATGATTAAAAGACATAAAAGAATCATAAATAGTAACACATTTAAAGGGAGCTTAGAATAGGTGGATAAGAAAAGAACAGACAATAAAGAAGTAGTGGAACATTTTCCCTTCTAGTTCAGTAACAGGGAAGCATTCAGTACACATGTATAAATCTAAAGCGACAAAAAAGATGTTTTCTTGCATGACTGGCACGAGGAATTTACTGCTGTTATGCATAGACTCTGACCTTCAAAAGGATTTAAGAGACTGAATATTCACTTGGATAAAAATATCTAGGGTTCTCTTAATGAGCCTATTAAAAATCCACAAGCTAAAAAAGATAAAACTTTCCATTTCACACCACAGAACAGTTGCTAAATGGGACTTACCAGAGGCTTTCTCTGGCAACAGGGGATACTTTATATGACTACTATGGTGTTTCCTGGGATAGTCTTTAACATGACTAATGTTAGTCAAAGAGAAGGCACATTCCTGTATACTTCAAAACACTGGAAAACCTCAGACAGATAATCTAATTTTAAAAAAGTTACAGTGAGGATACTTTGCAAACATGTAGAGAAAAAGCATGTAGGAGGTATTCATATATCTCAAACATGAATAGACTGGCTAATTATGTGAATTCAATAGCTGCAAGATTTGCCACCTTTTTGCACTGGGAGTGGTGACAGCTCAAAAAGTTTTAAAACTTAAATCAATGATTCTTAACACACAGTGCAGTCTGCATTCTCACCTCCTGCTATGGTTTTAGCCTTAATGCTGTTTTGTTTTCGAAAAGGTTATAAATCCATGTAGCTCCAAATTTAAACTTAGATCTTACATTCTGTGTGAAATGCTAATGTCATAATGTATTAGCTTCATAATACTGACAAGTACACTTGCTGCCTATGGATGTTTCTATGACTGCTGATTTACATTTTTTGGCTTAAGCCTCTTTTCATACAAAACTGAAGGAAGACAAATCTGCCACAGAAAATGCTAATTAAAACTCAAAATTGTTAAAAATATGTATGTTTCTCATTCCTGAGAGCTGCTGTTCAGAGTATTACCTCTGAAAGCTAACCTACCTACTTAAATAACATGTAGTTACCAATCACAATCAAAAACTAACTGCTTTCAAGCAGAAGAACTAAGCCTAGTTTCCTACGGATGTGTCTTGTGTTCCTTAATCCTTCCCAGGTTTCTTACATCCCCTGTTTCCCAGACTATAATGGATTTATAATAATGTATGTGCAAGCTAATTGCCAGCAAGGACGTAACTGGACAAAAAGCATGCACTATTTTTTCAGCACTGATAAAGAACTGATTTGTAACTGCCCTCAAATCATAGTCTGGAAGTCTTTGATTACTTCACCAGACTAGAACTTACTATATTTGTTACCTATTCTTCTGCCTACTTTGGTTACGAGGCCAAGGGACAATGATGCAAGGAGTGGGTGAGGAACACAGTACAATTACACAAGATTTATTTCCTTTGAACACCATACTGAAATGCAATGCCCTACATCAGTCTAGATCAGGCTTTAAAAAGCAAAGAAATTTCCTGGTCACTTATGAAAAATTGTTAACCAAAGTTTTGGACTGGAAGAGCTAATTTCCACCAGCACATTATTAGATACTGCTAGTTTTCTTATCAGTGTTCACCGCTATGTTTCTCAAATTAGACTGAATTCATACTGGTTTGTTCACCTTTAGGCTGAGAGCCAAATATAGCTCCCTAGAGTGTGTTTGATACCTTGTGCTACCTAGAGATAGTTGTTTGATACCTTCTGCAAAATGAGCTGCTGGCCTCAGCCCAACAGTTGTTTTTTATGAACGCACTATGCACAGAAAACATGTTCAACCACACAGCTGACTGGCTGTGTTGGGGAAAAGGCAACACAACAATAAATATTCACACAACTTTCAGCTCCCTACCACTCAGAGCTGAAACCCGTAAACTGGGGAGACAACCTGGATAAACCTGTTCTATTGTCAAATAGCTCCAATGACTATCAATCAGATGATTTTGACTGAAAATGAAGTATCCTGAACAAAAAAGTGGTATCTTTTTACATAAAAAGTGTTAACTCATGCCATAAAAGTAAAGGAAAAAATCCAAATGTTTTGAACATTTTTAGGCCAGGATTGCCATCTATTTGTACACAGAACCACATTTCCAGACACTAAAGAAGGTTCTGCTTTTCTTTTTTGCTCCTGGCTTCTTTTTTCTTTTTTTAGTTGCTCGTTATCACTCCTAGATGTGCAGTTCAAATTTATTTACCAGTGGAATATTTTATCCTACACAAATGTTTTTCCTAGATTATACTTCTACCATAACCTCTTTAGACATACCTTCAATTTCAAGTCTGGTGAACACTGTCAAAAGGTAAGCAACACTCTATTTTTCTGAAGTTCATATCTAAACCACTGTTCATCATTGTTTTTATCCCCAATCCTATGTACAGTTACAGCAGAATGACACCAGAAAACAAGAAAAAAATATCGCAACACTAACCAAAATAGTTACATACCTTTGCCAGTTTGGGTTTCTGAGCATATTTTGTTAAATTCAGTCGAGAGAGATTTATGAAAGGGCCATCTGGATTTGTTAGCATTGAAGCCTGAGGGGAAAAAGAAGCTTTTTAAGTGAGAAGATCCCATATACTTTCCTTGAAGATTTTCAAAATATTATTAGTATACAAAAATACCCCAAAATTTCAAACAAAATTTTTTCAGATTCACTGCTTTGCTGTGCAATACAGACTCTTTCTTCTCTCTCCCCACTATTTCCATACAGTGCCTAAGCATGTAGCTTGGTAGTTAAGATACATAACCAAAAAAAATCTTCAAAAAATACTTAGGAAGATTAGTTCCTACACGCAATAGTGAGAAGAGGTCACATTTTGCCATTAATGTGATGTTAATATGTATTACATATTCATGCTGGTTGCAGTTTCATAATTTTGCCAATAGAACAGGATAAAACTAGTATAGTTTGTTCTTATCTTTTGAAGTGACAGACACTGAGTGATCAACAATTGTTTCGTAGTAAACGCTTATGGTGAAATCATGTCATAGACTTTCATGGCCTTCCATGAATAAAAATGTGTCTCAAGGAGCCTGTGAATTTGGAATTTATATGAATTCTGGTGACCTTGTGAATTTAGGTACACTTTTTTATATAAACAGACTAGCACATGCACAAGAAATAATATTTTCAAACTCTATTTTGAAAAGGATTAAAAAAATACACGTCTCCTTCAAAACTGAGTTTAGATGCAGTGTTTAAGTAAAACTACAGTGTCACTGTGTCAGATACTGTGACCAAGAAAACTTCCATTCTGAGAACAGAGGCAAGCAACTCACCGTGCCCAGCCTGATGTATCCCCCAGAAGCACTAGTGATTGGACGAGCTGTGAGAGCTGTTCGAGGTGTTCTTATCGCCTGTTCCATCGTACTTGGCCGTCCACTTTGTGTGCTGGGTCTCACAAATCCTGTAATAGGTCTTCCTGACTGAGTTACTGGCCTAAAGATGTTAAGTACATTATCCTTATGTTAAGTGGTATTTATTGACAGAGAATTTAAACTGTTATACCTGAAGTATTGCATTTTCAGAAGCTAAAGTTAAGATTTGCTCATTTTTAACTCATCACATTTTTTAAAAATAAATTATCACATACCTAACAGCTGGGCTGGGGCCTCCACCTTGGCTAGTTCCAGGAAGTTTCAAAGACGTTCCTGGTCCTACAAAACAAGAGCATTTCTCACTTCACACTGAGATATTACTCCCTTGTCCAGAGGACTTCAAACATGATTGTGTTTTATGATAAACAACAAGCCAGACATTTCTTTATTCAAACTGAGGGGACACAGAACTAAACAAAGAGAAACCCCAAATATCATATTCTACTACTGATAAATTGATAGACTATTGCAAGAAACCTGACAAACAATGAACATTGTTTTCTCTCTTTCATCCTCTCTGTTCTCTTCTCCATTGCACCTGAGGTGAGCAAACGAGTGCTTGTGTGGAGCTTAGCTGCCTACTGGGATTAACCCAAAAAATTCTCAAGAACATCTCAGAAACACCAGATAGCACTAAAGTAAGAAAGTATTACATCAAGAACACATGGTGGATCTCAACATTGCCATGCAACCATAAAACAACCTAAAACTCTTTTTTTACCAATCCTAAATGCTGTATAGGGTCACCTCAGTTTGTACTATTTTATGGTAGATGACACAAGAGATGGCCAAAAGAGCTCTTGTTGAGTCAATGTATTTAACTGAAAGTCAACCTTACGTGCAACTTGAGCAATGGCATTTTCATCTAGGATCATCTCTGCGATTCCTTCTTGATCCATATCAATTTCATCCACATACACCATTTCTGTCAAAGCTCTTGTTTTCAGGTTCCAGGCAGCCTGAATAAGAATGAAGTAAAAAGTAAATTTTCTTCAAGACACTAAGCAATAATCTAATCAGCAATTTTACAATTTTTTAATTAATATTCACTTCACAGTTTTATTAGGCTTGAATAAGGTATTGACTTAAAACAGCTGAGTATATCCATCTGTCTAATGGAGGTGTAAAAGAGTACTAAGTCCTTTGTTCAAAGCACCAGCTGTAAAAAACTGTAAATGTATACCTTAGGCATCTCAGATTATGAGAGTATTGGAAAACCTTTTAGTGACCTGAACTGACAAATTACTACATTATATGTCTTAGAGGATAATATGAGCAGTGTGGAAAAGCAAGCATAACTCTAGCCTATGTGACAAGCTTTGTGTAGACTGTGGAGACACCAAATCCATGGGGAGAAAAAAGAAAACAGGAAAAATCAGTGGCAGCCATGTAGAAATACCAACAAAATAAGTGCAGATCCAACCACTTCGATAATTTGATATGCTTCTAATCTACTCATAGAGCTGGCATGATAAAGGGAGTCACAAGACCAATCCCTGATCTTCCATAACATATTGAACAGATCATCATAAATTTTCCAGACTAAAAATTACTGCCAAAATGATTAGATTTGTTTCCTTTCTAACACAGACTACAGCAATCTGGTGGAAAAGCATGTTTAATATTGGCTAAGGAGACCTTCCAAAATAGAAGTAGACTGATGCTATCTTAAGAAAAATAAAGGTCAAACACATGGAAACATTTGTTCCTTAAGTGAGGTATGAGAAGAGCTGAAACTCAGGCTTATTTAATAAT
Source organism: Entomyzon cyanotis (assembly GCA_024500445.1). Taxonomy (NCBI): domain Eukaryota; kingdom Metazoa; phylum Chordata; class Aves; order Passeriformes; family Meliphagidae; genus Entomyzon; species Entomyzon cyanotis. Next base: position 17,074,386 of record JAKEPQ010001030.1, read on the forward strand.
TTAAGTAATAATTTAATGAGACACTTCTCATTCATCATGTCTTTTCCTCTAGACTTCCCTCATATTTCTATGCAAATTTGTAAGTGTCAATCAAAAAGAAAGTATATCTAAAAATGCTGAAATATTTAACTATTCTTTTAGTGGAAAAGTGTTTCGTTCCAAGCAGAAGGAGGGCTTCAGCCAGCCAGTTCAACCACAATTAGAAACCTTTGTTCAAGAATGAAAAGAATTCAGCAGGATGATCTGAATCTAGGCCAGACAGTCATAATCCAGATCTGCTTTATTTTCTTTTAGTTTCTTCTTGTGCAGTAGGGTGACAGCCTTTAATTAGCATTGAGATTTGCTGTTAGATGTTCAACACCTTTAATGGCTTTTCATTATTCTATGAAGTATTTAGTTGGTTGAATTTTTAACACCTTGATGGTAGTCTGCTCTTTTTGAAGACATGTATATCTGCAGTCAACATAACCATGCCTATACTGAGAATATGCTCCAATCAGAGCTCTTGTACAGCCAAGCACAGGTTAATTTCTTACTAGAAGCAAGAAAACCTTCCTATAGTAATGATGTTTTCCTGAAAATTGAAAGTAGTAACATCTCTACACTAGTTGCTAAAACTGAGGTCAGTTCTTTACATAGGTGGAAGTGTATTATTGTCATTTTTCTACTAATATGTGAAAATGTGTTTTTAATATCAATGTCTCTTTGTCATTACTGGGCAAATACCTGTCATTAAAAAATTTCCTTAGAATCTCTTCCAGTCTAAAGCTCCCAGTCCAAGGCTTCACAGGTAACAAAACAATCAAATATCACACAGTATTTCTTAATAAAATATCTGTCTGTAAATTAGTGTTTTATCTGCTCTCTCTTTGTGGGACTGATAATTTTGTTTTGTGATAAGCAACATGTCTGGAGCTTACAAAGACAAACTGCATTTTTATGAAACAGCATTTATACAGTAGGATAAAGAAAGGGACAGCTCATTTCAGACAACCCACATATTCACAACTTAACAAATTTAGCTTGCTTAACTCATAATCAGAACAAAATTTACAATACCTAATTGCAATTAAAGAGGTACAGAACTGTGATACAGTATATAAATCTAATCTCTAGAAAGACAAGTGACAAAGTGTTTTTCACTCAGTTTGTGAGAAGTTTGTAACTGAATGAAGTATCTTCTTGGTCCTGAAAAGCCCAAAAACCAAACTAAAAAATATAAACTTAGTATCTAAATTTAAATGCTTTCTCTGAATATGGTAACACACTGTTCTAAAAGCATTTATTCTCCAATAATCCTTTCTATTACAATAAATTTCATTCCATACACAACGAAAACCCTAGAACACGACTACATAGTGAAGGGTAATCATTAAAGTCAAGAAGATATCTGGTAGTATTTCACTGAAACCATTCTATAGGTAAACAACTTCCATGAACTCATGGAGTGTAATTAAAGACCTGTAAAATATGTTATGGAGCTGCATTTAAAGATGCCATTTCACATTGCATTTAATCTCTTCTGACTGTGGGCTGGACCCAAAGGATGCCATCACCTGCACAATACAATTCTTGTAATTGCAATAATCTAGAGCTAATGTGGACAGAGTAAAAACGAATTACTCTTGGTCTTCCATCACTTACGCAAATCATGGTCATGCAACTACAAGGCTACCAGACTCTACATAAAGTAGGCAGTGAGCCTGAGCTGCAAGAGCAGGAAGAGCATGGGTAAGAGCCCACAATTATATGCATTAAATAAAACACAGAAGTGAGCCCTAAGAGCACAGACATCGTTCTGTCTGTGAATATACATTGTCTTCTTCCTAATCTCATCTGCAGATGAAGGTCATATAATTCAAGGTAGATTCAATTTAGCTTTTAGAAAGCACTGAACTGCTGAATAAAGATACAGGAAACACATGAGAGAAATAAAATTCTATCAAATATAAAAGCAGCCTTTTCAAAATATCAAAAATATTCCCCTTATCAAATGTAATGCCTTACCAATAACAAAACCCAAATTTATGTTATTGAGGACTTAACAACAAAACAAGTATTATGCAGTGTATCAGAAATTCTTCCCAATGACTGCATCTAATAATTCTATTTATGGAAAGAACTTTACCTGAAACACAGTGTATTCAGAATCAAACTCCTGAAAAGAGAGAAAACAGAAACTGAGAAATAGAAATGCCAAATGATAAAAGCAACAAAAATGCATTTATACTCAGTGACCACCTCATTTCTGCACAAACATTTTCTCTCTGACACATACATCTAAATCTCCATTTTATTACATTATGTCAACTTACACACATTATGGAGCTAATGAGTGTTTTGCGCAATGAAGGCAAACCTGCAGTAAGTGTGTCTTTCCGATACCTTTGCTTTCTTGCTTCTGCTGGATCAAGCTAGCCATATTCTAGATTAACATTCAAGCATTATTAAGCTGAAAAATGGCAGATTAAAAGAAAATGAATTTGGAAGATGCATGCAAATCTTTTAAAAATTAACCAGATTACTACCCTATGGGCTTTAGAACGTCTACATAATAAAATCCATCTTTGCACACTTTTTTTAGCTGCTGCTGGTGATCACAATGATACCACTCAAGAGCACAAAAGAAAATTTCAGCACTTTTCCATGGTACTTTTATGATTAAAATGATGTATTCATTGTATTAGGACAGTAATACTGTAAGTGGAATAAATATCAAATTAACAGCCTATTGCACTACTCAAAAAACAAAAGAAAAGCTACCAGATTAAGTTTACTGTAAGTGAAAAAGCTGGAACTTGCATCTGCCTGACTAAATACTGACAGGAAAAAATGTAGGTTTATCACCAATTAATGTCTAATTATCATGTTTATATAATATTTAAACTACCTTTCAGAGCTTTTGCTGCTCACTTCCAGGGACTGGAGATGAGCTTTTCCTAATGCATTACTTTAGCTTTAGACAAGCAAGGTGGGAGATAGATGTTACTTTCTCTAAATCACTATTAGTCTTTTGCAGTGTCAGATCATTTCTACCACTAGAGGCAGTGAAAGATTTCTTGCATATCTGTGACGGTCGCTCTGGCTCATGTAGGTTCCCCAGGTCCGGGAACTGACAAGTACCTAGAGACATCACCCTGGGATTGAAATCTGATTGGTGTTGAGCTCCCCCTCCCTATCCCCTTTTATGGTCACCTTCTAGTGAGTTCTCCTTTGTCTGTACCCCTTCCGATCCCGGATTGGTGCCTCCTGATTGTATTCCCTCCTACCCCGTCCCTCAGTTGGGTAAGACAAATGTCAGTCTCATGTTTGCCAACTCGGTTGGTTCTCCAAGTTGTACCCTCCCCTAATCCTGGTCCCTTAAAAGGCACCTCCCAAGAGCGATCGGGGCTCTTTGGTCGGCGTTCCTCTCCCCTCCTTGTTCTGTTGGATCCTTCAATAAACTCTCTGGGAATTTGACCAAACAGACTGCATCTCTTCCTGCGCCTCAGACCGGCTCTCGGGCTCTGGCTCCCAGCTCCCTGAGCTCTGCACTTTGGGCACTGCCCAAAAGGCGGTGGTCTCCCACCTTGACGAGCTTGCCCTGGGGAAAGGCGAGCGCGCTGCTACATATGGTGCCCCGTGTGAGGAAGGTGTGGAAGACCGTGGAGATTGCCTTTTGAGGATTTACCGGTGCCTGCTGTGACTGCTCACACTCAACGGTGTGGAGCTCCGCGGGAGTCCTGCTTACCCTGGAAGAACAGGGATCAGCGCAAGCCCGACAGCCCTTGTGAAGCTGTGCTTTTCCGTTCTGGACAGCGGAGTATCGGAGAGAATATCTACGTAATCGCTGCGGGGAGGAAAGGGAAAAGCGACTCTTTCGGTCGCCCGACGATTTCTAGAAGTCCTCCGAGCTTAGGTAGTATCACTGCGGGGAAGAAAGGTGGGAAGTGGGTGCCCCACACTTTCGGTCGCCCGAGGGTCCCTAAGTCGTCCTCAACACCAGGGGAGCGTGCTAGTTGTCTGTGTTTTTTTTTTACTTTAAACCGTTTCAGCCAGTTTCACCCGCGTGTCGGCTCCAACTCGCTTGTGTTTTCTAACATGGGTGCGCGTTTGTCAAAATCTTCCTTGGTACAGCAAGAGATGTATTTTAAGTTATCTGACCTTCTATCTACTAACAACGCTCTGTTCTCTCCCAAAGATCTCAAAAAGTTTGTAAAATGGGTTCTAACTAACTGTCCCCCCAACTCTTCTCATTTAATTTATGACTTAACATATTGGGATTCTGTGGGGAGAGAGCTCCTAGCTAAAGGGAGAGCCGGAGATCGCACAGCAAAAAAAATTTTTTCCCTGCATTCTCAAATATTTAAGTTTGTTAAAAAATCCTTTTCTCCTCTTAGTTCAGAAAACCCCCCTAACCCATCTTCACCCCTCCTTACCCCTACCCAAAAACGAGAACAAAGAGACGTATCCCGCAAAAATGCGCTCGGCAGCTTCCAGCACCGAGACGTTTCTTTGCCCTCAAACTCCATATTCCCCTGCCCTGCTCCCTCCGCTCCTTGTCCCGAATCCTCTCCATTAGCTGATATTGAGCAAGATGGCGCCGAAGAAAAACAAAATGGCCGCCATTCGCGCCCTTCGTCTCCTGAAGGCGCGAAACCCAAATCCAAACCCCTAACCTCTCTCCCTTGTCAATCACCCCTCACTTCCCTAGATCGGTCTCCTCCCTCGCATCTACCCCTTCCGGTCCTCTCCTTCCCCGCCCAACTAACATCAACAGGGAGGAGCGAGGCGTGGGAACTTCCCACAGATAAGTTCCCACGCTCGCCCCCATCAACATCAACATCCGGCCGCCATCTTGGCAAACCCGGAAGTGGTGCAGATTCCACCATTTTTGCTGCACCAGCCCGCCGTCGTCAACACTCCCCACTTCCCACACCTAGTCCCACACCGCGTCGCACCCCACATGCCCACCTTGACCCAAATCAATCCGATAATAATCATCCTAATGCACTCGTGTGGCAACCCGTTTCCCTTGCAATCAAAAAAGAGTTATGCAAAGCAGCAAATAGTTTTAATTGTGAATCAGCATACTTCAAATCCCTTTTTCAATCCATTCTCAAAGCAGAAGCTAAGTGTCCCTACGACATCAAAGAACTAGTTGGTTGTCTCTTAACTGAAAGCCAACTCAAACACTGTGAAACTAATTGGATTAAACGTCTACAAATTCTAATTGCAAACTACCAAAACTTACCTGAATTTCAACATCTAACAATTGACTGTCTTTCTGGCAAAGGGAAATGGGCCAAACCAATTGATCAAGTCCGAGCAATTCCGAAAGAGATGTTAGCTGAAATTATCCAAATTGCCCAACAAGCCTTTTACGCAGTTCCCACTAAACCGGAAGCCCAACTCCCATTCATGTACATAAAACAAAAACCCGATGAATTATTCATTGACTATATAGATAGGCTAACAACAGCTGTTGGACGCCAACTAAAGAATGTTAGTGACCAAGAAGAAATCATAATACACATAGCAACCCTAAATGCAAACGCCAAATGTAAACAACGAATTAGCTCCCTATCTCCAGATACCCATATCACAATTTCCTTACTAATTGATGCTTGTTCTTCTGTCCCCATAGACCCACCACCCAGTAAAATCCATGATCCCCAAAGAGCCTTCCCTACCGTTACCCCCCAAGAAGACAAACCCACACGTAAACCCTATTTTCCCCTCATCTGCCATCGATGTAATCAAACAGGTCATGTTGCAAAAAATTGTCCAGTACCTTATCCTAATATCTCCTCTTTGAGTCCCTCTGCTCCAGGCCAACCCCAATCCATCTCCACTGCCAATCCACCAACCTCTACTCCAACCCCACAGTTGCAACCCTCAACTCAATGAATGCTTCCCGCCGCACCTGTGACCTATCAACTTCCAATCTATGCAGCTGACAACGCAGTGCAACCAAAAAACTAGACCATCAGCGCGTCGAGGCGTCGCGCGAAGACACAAATTCCGTCCTCGACTCTAACCAAGACTTCTTTCCTTGCCCAAGCTCACCTACTTTACATGCATGGTGGGCCCAAAAAGTCACCTCTGATAGACCCTACATGACTTGCTATATGCGAGGTAACGGCTTCGACAAATCAGTAACTGGACTTGTTGACACTGGAGCAGATGTGACCATCCTTTCCCAAGAAGTGTGGCCCCAATACTGGCCACTTCAAGAGACAGCATACCCCATAGGAGGAGTAGGAGGCCAATCACCCGCACAACAAAGCATCATACCGGTAGACATCATCAACGCCGAAGGAGTCCCAGCGAGAGTCCACCCCTTCGTGATGGACATTCCATTTAATTTGTGGGGGAGAGATGCACTTGCCCAATGGGGAACTGAAATTAACATTTCCCTGCCAAGTCAGGATTTATAAACAAGGCCACTGAGGTGAGCGCCACCCCACAATTAAACTGGTTGACAAATAATCCAGTGTGGGTAGATCAGTGGCCGTTAACACAAGAAAAATTAGAGGCGCTCAATTCCCTAGTCGCAGACCAACTCGCGAAAGGACATATTGTACCCTCCCACAGCCCATGGAACTCACCTATTTTTGTTATTAAAAAAGAGGGAAAGAACGAGTGGAGACTCCTTCAAGATTTAAGAGCAGTCAACGCCGTCATAGAAGAAATGGGACCTCTCCAATTTGGACTTCCTTCCCCAACTATGTTACCAAGAGACTGGAAACTTATTGTTATTGATTTAAAAGATGCACTTTTCCACATCCCACTCCACCCTGCAGACGCTCCAAGATTTGCTTTTTCTGTGCCAACAGTTAACAACGAGGCTCCAGCCAAACGATACCAATGGACCGTTCTCCCTCAGGGGATGAAAAACTCCCCTACAATATGCCAATGGCACATTGACAAAATTTTAACACCGATAAGAGACAAACTCCCTGATATAAAAATTTTACATTACATGGACGATATTTTAATATGTGCCCCCACCCAAGATCAAGCAGTTTCCACCTTAACACTACTTCAAGAAAAACTTACTGCTGCTGGGTTCACCATTAGACCTGATAAAATACAACAAATGAGTCCAGTAAAATATCTGGGGGTAACTGTCAGTGATCGCACGGTTGTCCCGCAATCCCTTATGATTGCAGACAAACCACAGACCTTACGTGACTTACACAGTTTATGTGGATCCATAAATTGGGTCCGACCACTCCTCGGAATTACTACTGAACAGTTAGCACCCTTGTTTAATTTATTGGGGGAGATGAAGATCTAGACTCCCCTCGAGTACTAACCCCCGAGGCAGAACAATGTTTACAAAAAATTCAATGCACTTTATCTCAGAGACAAGCACACAGACACGACCCCTACCTCCCATTCGAACTTGTCATCCTAGGTGAAAAGCGGTACACTCACGGTCTCATATACCAATGGGATGCTTCCCAAAAAGATCCGTTGTTAATCATTGAATGGGTGTTTTTATCTCACCAATTAACAAAAACATTAACAACACCAGCAGAGATGGCAGCTAAAGTAATAAAAAAGGCAAGAATGAGGTTGAGGAGCTTAGCTGCTCGAGATTTTACGTGGATCTGGGTGCCCTTTCACTTTGATAATTTGGAATTCTCAATCAAAACATGCGAACCGTTACAATTTGCTTTGGAAGGATTTACGGGAAAGGTTCGATCTGGCCATAAAAAACATAAATTGTTCAGTGCAAATTTTCGATTAGTCCCTAAAATGCATCTCTCGAAGTTTCCTATTAAGGGTGCTCTGACTGTTTTCACAGACGGCTCGGGGTCTTCTCACAAGTCTGTTTTGACCTGGAAAAACCCCAAAACCCAGCAGTGGGAAACCGATGTTCAAGTGGTCCCTGGGTCGCCACAGGTGGCCGAACTAGCCGCTGTAGTACGAGCCTTCGAGAGATTCCCAGAACCTTTCAATCTCGTAACTGACTCCGCCTATGTTGCAGGAGTCGCCCTCCGAGCAGAAAATTCGACCCTAAAAGAAACCCAAAATCTAAGCGTGTTTAATTTGCTCCTGAAACTCACCACAATTCTTTCCCACCGGGAGCAACCTTATTTCATTATGCATGTGAGAGCGCACACAGATCTACCAGGGCCAATCGCCGAAGGAAACAGGCGAGCCGACCAACTGGCACTGAGTGTAATCACTCCAAATTTACCAGACATCTTTACCCAAGCTAAGCTAAGCCACCAGATGTACCACCAAAATGCCTCTGCCTTAGCCAGAATGTTTCATATTACCCGAGAGCAAGCAAAAGCAATTATCACCACATGCCCTAGCTGCTCCACAGACCAGCTGCCTGCTTACCAGAGTGGAGTGAACCCTAGGGGAACAGAAAGTCGTAAGTTGTGGCAAACAGATGTAACACACTACCCACAATTCGGAAGACTTAAATATATACATGTATCAATCGATACTTTCTCAGGTGCCATTTACGCCTCAGCTCACTCCGGAGAAAAGGCGAAAGACTGTATCAATCACTTCATGTTAGCTTTTGCCTCACTAGGGGTACCCCAACAAATTAAAACTGACAACGGACCTGCCTATACATCTGACAAGATGCGCCGATTTTTTGGAGAGTGGGGAATTTCCCACACTACGGAAATACCTCACTCACCAACTGGACAAGCAATTGTAGAGCGAGCACACAGAGAAATAAAAGCAACTCTCGCCCGACAAAAAGGGGGAAATGAAGTAGACACCCCTCAGAGGCGTCTCTGCAAAGCTCTTTTTACAATCAACTTTCTCAACAATTCTTTTGAAGAGCCACTGCCCCCAGTATATCGACATTTCACCAACGACCGTCGGTCAAAATTAAAGCCTCAACCACCAGTGCTAATAAAAGACCCTGAATCGCGCTCAATACAAGGTCCCTTCCCATTAATAACGTGGGGCCGGGGCTTTGCCTGTATTTCCACCCCAACAGGCCCCAGATGGATACCCAGTAAATGGGTCAAGCCCTTCACCCCCAAAACGGCAGAAGCTTCTAGAGACAAAACTAAACAGATTCACTTTGCATCTAAAAAAGAGAAACCCAGCTGGACTGTACTGCGGTCCTTAAGCTGGAAACGCCGAAAAAAGAAACAAGAAAATAGCACACTTTCCCACCAAATACCCGCTGAATCCTACCTCTGTACCCTAATTTCACCTAAATTTTCCCCCCTTCCTGAACAAAAATCCCCCAGAGAGTTCTTCCCAAATTTCTCTGTACTATTTGACTCAAATTAATTTGCCTTTTCTTGCAGTCTTCTGCCCACTTAGAAAAGATGACCATGCAGAGTCTCCACCTCTCCCTCACATGCCTCGCAGCCTTCATCACTGTCATCGAATGCTGGATCGTCCCTCAACCTCCCATCAACGTGTGGACCACTCTAGCAAAATCATTACAACAAGAGGGACTCTGTCTAGCCATGGACAAGGCAGAGGACCCAACGTCCTCCTGCCTCATTGGGATCCCATTGCCAAAAAATGAGTTTCCTTTTGCAGGCACCTACCACACTTTCCCCGACCCAGTGAGTTTTTGGGATGAGTGGGTTGAAAATAAACTTCCATCTGGATCCGTGGAGCCCCAAGAAATCCAACTACTAGGGTCAACCCAAGCAGACATCTGTGTCACCTTCGACAGTCCGCGAAGATACAGCCTCACTTTCCCTGAAGGAATAGAACACGAAGAAGACGACCTCCACCCACTGCCTTTTTTCGAGCTTAAGGTAGATAAAAACTATACCGCTTCTTCCTGGTGCAACTACACCGCGCCAGAGCCTGCTCTCTCGAGTGCTCATCCCAAAATCCTACCGAAGGGAATTTTCTTTATTTGTGGTAATCTTGCCTGGGCAGGGATCCCAACTCGTCTGAAAGGAGGACCGTGCACCCTCGGGAGATTGGTCACTTTGACCCCAGATAAAAAACAGCTCCTAAATTGGAAAGATTCGGCTAAATTGACCCGTCCAAAAAGAGAGATTATCAAATTAGATCCAAATTGCAATGATACAATTGTATCCTGGCCTCGCTCTAAAAAAATAGCTGCTTCTATCTTGGTCCCTTGGGTTGCCGTTTACAAAGCTTTGAGTGATGTTGAGAAATTAGAGTGCTGGCTAGGCAAACACGCAAAGCTAACACCCGAAGCCCTCAGCCAACTCCTTTCAGACGAGGAGGCCATCAAGCACGCCACTTTGCAAAACCGTGCCGCCATTGATTTCCTCCTCCTTGCCCATGGCCACGGCTGCGAAGATTTCGAAGGCATGTGTTGCTTCAATTTCAGCACCCATGGACAAAGCATAGCCGCCAAGATTCGCGCAATGCAGGACCAAGTAGACAATTTAAAATCAGAGACTGAAACCTGGTGGGGAAAACTTTTCAACAATTGGGGGCTTTCAAGCTGGGCTGCTTCCGTTATTAAGTCAGTGTTTTGGGTTATAATATACCTTTGCTTTATTATTATCGGTTTAGTAATTTTTAAAACTCTGTTTATTAAGTACCTAACTTCCCTTTTATTTAAACGAAAAGGGGGAGATGTGACGGTCGCTCTGGCTCATGTAGGTTCCCCAGGTCCGGGAACTGACAAGTACCTAGAGACATCACCCTGGGATTGAAATCTGATTGGTGTTGAGCTCCCCCTCCCTATCCCCTTTTATGGTCACCTTCTAGTGAGTTCTCCTTTGTCTGTACCCCTTCCGATCCCGGATTGGTGCCTCCTGATTGTATTCCCTCCTACCCCGTCCCTCAGTTGGGTAAGACAAATGTCAGTCTCATGTTTGCCAACTCGGTTGGTTCTCCAAGTTGTACCCTCCCCTAATCCTGGTCCCTTAAAAGGCACCTCCCAAGAGCGATCGGGGCTCTTTGGTCGGCGTTCCTCTCCCCTCCTTGTTCTGTTGGATCCTTCAATAAACTCTCTGGGAATTTGACCAAACAGACTGCATCTCTTCCTGCGCCTCAGACCGGCTCTCGGGCTCTGGCTCCCAGCTCCCTGAGCTCTGCACTTTGGGCACTGCCCAAAAGGCGGTGGTCTCCCACCTTGACGAGCTTGCCCTGGGGAAAGGCGAGCGCGCTGCTACATATGGTGCCCCGTGTGAGGAAGGTGTGGAAGACCGTGGAGATTGCCTTTTGAGGATTTACCGGTGCCTGCTGTGACTGCTCACACTCAACGGTGTGGAGCTCCGCGGGAGTCCTGCTTACCCTGGAAGAACAGGGATCAGCGCAAGCCCGACAGCCCTTGTGAAGCTGTGCTTTTCCGTTCTGGACAGCGGAGTATCGGAGAGAATATCTACGTAATCGCTGCGGGGAGGAAAGGGAAAGCGACTCTTTCGGTCGCCCGACGATTTCTAGAAGTCCTCCGAGCTTAGGTAGTATCACTGCGGGGAAGAAAGGTGGGAAGTGGGTGCCCCACACTTTCGGTCGCCCGAGGGTCCCTAAGTCGTCCTCAACACCAGGGGAGCGTGCTAGTTGTCTGTGTTTTTTTTTTTACTTTAAACCGTTTCAGCCAGTTTCACCCGCGTGTCGGCTCCAACTCGCTTGTGTTTTCTAACATGGGTGCGCGTTTGTCAAAATCTTCCTTGGTACAGCAAGAGATGTATTTTAAGTTATCTGACCTTCTATCTACTAACAACGCTCTGTTCTCTCCCAAAGATCTCAAAAAGTTTGTAAAATGGGTTCTAACTAACTGTCCCCCCAACTCTTCTCATTTAATTTATGACTTAACATATTGGGATTCTGTGGGGAGAGAGCTCCTAGCTAAAGGGAGAGCCGGAGATCGCACAGCAAAAAAAATTTTTTCCCTGCATTCTCAAATATTTAAGTTTGTTAAAAAATCCTTTTCTCCTCTTAGTTCAGAAAACCCCCTAACCCATCTTCACCCCTCCTTACCCCTACCCAAAAACGAGAACAAAGAGACGTATCCCGCAAAAATGCGCTCGGCAGCTTCCAGCACCGAGACGTTTCTTTGCCCTCAAACTCCATATTCCCCTGCCCTGCTCCCTCCGCTCCTTGTCCCGAATCCTCTCCATTAGCTGATATTGAGCAAGATGGCGCCGAAGAAAAACAAAATGGCCGCCATTCGCGCCCTTCGTCTCCTGAAGGCGCGAAACCCAAATCCAAACCCCTAACCTCTCTCCCTTGTCAATCACCCCTCACTTCCCTAGATCGGTCTCCTCCCTCGCATCTACCCCTTCCGGTCCTCTCCTTCCCCGCCCAACTAACATCAACAGGGAGGAGCGAGGCGTGGGAACTTCCCACAGATAAGTTCCCACGCTCGCCCCCATCAACATCAACATCCGGCCGCCATCTTGGCAAACCCGGAAGTGGTGCAGATTCCACCATTTTTGCTGCACCAGCCCGCCGTCGTCAACACTCCCCACTTCCCACACCTAGTCCCACACCGCGTCGCACCCCACATGCCCACCTTGACCCAAATCAATCCGATAATAATCATCCTAATGCACTCGTGTGGCAACCCGTTTCCCTTGCAATCAAAAAAGAGTTATGCAAAGCAGCAAATAGTTTTAATTGTGAATCAGCATACTTCAAATCCCTTTTTCAATCCATTCTCAAAGCAGAAGCTAAGTGTCCCTACGACATCAAAGAACTAGTTGGTTGTCTCTTAACTGAAAGCCAACTCAAACACTGTGAAACTAATTGGATTAAACGTCTACAAATTCTAATTGCAAACTACCAAAACTTACCTGAATTTCAACATCTAACAATTGACTGTCTTTCTGGCAAAGGGAAATGGGCCAAACCAATTGATCAAGTCCGAGCAATTCCGAAAGAGATGTTAGCTGAAATTATCCAAATTGCCCAACAAGCCTTTTACGCAGTTCCCACTAAACCGGAAGCCCAACTCCCATTCATGTACATAAAACAAAAACCCGATGAATTATTCATTGACTATATAGATAGGCTAACAACAGCTGTTGGACGCCAACTAAAGAATGTTAGTGACCAAGAAGAAATCATAATACACATAGCAACCCTAAATGCAAACGCCAAATGTAAACAACGAATTAGCTCCCTATCTCCAGATACCCATATCACAATTTCCTTACTAATTGATGCTTGTTCTTCTGTCCCCATAGACCCACCACCCAGTAAAATCCATGATCCCCAAAGAGCCTTCCCTACCGTTACCCCCCAAGAAGACAAACCCACACGTAAACCCTATTTTCCCCTCATCTGCCATCGATGTAATCAAACAGGTCATGTTGCAAAAAATTGTCCAGTACCTTATCCTAATATCTCCTCTTTGAGTCCCTCTGCTCCAGGCCAACCCCAATCCATCTCCACTGCCAATCCACCAACCTCTACTCCAACCCCACAGTTGCAACCCTCAACTCAATGAATGCTTCCCGCCGCACCTGTGACCTATCAACTTCCAATCTATGCAGCTGACAACGCAGTGCAACCAAAAAACTAGACCATCAGCGCGTCGAGGCGTCGCGCGAAGACACAAATTCCGTCCTCGACTCTAACCAAGACTTCTTTCCTTGCCCAAGCTCACCTACTTTACATGCATGGTGGGCCCAAAAAGTCACCTCTGATAGACCCTACATGACTTGCTATATGCGAGGTAACGGCTTCGACAAATCAGTAACTGGACTTGTTGACACTGGAGCAGATGTGACCATCCTTTCCCAAGAAGTGTGGCCCCAATACTGGCCACTTCAAGAGACAGCATACCCCATAGGAGGAGTAGGAGGCCAATCACCCGCACAACAAAGCATCATACCGGTAGACATCATCAACGCCGAAGGAGTCCCAGCGAGAGTCCACCCCTTCGTGATGGACATTCCATTTAATTTGTGGGGGAGAGATGCACTTGCCCAATGGGGAACTGAAATTAACATTTCCCTGCCAAGTCAGGATTTATAAACAAGGCCACTGAGGTGAGCGCCACCCCACAATTAAACTGGTTGACAAATAATCCAGTGTGGGTAGATCAGTGGCCGTTAACACAAGAAAAATTAGAGGCGCTCAATTCCCTAGTCGCAGACCAACTCGCGAAAGGACATATTGTACCCTCCCACAGCCCATGGAACTCACCTATTTTTGTTATTAAAAAAGAGGGAAAGAACGAGTGGAGACTCCTTCAAGATTTAAGAGCAGTCAACGCCGTCATAGAAGAAATGGGACCTCTCCAATTTGGACTTCCTTCCCCAACTATGTTACCAAGAGACTGGAAACTTATTGTTATTGATTTAAAAGATGCACTTTTCCACATCCCACTCCACCCTGCAGACGCTCCAAGATTTGCTTTTTCTGTGCCAACAGTTAACAACGAGGCTCCAGCCAAACGATACCAATGGACCGTTCTCCCTCAGGGGATGAAAAACTCCCCTACAATATGCCAATGGCACATTGACAAAATTTTAACACCGATAAGAGACAAACTCCCTGATATAAAAATTTTACATTACATGGACGATATTTTAATATGTGCCCCCACCCAAGATCAAGCAGTTTCCACCTTAACACTACTTCAAGAAAAACTTACTGCTGCTGGGTTCACCATTAGACCTGATAAAATACAACAAATGAGTCCAGTAAAATATCTGGGGGTAACTGTCAGTGATCGCACGGTTGTCCCGCAATCCCTTATGATTGCAGACAAACCACAGACCTTACGTGACTTACACAGTTTATGTGGATCCATAAATTGGGTCCGACCACTCCTCGGAATTACTACTGAACAGTTAGCACCCTTGTTTAATTTATTGGGGGAGATGAAGATCTAGACTCCCCTCGAGTACTAACCCCCGAGGCAGAACAATGTTTACAAAAAATTCAATGCACTTTATCTCAGAGACAAGCACACAGACACGACCCCTACCTCCCATTCGAACTTGTCATCCTAGGTGAAAAGCGGTACACTCACGGTCTCATATACCAATGGGATGCTTCCCAAAAAGATCCGTTGTTAATCATTGAATGGGTGTTTTTATCTCACCAATTAACAAAAACATTAACAACACCAGCAGAGATGGCAGCTAAAGTAATAAAAAAGGCAAGAATGAGGTTGAGGAGCTTAGCTGCTCGAGATTTTACGTGGATCTGGGTGCCCTTTCACTTTGATAATTTGGAATTCTCAATCAAAACATGCGAACCGTTACAATTTGCTTTGGAAGGATTTACGGGAAAGGTTCGATCTGGCCATAAAAAACATAAATTGTTCAGTGCAAATTTTCGATTAGTCCCTAAAATGCATCTCTCGAAGTTTCCTATTAAGGGTGCTCTGACTGTTTTCACAGACGGCTCGGGGTCTTCTCACAAGTCTGTTTTGACCTGGAAAAACCCCAAAACCCAGCAGTGGGAAACCGATGTTCAAGTGGTCCCTGGGTCGCCACAGGTGGCCGAACTAGCCGCTGTAGTACGAGCCTTCGAGAGATTCCCAGAACCTTTCAATCTCGTAACTGACTCCGCCTATGTTGCAGGAGTCGCCCTCCGAGCAGAAAATTCGACCCTAAAAGAAACCCAAAATCTAAGCGTGTTTAATTTGCTCCTGAAACTCACCACAATTCTTTCCCACCGGGAGCAACCTTATTTCATTATGCATGTGAGAGCGCACACAGATCTACCAGGGCCAATCGCCGAAGGAAACAGGCGAGCCGACCAACTGGCACTGAGTGTAATCACTCCAAATTTACCAGACATCTTTACCCAAGCTAAGCTAAGCCACCAGATGTACCACCAAAATGCCTCTGCCTTAGCCAGAATGTTTCATATTACCCGAGAGCAAGCAAAAGCAATTATCACCACATGCCCTAGCTGCTCCACAGACCAGCTGCCTGCTTACCAGAGTGGAGTGAACCCTAGGGGAACAGAAAGTCGTAAGTTGTGGCAAACAGATGTAACACACTACCCACAATTCGGAAGACTTAAATATATACATGTATCAATCGATACTTTCTCAGGTGCCATTTACGCCTCAGCTCACTCCGGAGAAAAGGCGAAAGACTGTATCAATCACTTCATGTTAGCTTTTGCCTCACTAGGGGTACCCCAACAAATTAAAACTGACAACGGACCTGCCTATACATCTGACAAGATGCGCCGATTTTTTGGAGAGTGGGGAATTTCCCACACTACGGAAATACCTCACTCACCAACTGGACAAGCAATTGTAGAGCGAGCACACAGAGAAATAAAAGCAACTCTCGCCCGACAAAAAGGGGGAAATGAAGTAGACACCCCTCAGAGGCGTCTCTGCAAAGCTCTTTTTACAATCAACTTTCTCAACAATTCTTTTGAAGAGCCACTGCCCCCAGTATATCGACATTTCACCAACGACCGTCGGTCAAAATTAAAGCCTCAACCACCAGTGCTAATAAAAGACCCTGAATCGCGCTCAATACAAGGTCCCTTCCCATTAATAACGTGGGGCCGGGGCTTTGCCTGTATTTCCACCCCAACAGGCCCCAGATGGATACCCAGTAAATGGGTCAAGCCCTTCACCCCCAAAACGGCAGAAGCTTCTAGAGACAAAACTAAACAGATTCACTTTGCATCTAAAAAAGAGAAACCCAGCTGGACTGTACTGCGGTCCTTAAGCTGGAAACGCCGAAAAAAGAAACAAGAAAATAGCACACTTTCCCACCAAATACCCGCTGAATCCTACCTCTGTACCCTAATTTCACCTAAATTTTCCCCCCCTTCCTGAACAAAAATCCCCCAGAGAGTTCTTCCCAAATTTCTCTGTACTATTTGACTCAAATTAATTTGCCTTTTCTTGCAGTCTTCTGCCCACTTAGAAAAGATGACCATGCAGAGTCTCCACCTCTCCCTCACATGCCTCGCAGCCTTCATCACTGTCATCGAATGCTGGATCGTCCCTCAACCTCCCATCAACGTGTGGACCACTCTAGCAAAATCATTACAACAAGAGGGACTCTGTCTAGCCATGGACAAGGCAGAGGACCCAACGTCCTCCTGCCTCATTGGGATCCCATTGCCAAAAAATGAGTTTCCTTTTGCAGGCACCTACCACACTTTCCCCGACCCAGTGAGTTTTTGGGATGAGTGGGTTGAAAATAAACTTCCATCTGGATCCGTGGAGCCCCAAGAAATCCAACTACTAGGGTCAACCCAAGCAGACATCTGTGTCACCTTCGACAGTCCGCGAAGATACAGCCTCACTTTCCCTGAAGGAATAGAACACGAAGAAGACGACCTCCACCCACTGCCTTTTTTCGAGCTTAAGGTAGATAAAAACTATACCGCTTCTTCCTGGTGCAACTACACCGCGCCAGAGCCTGCTCTCTCGAGTGCTCATCCCAAAATCCTACCGAAGGGAATTTTCTTTATTTGTGGTAATCTTGCCTGGGCAGGGATCCCAACTCGTCTGAAAGGAGGACCGTGCACCCTCGGGAGATTGGTCACTTTGACCCCAGATAAAAAACAGCTCCTAAATTGGAAAGATTCGGCTAAATTGACCCGTCCAAAAAGAGAGATTATCAAATTAGATCCAAATTGCAATGATACAATTGTATCCTGGCCTCGCTCTAAAAAAATAGCTGCTTCTATCTTGGTCCCTTGGGTTGCCGTTTACAAAGCTTTGAGTGATGTTGAGAAATTAGAGTGCTGGCTAGGCAAACACGCAAAGCTAACACCCGAAGCCCTCAGCCAACTCCTTTCAGACGAGGAGGCCATCAAGCACGCCACTTTGCAAAACCGTGCCGCCATTGATTTCCTCCTCCTTGCCCATGGCCACGGCTGCGAAGATTTCGAAGGCATGTGTTGCTTCAATTTCAGCACCCATGGACAAAGCATAGCCGCCAAGATTCGCGCAATGCAGGACCAAGTAGACAATTTAAAATCAGAGACTGAAACCTGGTGGGGAAAACTTTTCAACAATTGGGGGCTTTCAAGCTGGGCTGCTTCCGTTATTAAGTCAGTGTTTTGGGTTATAATATACCTTTGCTTTATTATTATCGGTTTAGTAATTTTTAAAACTCTGTTTATTAAGTACCTAACTTCCCTTTTATTTAAACGAAAAGGGGGAGATGTGACGGTCGCTCTGGCTCATGTAGGTTCCCCAGGTCCGGGAACTGACAAGTACCTAGAGACATCACCCTGGGATTGAAATCTGATTGGTGTTGAGCTCCCCCTCCCTATCCCCTTTTATGGTCACCTTCTAGTGAGTTCTCCTTTGTCTGTACCCCTTCCGATCCCGGATTGGTGCCTCCTGATTGTATTCCCTCCTACCCCGTCCCTCAGTTGGGTAAGACAAATGTCAGTCTCATGTTTGCCAACTCGGTTGGTTCTCCAAGTTGTACCCTCCCCTAATCCTGGTCCCTTAAAAGGCACCTCCCAAGAGCGATCGGGGCTCTTTGGTCGGCGTTCCTCTCCCCTCCTTGTTCTGTTGGATCCTTCAATAAACTCTCTGGGAATTTGACCAAACAGACTGCATCTCTTCCTGCGCCTCAGACCGGCTCTCGGGCTCTGGCTCCCAGCTCCCTGAGCTCTGCACTTTGGGCGCTGCCCAAAAGGCGGTGGTCTCCCACCTCGACGAGCTCGCCCTGGGGAAAGGCGAGCGCGCTGCTACACATATCTGACATTGTGTAAATCCGTCACAGTTAAACCAACTATATCAAACTGAATATACAATCTTAGAATAATTCAGATGATAAAGGGACTTTTGAAGGTCTCTAGTCCAAAGCTCTGCTCAAAGTAAGGTCAGCTGAGAGGTCAGTTGAGGTTGCTCAAAGCCTTGTCCAATTGGATCCTGAGATCTTGCAAGGATGGAGGCTGCTCAATGCCGCTGGGCAACCTGTTCCACTGCTGACTATCCTTATCGAGAAATGTTTTTCCATGGATCAAGCCAAAGCCTCCTTCACTTCCCTGCATCACTGCAAGCAGTCCCTGGCTCCATTTTCTTGATAATCTCCTTGTATGTATTAGAAGGCTGCTATTAGATCACACCAATGTCTTCCAGCTCAAGCACTGCCCTGTGTGCTGCTGGCTTGCTTTGCAGCCAAGACACAGAGCTGGCTTCTGTTCCACCAGGAGAATGGCAATGTCAAGCTCATTCCTTCCCTTTGTAGTATGAGAGATGGTCTACTTCTTTCAATTTGAATGTTTTTACTCAGTAAATTCTATGACAGGAGGAACCTGGAATACTGGTGAAGGACAACTTTCTTCTGTAGTGTAATGGAATGTGTGGCCTTTAAAGGATTGTATTTGGAGACAAAAAGTTGTTCACTGGTGTTAGAATGCATGACACATCTTACACACTGAATTTTCTGTGGAACTAAACATTAATTCAGGGATTAATCTCAGTTGACTGTGGCATACCTGGGCCTAACTAAGGCACTGAAACTGGCTTTGCATTTTAGTTGTATGATTAAACAAACTATAAATTCTTTTATGCATAGCATTTGTTTTCTAAAAAACTCTTCAGCTTTCTAAGTAATAAAGGACAATGAGATATTTCAGCCTGCATTTTATTCAGCCCATTGTCTGAGTGTTACAGCACATATAAAGATAGTTTTAAAAGCAGTAGGTGGTCTTCCCTACCATATGTGCTACAGCAACTAATGAGGACAAGTTAGAATATTATGTCAACACTAACACAAAAATACCTTGATGTTACAGATGTGTATCTTACTTTAGGCAGTGTTCATTAGTTTAAAAAATAATTTTAAAATTAAACAAATTTGCTTATGTAGGAGACTTAAATTACTATAAAATTCAGAAATTACATCCTTCATGATTTTTGAAAAAAAGTGGAGTTGATTAATAATACTAACTCAAACCATTGTTCTCTCATAATAGTAGGTGAGAGTATGCAATGTTCACACATGGTAATACACTTTTTCAGTTTTTGACAAGAAATAACTTTGGATTTTAAATAACCCTCAATCAGGTAGTAGGACCCCCACGTTAATTGAAAGTATGGAATAACAAAAATTACATTAAAATATAATATACTTTAACATGGGTGGATCCAGCAGTTGCTACACATGCAAGTAATCCACTGGAACTAGATTTCAAATAAAGAGTTCTTTGAGAGGATTAACAAATAGTGTTGCCCTGTAAGCTTGTCTCTCAAAACAAAAGCTCAAATTCATTCTTCATTTACACATATAAAGCTCCCTTGAAATTAAAAAGATTGTAAAAGCAATGAAGGAACTATTTAATCCAGATCCCTAAATCCAATGTGGGTACTTTAATATTAAAATGTAAAGTCAGTTTACCAAAAATACTTAGAATAATTAAGATTTTTGACACTTATAGCCTGGAAGAGGGAATATATTACATACCTTATATTATAATAATTATAATAAGGCTTCATTCTACAATCAGTTTCAGGTGACCATAATTTAATACATGCAGAACATTAAAATTATTATATTCTGAAAATGCTCTTCAAATGATTAAGAGCAGAAACACAGCAAAAAACCACAAACTTTTACCCAGGAACAATGACTTCACTGTCTCACCATTTTCATGCATAAATTTACTGTCTCTTGCAGCAATAACTGATTGCAGTTGAAAATTATTTTTCAAATCAAGTTCAATGCCCATAAACATAACTGTGATAACTTTATTACGACCTTACAAGAACAAGTATGCAAATAATAGCAGCTGAAAGTTCAACATGGGAGAAGAAAGGATGAATGAACAAAAGCAAATCCTAATAAAATACTATTAATCAAGTTAAAGGAAGGACATTCACTATATGTCTATTAATTATATTAGGCAAAATTTTTTCTATTGTTAAACTAGAGCAGGTCTCATACATGGGTTCTGTTTATTGCCTTGAATCTGACATATGGAACACAAAGAATAATCAGATTAGGTGACTAATCAGGATGATCAACAGAGACAATCCTGGATTGTATTTCCTCTAGGTCATGCTATTACTATAAACATAGAAGACAAGGCCTGCTTGCTTGCAATAGAAAATAATTAAACTGAACATTAGTATTTTATGTGTTTGTGTGCCCCAAATGTTAGTCACACAAAACACAGTTTTTATTTATCCTGAGATAAGAATGTCAGCATAGAAGTGAATTCCACCAATATAATTTTATTCCTAATTCTTAAATGAAGAAATGCATTGGAAATTTTATAGGAAAAAAAAATACTTCAATCACAAGATGTGACTCAGTAGCAGCTAATTATTCTTCTCTGACAATGTTATTCATTAAGAACTCTTCAGGAAAACTTGATTGATTTAAAAATGTTTCAATTTTGTTGTTGTGCTCTTTAAAAAGTCAAGATTTATAATTGCACAGTATTTAATACTGGTACGTAAGAAAATTTCTGATTCATGCCCAGTTAGCTAAAAGGTCAACAAAATACCTGAAAAACCTCCTAGGGCTTCCTGCATCTGGTGACAGGGTTCAAAGAGAGTTCTGCACCAATTAAGATAGCCTCTAAATGTATGTACATGTGACTATTGACTGGATGACCAGAAAACTTATTTTTATCTTTATATCATCTTTTGCCATGTTCTGAAGAACTTCTTATCATCACACTTGTGATAGGAACATATCCTGAATACTAAGCTATTTGTACAGGGAATGGTGAATCAAGACACAGATCAAGATAGTCTGGTCAAGAAAATTTCTTACTACATTTTTAAGTGTGGTTACAAAAATGCGCCTACTCCTAAGGCTATTGTAAAAAGCTGGTTTCGAGCTTTTTGCTAGGACAGCGCTGCAGATCCAATGGAGCAGGAGTGGTGCTATCATTTAGCAGACTAGCTGACAGGTGGGAAAAAAAGTGCAGGTTTTCAGACAGGAAAGGCCATCTCTTTCAGGCATGAAAACACTATCCAGTTAGGCATTCTTAGTCTCTTCCTTTACTTATCTGCTGTTACATTACATGTCTTAGAAGGGAGAAAGCCAGTTGCCTGAGCATGAAAAGGTTCTGACCTGTAAGAGTCACTGTTTAACTCAGCCTGGGCATGTCTTTAAAGGACACCATTTCCTGTGGCTTAAATGATATCCTAATGCATGTTGTTCAGAGAAGTGAGTCCCTTAACAGTGACAGAGGCTACTGCTCCTGTAAGATCCCTCTTTCCCTGGTTGCAGAGGTTGGGAAACACACGCTTAGCAGAATATGGGACAAGAGGATAAGAACAGATGGCACAGTGATTACAGTCGTTGAGTATTCACCCGTGCTGCACAGCAGCTCACTTAATCCAAACTTTCCATAAGTGTTGTCATTTGTCTGTCTGCTTTCCTGGTGCCCAACATGACATATCTTGGGTTTGATTTGTAGAAGTGCTACCATTAAGAGTTTGACCATTGAAACTGCTGGACTTGCTATGTGTTTTTTAAGCATTATAAACCACACTTGGTTGGTACTAAAAAGGATACGTACTTCATTTTAGATAATTTGCCAGCTTATACTAAAATACTACTAATAAAACTCACACAGATGGAAGACACAACCTTTTTTAGGTGGGTGGCTGAAGACAACACAAAGTCCAATCAAAATATTTAGGAACTACTGATTCCATTAACATACCATTTCAAAAGTAACAGAGACATCAAGAAATCAAAGTCAATCTGCCTGAGAATGGTCCTGGATTCTTAATTAATGTGGAAATAAAATAACCATAGATCACTTTTCTAATATGCAGAACTACAGAAAATTAGCTGACACACTACTATTGGAATAAATTTAGAATAAGGGAAAGATTAGAGTAGGCAAGCCAGGAGAATTAAGTAATGTATGTCACTTATTTGAGTTCTAATTACCTCCGTGTTCAGCCTTGGAGCTTAGTATATTTCAAAGCTTCTGGAAAAATAATGATTTTATTAAATGTAAATTATATATGCTATAATCCATAAACATGATTTGATTTTCCATTTTGTTGTATTATGTAAGTCAAAAATAGTTTGTAAGGTTTCAGTGACATATAAAACATATTCTTAAGGCATGTTACTACTTCCTTTACTACATGCCTCAAGTTTAGCAGGATGAACAGGACAGATTGGTACCTGAAAGCAGCAAGTGTTAGAAAGTAATGAGCTGAAGGTGCAAAAACATGGGTAAGGAAAACACCTGCAAGGTTTTTCAAATGAGAAGCAGAATAATAAAATAAATACAGGCTTACTTGGACAGATAACCAGTAAACATCAAGACTTTAAGTTGATTACAATAAAAAAGGTAAAATCTATATATCATGAACACAGCTGACTAACAAAGAGAAATGCCATTCCATCTAAAGTCTGCCATGAATGTTAAAGTTATGTTCTAATTAGATAATCAGAAAATGTTTTGTTGAAGAGATTCTAGGTGTAACATTTTTTTATTTTGAATTGGCATGAGTTTGGTTCAAGTTTCACTCTTGAAAGTCATTTAACCAGTATTCTGCTTTCTCCAACCTGCTGTACCACAATGAACAGCATTAATAACACCACATCTCCTGTCAGGAGCAGTGCTTTTTATCTGGACTAACAGAGAGGAATGATGGAAAAGAGCTGTATAGCCATTACATTAAACACCATGAATGCAGCATACTCCATGATCCTTCTGAAACAACATGCTGAACTGCCATTTATTTACCACTCTCCACTTATTATATATTTTTTAAAATCTCTAAATTGTTACTCCTTACATAAAGTACTTATATAGAGTAAAATCCACTTAGCGTCTGCAAACTTAGGACAGGCTTTACTTGAGCATTGCTGTATGAAATCTTTTCAGACAAAGACTGAAACATCCTGCCATGTACTTTTAAATGTTAGAGAGATAGACTGATACTGCTCAACCTCAAGTAGATATATTTTCAAAGACTTTCAGAAGTCATTCATTTCTGCTTGAAGTGAGCTCTTAATAAGGATTCCTCAGGAAGATTATAGGAGGCAAAAACCAAACCAACCATATTTCAAGTTTGCCTCTTTTCCATCTGAACTTTCCAGTAGGTTTGAAATGCGCTGCTGCTGAAGAGTACCTTTTCCACATAAAACTGTGAATAGGAACACAGTTTTGGAATGAACATACTGAACTTATAAAGTCTAGTCATTTGCATGCAACTGTGGTCTGAAAGTTTTCTCAAAACACTGATGAAACTTGATCTTAAAATTCAGAGACTTCACATAAAATTTCTAAGACCTTATGATTTGATCTGGTACAGACAACGTTTACAACCCCATCCTCCACCATTTCTCAGAGGAAATTATCTTAAATTTTTCCCCTCTTTCATTCTTATAAAAGATCAAGCTCATAGGCTGATGTGAGCATTTCAAAGATTAAATTAAGTGATCAGTTGTTTGTCTCAACTTTATACAAAATTTGGAAAAACTCCCATATTGCTGGTATATAAGGTCCTTATTTTCTAAGAAGAATGTGTACCTTACCTAAGAAAACAATTTAATTTATATACTTTAGTGTTTTGCCATGTGTGATCTATATTTGGAAGAAGGAAAAGCAATTAGGATCAACATCAGAGAATCATAGAATGTGAAGGAATTGGAATGAACCTTAAAGATCATTTAGTTCCACGCCAACCTTGCCATTGGCCTCCCACCAGACCAGGTTGCTCAAGGCCTTATCCAACTATGTCCTCTCATTCCTGTTTGTTAATTTCCTCCTAAACATTTTTTCTCAGCCTCATACATCTTCAATTCTGTACTAGTGCTACTGGAAACAGCCCAGCAAAAGTTTGGAGCTGACAGGTGTAACAATACCATTGCTTCAGCACATAGTAGAAATGCAGCTGCCTTTAAAATTCCATGTTAAGATCATAGATTAAAAAATGTTTTACTAATTTAAAAGTTTATAAATTAAGAGCAACATAAGATTTATGATCTTCACAACTTTACTACCTGTGCTATTTCAAGAGTTTCTTTCACAAATCAAAGAAACTCTTTGTTATTTCACTTGTTATTTCACAAATCAAGTGTTGTCCCTTCATATGCAAAGATTATATATGTAAAGACCCAATAATGGAAATATATATAAATAATACAGCACTCGCATGGAACTAATACTCAGTCCCATTTAGGTTTCAGAAACAATGTTCTCAGAATACCTTCTCCACTAAAAATGTTTCTGCTGATGGCTCCCTGTTGGTGCCTTCTAGTACAAACCATAAAAATAGGATCTTTTAAATATCTATCCTAAACCAGTTTAACTAAGTACTATGCTTTATGTTTATGTTATTTTGTGACCATACAGCTTTCTTTAAAGATTTGTCCTTTGTGATGAAAAATATGCCTAGAGGATGCTTTGAAAGACTTACAAATTTACTGTGAAGTGTTTAAGATGAAGTCTATTAAATTACTTTTCTTAAAATATGGCATTAAAAATGTTTACATGCATGCAAACATCAATCCAGAAACAACTTTCTCAAATCCTTTGTTTTTACAGAAGGGTGAGAAAATACGTAGGTATTGAAAAACTCATTCTACGTTTCCAGAGACTCCGCAGCTAGAAAAAGGGCAAAGAGAGAGGCACGCAAACGCCTCCTGTCCCAAGGCAGGACTCGGACGCGAGGTGAGCTAAAACGCACATCTCTTAACCGCATGTGACTTAGTCCATACAGCAGCTATGGTATCTGATCAGCATAAAATCAACAGGGACACCCCTAGCAGACCTGATTTTTAGTCTCAGGCTTCCCTCCTTTAACTCCGGGAAACCTTAAATGAGTGAAGTTCTCGATGCAGGGATCCTGGCCCCGCGGCCGTCACGGCAGCACTCCGGCAGCACCACGGAGGCGCGGCACCGCTCCCCGGTCCGCCGCCGGGCCGGGGCGGGAGGAGCTGCCCCGGGGCGTGTCTGAGGAGGGGCCGCAGTGCCGCTCGCCGCTCCAGCCTCGGGAGAGCAGAGGGAAACGCGCTGAGGCGGCGCTGCCCGGCCTCCTGCTCCGGCAGCTCGGCGCGGCCTAGCGCTCCCTGCCCCGCTGCCGGGGCTCGTACCCGGCCCCTCCAGCGGCTGCAGCGGGCGCAAAGGGGTCCCGCGGTGCTGAGGCAGCCGGGACGCGGCCGCTGCCGCCCCTCAGCGCCGCCTCCCGCCACGGCCCGGCCCCGCTACCTGCTCGCCGGGCGGCCTCTCCAGCAGCTGCGAGCAGACATCCGCGCACTCCCGGAACTTCCTCCGCCTGAAGTAGCTCCAGGCCTGGAACAGCGGCTCCAGCCCCATCTCGCCGGCGGGAGCACCGAGAAGCTCCGGCCGGGCCCCCGCGCCTCCCGCCGCGTTGCCGCCGAGCGGGGCCCGGGGCGGAGCGCGGGCGGCCGCGCTGGTGCTGCCGCGGAGCCGCCGAGCCCCGCCTCGGCCGGCTGGGGCGGAGCGCCGGGCCGCGGGGAGGTGGCTCTCCGGCCAGCTGCCCTGCGGCCCCGGGCCGGGAGCTGCGGCCCCGCTCTTGGCCGAGGCCCGCCCTGCCAGCGCGTCTCGTGGGCTTATTACATTGGTGACTGCAAGCAGAGTTTGATCTGTAGTATTGGGATCAGTAGATTGCCAATAACCCCACCGTTTTCAAGTGTTGTCATTTTCTGTCCTATTCGCAAGAGCCATTTGGAGTAGAATAAATGCCTAAACGAGAATAATACAGTCTATTAATCCATATTTGGGTAAAATGTCCTTTAGAGCCAAGGAGCGCTCGTTGAGAAAAGTAGAGATTGCTGTAAACAACGCTTTCCGGTCTTGCAGACCCCATCAGTTCCTTTAGTTCATTAGCTTTTGCAGGAAAATTATCAGACTGAGATATTTAGAGATTAAAAATGTTGGAATACAATTGGTCCTGGTTTATATGTACTATAAAATGGTTATTGCAACCATCAACGAAAGTAAAAGGAAGAAAAATATCCCCAGGGATGCTTGGAGCAGTAACTGCGTTTGTGGTGCGAAAACCTGAGGGATGAACACTAGCAAGACAGCTAAAATTACATTGGTGGCATTTTAGGAGATCATTCTAGTTTTATTGTTTTTGTCTCACCTAAACTACCAGTTTGTCCAAGATGCATGAAATTAATACCCAGGTTAGCAAGACCAATGTCAGGTGTAAAGAGGGAGGAGCAGAAGTGGCAGTCCCAGGACTATAGCTTATTCAAATGTAGGGGTAAGTGGCTTGAACTGACGTAGCAGTTACAGACAGCTTTGTTTGGGTTGTCCTGTGAACGGAGCACAGATTTATTGGGTTTGCATGGCAAGGCCTTGGGTGAGAGCCCATATGAGTGGCTTCTGTGAGAAACTGATAGAAGCTTCCTCTGTGTCCAATAGAGCTGCTGGCCAAGGCCAATGGTAGTAGCACCTCTGGGATAAAAATTTTAAAAGGGGAGGAAAAGCCTGCACAACTGCAGCTGCTCATGACAGGACTGAGAATAAGTGAAACAGCTACGAAGGCACCAAGGTCAGTGAAGAAGAAGCAGGGACAGGTGCTCCAGGCACTGGAGCAGAGATCTTGCAGTCTGTGGTGAAGACTGTGGGGGAGGCAGCTGTGCCTCTGCAGCCTGTGGAGGACCACAGCAGAGTAGAGGATGCTCAAAGAAAGCAGGTGGATGGCTGAAGGAAGTTGTGACCCTGTGGAAAGGCTGTGCTGGAGCAAGCCTCTGGCAGGAGCTGTGAATCCATGAAGGGAGGAGCCCTTCAGGATCGGGTCCTGGATCAGGTTCACTGACAGGACTTGTGACCCTGTGGTGGACCCATGTTGGAGCAACCTGTTCCTGAAGGACTGCATCCCATGGAAGAGTGACTCGTGCTGGGGTAGTTTGTAAAGAGCAGTAGCCTCTGGGAAGGACTCAGAGAAGTTCATGGAGGATGGTAAGCATTCATGCTCAGACATCCATGCTCCAGCAAGGTAAGGACTCCTGTCCCTTAGGAAGAACGAGTATATATGATGAACTGACCACAGTGAGAATATGTGATGAACTGACCACAGGCCTGTTTCCCCATTCCCTTGCACTGCTGGAGGGGAAGAGGTAGAGAAAATTGGGAGTGAAGTTGAGCTTGGGAAGAAGGGAAGGGTGGGAGGAAGGTGTTTTAAGATTTAGTTTTTATTCCTCATAACTGTACTTTGATTTGATTGTTAATAAAATACACCTATTTTTCCAAGTTGAGTCTGTTTTGCCTGTGAAGGTAAATGGTGAGTGATCTCTCCCTGTCCCTATCTTAACCCATGAGCCATTCATTATATTTTGTCTCCCCTGCCCAGCTAAGATGGGAGTGATTGTGGCTTTGGTGGGCACCTGGCATTCAGCCAGCATCAATCCACCACAACAGGAAAACAGTGATCTGAGTGAAGTCTTTCTTGGAACACCGGCCATCCCCAGGTAAGAAGGGTGGAGAGGGAATAAGACAACTGTTTCTGTGCCTTGTCTGCTTTATATGTTTTATGGTCAGACTAAGCACAATGAGCAGGATGTGCTCTTTAGAGAAACTGTGAACACTCATTAAAACCCCTGTATTTATTAAAAATATTAAATTGCAGTTCCTCCACTTTTGTGTATGTTTATGAAATTATCTGGTTTTAAATGCTTGCTGTTACCATGTTAGGTAATTATCCAGCTTGTCTGGGCTGCTACATTTTTATGGAACCTAATATGAATGGCACTTTCAGTTTGTAGAGGTGACTTTTGAGGTCAGTGCATTAGTCCCAAAGTTGTTAGATTAAACTGCCAAACTGGTGTTTATTTGTTTACTGGAGACAAATAATTCCAAAATGTTTTTAAAAGGCAGTTTTCTTTTGTGAACAGGTCACCACATCAGTTAAACATACCGTTTAAATGCACAGGAAAAAAGAGGACACCAATAGCATCTAAATTTTATTGATTCTAGCACTGCCATCTTGAAAAACTCATTATTAAAGTGCTGCATGTACTTTTTATTTTGTGGACACGTATTTTAAGCTTTACTATCTTAGTGACTTACTTCCAGGCTACAAAGGAAATTAAATATCTAAGCATGCTGAGAATGTTTGATTATAACAGGGTTTTTAATTATTTCCATTTTGAGACAGCGAATCAAAATGAAACACCATGAAGCCACGATTGCAGATTAAGGTTTCAAAGTACTCTGTCAATCTTGGAGCATTCAGGTGAGTGAAACAGTCACAGCTATCATGCTCTGGCTCTATCCATGGCCTGGCTCACCTGAGTGTGTTTGGCTTGCTTTATATGGGGGATAAACTTGACATTCCTTTGAGGAATGCTTATGACTTTTCAGAAGAAGAAACTGAAATGAGGCTGTGTGATTGGAAACCAATGAGAATAAATTGTGAGTCATGTGAGATGCCAGTATTTGGTCACTGGTCATGGGAGGGTTCCTGTTGTAACGTGTGTCCTTTCCCCGATCCCTCCCCTTTGACCCTTCCGGACTGGCTGATGTGAGCCAGGACCGCCTCCTAACCCCACAGATAAAAGCCCAGCGGGACCCGGAACCGGGCCTCTTGGATTCTAGGCTCTATGGAGCTAAAATCCCCCCCGGCTCTTCTCTTCCTTCCCCCACTCCCCAGTTCCCTCCCTTATTATCCCAATAAACCACATGGAACCTAGAATGGAAGAGCTGCCTTTCTAAACCTGCAACGCTTCTACAAGGACCCAGTCTGACCAGTCCCACCGCTCGTGGCCAAGGAGAGACCATCCTGCGTGTTCCGGTTCTGGGGCAGCCCTCCCCCCGCAGCAGGGGAGAGCTGCCTTTAGATTCTGCACTGCTGCAGGTTCCCTCAAAAGCAAGAAAAACTGGAAACATTTCAAAGAGCTCTTTTGAGAGGAGAAGTCTAAAATGAATGCTTTTAAAATTAAAGAATTGCTGTATATTTCATCAGTAATACATGTATTACTAGACTTCAGCCATACTTTTCTATCACAAAGATTCTAATTATAATAGAAAGGGTCACATTCTTCCAAATTCAGATGGGTAGATACTGGTGTATAGCTTCTCAGCAAAAGGAAAGAGAAGGTGATTCTGAAGCAATTTTTGTTTGGTAGGCTGCTGCAAAAGGTATTCATTGCACTTAGTGATCAAGCTGAACTAATGTTGTCCTATGGTAGCAATTAGATCAAGAGGCATCTTCAGCTTTTTTACAATGGGATTTTGCAGTGTTGCAAATTTCAGGAAAATCAATCTTCCTTCTTTCCAACGACCCTTTGCAAGGGGTTTTTGCTCTATGTTTGGTTGTAGAGAAGAGGAGGGTTTTTTTCAGTTTTTACATGATATATGGAGCCAGAAAAATTTTCTCAAGTATTGGCACACAGATCATCCCATGCATATAATCTTTGAAGTCTTTTGCACTGATAATACTGCTTTTTACTTCCTCTGTGGGGACATATTCTGAGCTTTCTGATATGGGGACTTTCACATACATGATTATCGAAATCCCCAAATTTGAACCTTTTAATCAGTTTAGTACTTTCTCC
The DNA here is from genome assembly GCA_024500445.1 of Entomyzon cyanotis. Lineage (NCBI taxonomy): Eukaryota > Metazoa > Chordata > Aves > Passeriformes > Meliphagidae > Entomyzon > Entomyzon cyanotis. The sequence goes on from JAKEPQ010001030.1 coordinate 17,104,718, forward strand.
AAGTTTTAATCTTCGTGGGTGGCCACATTCCACTTCTCCAACTTACTAAAATCCTTGAGAATCTGCTGCTGATCTCCTGGCCTTTAAAGACCCCTGCTCTTTTTAGTTTCCTTGAATTCACACGAGCAGTATTTCTTTTGTATGTGTATGTCTGGTTCAGATCTGCTGTGTTTGCTGTGGTAACATGGCCTTCCTGGATGCTAATGAGTCCAACTTGTCTGCTGAGGTATATGATACCAGCCTCAACTGCAAAGACTGATGTTTATCCCAAAAAAAGTGTGTTGTATGCATTTGACTGATGCCAACAAATGCCAGCAAATGCCTTTCTGTGGGGTTGAAGAGCATATAAAAGAGCAAGTACAGAAGTAACAAAGCTGATTAGATGCTGGCCTAGAATGCAATCACCTCCTGCTGCTGCCAATCCTGCGCAGTTGCCACTACTAATTTGTGAGAATGTGAAAAAGGAACTTGCTACTTCCATTTCCCACAAAGACAAATTTCCATCTAGTGCATGTGTGTGCAGTGTACTACGTACCCCATTTTTCTAAAGCCATTCTCTGTCTGGAAGTTGGATTGGGTTGTCTGAGCCAAAGGTCAGTGAAAATTTTGACTCTGGAAAAGTTTTGTACATCAAAGCTTTTTGTTCTCAGAGTGGATGCAATTCTGTTTGCTGGTCCTTTGTACATATGCCTTTCTATGCACGAAGCCATCCTCTAGTGAGCTGTGAGTCATAGTCACTTAAGCTGTATATGTTAGATCTGGAAAGAATTCAACAAACTGGGCAACAAATGAGTGTCCCCTGTATGTAGCCACTCTACAAAACTGGCCTGCAAATAAAATTACTCTGACTTGGAATTGTATTCTTTATTGGGCGGACAGGAGCCTGGAGAGCCTGTTTGGTTTCTCAGGAGTTTTCTCACACAGGCTGTGGTGCATGAAATAACTCAGTTGCACTCAAGTGGTTGATGTTGGCTGTTGCTGGGGGTGCACGGTCACAGCTTGGAAGACTGAACAAACAAACATAAGAATGAGAGGTCTTTCATACTCTGGCACTGATATCTGCAAGGTGTTGAGTAGTGATTTTCAGGTCTGGAAAATTTCTTTCAGTATGTTGTTTATTCAAACATATATCTGATACCCCATTTGGTGGCTGGAAGTGTTATCTATCACAAGATAGCTTTTCAGAGGCTTATGGGAAATCTGGTTGTTTTTAGTACCATTAATAGTGTTTAAGTCTCAGTGTTCAAAAATTGCTTTTGGCATACTTTTGTGTAGAGTTTGGAAAAAGAATAATTTTAAATATGTTTTCTTCCCAGAGCTCAGGGCTAAGACACTGTAGTTTGCTAGAGCTATCCACTTCTTTCATCCACTCTCTCAAAATGAGGAAAATTAATTTTGTGGAAAGTTGGACAAAATAAATTTGGGGAATTACACCTGAGATGTACCTGATTTGAAGGAGAAGAACAAATTATAATTCTTCTGCTTAATACTGACTGAAAAAAATAGGATTTAGTAATAGCAGTGTCCTGGGAGAGATTGTGTGGTAGAAAATACATTTCTCCATGTGAAATGTTACAAGTAGTGTTTGATTTTGTGATATGAAAGGGGGAAGTTGCCTGGCTTTTGTGCAATATGGGCTTGTCTGCGATCTTTTATCAAAAGTTTTCTAGTCTAGTGCTTAGTCTTTTCCGTTACCTTAGGTAAAAATGCTTAATTTGATCATAATAGTCAAATGTTCTCCAACTGTAATGAATCCCTCCATGTTTATTGAGTCAGTGCTATATTGGGACAATGATAGGTATGTGACATAACGACAGAAATCACCAGGGTTTATTAAAGAAGTGTCATGTGCTTGGATTGTATAACTATGCACATTCATTGTATTAGAGGTGACCCGATCTTAGCTAGGATGTTTTGAAAGACTATTCTCATCCTCTGCAAATGGACAGGAAATTAAGTGGTGCTGCTTTATTTACAGCTGGAGTATTGTGATGATATCTCTGTCTCACAGGCGATTTGAACTTTGCCTTCATTTATTTGAACCAAGAACAAAAAATTCAGGAATCAGAAGTAAGGGCCAGTTCCTCTTCTATCTACTGTTATTCTTCATTTGAAAACTAGTTGTCCCTGAGATAGGCTGCAATAAAAACTCTCACTATAATTATTTATAGTTGAAAATATCAGGGAGCTCTACTGAATAGAATGAATACATTATTATTTATCTTTATTCATAAAACACATGAGTTTGTATAATTACTTTTTAAAAAACATAGGTTTTGTGACAACTCTAACTATGTACTGGATTATAGTCATGTTTCAATTAAGTGTTCAAGACCTTGTCAAGATTAAATGTTGCTTAGAGATTTAAATCTGCTTCGCATGTTCACCTTTTATTTTAATACAGTTTTTTTTCTTTCTGCTGACCAGGGCACTTTAAACTGATACTGAATATTGGCTCTGAATAGATAGATGTATTTCATGTTTTTCTTCTTTATAGGCTCTTCCAGAATAAGTGATTGGTATGCCTAAAATGGTTTGCATTTTCCAAATGTTTTTATAAGTTTTATGTGTCAGTCTCTTAATATTTAAACTCTGAATATGAGATACCTGAATTAGCTTCTAACAAAATACGTACAGAAGAGAGTAGGACAGGACCCATCAACACTTTATATCCCTTTCATTTGAGAAACATAGACACTATAGGTTAACTTTGCCTTTCTCTGTAAGTCTCCCGTGGGAGTCTTCTGTGCACCAACCAATCATACTAATTTCTTGAATTAGGAGTTCTAATACTCAGGCCTTATCTCTCATCATGAACTCACTTTATTATGATAAAACCAGAAACAGAATCTAAAAATAGATCCTAAAATTCCAGTGGTATCTTAAAATTTCTTAGGCAACTCTGAAAAGAAATGTCCTGTTTCCCTTAGTAGCTAAGTCATTTAGATGCAGGCTACTGCTTCTGTCAGTTACACATCTCTCTTGAGATGTAAGATTACAGAAGAAAGATGTAATTTGCAGCTCAGTACCATTAACAAGGACTTGAAAATGAATATTGATGTTGCTACACATCTACCTGCAGATTGCCTCAGCTGGAAATGTCTTGCTCACCTTTGAACTAGAGTTGGCATCGTGAAAGTTGACATGCAGAAGAGGTTCATTCTAATCGGTCAGATACCTTTGATGCCAGGAGAATTGAGAACAGCAGAGAATAGAGCAGGGGGGCGGTTTGTGTTCTTTGAATGAACCCAAATGGGACTACAGGTCAGGCCATGCCAGGGGAAGGCACACAGTTGTGGCAGAAGGGCACAAAGAAGTGCTATTTTCAGCAAGGACTCTGACATGTGAAGCTGAGTTCACATATTTGCTTGTAGAACCCATTTGTTGCTGGCTGTAGAAAATGAAGAGACATCATGCAAATGAAATTGCATTAGGAGTAGGGTTTCGTTCTGAGGCATGGATTCAGAATCCAGGAAAGTAATTTGTAGTAACACCTTCAGTTTCATTTTGTGACCAGCCAAGTCAACAATATGCATCAATAGCAACTACTGCAATCATAAATAAGAATTCTGCTGTTTCTTATGTACATCCTAATCATGGTTACCATGGTCTACCTGAAAATGGGCTATCTGGCAGTTGATAATAGAAATTAGATGGCAATAACATTCAGGTCCTAAGACATCTACCTTCCTTCATAGGATTTTATGTCTGTCCTGTGTTATTTACACATGGACTGAACTCAGTCTTTGTAATCACACCCACATCTTCTTCAGTGTACAGGATGAATGGGATGCTTTTCAAGTGAAATTATTACCTTTCTTTTTATCTGTAGTGTTTCATATGAGGCACTATTTCTTGATTGATGCAGATCTCTGTATGCTGTGCTGAATATAGATTGGTGTTCATAACACTAGAAGAAATCAATGCAGCTATAAAAAAAACAAACAGTGGCCTATGAAAAAGGCTGGCATGTTATTTCCATTTAAAAATAGGTTGCAAAGAATTGCAAAGGATCCACTGGTGACTGGATGTTGAGCTTAAAAACACTTGGGCTTGACTACTTTTCTTTCAAGTTTAGAGCAGCTAGTCTAACACACTTATTTGCAGTGGATCCTAAATACCAAAGTAAGAACCCTGGTAACAATACTAAGTTAGCAGTCATATCTGAAAATCTTGACATAAACAGGTTTGATCATATATATACATATATATGAATGCAGTGGAGACAGAATACAGATCTCCTGGTACACAGTCTACTGTATTAATTATAAAGCCATTCCAGCATCATCATTTGTTAAATACCTGTTAGCTTCCACCAAAAAAAAAAAATGTAGGTGCCCTACAAATCTACTTTCTTCCTTTCAGGAGTCTTAGTCTTTATTATTAGTAGTTTATCATTTTTAGAGCAGAAATGTGGGGAAATGATCTATTTTGAGGATGAGTGGAGTTTTATGAGGAGTAGCTGTTTTATAAAGCCTTTATAAAAGCTTGTGCACAGTGGGTTACACTAGAAAGTTACATCATGTAGCAGTTTATGGCCCTTATTTTCTTTTACAATTGGAAGCACTTGAAAAGAACTATTTGCTGTCCTAAAAGTAGACTTACTTTACTTCAGTTGGCAGACTGACTGAAGTGCAGTGTGACTCTATTCCAGTCCTTAACTGATCTCTTCTAGTGCTTAGTCAAATCTGGTAGTATGAAATCATATAATGAAACAAATTAATCCAATGTTTGTAGTCCACTGCTGGATTAATAGTATTATGTTAAGTTTCTTGGCATTATGACAGCTAATACTGTTACTTTATTTAACTTGTAAATATTTTATTTCCTTCAGTTCTTCTGAAAATTTGTATTTTTGCTAGTAAATTATGTCATATTTGATAAACCTGCAGTATTGTATGTTGATGCTATGTAGTGACTTATGGTTAAGATGTTTCATGATTCCTTTTGACAGTTAAGCTTTATGAGAGCTTTTGCAAAGTCAGTACTGTGCATTGTATTTTGAAAACCTTGTCAACTACTGTGTAAAAAGAGGTCATCTTGACCAGGCAATTTTTAGCCTAATAATTGTCATCAGCCAGCTGAAAATTTGATTCATTCCCCAAACAATATTAACAACATGTTTTGGGGTTGATCATCCTACACTATCATAGCTGTAAAGAAAGAATTGAAATCGGGTATAAAAGTTATCACTGTGTGCAAAGTATTGCTTCACAGTGGTTTTGAGCATATTATAAAATGGAGTCTTAGACAGCTGTCACATAAGTAGAATAAATAAATTGTGGTTTATATTTAGTCATTATTCTGCAGTTGAAATTGATTTTGAGACTTCAGAATCAGATTTTTATCATAAGTCTGTTGATAGAAGATGCATTGGGATTTAACTCCCATCCCTTTATGTGCTGCATTTAAACCTGTTGAGGCTGTCATATGTTATGTCAAGTGCTGGTCTTGATACATCTAGTATCATCTAGTATCATCTAGTTATTCATCTAGGTGGTTCTTCAAATCACCTAGATGAATAACTTCAGTAAACATATCATTGTACCTGAAAGGCACACTGAAGAAAGCTGTTTAGATCCAAGTTCTGTGTATGTTGATTAGATCCATGTTGTGTAAACACAGTGTCATTTCTAAAAGAAACTGAGTGCTCCACTGAGGTGCATCAGAGTGCATTCTGGTGTTAGTTTGTTGGCAGTCAGAAATACAGTAGTATTTTCATTGTCTATAGACTAAAAAGAATTGTTTTAGTGGACTGTTCCCATGTGCTAACACAGATTTTAGGGCCAAAGCTCATTACAGACATTTTAAAAAAAAAAGGTTAGCATCTAACTTCTGAGACTAATATTAAACATTATTTTACTACAGCAACTTCAAATGGAACTAAATGTAGAAGTTCATTTACATTTATTTGGGGAAAAATATATGCTGTGATGGAAGTTCTTAGACAAATTTTTGCCATTGAAATCAGAAACCCTTCTTTCACTTTGAAAGAGAGGATTTGAACTCAGGATTACCCTAAAACAAGATTTTACTGTAAGAACATCATAGCTAAGGAAAGCACCATGCAGCTCTCAGTAATTGTGTTCCCTCTGCAGTTTCAGCTGATATTGTTTACTGATGCACTTGCATCACTTCCAAATGTCCAGAAATTATTGCTTTCTGTACTAATTAGGGATGAATTTAATTTCAATAATGTTTATATCTTATTCATCCCTTTGCCAGACCTAAGCTGGGAATCCATTACCTGAGGACATTTCTAAATCAAATTTCTGTGAATAAACGTATTGCAGTCTTAGTTGCTTCTGTCTTGTGACATGCTCATTGTCTTTTCAATAGGGTGCCTGTTTCTTCTAGTGTCTAGCATGAATTTTGCCAAATTAATACAATTCCTATAATTACAGAGGTGCAATTAAACTTGAAGAAACAGAAAAAAAATGACAGTAATATTTAATTTTATACACATATAATTATTTTATTTTAATGTCAACCATTATATAGAGTTCATCAATCAGTACCAAAAGAAAACATGGATTCATGGTTACCGAGTTTATAATAGAACTTGCTTTGTAAATGGCTACGGGATTGGATGATGCTTTGACATAGGACATGATTTTAAAAAGCAACTGCATTTTTCTCTTCAAAGCATGTCAGCTACACCATTTTGAAGTTGTCAGGATTTTTGGAAGTACAATATAATGTACTTGTGGCTTATTGCTCTTTAGATCATCATTTTCCAACACCTTATTATAAAGATACCTCCTTATGTGACCATACCCTGTACATGCTCCTATCCTGGATTTCCCTGTATTTCTTCTGTGTTGAGAAGAAATGTGAAGAAATTAGTAACTTCTTCTGTGCCATTTTCTCAACCTTAATTGATTCGTTTGCTTTTTGATGATGCAGTAGACTTACGGATTACATCAAGCCTTCTTATTTCTATTGTTACTCCTAAAAAAAATCTGTACTGTTAATTTAATAAAATACCTTAATATTTTAAAATTTTTTGATAATTTATATCTAATATGTTGCTGACATGGTATAAAATATCTCATTAAACTTCCATTTTCTGAAGAATTAACTCACCTAGTGTTTGAGTTTGCAATGCTGTCTTTTTTCCTCAACTTATTATTTTTATCCAGTAATCAACACGCCTTTGTGGTACTATGTGTTTGCCTCAGTGCTGCCAAATGGTAGCAGGTAATTCTTATTTCTCTCTCTTAAGTAGGTTTCATAGTTTTGCAAAATATTATTTTCAGACATTGTTTTCCCATAATAGACTGGGACCTTTTAATCCCCAATAATGTTGAAATTAATGTTGTCACTGTTGTTCATCTCTTTCATATTATATAATTACTACTTGAACCAGCTACTCTGTATTACTTAGGACTTAACAGAGAATAATCCCTCATCTTGTGTCCTTTGGAATTAGCCATTCCAAGAGCATTTGTTTAAGAAATCACTTCTCTAAGCCTTGTTCCATTTAGCAGAACATAAGATACATTGTAAATATGTTTGCAATATGCTAAGAAGTACGTTTTCTTATCAGCACATTAAAATGCCACTTATGTGATTACATTAAGAGGGGTGATGTACCTGTGTCACTGTATACTAATGAAACATAATTTGCAGTGATGTATCTAACATAATAGGAAAGATATAAAACCCATCACAGGCAGCTAAGGCAAAACAGCCAAACACTTGTAAAATACCTAACTGGAAGAACATAAAATGTCTTATTTATCTAAAAGATCATTTGTTTCCCACTGTAACCATGGCGGCAATAAAGCATACCTGACCCTGAGATTGGCTCAGTCGTTACAGCATGGTGTTGATAACACCAAGGTCGTGGGTTTGATCCCGGTATGGGCCATCCATATAAGAGCTGGATTCGGTGATCCTTGGGGATCCCTTCCGACGCGGAATACTCTGTGAAATCTGCGAATTTTCCAGTTTCTGCGAACACCGCATGGCCCCGTGTGTTCTGCCTGCCGTGATCAGCACCTTGGACAGCGCCGTGCCCGTCCCGCCAGGCTCGGTCGCGCATCCCGGGCTGCCGCGAGCCACCGGAGGATGCTCCCTGCCCAACAGCTTGGAAAGGACTGGCCGTACTTTCTCTATCTACCGAGAAAAAGAATGGAGAGGGACTGGTGCCTGAGCTCTGGGATAAATGAGCAACATATACAAGAGTGCCATACTGATGCAGGGATATTGTGGGGCCTCGTGGCTCCCAAAGCGTTGACTGCTCGCTGTGAGTGATATGGGTGGAGACATCCAGGCTGGTAGAGGCCAAAGGAATGATGTGTGCCCGAGTGGGAATGCTAGACAGAGCAGAGAGAGAGGGAGGGGTTGTTATACTATACTGCTTCCTATTCCTGACTAAAACAGATGCCAAGTATGTAAAATCTCACTTGCACCCCTTGTGCATCAGCGTAGTTAGTAGGGTTAGTAAACTATGACAATGAATAGTTTCCCTCTTGTCACTTTCTCTCAGGCATTGCCCCATTTTAGACACATTAAATTCCCGAAAAATGAAAATACTGGCTGATTGTGTGGTGCATGTGGTGTGCAGCTGTTCCCACCCTCACATTGCATATATGTAGTTTTTCTGACTACAGTTTTGGGTTCTTCTGTTCATTACACAAAATATGATCTGCAGCTTCCAGTTACAGACTATGTTGTTGCATATTAAATTTTTTTCCTAATTGCTGGGGGTTTTTTTCCCTCTTCAGTTTTAGTTTTGGAACAAATGACTGAAAACAGCATGTTCACGTTCATTTACCAAATACTCTGTTGTTCCAATTTCTGAGTTGCAAGCAACGTGACAAGATTAACATTTTAGTTCCACTGAAGCTAATACCACACATCAGTATTGAACTCAAGAGATCCAGAATTTTAAGTAATAATCTAAGAAAACTATGTATTTATAGAGAGCAGAAGAAAGCAAAAACATGATAATTATGGGTTTTGTACATTCATGTTTAAATATACATTATTTGGGCAGTAAATGGAAAATGTATATATTCTTAATTTATACCATAAAAATACTCCCACTTTCAAATGAGCTTTTGCAGCATCAGAAGTCAAATATATCAGATGCCTATATCTGCTGATAATTAATCCAATTTCCCGAATGAGATTAGGCATCATTATAGACTTTTTCTCTAACCACCTTTCCCATGGGACAGCAACACAGAACAGCCATGCCGAGTTGACATCTGATTAGAAAGAATAATGCATTTTGCACTTCTAATACATTTTTGTCCTGATTAGGGATTAAAGTCCTTTTCTATAATTCAAAAAGTTAAAATTTTCATGGAAGGGTAAGTTTCTTTGGCTGTAAATTTCAGGTTGCATGAATGTCTCTGCAGATTTCTGTTCCATGCTGTGTTGTTTCCATCAAATGTGTGGGACTGAAAGCTGCATCTGAGCCTGGTGTTGCAATCATCATTGTAAGAGCTTGAGGAAAATATTGTCTCTCAGTGTGCTACACTGTGAAAATATGTTAATATAAAGTTAATTGACTGGAATGCTTAAATGCATGCAGTATTACAAAAGAAATATTTTTCTAAAACAATGAAAGGACTAACACAATATTAACTTTATGCAAGAAAGATTTAAGAGGAAAAACTGCCTGCAATTAAAATGAAAATAAAGTAGAATGGAAACATGTCTGCAACATGAACTAACTAGTTGGAAGTAAATGTTTTGTGGGAGAACAGTCAATATGAGTAATAAAATAGTAAAAGAGCAAAAGATGACAAAGAAATGGAGATTTAAAAATAAATCCTGATAAAATAAAGACCCTTGGAAAGCCAAACCTGTGATGAAAGTAACAGGAAAAAGATTGTGTTAGTTTAAATTTTAAAACCAGACAGTTATCCAGGAGCTTTTAGAAGAGGTATTCAACTTTATAGCACAAAGCTGTTCCCATGATCATGTACTGTACATTTATTTAGCCAGCCAGGTACTCTATAGAGTGACAAAGCTGGAGGGAAGAACGTTTTCCTGACCAAAACTCTGGACGTGGCGAGGGGGTTCCCTGGCACTGCTGCCTCATGCAGCACACAGAAGTCGCTTCCACATCCGTGAGGTCGGAAAGCGGTGACTTTGCCACTTAAAACGCTTTGGGAACTAAAGGTGAAAAGTTGTGTATGGGGAAGTAACTTCGGTGTGGTGCATGAATCAGGCGGTGGGCTGAAAGGGTTAAGTATTCATCATTAAAAATTACAGCTGATATTTTCTTCTCGGATGGAACGGAGCTGGCGTGCCGCCGGTCACCAGTGAGGGCGGGGGGTGACATCCAAGGAGGGGTGGGACTCATCCAGCCCCAGCGGCTGCCCAGAGCCGGCGGCGGTGCGCCGGCAGAAAGGCAAGGGACAGGGATGTTCCCCGAAAGGACGGTAAAACCAAAATACCCTAAACTTGCGGAAAGGGGAGAAGACACAGCCTCGCTTAAGGAGAAAAAAGAAAAAAAGTATATGAGAAGCCAGCCCCGCGACACGCCGGAACGCGCGGTGGTGAAGCGCCATCCCGCCTGTCCGATCGCCGCCAGCACTGGGCGGACGGCCATCCGTCCGCTCGCTGCCCGCTCGCTGCCCGCTCGCTCCCCGCCGCCCGCCGGGCCCGCCCGGCTGCTGACGGCGCCGCTCTCGGCGCAGGCGCATCCGGGGCGCGGGGGGGCCGGAGCGGCGCCGCGCCCTCGCTCCGCGTCCCGGGCGGTGTCTCAGCGCAGCCATGTCTGGCGGCGCGGGGCGGCGAGGCGCGCTCGGGCGGCGGCGCCCTCTGTGAGGCGGCGGCGGCGGCGGACGAGCGGCGGCGGCGGGCATCCATGTCGGCGGGCAGGGATTAGCGCGGCGGGCACCCAGCCGAGCGGAGGGGGCGGCCGGCCCGTCGCCCCTTCCCGCGGGGTCTCCGGCGGGAGCGAGCCGTACCCGGCTGGCGGGGGCGGGTGGACATGGCTGACCGGAGCGCGCCGAGCTGCCACCTGCGGCTGGAGTGGGTCTACGGCTACCGGGGTCATCAGTGCCGCAACAACCTCTACTACACGGCGGCCAAGGAGATCGTCTACTTCGTGGCGGGGGTCGGCGTGGTCTATAGCCCCCGGGAGCACCGGCAGAAATTCTACCTGGGGCACCAGGACGACATCATCAGGTACCGCCGGCGCCGCGCGCCCCGGGCCGCATCCCGCCGCGGGCTCCGAGCCCCTCCGGCCGTCCCGGCCCCGCTGCCCGCCTCGTCCCCCCGCGCTCCTCCCTTCCCCCTGCAGCGGGGCGCGAGTGTCCCCCGCCGCCGCCTGCCCCGGGTGCCGAGCCGGGCAGCGCCGGTGATCCGCGTCCCGCCGGTGCTGTGGGGATCTGGGCAGCGGACCGAAACACATCAAGGACAGTCAGCGCTTCCTCACCGCCCCCCCGCCCGGGCTTCGCCGTGGGTAGAAACAGCCTGGAAATGGCTTTTAGCTGTCGGATTTAATCAGCCGCGTTGTGTGTCCCCCACTGCCGCCAGTGTGCGGTGCCGAAACTTGTGCGGGCGCCTGTGCCCGGCGCGGCAGCCCGAGGGTCGCCGCTCGGTCCCCGGCCAGCCCTGAATGTCAAAGGGCCGGCGGCGGGAGAAGGAGTAATCGCGTGTGTGCCCCGGGGCACTTGGGCTGCGGAGGAGGTTAATCTGTAGCAGGTAGACCTTTGTCTGGCGTTTAAAAGGCGACGATTACATGGGGAATTAGTGGCCTGCCTGTAACTCACGCAACTTTTAGGGTAATCTTAAAAGAGCAGCCTTTCTTGAGAAGTTGAGGCTTCTTCTGCAGCTCAGTAGTTCACTTGGCAGGGAATGTTATAGGGTGCTGAGTCCGTTAAAAAAATTAATTACAAGCTGATGTTGCAGGAGTAATTTCTTGTATTTATTTCCACTCCAAGGATGCTTTTGTAAGCCTAGCAGTGTTGTGAGATCAATGAGAGAATTTGAGGAGTATGAAGGGCAGATGTGAGCCTGAGTCATCAATCTTTTCCCTTCCAGTAGGTGTCATTGCAGATGGATTTAAAATTCTGATTTCCTTCGGTCTTCCTGTTGGGGTATGAGCTAGCAGTAGATACTTTTGTAGGTCTTTTGTAGGTTTTACAGCACAAAATTTGTTTTTATGATGCTTAGTGCGCCAAGGCATACCTTCTGTATGTGTTACTCATGAGTAACAGGTATTGCCTGCAGAGAGCAGAATAGATGCTATGTCTTTCATTTAAGCTTTTAGCAACACTAGAAAACTTGGTCATAAGTTAATAACACTTTCCCCCTTTGTTTAATCTTCTTCTTGAAGAAATTTAAATAGTTTTAAAGTATGGCTGTGAATGTTCCTTAGAAGGGTGTCACTTTGATAGTATATTTCTCTTTAGTGCTAAATATGTGGAGAAAACATAGACAATGTACCACTGTAAACCATTGTACTAGGGATGTTGAATCAGGAGTTTGAATCACTGTTCTTTCGATCACTTAGTGTTTTAACACTCACTTTAATCCAGGAAAAACTGTTTTCTTAAGAACTGCTAGCCATCTATGATGTCAGGTGCTGCGGGAAATCCAGATCCACAACTTGCTATTGTGCTAAGGAAGCAGTGGCTCATTGCTCGTTCTAAGATCGTGGTAATGTAATATTACACATTTAATACCGTGTATTCATGAGTGCTTTCGAATGACACTGTTTTTTTCAGCAGCACGTCTTGTAGCATAAGAATTACATGGTTTTGAGCTACAGCTCTGCAAGTTTTTTGTTTGCATATGGTAACAGTTTCTTGCTCAGTCTCTCTCAGTTTTGGATCAGTGTGCTACATTTGGCCAAAATGTGGCAGAATTATTTAGAATAGTACTGAACAAAAAAAAAAAAAAAACCCAAAAAAACCACATCTGCTCTAAGCTAACCGAAGAGAAAGACTATGTCTGGTTTGTGTGAGTTTGTACTTTGGTTTGAATGGTACCATGGCCCAGCATAGTGGAGTTTCTGCTCTGATTTGTATTGATGTGAGAATATAATTCTAAGTATGTTAAAGCGTTACAGGTTTATGCAGTTAGAATTTTGCATGCTTCTTAAATGCGAAAGCTATACAGAAATATTAGTATGCTTAAAGAAGAATGCTTGATTTCAAAGCAGCATGGCTATTTCTAATAGTAAGATTAGACTTGCAGTGATCAGTCTTCCACTTGCTACTTTTTCTGAAGTGCAACATGGTACCTTTTAAATGCTATCTCACACTTTTCCTGACTAAACTTGAGTACCTAAACATGTTAGTTATCAATGTTTAAAGGAGTCATAGGAAGGTCAAATATGAAAAAAAAAAAACCCCAAACAAACAAAACACCAAAAAGCAGGTGCAAAAATGGGATTATATAATACAGTAGTCAGTATTGCTAAATTTTCTCTCTGAAGATAGACTCAACTGTTGTATTGCAAAAGAATTAATATGTTTTGTGCTCTGATAGTCTCAGCAAGTACTGTGAATGCTGAGATATTGGGGATTTTTTAGTGAAAGCAATGGGAGGATTGAGTGTCTTTTTAAAAACATGGGATCTCATTTGTAAAAGCAGTTCTGGTGTCTGAAAATCTTATGTATTTAAAGACTCAAACTTTCATGAGCTCAGCTCCATAGCTACAAGGGCTAAGCATAAATATTGCTCACTACATGGTAATATTATGAGAACTTTTATATTGTTAGCGTTCTTTGGACGACATTGTAATTGTAAACATCAATCAGGAGAGAGGAACTGCAATTCTTAAGTCAGAGACCATGTCTTTAGTAGTAAAAAACACCATTGGAGTAATCAACAGTCATAGGACATTTTCCATTGGAAATTTCTAACACAGTTAGTTTTTGTTCCGCTTTGAAGTTTTACCTCCTTTTGTTGAACAAAACCCTGTAAACCTGCTGTCAGATTTTTTATAAGATTAAAAGTTTTAACATAATTTATTTGCAGTATAAATTCCTAATCTTAATTTTCATCACAGTGTCTACACCCCAAAGCCCTCAGCCTCAGTTAACCGTATGATGAAAGTAAGAGAGCTCTCTTTCAGTGTTTTGTCCCTCAGATCTACTGAACACTCTTTTGCACTAGAAGAGAGTAATTAGAATCAGTTAGAACCTCTTTTATTAGTCTGTTTTGGTGGAGTTTTTTAACTGAACAATCTCAGTTATAATCCATTTTTAAAAGGACTTTTCTTGCTTTCTGGTGAGCTTTTGCTTTTTATATTTGTTTTTTACCTTTTCTGAGAATTAGTTTCCAGAAATCAACTCACTATTCTGGAGGATACAGTAACATGTTTTCAATCTTACTTGTCTTCCATTTCTTATGTATTTGCATATTTTTATTGTTGAGGTCCAGGATGTATGTGAACGCTTGTGGAAAGTGTCACTTAGATGCAGAAGTGCTTTGGAAATTTGCATGTTTTGGGAGTGATGATAACGGAGCTTCTTGCATTTTTAGGAGTAAATAAGGAGAAAAATCTTATACATGAAATATCAGGTGACTTGCTTTGATCTGTTGCCAGCAACATAACTTGGATGTCTGCTGTGTTTGCAGAAGATAAGTTCCCCTGTCCAGCCTTGGCTGTGTATGTGTAGGAGATACTAATACTGAGTGAAAATGCAAGCTATTCCTACAAAGCTACTGATTTTAAGTGTGTGTTCTCTAGCATTTCATGAATCACCAAACTAACTTGTGATGTCGACAATGCTGTGCTTTCTCATAGATGAAGAAGAAATAGTATCTTTGTATCTTTAGGTTAGATCTTAACTTTGTTCTCTCCATAATTTCATTGATTTGGAGGATCATAAGTTATTTAATGTAGGCTGTTCTTCCCATGTCAGAGAGACCTTATGGGGATTGTATTTAAACCTGATCTGTATCAAGGTTTCAGAAGATGCCCCCTCAGACAGAGTATTAACTTGTCATACTGTAAAATTCATCCTCCTGTTGAGGCTCCTTATTTGTCAGGGCTAGCTAAAACATATTTATGCTTTTTTTTTTTTTAAAATGTAAAGTGACAAAATTGGAAACCCTGAACTTATCCCCCTTTTTAAATGACTGTCTACTGGCAAAAGCCTTTGATGTCACTAGGACAATTCTCTATGCTGATGTGCTCCAAGGAGACCTCTGACATGCTCCAAGGTGACTTGTAGAATAATTTTTCCTTTTGATGCATTTTTTTTGCTTCTTTCCTTTTTTTCCCCCTAATGTTAGACCTGTGACCATCTTTTTGTGAGATTCAGGGTACTAGGAATTAACTTGTCATCTGACATTGATGATACAATTGAAAAATAAAATTGAAATGTAAGGTTAAACCAGTGCATCTTTTTGAGATCTCTGGCAGACTCGGCAAAAGTGCATGTTCTGCCTTCAGTGATGTCTATTCTGGATTTCAAACTTTAGCACTTAGTTGCAATTCTCCTTTTGCACCATTATCTTTATGCTGACACAAAACAACTGCACAACTGTGCTGGTCCCAGAAAAATGAGGAATTAGTTTTTTTGTCAGAAGGAGACAAATGAGAAAGACTTGTTATCTCTATCCTACTTTTTTAATATCTGTCATGTGAGCTAGCTGGCAAATAATAGTGCTTTTGTATATTCTTCCTAGAACTTTATCGCTGTGACTGCTTGATTAAGATCTTTGTGGAACATTTAGGTTTTGTTGCTTAAGATAGTAGCTGGCACATTTTATGCTAGTAGAAACTTGAATCTCTGCTGATAATGGCATTTATAGCTGTGCTGTTGAGCAACCATAGGCTGTGTCTAATAAGTTCATTTCCCTTCTTGTCTAAAGTCTGTGTATTTTTCCTTGTCTTGGACTAAGCTGGGGAAAAGAAAGCATGCATGGTTTGCCCTAGGACTCATGCAGAATTCTGCTTTTAGGACAAACATAACTTAAAAAAAACCTCAGAAAACATTGAAATTCTTTACTATTAGGAGTTCTAGTACCAGAAACCAATCAATACCTTGCTACAAAGACAGAGGAGAATGAAATGGTTCTACTTTCAGTTTGGTTAAAATGTGGTTCTTTTCCCTCTTTGTGCCTCTCTATATCCAACGCTGCAGAGCAGTATATTGCATGTTTTCAAGGAGCAGAGGTATATGCAAGACAGGTATAAAGCATGGCAGAGCACTGTCTGTATTCTCACAGAGATAGGGTGTGTCTGTTTCCAACAAAACAGTTGGCTTGTCTAAATCACGGCTTTTCTTAAGACGATTTTTCTTCTTGCTGTGAACTCTGGAGGAGTTAATCGAACTTTGTTTCCCAAGGAACAAAAATAAGCAGCCAAACCTCTGACCACTAAACTGTGGTCTTTCCAGGCACTTTATTTAAGACTGTCACCTTTTTATATTTAAAATTTCAGCTCATGCTACAAGAGATTGTCCTGCCTGAGATACTGTGATTTTTGTTCCTATATTCCAAGGCAAAAGAAATCATTCCTTTTTAGTGTTAACATTTCTTAGGTTCTAGTGAAAATCAAAATCACTAAAATCATCTCTGCTCTCTGGTGTTAGTGCTGTCTGCCAACTCCAATTTATCTGGTGGTCTCAGATTGTTGCACCCTGATTCTTAGTCTAACCATCAACATCTAAGAAATTGTTGGACTCTGTCAGCTGCTTTCTAAGACTGCTCCTAGATAATGCTTTCCAGGAGGCAGGTCCAGCCTTCCTCTGTGTGGCTGTCATCTGTGGTTTGCAAACAGAAATTCTAGCAGTGCATTGATTAGTCACATCCTAGTTTTGAATGGCAACAGATCTTTTCCTCACCCACTCTTTTCATTAACTATGTGTTGTAATGACTTTGGATGACCTGCGGTTGGACTTTTTTAGTAAAGGTGCTGTGTATTTCTACCCACTCATTGTATCATTCTGCCTCTCTTTGATCCTTTTCATTAGATTCTAGTAATCAAAAAAAAAGATGAAAAAAGAGATCTCCTCAGAAAAAGAGCCACACAGGTTTCACAAGAACATAAAGGGAAATTATTTTGTTTCTTTATTTTCTATTCCCCCAGTAGTCTGACACCCTGAGATTCATCCTAGTTCTCAAAAAACCTCAACAGTTGAAAGAATTGAAAGTTGGGGTATCTCCTGTCAGGTTTATTGTCATGTTCTTGTCTGGAATAAATGGCATATGTTTCTGACATAACTCCAGATGACAGTCAAGCACAAATGTTAAGCAGTAGATACTAGGTACAGCTACAAAATTTTGTCAGGTGGAATTCTCGTAATTGGTTTGCTAGCAGATCTGTGTATTTTCAGTAGGAGTTTCATGATTAGTTGTGTATTTTGGATTTCAGGGAATGTAACTGAATAAGTACCATGGTGGCCACATCAGGAAAAGTTTCTTAATTATCATGTGCAAACTCTTCTGTCTTTTGAATTATGAAGTGACAGAGGAAAAAAAGCTCCAGCATGTTTTGGTGAGGAATTCTTTGTATGCACTTGAATTCTATGCAGTCCAGATCTTTTCTTCTAGAAGAGAACTCTGTTGTTTATTCATTTGCAGAAAGGTAATCTCCCAAATGATATCAATAATTATAGCCAATGAAGAAGGCCAGTCATTCCCCTTTCTAATCTCTAATAACAGTACTGGAGGAAAGCAGGAGTAAAATCCATTTTACAGTTATGCTTCAAATGTGAAATGGATTATGCATAGAAAAACCTCAAAATGTTGCTTGTCTAATACTTAGGAAACATACAAGGTGCATACAGTCTGGATTATTATGTATGGTGTTAGGAAACCAGTCTTTATGCTTAAGTTCCAAAGAAAGTCCTTGGTAGGAGCATTCCCCCTTGACTCAGTACTGGCGAGGCTGCACCTGGTGTACTGTGTGCAGTTCTGGCCTCCTCAGCACAAGAGACATGTGGAGCTACTGAAGAGAGTCTGTTGAAGGACCATGAAGATGATAAAGAATCTGGACCATCTCTCCCGAGGAAAGGCTGAGAGAGCTGGGACCATTTAGCCCAGAGAAGAGAAGGCTCAGAGTGCATCTGATCAATGTATATAAATAGCTGAAGGGAAAGTGTAAAGAAGATGGATACAGGCTCTTTTCAGTGGTGCCCAGTGACAAGTCGAGTGAATTTCCAACCAAAAATAAAAGCTGTAGACCCAAGCTGAACAGTGAGAGTTTCCAGAATTGTGGGTTCTGTTCGAAAGCTTCATTGTTTCGACTACAAACATTAATTTATTATCTTCTTCCCATATGCAAATTCAAATAAAAATAATCTAATGTAAATCTAGTTAAGGAAATTATTTTTTTCTTAAAGAAATTTAGGCACTAATAGTAGATCATGGGGTTTTGATCTGCAATAGAATGTTCACTGTGAAACGAAATACCTTTAATAGTTCATTTTCTGTAACAAAGAACGGGCTTTGGGGTATGTGCTGCTGGGTTTCTGCTCGAACATAGCACCTGGGGTTCATTCCCCATTCGCACTTGATGAGGAAACCACGTTATTGCTTCAAAGGATGAAAGCAGCATAATGCTAAAATCATGTAAAGTGTAGCATCCTGAGAGGTTGATTACAGCAACTCAAATCACTTGAACAGCTTAATTCACCAAGCTGTTGTACTTTAATAATAAGCTAGTAACGCGTTTTTCTTTTCTGAGTACGACATTTTGAGGAATTGGTTTCTCTTTTTACCCAGAAAGTTTAAATTTCCAACTGAAAAATCAAGTCTTCTATGCTTATTCTTTGGGCCTATATGGTGTCACGTTTCTTTTGTTTATACTAAAGATAAATCAATTGACTCATTTTATCATCTCTAGATGATCTTTTTGTGCATACTCAGTTTATTTCCCTCCATGAAAGAAGTCATGACTTAATAGAACCTAAATTATGTCATAATTAAACTCAGCAGTCCTCCTATAAGCCTCTATCTTAAGTATCTTTTGTCTGTCAGTCAAAATGGCATTTCTTACAGCAGGACAAGGGGTGAGATAATTACCCTGCTGACCATTTTATGTCATGGTTCACAAGAGCCAAGTCCCAGTTAAGCTCTGTCCAGCTTTTCATGCTAAGTGACCTCAAATTGACAAGTGTGTAAAAGTCCGAAGGGAAAATTTGGGTTCATATCTTAAACAGAGCGGAGGGAGAGAGGAATGATGATGTGCCTTTTCCTTGGGGAAAGCAGAGTTTTTTTGGTAGTTCTAGACCTGTTCTGGAACATATTATACCGTCTGTAAGATGTTTTTTGAGAGATTTACTGTTGAATCTTCATTAGAAATTTTTTTTTACCGAGAGTTTTGTACATCGTCTTTAAAAAATACCTTTTTTCTTGGATTTAGTTTTATAAAATGAAATATTTTAGAAATGCAGAATGAAATATTTCCTGGATTCAGTTTGAAGTGAGACTAGAATAAGCCTGTTGTTTAATACGCCTGCAGACAGTTGACAGTACAGTTTATTTTTCCTAATTAAAACTACATGGATAGAAGTATTAAAAATATCTGACCAGAACTGAACATTTAAAATATACTAGAAGTTGATTAAAGTGGATCAACACAGCAAGGAGCTACAGGCTTAGGAGCTTGCCTTTATACATTGTGCTTTTTGTAGCCAGCAGTCACATCACCTTCTGATCTGATTCTGTCAGTACTCACAGGCAGGGTCAGGTCAGGTCAGTACTTAAATGGGAAAATGTCTTGGTGCTGTAGAAAATGCTTTTCTTGATTTGGTGCTTGGGTCTTTTTCTCAGAACTATTGCGACAACTTGAGGCTCTAGGAAAATGTCTGAGAAGAGCAGGAAATGTAACCAAAGGCTTAATAATACTTGATTCTTTAAATTTTCAAGTATTTCTACAGATTTTTTGAGGTCTGCCCTAATCTTTTAGTTTTTCCAACTTGCAGTCAAAGAAGTTATGTTTCTACTTACCTATGTTTT
Source organism: Entomyzon cyanotis (assembly GCA_024500445.1). NCBI lineage: Eukaryota > Metazoa > Chordata > Aves > Passeriformes > Meliphagidae > Entomyzon > Entomyzon cyanotis. The sequence continues at coordinate 17,124,611 of JAKEPQ010001030.1, forward strand.
CAATGTTTCAATTTGTTAGTCATTCTCTTGATATAGGGAGGAAAGTAGATTATGTTCCTGGTTGATTTTTTTAACAGCATTATGGGGTTAAATTACTGTGTTTGCAGTGTTACTATGATAGTGATAGGCAATAACTTAGCATGTTTCAATACAATTGAGTTGTTGATGTGTTTTATCCCTCTCTAATTGTTTTAGATTGAGAACCATAGTGTACATGCTATGTATGACGTACCAAAAAATCAGTTTAGATTTTACTGTAATTAATAACACAAGCATTGTAGGCTTATTAAAAGATACCTGTGCTTGAAACAAAACCTGAGATAAATTACAAAAAGATGTTTCTAGATTTATGTAATCTACAATTTTGGGGTTTTTGAAGTTTAAGCTATCAGTGACATTAAGCTAAGAAATCCGTAGAATTTACTTTTACTTTTTGTAATATCTCAAGTGGTTTTTTTTTACTTCAAGATGTAGTTTACCTAGTTTTTCAGAATATTATTATACAACTTACAGAGTTGTATTTGTGATTTAGGACTTTTGTTTAGCATCAAGGACTTTATAGGAAAAATAATTTATTATTCATAAAAGCAGCAAAGGTGTCTAATCTGTACTGATAAAGATTAGTCCTGTGCTCACATTAAAATTTACGTCTGTTAAGATACATTTAAATTATAAAACTATTATAGTATAATCAAGGAAATTGGTTTAGTCACAATATATTTATTTGACTTGAAATAATCTATTGGTTTTGCTACATTCACATGGTAAGCAAAGCTATTTAGCACTTGAAATAACTTGAAAAGAAAGCTATAATTTTCCTAGAACTAAAGTAGAGTGTGAAAGCTGCTATAACAATCTTAATAATTTGGTTGAATGTTTAACCTAGATGGTATTGAATGTTCTTGTCAAAATACATGTAGTCAAGATTTTCTGCCCACCGAGATTCTGGTGTCATCTGGTGTAGTATGGATTTCCCCTAGTGCACCAGTGAAGCACCTTACAGAATGTCATGGATGCGTAGAAATCACTTTCATTAGGGCACAGATTGCTCTGATTACTTCACTGGCTACAAAATGCTTCCATTTCTACAAGAAATACCCAATATCATTATTTGCATTGCTGTTGTAGCTATTACCATAGTAATAGACTTTGAAAATGCAGTGCTTGATTTGCACAAAAAAGGTCAGAATCAGCTAAGATTGCCTGAACACTTGGTAGCAAGAGGTATGATTGAATTTGTCAGCCAGGCTTATGATACCTATCAGTTTTATATTGCAAAAGATAGAAACCACAAAGAATTCCAGTCTGTGCACCATCTCATGACACCACTACTGCTCTGCATTTAAAGCAAAATGTCTTGGTGAGAGCACTTCTGTTAGAAAAGCAGTTTTTCTTGTTATTTTACCTGGCTGCTAGAGGATACCTGCATTATTAAATCTCCAACAAAATACTATATCTTTCCTTCAGAATAGCTGTCCTCAGCCTAGCTGCAAAAGACTTTCCTTTAACTGGAAATCCTCATTATTGTTGAGAGGCTTCCTGATGGGCTCCTTTTCTTTTCCATAAGTTCTGTAAGATGGTGCCTGATGCTTATTCTTCTATGAAGGCCCTGGGTATTCAGACATTACTTCAGAAAATACAGTGAACAATCCTTCCACCCGTTTTTCATAGGTTTCTAATTTCATTTCACTGCTTGATCTTCCAAGATTTTCAGAGAAGTTCCTTTATAGTGCCTGTTGCTTTGGGCTGCAGACAGGATGGATCAAGACTTGTATCTGTATGCAAAGGTCCGTCTGATTCTTTTGTTTTAAAGGCACACGTCATTTTAGCAAAAAACCCCAGAAATTCAAATAACACTCCCAAAAACCCATCCCAAAACCAAACCGTCTAGTCTAACAGTGACCTTCAACCTCTAATTTTTCAAATATTCATGGGGTCATCTTTGATAAATATTTTTAGAGGCTCCTTTTTTTGGGGTTGGAATTCAAGAATCGAGGGAAATGTGTCCAGAGAGTGAGTGCCATAACTTTGGAGCAAATAATGTCAGTTTGAACAAAATTATCAGCTTTAGAGGTACCTGGAGTAGTACTTCCACCGATGGTTAAGCCAGATCTATGACAGATTACGTTTAGGGAAATTTTTCATTTCCCTTTTGCACTGTGTTGACTATAGGATGTATTACACCTTAAACTTCCTTTGGCTTCTTACGAAGTATATTGATAAGATATTTAGCATAAAATTACATGTAATTAAAATGCTTGATTAAAGTGAAGAATTCAACTGAAAGAAGAGAAACAAAACTGAGGCAAAGGACCAGACCTAATAATAAAGAAAATGTGTCCAAGCTGAAAATCATGTTTGTAAATTACTCATAGTTACATTGAAATCGTTTTCTCACCTCTAACTCACACATTTCACTCCTGATTGCTTACTGTATTTTTTACTTTACCACAATTGAGAATGAAATTTGTAGATACGACATAGTTTTATAACAATATTCTAAAAGAGTGGGTGAAAAAGTACTGTTTTACTGCTTTGATTTTTTCTAGTTATGAGGTACATTTATTGTGACTAAATCTAGTTTGATATTTTAAAAATAGCAGTTACCCTTCACTTTTCTAAACCATACAGTTACCTTATTTCAAGAACAAAGCTTCTGAGAATGTCAGACTGTGATATAGGTGAATGTAAGTATTTTATATACCTACTACTGGGGAAGAAAACCCAAAAGGTATTTAAAGGTAAAAATCACTTTAAAAAATGGTGCCTTTTAGTCATGGTAGTTAGATGTCTCCATTTTACCAAGACAGTTTGCATGCAGAATGAGTGGATTAATTCTATGTTTTGGTTAGCTGACAACAGTAAAACCTTCTCCTGACTTTTAGAACTATGCTAATCCGTGTTCCCTGCTTATAATCTCTCTACAAGAGCAAGCAAGGTGAATGATGCTTTATCTTAGATCAAGACAAGGCATCTGACAGCATTTGGAAATTGCCTGAAGATTTATTGTGGCAAATGTGACATTTTAAGTGAAATAGCCTACTGGAGTACTTGGGGAAATAACAGGGATATTTGAAGAACTGGTAAATATTTGGTTAGGGTTTTCGTTTTAGATCAAGGTGGCACATGAGATGATATTTGTGGGTTTAGTTACAGATTCCTCTTTTGCTTACTGTTTTTTCAATTGCTGTTTCTTCTGCCATAGAAATCAATACCACAAAAATGAATAGCCTTTGAGACTCAATTCAGCTGTAATTTATGAATAGTCATGATTTTCTATTTTGCAGGTTACAGCATGTGCTTATGAGAATGGGTGTTACATTACATTACGTTCTTCATTGGGATTAGTCAACTGGATCAGTATTCTTGAGATAAACACAATTTTTAAGCAGAAGATTTATATTATCTTGAAAGCGTTACACATGAATGCTCTTTATCCGTCTTCTCCTTGTTAGTGGTTTTTAGTAATTAAGTTAGTGAACCCACATGGGTGACATCTTTCATTGCCTACCAACTACACATTGACTTCTGAGGCTCTTGAGTTTTCCTATGCTTCTTTCCTGTTTTGTTTATGGTTCTGGTACATGTGGGGATTTTGTTTGTTTTAGGAGATGATCTTTTGTGTAAGTACTTTCATGACCTCTACCGCATTTTTGTAGTTTTTTTCTAAGCAGGGGTTCAGATGTTGTCCCAACTTTAAGTGGCATCCTGGTTATCTTCACTTTTCTGGGTACGAAGTTAGATGCCAGGAGGGTAAATTTGAGGCAAGTGTTACAGATATCTTTGACTTTTTTTTTCTGTAAGAAAACACCTCTGTTGAACACCTGCAGCACACCTGTAGGCCTGATATTCTCAAGAACTCCTGAAGAAATTTAGTGTATCTGCAGTCTCCAGGACTGGCAAGAGAGTGTTCTTTTCTGCTCTAAACCTTCTTTAGATGGTTAATGAAATACAGTTAATTGAAGCACAGAATGTAGTCCTTATCTCAGCTTTTTTTCAATAGCAACTCTGCCACTGCCTTCTTCCCACCATTCCTTACTTTAAGCCAACTGCTAATTTTGTCAGGATAACCTTTCTGTATAAAAGAACAACCTTTCAAAAACTGTCACTAATTATGCTGTGACTCCACTCAAATATTCAGATGATAAGTTCTTGCACATTCAGAGATTTTCATTAGTATGTCCCATAGGAGAGAAGACTGAATACCTGTTTAATATACTTGTTCAGAAATATGAAAGAAAATCGTACATTCTGTGATTTTTTTTTTTTCTATGTGATACTAGAAGATCTAGTATAAAGTTCAAAAATAATAGATGGAAGGTTAATGTAGTGGTTAAAAACTGTTGTAAATCTCATAGAGAAGCAAATGGTAATGACTGGGTAAAGGGTTGTTCAAAGGGATTAAGTGGTAGTGAAAGATTTAGAAACAAGAAAATTTTGTATGTCAAGCAAGTTTATTAGTTAACTTGTACAGTCAGAAGCATCCAAAATAACCTTTCTTTGAAAAGAAGCTTTTGAAATGGTCTTGGCTAAGGAATTTGGAGTAAGTGCTTGTCTGACCTTAAATAATTTATTCTGTAGATTTCTAATTCAGCAATGGAATGAGTCTCTGTGTACTGGAAAATGAGTAATTTTAACTGTGATAAGAACTTTTGCCATTTAGTTTCACTTTCTAGCCTGTATTTCATTACAAAATTTATCTGACATTAATTCTGTTCTGATTTTATAGACATACTTATCTCAGTTTCCCCATAATAATAACAGCATGGTAATCTTTACTTAAGTAGTTTCCTAGCTTATAAACTGGCTAGGATGGGAAATCAGTGTTTCCACTTTAATTTCAGACTGCTGTTGGTTTAGACTGTTGGTTTTTTATTCTGTGATCATTTTGTAGGTTTGCATGCTTTTCACCAAATGTGTTCAGGAGTGAAGGACTGCTTTCGAGCTTTGTGACTGACAAATCCTAATGAAATCATTTACTAGTACTTCCTGATTTGTTAAGGGATCTCTTTTGTGTCATCAAACCTTGTGACCCAAAGGAGATGAACAGCTGCACTGCCCCCCTGCTAAGTTACTGACAGCTGATTGCACTTCTTCTCTCCACAGATCTGGCACTTCTGGTTTCCTTTTCTTCTTCTATTTTTTTTTTTTTTTGCTTGTTGCTAGTTATAGGGGAATCATGTTTAACAGTTTATGTGTAATAATGGTTTAAATAATTGGTCTTAAGTCCATGCATTATCTCATGAGGAAAGAAGGTAAGTTGAGTATTTGTTTAGGTGGGATTCTTACTTACCTTCAGGCTCTAGTATGTCACATCATTGTACCAGCAGTTCTTTAATATGAATAGCTAATAAAGAATAACAGAACATTATCTTAGCAAATTTATCTCCAAATGATTCTGGAGTATATGATATTTCTAACTTTCATGTGAGAAGATTTTTTAGCTAGGAGCATGTAAGTAATTTTGCTGTCTCCTTTTACAAGGGGCATATTAGAAAAAAAATACCCTCAGATTGTGAAAACCCTGTGATTAAATTGTCAAGATCATGCGGAATTTGTAAAAATCCAGCAACCCCACTCAGTCAAACTATGAGTTCTCCTACTGACACTGGCAAAAACATTCATATTTGAAAAGAAGGGGAATATCTTTATTTTTAATTAGTTTTCTAGAGATGATAACTTAATAGAAAACTGAAGCCAATCCCTTTCTCAGCAGTGGAGGGCATGACAATGCAAGACAAAAATGGACATCTTCATAAAAGGGCATGGAGTTCCCAGAGTCTTTTTACTCAATTCTCATATTCAGTGAGTTGGGAACTTTGCGTCAGTGTTGCTTTACTCACTTTCTGACTCTTTCCTTCTCGTTGAAGTTTGTCTATTTTCTTTTTTTTTGCCCCCTCTGTGGAGTTTAGGAACAAACAGAAGCCCAAAGCAATCTTTAGTATTCTCTGGGTTGTTTATAAATGTTTCTTGTTAACCTAAAAACATTCCGATCCAAGAGGAGAAAATACGGAATGGTAATGACATAAAGTGCAGCTGGGAATAACTGATGTAGAGTTTAGCTTCACCTTCCCTGTCTCCAGTTCAGACTCTCTTATTTTGAAGTTGGATGCTTGTGCAATTTAGGGACTTTTCAGAAAGCTGTATTTGACATTACTGGCACAGGAGCAGTAACTATATGGAAGGCCAGTAGTGATGCTCCGTGATGAGTACTTCTTTGTTTTGTCTGTGGAGAGTAAGTGTGCTCTGACTTGATCTGTTTAAACTTTGATGAGAGATGTTTGCTGTTATAGCTCTTTCTGTTCAAAGATCTTAAATAGTATGGCAGAAATGGTTTGTAGCTTCTCCTGTTATTCTTCCTGGGAAATATGGATAAATGACAACAAATAAGAAAATATTCTGAACTCTATGTAAAATGTCTGTAAACACACCATGAAAATATTTTGCTTTATTTAAGCATACAAATAATTTCATGCTTGAAATTAACTCTTAATTAATAGATGTCTGAGATGCTTTATTTTACTGCAGTATTCTTTTGTGCATTTTTACTGGTGCCCTAGTTTTATGAAGCTCAGGAGTAGTCACATGAATATATTCTTGGCTTTTCATCCAATATTGTTGCTAAGGAAACATCATCTTTAATACTGTATCCTTGTCTGCAGCTTGTCTGTATTAATCAATGCCTGCTAATGCTCAGCACAAACCAAATAAAGATGAAAAAAAAATTCTTAATTTCTTTTATTATCAAGTAATTTATTAATGACTGTTTTCCTTCAGGATCCCCTGCCACTACAAACCTCACACAAATTGGAGGGTCTTGTCCATGTCTTTAGTCTAATTCCACACAAAGACAGCATGATCAGGTTTTTGGTTTTTTTTCATTGACTGCCATTAGTATTTAATATAATAATCTAACATTGGTATTGTACAGTTATGGATCTGGTCAAAATTTTGGGAAATACACACATATTGTTCTAAAAGGGAGAGAGAACCTTTTTTGTATGCCATTAAAAAGAGGACCTTGAACGTACCAAAGTGAGAAACATATCCCTTTCCAGTATACTATTAAAACTCTACCTCTGCATTTCATCCCAATTTGAAAATTGTCTAGGAAAAGAGCTGTCATTCAGATATCTCAGTGGAAATCTCAGTTCACTCCAAGTCCAGCTATTTGGTTTGTTGCAATAGTGACAGGCAAATTGTTTTTAATTTTCTATTTCTGGACTCTTCTGAGAAGTACCAAGTTCTAGAGCCAATTTCAAAATTAATTTGACTTAGCAGTTTGTTAGCTTAATACCTGCTTTTTTTCATGATCATGTGTGCCATTTGGACATGTTCTTACATGTCTACTTCTTCAGAGACACAACATTATATCTAACATCTTATGGAAAAGTCCAGGTCAGAAAAGCCAGAGGCAACCAAGAAGGCCTGAAGAACTTGTCTCATTAAGAATATCTGTTTCCTTTTTTAGACAAGCAGCAGATCTCATTCATCAGCTTAGTCATCCTTCACGGAAGAGGAAAGAAATCAAGCACCAGTTTACAGTCTAGCTGTGTGGGCTAGATGCAAGCACAGTTTTAGCGGTGTAACCTGCATAGGTCATGCCAGCTCTCATTACCAGCATAGTAAAGGGAGCACGAGTCCTCTCTGAGTGCAGAGCTTCTTAAGCCACTAAGCAATCTCTTCCTTCTCCCTAGGAAAAAAAAATTCAAGAAAATACTTGTGAGGGACTCAGTGTACCTAAGCCCACAGGTCCCACACTAACAGATTTGAAAGCTGCCTTAAGAGCTGAGCCATACTCAGACTTTTCTGCCTGATCTCAGGAACTGAATGGATGAATGGCAAGCAGCTATTGCAGATACCATCCCAGTACTTGCATGATGTTAACACCTTTGTAGAGGTGTGTTGAAGATCTTACCTGGGGTATCCAGAGAGAGCTCAAATTCATTGTTTGATCCTCTTAATGGCATCACACCCATGAGTTCATGTAGTCTGTGTATGGCAAGCATTTATTGTTACTCATTTCTTGGCATCCATTCTAGTTAAACTTTTTCTTTCTGCCTGAGGAAGCTATTTACAGTGCCTTGCTCAGGGCTGTTCTAACAATGAACATTCCCAAATACGTGAGTTGTATCGGTGCTTTTACTCTAGAGGTTAGATAAAGATACTGTATTTTTGTATTTATTGCTATGCTTATAGGGTTGCTTGATCATGCATAGTCCAATGGAAGAACTGAAAATATAGTGCATAAAATTGGAGTCTAATCCTTGAGTTTTGATGAAGACCCAAAATTTCAGATCCATAATTCTGCATGGTGCCCCATGGGATTAATAATAGCCAAGACTTGAGTATTAGGGAAGAACACTGTCTTTTTCGTGGCTCATTTGAAAATCATGTCAATAAGTGTGGCAGTTCCATTCATTGGTGTTGGCAATAGAAATAGTAGTCCTTGACTTTTCCCGTGCTTCTCTTTTTCATCTCTTCTGATAGCCCATGAGAGAGAATACTTACAAGTAGTACTTTAAGCTATCCTTCACTCCTTGATTTCTAAGAAAAGATGAGGAAAAGTATTTTCAGGTAGGTGTTTCTTCAGCCTAACAGCTGAACTAACTGCTAACAGCTCTGCTCATCAGTTTCCTTGAAATCTCGCCATATTGCCATTTTTAAAAAAAGCTTGCTGTCTTGAAGTATTTATTATGCATTTATTTTCTTCCTTCAACGACTGTCTAGAAAAGTTGTTAGCAGTTTACTATAGAGACTGAAGTGATAGGAGAAGGACATTGGCAATTCTACAGTGCTGTCTGTTGTGATTAAAATACAGTCTTTGGATCTTAATTTGTGCTGCATTATTATCCCATATCAAGGCAGAATTTAAGCTCAGTTGTTTAAGCCAGTATTTTGTATTGTGATGTAGAAAGAACTAATACTGTGATATTGCTATTAGTTATTATTTGCCATTTATTGATTAGAAATAGAGGAAACCTTCTCTATATTCACCTAATATTCTTCAAATTAAATTAGTTGGTACACTTGGGCTAAGGGCAGTGTTCTCCTCTCCTTGATAATGCATTTACTGTTGTCCCGTCCATCTCTGAAGTTGTATTGCATTTCTTTAAAGACTCTGGTCTTTAGTTAAAAACATACAGAGCTAATTTTTGGTTGTTGGAAATTGTTTTGTAAGGGGTGGTGTGGGAGTGCTTTTGCATTTATGTGTGTCCAGAGTGGTGCCTGAATGTTTTGTTGTAGTTGTGGGGTGGTTTTTGCTTGTCTAAAAATGCACAATGCTCTAGTGGTACAGATAAGGACAGGATTGAAGAGGCTTTGAATCAGATGTGAGACTGCTGTGTTTTTTCTATTTTCCTCTAAGTTTCTGTTTCTTTTTTCATGCTTGTTCTTTTCACTTCCTTTTCCAAATTTCTTTATTGTCCATTTGGTCTGACCGCTCCCTTTCTGTGGTGCCATTCTAAAAAATAGATCATTTTGGATGCAGTGTTTTCTCTCCCTCCAGATGCTTTTCCTTTTTCCTGTGAGTACACCATCTGCCTTTTTGTGCTCTGGGAGATGTGCAGGTGTTAGTCAGGATTAGGTGGCAGAACTGAAGTGAAATGTGATAAGTTTTGCTTGCCAGCTCCTCTCTGCAATGTTTTTTAATTGTGAAGTTGCTCTGTCAAATAAACAAGAAGGCAAGAACTAGAGAAGCAACTCTGGAAGTGAAGTGAAGCAAAGTGGGGAAATGTTGGTTACTTTATGCTGGTGCTGAGGATAATGGGAAGCCACAAAGAGCAGAAATTTTAATAGAAAAATTTAAAGGTTCAGAGGCTTTTTACCTTTTTAACTTTGAAGCTGGAAGTTCTGCTCAGAGTTGTGCCTTTTGGAATTTGTCAAGCGGTATCAACCTTATGAATTACTGTATTAAAACAGAAAAAATATACAAGTGTATTTTATACTGTAGTATAATTTAATGAAATTTTAAGCATCTTCTAATGTGTTTTTTCCTGTGCTTTCTGTATATAGAAAATGTATACATCTTCTGAAATAGATTTTTTTTCCTGGTAATTTCCTGATTAGCTTTGACTTTGCTGTTTTGTGTATGTTTATAGACTTCCCTTATCTCCACCCTTTGAACTTCATTTATCAAAGCCTGTGTTCAGGTGTAAGGGCATCTTGCCTGTCTTGCATGGGAGACAAGAGCTTTATGAATTTTTACAGTTTGACAGACTTTAAGATAGCTAGCTCCCCAAGACTTAGTCCCGTTCGCAAGATTCTTTGATATCTGGCCGATTTGTCTAAAAATACCATTTATTTGACACAGAACATAACAAACATACAAACATAGAACAGATTGACACACATAAACACACAATGAATACATAATTGCAACACTATAATAGTTTAAAAATGCAATAAATGTTTGCTTGAGCTAGCTGAAATGCAAGTTAAGAAAGGTACCTATAAGTTAGCCGGAATAATACAATTTAGGAAACTCAAATGATCTTACCAAATCCAATTTGGAGCTGGAATACATTAAAATTTCCTCACTCAATCCCTCGGGAAGTAACCACAGGGCTGCGTCCAAAGACCCTGGGGAGAAGACTTTTTCATGCTCCGATGTCCATGTAGAAAGCTTCTACCTTTCTGAGATTTCGTGAGCTTTTTATAGGATAAAAGTGTGTATTTGTAGTCACTGAAAATTTCTCACATTCTCTCTACACTCTGCAGGGGAGTGTCTTTTCAGACTTTCAGTCGCCAGCAGCCGACAGCTGTTGAATAGGCTATCAACCTAAGTCTGAGCCATCCATTTCTTAGGACTGATCAGAGAGAGAAGGGGGAGGGGTGAGCGTCCTGCCACATTGCCTTTGCAAAGTGCTCACCTTTCTCCTTTCCAAGTGATTCTGAGAAGATAAATATATTTACTGTGTATTGTTAGTGGTTCTGCCCACCAGTCTCTCATGATCATTCATTACCATGGGATTTATTAGGCTAGGAAATTTTTTAGCCAAATTAAACAGCCAGCTTTGGAAATTACATCTTCCTGACTTTTGTATCATGTTTCTACATCATTCTGAAGTGCTGTATCTAGTATGTGTGGAATATAATCAAGTAGCTTGTTTGGGTTTCTGTTAGAATATATTCTTATTTTTCTGTATTATGAAATCTGAATCCTCAGACCTTGTGTCCTCCCTTGCAACTTGCTGGCATAAATAAAATGAAGAAATATCTTGCTGACTAACATGTTTTCTAGCTTGGTCCCAGATTTGGCAAAACACTTCTGATGATCCTCAAGTGCACTCTGAAAGGCTGAAATACAAACTATAAGAAAATTCTCTGCAATGTTAGAAATGCAGAAAGTTAATAATGATTCAGAACCAGCTATGCCCAATTGTTCTATATTAAAATGAAGACCTTTAAGATAATCTTCATCACTGTTCAGTTTACTCATATCAAGTGTGGTCATTGCCTTTACTCTAACCTAGTCATGCTTTGGGTGCTGTACAGTCAGTGGAGAGACAGCTCCAGAAAGCTGTCCTCTCATAAAGAGGACATCAAATATTATGTGGAATAATGAATTTCTGGTTATGTGCATCTCCATTGATGATTGATGTCTAGATAGTTAAACATTAACTTCTGTTGTCCATCATTTGTGTTTTTAAATTTTAAGAAATAGAAAGGAAAAAAAGGCATTTCACTTAGGGCATGAAAATCTGACTTAATTTGGTAAACTCTTTTGAATCTGACTTAATTTGGTAAACACTTTTGAATCTGACTTAATTTGGTAAACACTTTTGGAACAGAGGATTAATGACTATTTTGCAATTAATTTAAATGTAGAAGGCTTTTGAAGGTTCTAATTTAAGCAAGTTGTTGTTATGTACTATATTAAGATAATTTTTCTGCTACTGTGGAATCTGTGATACAAAATGAGTTTTTGATAGCTAGTATCAGTGGGAGAACGTTGTAAACTAATTTGTAAGGAAAATAATTAATGCAACAGTCTAGGCAAATACAAAAGTTTCACGCAAAAATATTTTGTATCTTTTTTTTGGCAGCCTTGCTTTGCATCCTGAACGTGTGTTGGTGGCAACAGGTCAAGTTGGGAAGGAGCCATACATCTGCGTGTGGGATTCATACACTGTGCAAACTGTATCTGTTCTGAAAGATGTTCACACACATGGTATAGCTTGCTTGGCCTTTGATTTAGATGGTCAGGTATGTAATTAATATTCTTTTTTCAAATATTTGAGTAAGTTGTTTATCTGTTAGAAATCTTGTCACATAGTTTTTCTTAAAAAAAAGAAAGTGAATAAAGTGAATTTTAAGTGAATTCTTAAAAAAAAGAACATGAATACTTGATTCTCAAGTATTCTCAAGTTGAGAAAAATAAAATTATATTACTAATGAATGCCAAATACTCACATTTGGCAAGAAAAGTATAACTTCAAAAGCTTTTTGCATGGAGATGAGGTAGTAGGGAGGTTCTTGTGGTTTTTGGGCCACAGTTCAGGGTCAGACCAAATGGCTGGAGTTAGTGGTCCTCCCCTGTGCAGGGGTACATCTTGTGCCCAGAGTGGTGGCAGTCCCATTGTGTTACTCATTGTGGACTCCTTCAGGCAGTATCTCCTTCTCTGTCATGCATTTTGCACACACTGGTAGCTCTCCACATTTTGATTGCTTGTTCAGACTCATGTATCCTGGATCTAAGAGTCAAGGAAAAGGTTTTATTTGATTATAATTTTGTTGCTTAGAACATTCTCTGAGTAGTGAATTGGTTCTCAGAGCTGCTGCCTGTAATGGAGATTGTTTTTACCAGACACTTGCTCCTGTGAGTAAAGAGGCCTTCTTGTATGATGTATTAGAAATGGAAAATACATGTTAGGTAGCAGCTGAAGAGGTACTAACTGTGAAAATCCTTTCTGGAGATGTGTTTTCCTGGTCTATGAAGCACTTCTTTCCCTCCCACGCAGCCCTGCAGTGCGATACTCAGATTTAGCCATATTCTCAGTTCCTTTTGCTTGCTAAAAAGGTCAATAATATCTGTTAGTGAGTGCTGTGTTCTCAAGTGAGGATGTATTGTAGAGACCAGTTGCTGTCCTTATTAAGAGAATATCAAATGGAGCTCTACTAAACACAAGGGGAAAACCTAGCTGTAACTTGTTTATGTTAAAACCTTGTAATTGCTGTAGGAATGTTCTGAGTTTGTTGAAATGACCTCTCATTGTTTGAGAAGTCAGCTTCTAGAGTCAGCTTCTTTCTAGAGCATTGTTTCTACTTCGCAGTGATATCTTTCCTCTATATTGTTCTTGTCATGTAAACCTCTGTCACTCCCTCACTTGAATGGCCTTCATAATTTAAGGTCAAGATATATCAGATTAGGATTGAAGTCCCCTAAAGTTTTTTGAGAATGCATCCCCTGTGAGTATTGGAGAGTTTTGAGTGTAGATCTGTGATTTGTTCTAGGAGTATCCGGTACTGATTCTTGTGTTTAAAGCCACAAATGATCAGAATAAGGCTGTATAATTTTCTCAGAATTTCCATATGATCACTTTTTTTGTTGCATTTGTTAGAATTTTGTGGTCTCAAAGGAAAGCTGGATACAGGTTTTTCAAGACCTGCATCTCCAGAATTGTCTCGCTATGAAAATACAGTAAACACAAATCCATTTCAGAAAGATCTGCAAATGTTGGTTTATATCTTGTCCATCCTTTTAAATACATATTTGTCAGAGTCCTTGACCAGGTTGTTTCAGAGTTCAATGTTTGGTATTAAAATATTTATTGGGCATTATTTGGGATTTTGATTTAGCAGAGGGATACAGCAATATACTAAAATCACAACACAAGCGATTGCAATATGGATCACAAGAAAAATGATCCTAATACTGATCTGTGTATGATTATTGTCTCAATGCTGAACATCTCCATTCACCAGGATGGAATATGTGGATTGAAGTGAGGTCAATCCTACTGACCTCTTTGCAGTTTATTTTATTAGTTGTTCAGTTTTATACTTTATATTGGGCTGTGCCACACACACACTCTCTATCTCCTCACTGGTCTGGCTAGCTCAAGAGGACATTGTTTATTCTTTACTGTCCTTTGTTAATTTACTTGGGGAACCCAATGACTCACTGGTGCAACTGTATTATCTAAACCCTAGGTTACCCTCCAGTCTCCCTGGTGTTGAGAGTTCAACTCACTTTACAGTACATTCTTCCTCAGGCTTGCTGGTTTTTTTGCTCTTCTCTGAGATCTACTCAAGTGTGAGGGTATGGTCTTTAGTGACAAGGCTTTCTAGTTCTTAGCAGAACCAAGAACATAGTTTAATTTCCCTTTTTGAGAAGTCGGTGTAAAGATGTGTGTCTGGAAAGGCATCACCCACATTTTTTGATGGGTGTGCAGTAAATTTAAAACATTTATAATGCCTCTACATCTCATTCTGTAGTAGGACAAGAATTGAACTATTTGGGAGTGTGGCTGGAATTGAAACTGATATTCCATCCAACGCATGTTTTCAAAGATGGAGTAGAAAGGTTAGATTTTGTACTATTAATAAATAGAAAGCATGGGTAGAAATTGTATTTAACTTGTTTATTTTTCCTATAAGCTTGGAGCTTCTCAGACACTAAAGGAATTTTGTTATTTGAAATAGGTTTCTGTCTTTGGAAAAAAAATAGAATTGAAGTTTGGGGTTTGTTTTTGCTTTTACAAACTCACTTGGATAGTCTGTGTAGATACTGAAACTAGATTTGTCCTTATTGTGTGTAAGTATTGACTGCTGAACAGTGGAAAAAAAATTGTCCTAAATATTTAAAAAACTTTCACTTATCAGCATCAACATGGCACAATTAATGCGTAAACTTATGCGTGAACAAAACTACTAATTTTTCTTTAAAAATTAAACCAAAGTCACTCAGCCTTTTTTTTTAATTCAACTTTGTTAGTCTTTCTAACTAATTGAGAGTTGTTGTAGGAAAAATAACATTTTGACTGGTTAACACATACTGCACAAGTGGCTAAGATAGTCAATTATTTGGGTCAAGAAATCTGTGCAAGGTGTCTTCACAGTGAAGACAAGGCATGCTGCAGAGCATAAGAAGATCTCAGAATTTTATTTTTCTCTATTTTCTTGGGAAAATCTTTTTGCCCTTCCTGGTTTTACAGTTTAACTGGCTTCAAACTCTTTGTGAAGCAAAAAGACTTCATGAAATTGTATGTTTGGGGACTCTTTGATTCTGGTTTGAGAAAGGATTCAGGAAGAAATATTTACTCATGTAGGTCTTGAAGAATCAAGCAAAAGACTTTTACAGCTTTTAACTGTTTTTAATCTTTCATTTGTCTACAAAAAGATTGAAGAAAATATTTTTTTTTGTATGTCTTGAGCTTGTAAAATAAATCCTAAATTCTTCAATTTACATGTAATTAAAGGTAAACACATATAGTTTCATTAACTTCAGTGATTATTCCTTTTTTTCAAATGTTTTCTGACTGCTGTCTGCCATGTGTACTATATATAATTATATATATTAAACATTATAAATCAGAAATATGTTGTTATGTAAGAAGATCTTTGCGGTCGTGATGTTGTACCTGAAAAGATGCATCTATGTAAGCTTTGACTTCTCTATGTTTGCTTCTATATCAAAATGGAGCTATTGCTTCTCTCTCAAATATGTTGCACATTTTTTACCACTCATTCAAAACAATGACTTTAGCTTTCATTAATGTATTGAGTTATTTTTATTTGTTTGTTTAATTTGGACACTTTTAGCGCTTGGTCTCAGTTGGTTTGGATTCAAAAAACACAGTTTGTGTATGGGACTGGAGAAAAGGAAAATTGTTATCAATGGCTCCTGGTCATACCGACAGAGTAAGTATAACTGAATAGTCTGAGTGTCAATGTAATTTTAGTTTGTTAAATCCTGTCTGTATATACATATTAGACCTATGTCTGAACAAAAACCATTTTGTTTTAGAAACTGGACTTACATAAACATTGATATGAATTAAGACATGAAGATATTTAAGATGTGTGCATGTATTTCTAGAATAAAATGTGTAACTCAGTATTTATGTGTATGGTTTGTTGAGACTGTAAGCATGTAGGGGATGTGCAGAATTAATATACTTCTTAGACCCTAAGCCCCATATGGGAAATCAAAATGCAAATAATTGCATAAATTTTTCTAGTCTGTAAATGAACCTTAATGTTGTTTTATCATGTGTTTTAATTACTCTAGGGAAAAAAAAAAAGCTAGAACTATATATGGTATACATTGGAATTTCAGTATTGAATAAGATAAAAAAGTTGTTCCAATAGATCCATTTAAAGCATTTCAGACTCCCTGTTAATTTGCTAAAAGTTTTTACTGTTTTAACAGTGCCATGCTAGAAAGGCCATCTCTGCTGACATCCTTGGGTTTTTTTATGCAGATATTTGATATTTCTTGGGATTTATACCAGCCAAACAAGCTTGTCAGCTGTGGCGTAAAACACATCAAGGTAATGAAATAACTGTTCATTTATAAAATATTTAAGCGGCAGTAGTATATACTCTATAAAATATATAAAAATAGAATCTAAAATGAGTATAAAATGATAATATGGAAGGTCCTGTGTAAGAATAATGTTAGTTCTTGGAACTGCAGTCGTGGATCAGATCTGATTACACTAGAGGAAAACAGACCCTCTGCTCAAAAGACTTTGTGCCCTGACAGAAGCAATGTAGTATGAATAAAACAGTTGTCAGTAGCATTGTATATAATGATTGTAATATAATTTAAAATCTAGGTTGTCTCAAACATGCTGCTTGAAATCCCAAGTAGTGTAAGACAGGATGCACATGTTTAAGGTGAGTCCAGGTACTCAACTTTCTGAATCTTGAACAGTGGATGAATTGCTGCACTACAGAGGTGAAATGAGTTGAAAAACCATTTCTTACCATTTAGAGAGAGTATGGGGAGACAGTGGAAGAGAGAGAACAAGCATTTTCCTTTCTTTTAATTCTTTTCCATGCTGTTGTTCGTACCTTTGTCATTTGGAACACTCTGTACCTGTTACAGGATTCATAATTTGGACAGTTCATATCTTTCTCAAGCATGTTCTGCTTGATCCATGTAGCAAATGCTGTGCAGAAGCAAGTTCTTTTTCAGGTTTAACTTTGTCAGCAGGATTATCAATGATTAGGAACCATGTTTCATGTCAGTCAAAGTCACTGTTTTCTCCCATGCACTGTTTTCTGTGTTACCATGTAACAGCAGTAGATGGCAGCTTGAAAGTTCTGTGTTGCTGTTACATGTAGGTTCCCATGGTGGGGAAAATGTGTTGCTTTTTATACAGTGAAACTTTTATAAACTTTTTGATTAATATGTATTAATGGCTTACTGGAAAAAGTCTTCAATCTGTTGGCTAGATTGCATAAGTCTGATTTGGCGTAGTGTTTGGCATGTCAGTTACAGCTTTCCAAGAACTTGGTTAATAATGATCTCTTTTTTCTACTTTTCTAAGGGGACCTTTATACTCAGCCATAACAAAACTGTCTCTGTATTATCAACACTGTTCAGCCAAATCCAAAACACAGCCCCATACCAGCCATTGTGAAGAAAATTAACTATCCCAGCCAAAACCAGTACAACTACCTAAGATACTGGGATTTGTCTAATCAGTACTAGTTATGTCTGGTTATTTCTGAATTACAGTGTTGCAGATATAAAAGTCTGTTCTTGATAACTGCTTACATTATCCCATATGAATTCTCTATTCAGAATTCTGAATTGATTATAACAGAGCGACTTGCTGTGAAATACAGTTTCATAAACATGTATACAGGAAACATGCTGAGACAATATAAGAGTAACCTGTCAGCAGTGATCCTTTCATGTTTTGCATTGGATTACTTTAGCAGCTTCATGACTTTCCAGTGCACATTTACATGTTTGGACAGGAGGGTTTGAAAGGAGTATGCAAGTGCTTCTTGTTTGCAGAGAAGTCAGAAACTACAGTGTGTGTCTGGAGACTTAGTTGGCAAGTACTGTGCTCTGACAAGAGACTTTGCATGTCTTTAATTTAGGAGTCATTGGTATGTGTTGGGCGACGTAGGAGGAAATTCACACTTGTGTGATTGCTGCAATCAAATACCAATGGTTTATTAGAAAGTTCTTAAAAACCTCTGCCCTAGATGGCTGCTTTGTGTGATCCATGCTTCTGAGGAGAAATAAGTCTAGCTGGTAATAAAACCAGCTGCTTTCAGACAGAGCAAATAGTAGCCTTATCAGAAATCTACATGCTTAGGTGGTGTCTTTAAATGTCTAAAAGTATCATTAAGTACATGTGCAGCATTTGCAATGTGGAAGTCTTACGTCATCTATTATGCTTTTCAAAAATAACTGAAAATACAGCTGACTCACAAATTATTGTTTGAAAGAATTTTAGTTTGATTTCATACTGAAATCTTGAAGTTCCTTCCCGGCTAGTCGGTTATGCTGATTTTATGGAAAGATAAAGTTGGTTAATAACATAAAATGTTGTTAAACGGGAGAACTGAGGCATGGAAAAGGGAAAAGGGGGATGAATGGTGATGTGTTTAGCAGGCAAGGTACTTCTCTTTCAGATGTATATATTAAATTATAAGGTATTAGCAAAATAGCTATTGTTCTAAATCACTTTATGTTACAGTTCTGGAGCTTGTGTGGCAATTCATTGACACCAAAACGAGGTGTTTTTGGCAAGACTGGTGATCTCCAGACTATACTGTGCCTCGCCTGTGCAAGGGATGAAGTGACATATTCTGGTGCATTGAATGGAGATATATATGTATGGAAAGGAATCAACCTTGTACGGACAATACAGGGAGCACATGCTGTAAGTATATATCTCTAAATTAATATTAAATGTTAAATAGATTTTTGGGAAGCTGGAAAGGGCAATGCAAGGTCACCTTGTCTATATTCCTAAATGGTTTCAATGATACTCAGTATGTCTTCTTTGAATATTTTTTAGAACAGTATACAGCTTTGAAAAGTGAGGACATCTCAGTGAAAGTTTAATAAAAATTTTCTAAAGTGCCTGTAATATCTTCTTTAAATTGAAATGTTTACTATGACTATAAAGTGATTATAATTTTACTGTGTAAATTTTATTTATATTTTCCATGTTATTTCAAAACATATGGGTTTGTGATTAAAGTAGGCAGCAAAAAAAAACCCACTTTGTGGTTTGCAGTCTGATTTGTGCATATTAAACTGTGAAAATCCTCATTACCACTCATTTGGTAATATGCAGAATTTGACTTCTAATTGTCCAAGTATCACCTTAAAAACAAAGCCAACCAGTTTCTGGTTGGTTTAACCAATGAAGTATGAAACTGCTAAGGTCACTTTTTGAAGCTATATGATTTGCTGGTTGAATATTAATTATTGTTTTGAAAAGCATTGTACTTTCTAGATAATATTTGAAGTTCCCTCATTAGCAATTTAACATGGTGTGAAAAAACATTCATATGAGTTCTGATATTGCAGCTTCAAAATTTTGGATAAAAATCAATTAATGAACAGTTAATGATTCTTGCTTGTAAGAATGTGTTTGTTTTAACTGGCTTGTTGGACTGGGTTGCCTGACGTTCATTACTGAAGTACAAGAGTCATTCTTTGATTTAATCAGGTAGAATGGAGGGGACAAAGCTATGAATGATATGTGTGTGGGAGGGTGTGTGGCAGTCAGTTGTAGTAAGGAGACTCTTGGTTTACAAAAGATTTAGAAACGTACATTCAGGATGATTGCAGCTTGTTGAATGAACTAATAATTTAAAAGTGACTGGACTGCTTATTCAGACAGTTGTATAATGACACTGTGTCTGGTTATGAACAAAGATAGTTATGAAGAATGTGTGTGCAGAAAGTATCCCAGGCTATATTTTTCATTTGAAATTCTTTATATACATAGAAGTGTCTGTGTATGTATGTATATTTGTACACACATATATATAACCCTGATACAGACTCAAGCATGTTGTCCTCTATGCATCTGTAGAAATAGTAAATGTATTCAAGGAGACCCAAATTCTAAATCAGGAAGTATGTGGGGATGTTTACAGTGTTTAGTAATCGCTGATTCTTGCTCTATAACTTCAGATCTGATTTTAGTCTTCATAATAAGGGCTCAATAGTCTTCTGTTGTATTCTGTGTTTTCCTAAGATGATTGGACAATGCATATGCAGGCCTGGATTCTCAGAGGAAAGAATGCACTGTCTCCTGTCCAAAACTGGTGTCAAAATATTTTCCCATCCTGTTTGGTGCTGTAGGAGATAGGTGTCCTGCATATAAACATACTTGTTACTTGGAATATTTACAACAGTTTATTTCTAAGAATAATGCAGTGCTTTTCAGCTGTTTAAGTGTGAAATCACACAACTGATAAACACAAGATGATGAGAGCTTGTTGCTCAATTCCCTTATGTGCTGTGTCAGTTCTTAGATGACCACAAGATCAAATTTGAAATGCTGTGCTCCTTATCTTCAGTAACATCAATGGATGGAGCTCAGGTGACCTTGGAGTAGGTCTCATCTAGCCTTTCTATTTTTGGCTCTGTCATGTAGGCTCAATGGAAGTGTACTTTGCAGTACTGAAAATCAAGTAGGGACAGTAGTTCATGTCTTTGGAATTCATTTTTACAAGAGATTAGAGTCACTACAAATCTCACCAATTTCAGGGAGGAAAAAAAACCCCAATAAAATGTGGAAGCTTCTTTCCAACAAAATAAAACCTTGTTTTTCAATAACAAGTTACTTTCAAGGGTAATATTGTCAGACTCCTCTAAGCACAACATATGAAGACTTGGAATGCCAGTCTTTTCAGCCTGACTAAAGTACTATCATGCTATTTGATGGCTTTGTACTTGATTTTATGTTATGTCCTTCTTGTCCATTCAAAAGAAAATGCAAGTGTAAATAACAAGATTTATGATGTACATATGTTGCTGAAGGGACAGTGTGTATGTAGTAGGGAATTGATATAAATTTCTCTTTAGTATGCTAGTGTTGGAATTGTCATCCCTGCATACCTGTTTATCATCCTGCATCATTATGCCTCAACAGGCTTGAAGTAAACTGTAAACTTACTGAAGGAAGACGTGTCTCATTATTTGCATAAATACCATTCTTTTCTTGCAGCATAAACAGTAGATATCTGAGATACTGGAAAGCATTTTCTAAAGTACATTAGTGATGTGGAGAAATTGTCCATCCCCAGATTAAGTTATTATTAAGGCATTGTCTGCATTAATACAGAAAACATGTTCTTTTCAAAGGTTGGTTCTCTTTGTTATGGTTGCCCTAGGTGAAAAGACATTTTTCATTTTAAGAATAATTCATTGTGAAAAATAAACCATGCTCTCCCAGTATGAACAACCAAGGAAACAGATTGCAACTTCAACACTAACAAGCAAAATAAGAATTCTTAATTCAGACCGATTATCTGTTTTCAGTCATAGCAATACTAAGAAATGTAGAGAGAGGAAAGAAGAGTTTCCTGCAGATTCCTATCTGAGTTTGAGTAGAAACAAAAAGTTGAAAGCAAATAGGTTGAGATGACTGGAGAATTAGCTGGAAGAGGATTAGTGAGTTCACTTAATATAGAAGTAGGAATGAGAAGTGGGAAGAGATGGAAATGAGCAGAGTTTAGGAGTAAAGGCAAATAGTTCATGTGCAGGCAACAATGGATAGCAATGGAAAACTCTAAATAGTAATACTAATAATGAAAATATTAAAAGAATAATAACATGAAAGCATGTGTAAATTCATTGGCAATGGTAATACTCCATGATGGTATTTAGAGATGATGCATCTGGCTCTGGAAAGTTAATAAATACCTTGACTAATAGAAAAAATAATTTTTTAATAGATGTCTCATTTGTGTACCAGTGCAAAGAACAGATTATAGAATCTTCCACTTACCACCTTATATGTTCTAAATTCAAGGTAGTCCATGACTATTAAGATATATATGCGAGATGTTACTCGGATATGGTATAAACAAAATGGTATAGTTATTTAAAAACACGGTATGTTTTAAAGATTCTTGTGTGCTATGCCTTTGCCTTGCATAGTAAATGTACATAAGATGCTTTTTCAGCAGATGAATAATTAATTTTGAGATAATCTTTCAGAGGTACACATTAAAGTTGTGTGGATTGATGTCAGAAACTGAGGTTAAATAACAAGCTCGAGGTTAAATAACAGGCACTCTGTTAAAACTATTGCACGCCTATGTCAGTTGGTTGGATACTAATTAAATATAGATGGAAACAATATAATGAATTTAAATGAATGGTTTTAAGCTGGTGTCATGTACCAACACATTAAGTCATGCAGTAATTTTCTCCTGCCTCTTAGACTAGTCATTGATTTCAAAGGTAAGTATCCACTTCTTTTAGCCAATGAGAGGTGCATGCACAATTACTTCGAATTTTTTATAGGAATATGCACATGTTTAAGCTGTTTTATGGATGGAAGATTACATTTCACAGTAGTGTCTCGCCACTGTACGCTCACTGGCACCAATCTTAAATACTTGCAATCTGTTTCCTTACTCTGTAGTATATTTTGGGAGAGACAATGTTTCAGAGTGAGTGCCCAACATATGTGTTGCTTTACATGCATTACATCTGTGTCCTGTATTGTATCTGGCAATAAAAATGAGGCACTGGAATTCTTTTTGTATTGGCATAGTGTCTTTATTCTCCATGTTGCTCAGTAGTAGTCAGTTGCTTCTGAAGTTTCCATATGATCTTCCAAGCTTGGTCCTAATTACAGCTAACTGCAGTCATCATCACGTGGTTTAGGAATTGCATAGTCACGGTTAGAGTGGTGGATTTTATATAAACAACTGCATTTAGATAAACTGACACTTGATTTTTGTCCACTGGGGACAAGATAGATCCAGCAGCAATAGAAAACCAGAAACTGCCTCAGTATTGGAGACTTCTTGGATTCAAGCAGTGGCTAAGTATTCATGCAGTAGGGATCATCTTGGTCAAGTTCTTTCTGTACTTCTCCAGCTTTCAACTATAATTTCTGATGGATCTGGGCATTTATTTTTTTGTTTGCTCTCATTAAACTATTTTTTTTTAATTTGAGGGAACACAGATGTGATACCAGCTGGTTATGTTGGAAAAACAGGAAATATTCAGCACTGTGAGAAAACTGCTGATCCGTTTGAGATATTATTTCCGGAATTTTCATGTTCATTCGGAAGTGCAATGAAAAATTTGTAAAAGAAGAATGCAGTCTGTATGTCAAGCTTCATAACTTTTAAGATGGGAGTCTTTGATCCACACCTTTTATTTTCATTCAGAAGCATAGTCAGTCTTTGTGGCTCACATTCAATTGAATCTAACAAAGTCAGTGTGTTTGTTTGCCTCTCATTACTGCTGGAGGGTTTCTGACCATCAAGAATCAAATTACGTTAATGACAATTTCAGGCTGAAGGATTAGAAGAAGCACAAAGACTCCAAAGTTGATTTGCATTAACAATCTTGACAGTTTTTAGAAGGAAGGATTTAGTGGAGGATTTACTGGCCAAAGTATCCCAGTAAAGAATCTGTCTTTTCTCCATTAAAGTGTGAGCCTAACAATTATATGAAATGTAGCAAAGCTCAGCTTTTTCCATTAGATACTTACAGTCCCCGTTAATGAGGGACTTTTTAAATAGTTTTCATCTCATTCTCTTATTGTAGTGGCACAAAGACTGAAATGAGAGTGTCCTATTGCATTTCAAGAGATTGAGCAAGCACATCTGCCAAATCTCCCTGACAACCAGTATGTCCTTTTCAAGATAAGGGCATTCTGTGGAATGGAAAACAGATTAATGCTAGATCCACTTGATCTTATCTTCAGAGCATTCTGCCAGCTCCCACATTAACGAATGTCTGATTATTTTTTTAATGCTGACTAATTAAATAATGGATTTTGGAAGGAGTTAATTAGAGAAAAGACAATAATTCTCTTATCAAGATTGCATTCCAAAAGAGCTTTAAGAGACTTAAACTTGGGCAGAATTCAACCTATGCTACAAAATGAGCTGAAATTCCTCTAGACTTTTATTCCATGGCAATAGAATCATTGAATCATTAAGGTTGGAAAAGGCCTCCAAGATGGTCGAGTCCAACTGTTAACCTAGCACTGCTGTGTTCACCACTAAACCCTATCCACAAGTGCCACATCCACCGAACTGTTCTTTGAACATTTCCAGGGATTATGCCTCTAGGATTTCCCTGGGCAGCCTGTTCCAATACCTGTCAACCTTTTCAGTGAAGAAATTTTTACTAGTATCCAATCCAAACCTTCCCTGGTGCAACTTGAGGCCATTTCCTCTCATCCTGTCGCTTGTCAGCTGGAAGAAGAGACCAACCTCCACCTGGCTACAGCCTCCTATCAGGCAGTTGCAGGGAGTGCTAAGGTCACCCCTGAGCCTCCTTTTCTCCAGGCTGAACAAATAAGCTCCCCCAGCTGCTTCTCATAAGACTTCTCACAATGTTAAGGGTTAATGCAGTAAAACAGACAGACCCACATGGAGTGAAAGAAGTGCAGTTTGTGTTGTATTTTCAAAAACCTCTAGGCTCCTAAAGAAACAGGAAGAGGATTTTCAGGACGTTAGAGATAATGGGAGTTAGCCTTCTAATCTGCTTATGACTTAAAAATTCCACTACATTTCTGTTTAGACATTTACTGCTCCTGAAAATGTGACTTTTCATAAAAGTCTTTTTCTAGAGAATGGACATGATGTGCCAAAAAATTTGAGTTCTGTCACCCTAGTCTTTTAGTTTTGATTGCCATTTGGCATTCTAGTAGGCTTCTTTTTTTTTGTGAAAGCCGAGAGATTTCTTTCTTCTTAACGTGAAAAATTATATCCTTGTTACCTGATGCTAGAAAAGCAAGCACAATCCATATTTCATTATGTCCAGTCCGTTATTATATTTTTCTTAGTTGTAATTTAAGAAGAAAAAACATACTGATAGGAGACAATAGTCATGAGTACCCCAGAATTCTTATAAGTCACAACACTCTATCCTAATTTGTTCTGTGAGCATACGGCTTTGTTTTCCCACTAAAGCCAATCTCTCATTTGCAAATTGCTTTCAGCTTTGGGATTAATGTGCTTCCTTACTTTAAAATCTGCACCCCTAACCAAAGAAACTGTTGGAACTTTACATTTACTTATTTACAAAACTGAACTTTCAGAGCAGTATTATAGAAGACATATGTATATTTTTGACTGTTCTACCTTCTTTTGGACAGGAGTTAGAGACAGATTTTCTCTTCCATTGTTTCTAATGCTCTCTTGTTTATTTTTGTCATAGCTGAATATGACGTACTTTAAATAAATAAACAGCAATTTTTTAAACTTCTCATAGGCTTATCAGCTAAAGTTGCCCTTTCGGTAGCTTTGCTTACTGAAATGTGAGAGTTATTTCTGAACATAAGACTGGTGAGTTGTGTAGGTAATTAAAATAAAAACAATAGTGTGGGTGCTATTTAGATGTGTATCATGTTAAATCAAATATAGTGACTATGTGGCTATAGTATCTTTATTTTAATACTACATATGTCATCCTTGCCTCTTTGTTATCCTAAAGAAAACGTGTAAAGTGAGTTGAAGAAAATGGATTAGGTTTTGTTTCCTGATGTTCACCTTTAAAATAAAACTTATATTAATTTTTCAATGGTGTAGCATGATCTCTGTTTTTGTTTATGTTTTATTTCTAAACTTAAATTTTAAACCAATCTTTCTTGGCTTAAAATAAAAAAAATCCCAGCTGTTTTTTGCTTTGTTGCATAGCAGTTGAGTAATAGCAGCAAAAGCCCTTAACCAAGCCTAACAGAGATCATGGCAACTCTTCATGCTGACAATTATTATAGCTGGATCTGGTCCTATGGCTAGAGGATATGAAACTAAGCCCTTTCTAGGGATAAGAAGAAGCATCACTACGATGATAATCATCAGGATGAAAGAATTCTTGCACCAATTCTCTTACTGTTTATCACGTTGTTAATTCTGCTTGTTTTGAGTTTGTTTCCATTTCTGACTCTCATATTTGAAGCTTGTATTTGTTGCATACTGGTTTTCTCTAATCTGTGTATGTTATTAAAAATAACTTCCTTCTTTCTTTAGGCAGGAATTTTCAGCATGAATGCATGTGAAGAGGGGTTTGCCACTGGTGGCAGGGATGGCTGTGTTCGCTTGTGGGACTTAAGTTTTAAACCAATTACTGTGATTGATCTCAGGGAAACAGACCAGGGATATAAAGGTAAAGAGAAGTTCGTTGCTTTCAATATGCCAGTAAGAAAGGAAATTTTTCAGTGTTTTGAACAAGGAAAGACTTTAAAACCGCAAAAGGTTGTTTTATGTATGTTTCTATGAGCTATTTGCTAGAAATAGACATGCCCACTAGTAGGAAGGTTACAGTTACTGTTACAAAAAACCCCATATGACTAAGATGTAGACACAGATTTAATTTTTTTGTGCACATTGTTTCTAGAGCACAGCAGTTTTTAACAAGGAACAGTAGGACTGTAAGAGAATTTGAAGGAGACAGTGAGATCTATAATGAAAGACAATAGAGTACAAAAATTTCATTTCCTAGTTACGCAAATTTTCATTAAAACTATTTGGAAGTTATCTACAGTTTCGAAGAACTTAAAACACTTCTTATTTGTACTTAAGACTTCAGTTACAGTTCATGTCACACTAAAGTTTTACACAGAGTGTTCCAGATACTGTTGCTGTAATGATTTAGAAGAATACAAACATATACTGAAGCACTAATGTCACTTACAATATTGCACTTTTTGGCATTTGGTTTTCTTCGCCCCCAGTCACTTTTGTTATTTTTTAATATCTTGCCAAGAATTTAAAAATGTGCTAGAATGTCTGATAGCAATCACATACTCAGGGTCAATACATAACTAATTACAAGTGAAGTGTTTGTGGGCTGTAATTGGCATGGCATTCCCACAAAGATTGTGAAGTATTGCAAAAAGATAGAACACGTTTCGTTTTAAATATGCCCTACAGTAGAGTTGCTCTGTTTTAAATTTAAATTTACTCAGCTGCTGATTGTCAGTTCTGATACATGTAGCTGAAAACTGTGTTTGATTCCCTGTTTCATTCTTTCAAGCTTGTTCTCCACTCCAGTCTGTCTGCTTTATTTTTGAGTAACAGACTCATACCATAAACTTTTGCCTTGTCAAAGCCCATGACAGGGCAAGTAGATTTTTTTAAATCTCACTTTGAATAAAATCAGTTTCCTGACACTTTCCCTTCTCTCTTTTTTCCTATATACTTTTGAGGATTGCCTTTATGACCTGTCCTTTTGCTCATTTTCTTAATTGCATTTTCTGCTAGTCCTGTATCTTATCTCTTGGTAATTTTATCTGTGAACATGAACTCAAGTTCTGTATCCTTGTGAATACCTCACAGCAATTGGGTGAATCTCTATATATTCTCCAAATAGTCACATTGTACTTCAAAATGTCTCACTCCACCACAAGAAGTTCCAAATTACTGGAATAGGTGTCTTAATCATCCTGCATTAAATTTCTGGTTGGTTGTTTCTTTGTTTTTAAATCATTGTAGAGAGTATAGCCATATAATATCTAAATTATAGGACTGAATGGTAAGGTGTTTATATTCATCAGTAAAATCAACAGATCAAATCTGTGAAGTGAGAGAGATGCTGGGGACAGTTCGAGTAGCACGATGGATGTTCATTTTGAGTGGTGTTTGAGGGGCATCAACTCCAGTCTGCTTCAGTAGACTGAGCACTGCATTGCAGTTGGAATGTACTGAGTGCACTCCTGGAGTACATTGTTTTGCTTCATGTGGAGGCAGTTCTTTATTTTTGCATTTCAAGCCTACCTTGTAATGTAAAGTATGTTAAATAGGCATGATCAGGAGCTTTGCTTTGGGAGCTTGCATTGTCAGACTCAAAACATCCATGCAGATGCACCACACTGGCCCGTTAGCCCACCATTCACTGTTTGTGAGTCATACAGTTTTTTTCCAATGTAAAATTGGTAACATTAGGCTTTTCTGTACCCTCTACATAGATAAAAATATTTTTCAAAAGCACATCAACCTAGACCATTAAAATATTTCTTTCTCTTATCTAATAGATATAATTTTGTCTCACATATTAATCCATAGTAGTTTTTCAAAGATATTTTTGAGCTATTGTCCACAAAAATCAGTGTTTAGGCAAAGTGGGCTAGTTAAATTAGGCATTGCTACCATCTGGTTATATACATTTCAAATTGGCAAAATTGAGTTGCATTATCAGAATGTGATAAAACAGCCTGCTTTAAAAGGTGCATATTCCTAAGACTGAGTTTACAGTGTAAACTCACCTAACTTACATGTTAGGATTCCCAGCCTTATCTACAAACAAGGCCTGTAAGTGCTTACCTCCACTATAAGCCTAGAAACTAATTTAGTTGTTAGGAATGCATGTTAAATTCCATCATAAGTCCTTTTCAACTCTCTATATGTTGTTTCAGTTTGATTTATTGTTATTTTTTATTTAGTGGGAAAAATAATTCTGTATACTATTAAGATGTTAAAAAGAATTGGGCTCTATTGGCTGTCTTACATATAATGCTAGTTCCACTGATGCTTCTGTCACTTATATAATTTAGGTTCACCTACCTAGTACTGAAGTCCATGGTTTGATCAGAAATTTTAGTTTTTATTATCTGCTACCTTCGTTGAACTGTACAGGTATTAAAGGCATAATTTCAGCTGCAGATGTCAGTACTATATTTGTCTTTCATTAAAATAAGCCTCACATTTTATTTTAGAAATTTTTTAATACTAAGTTTAAAAAGTTTATCTTCCAAGGGCAATATGCCACTATCTATGAAACAGATAAAAAGAGTAAAGGAAGTAAATCCAGGGATAAGAGAAGGTATATAGATACTTCTTGACATTTTCTTGCTTTTATGTTTTGTCATTTGCTACTTTAGTTTTACAAGTTCTGAGGATGTGTCTCAGTAACAATCTCTTCTGCAGGTCTCTCTGTAAGAAGTGTTTGCTGGAGAGGAGACCATATACTCGTTGGGACACAAGATAGTGAAATTTTTGAAATTGTGGTGCATGAGCGTAATAAGCCTTTCCTGATAATGCAGGGGCACTGCGAAGGAGAGCTGTGGGCTTTGGCTGTCCATCCTACAAAACCCCTGGCCATGACTGGAAGCGATGATCGATCAGTCAGGTTAAATCTTGTTTGTTTGTTTTGTACAGTTTTACACAAACAGCTCATCCTCTAGGTAACCTAACTGAAATGTAAACATTTTAAAGGTATTAAAATGTGGCATTGATGTACTTCTACAGTTAATTTATGCAGGAAATTAGTGCTCTCCAGTAATAAAATACAGTGGAAGTATATATTTCCAAAAACCCCCCATGTATGAAATTTGGAAACATTTCATTTAGTTTAACATTTCATTTAGAGCACTCAGAGACAAGTATCCTTTAAGTCTTTCCTTTTCAGGAGTTATGTTAAGCATTCACAGCTTGCAATGAAAAGGAATTGCAATAAAAACATACACATTTTATTCTTACCATATTCACTTTTCCAAATGCTGCGAATTAACTTTTAATTTATGAATTTCATCAAACTTAACGTATGCTTTTAAAACAGAATATGAGTGCTCAGGAAGCCTAGTAAATTACTCTCTTTTACAAGTTTATCTCTGGTTTTTTGGGGGTCAAAACCACCTTTTCTTTCTTGTAAGTTAAATGTGTTGGCATTCTTGTAAAATATCTTAAGCGTAGCATGGTTAACCAAATCAGTAATTTAATTTTTAATATTGAAATAATACTCTCAAAGTCCAGATATATCTTGTAAATAATAGATGTATGTTGTTGTAAAAACTTTCATATTGTAATATTATCGGTTAAAATGAGTTATCAATAATGACTTTTTAATAGGAAAAGTTGTTTATACTTATCAAAGTCTTTAATTGTTATATAATATCCTTGGCTAAAATGATAAGCAAAATAGTGGATTTTTTGCAGGAGGGATCTAAAAGTATAGATTGTCATATCTTATCATTTTTTATATTCAGAAAGTCAAAATTAATCTGTACCCACATTTTCTCATTAGAGCTATTCCCACCTTTTAAAAAATAAGATTATTTTGTGTTCTATGCAAAATTTACACTTATATCTTAATTTTCCCTGTGTAAAATTATTTTAAAATAGGACACATCCATGTCCAGCATTCTGCAGAAACTGTGGGCTTCATCTTACCTATAACAAAGCTGCACACCCCTTTTTTAATTTGAAATCATTGCTTTATTTTAGAATTTGGAGTTTAATAGACCATGCTCTGATTGCCCGGTGCAACATGGAGGAACCCATTCGCTGTGCCGCGGTTAGTACTGATGGAATCCATCTCGCCCTTGGAATGAAGGATGGCTCTTTCACTGTGCTTCGAGTCAGGTATGTTACAAACTTTAAAAACAGATCCATTATTAACTCTTTCAAGCAGGTTATCTAATTGCTTTTGTGCATTGTATGTGTATTTATATTGTTGTGGCCATGCATGTGGACACTTAAAGTTTTGTTTTAGATTACAGGGGGTTCTGAGATTTTTTGAATGTGTGCTACATAAGTTCGTATCATTCTATAACAACCCATTTGAAAAAGTATATTGGCCTATTTGCAGAGAGTGGCAGTGTTCTAGGAAATGTTTTACTTTAGGTTTTAAATTTATTAATTATCCTTGAATTACTAAGAAATAAATTTTCATTACTTCCTAAATTGTTTCCATGTGTTGGAATTCTGCTGTCAGCACATCCTGCGTACAAAACCAGGGCTGTCTTGTGCTGCTGTGATCCCACAGTTTTAAAGGGAAAATGAGATCTGTGTCTCATGTCAGTGAAGTTTCCTTCCCTGGGTGAATAAAGATCTCATAATCTACCTGATGAAGTTTTCTTGCGGACCCAGTTTGAACAGTTGCTTTTGTTTGCTGTCCCTCAGCCCAGTGAAGCACCTTCTTTTGTCAATATTTCCTTATCTTTTTTCCCCATGAGGCCCTAATCTACTCTAGAAACAGCAGTGTTGTGTTTGCACACAGGATAGTTAAGTTCAATATATGATTTCACAATCTGTTTTGTTCTTTTTCTGGGAACTTGACAGTGTGATGAGGCTCTTCTCTACTTATGACATGCTTTCTTTCATACTACAGAGATATGACTGAGGTTGTTCATATCAAAGACAGGAAAGAAGCTATTCATGAACTCAAATATTCTCCAGATGGGAATTTCCTAGCTGTTGGTTCCAATGACAGCTCTGTGGATATATATGGTGTTGTTCAGCGATACAAGAAAGTTGGGGAATGTATTGGATCCTTAAGTTTCATCACGCATATGGATTGGTCTTCAGACAGTAAATACTTACAGACCAATGATGGCAATGGAAAGAGACTTTTTACAGAATGCCAAGTAAGATTATGAATTGCCTTTATGATATTTGTTACTTATTACAGAAATAACATGTAGTGGTTTTGTAAAAGAAGCCAAGTGTAAATCGTGGTTCAAAGAATGGGGGTATAGAGAAAGTTTTTTGTAAGTTCATAAAAGTGTTTGCCGTGTTTGAATAAGTACAGCATTTTTCTGGCAAAGTTACTGAAATATTTTCATCCTTATATGTTTACTCTTCTTTCCAATACATCTTTTCATACTAGAGATGCTGAGTTACAATTTATTTCTCAAAATTAATTTTTGCTACCACTTGTTTTAGAAGAATTAAAACACAGCATTTAAAGTAAATTTTACAATAGCTTAATAGCTTTGTACTTATGGAGCTTGGATAGTAAATGAATTATCATTTGATTGCACTGTATAGTTTTTTAAAATGTGTGGGAAAATCAGCATGTTGCAGCTCAGAAGAAACATTTGGTTTGCAGCAGACTAAGGAATTCAACTTAAAAGAGCGTTTACAGTGAGGAATTTTGTGACAACCCCATTATTGCAAGTGTTTTCAAGACAATTCTCTTGAAAACTTGACTGAACTGTCCCATACCCTTGAAATAATTTCTGTCAAGGTAGTTCTCTCTGTAGAGGACGTGTGCACATATCATAATATCCTAAAGCTTGAAATTTAAATAGTCCTTATTAGAATATGCCAGTGGCAGTATTTATCACAAGGCTTGACTTCTGTCTGTTGCATACACTTTACGTAATATCATTCTATATTCTTCCTAATCATCTTTGTAGTATCTGTTTTTGTAGTAACTGTGTATTATCATCACCACTTTTCATTTTGCCCCTTCATTGTTATACAAGATTTATGCTTTGCACTGCACATTATTCACAGATCCTTGGAGATTTTTATGACCCTCTGATGAAGCATCTAATTCATTCTATGCACAAGTTTGATTTTGTGCACTGAATGCGACAGGAGATGTGTAAGAAAAGATAGCGAGAATTTAATTGGACAGTAACAAATACACAGAGGAGGAAAAATTTGAGCTTATATAGGCAGCTTTTGATCTGGAGTTTCTTCATATGTTAGAATGTGGGATTGTGAAACCTTGTTTATGAAAAAAGTTAAACAAAGTCACTGGAGTTAGAGGAATCTCCTAAATATTTCAAAATAGTGGTCAAATTGTGTAACTCTTGGAATTCCACTGTGAATTAAGGAAATTACAGTTGTCTGGTACAAGATCTGTAGGACTTAGTTATGGATATAACCAGTATTGGTAGTCATTGTTTACATGGATTAGTGGTTGAAAGGCTGAGAAGTGAATTGTCATCCTGCTCACCTTCTGCAGGTCTGTGTTCAGTCTGACTCACAGCTTTTACATTTGCTTGCACTGTTCTTGCATTGCTCCAGCCCTTGGCTTCTGGCCTTTCCAGAAGACACAGTATTTATTAAATGGGCCTTTGGTCTGACTCAGTTCCTCAGCTCATACTTTGTGGGATTGGATCAATCTCATTAGAGATACAGCTGGTGTGAAATAATGTAACAAGGACCTAAAGATAAAATCGGTATTTTTAATAATTTACCGTGTCCAGATATGAATCTTTCAGTTCTTTCTATAAATAATCCAAGTTTCTAGAATCATTCAGCAACAGAATTTTTATGAACTTTATCTTAGAGTGACTACATGTATTTTTGATAAACATTTTAAAAACAACACAGCCTCAAGGAGATACCAGGAAATTATAAAAAAATATAAACTACCAAACCTATGATCTCTTGCTAAATAGTCTTGAGAAGCCTTATTACTGATAGTTATTACTGTGTTGGTCACAATAGGGAATACTTGATCAGGACAGTTTCAGAAGTCAGTTTTTAATTCTGTCCCACTTGATTTCTAGAGAATTTTTTTTAATGTTACATTCTTTAAAATTGCATAAGTGAATATTGAAAAATGGCTCTTTATTTTTGTTCTTAGGTGGAAAAGAAGTAACAAATAAGGAGGAATTGAAAGGCATTCAGTGGGCGTCATGGACCTGTGTTTCTGGCCTTGAAGTTAATGGAATCTGGCCCAAATATTCAGATGTAAATGATATCAATTCTGTGGATGCGAATTTTATTGGGCAAGTTATGGTTACAGCTGATGATTATGGAATAGTAAAGCTCTTTCGATATCCATGTCTAAGAAAAGGTAGTGCCTTTTAAATTCAATTATAAGCATATTTTTAATTGTGGCTATTCAAGAAAAATGTAATAGAAGACTGGGAAATGAAATGGTTTTTAATACCACTTTTTGCAAAAAGAATTTAAAAAAAAATGGGGGAATATCAGTCTTTAAAAACACAACACACAGAATGTTTCTTTAAGTACGTGAAGCTTGAAGACAAACCCTAAAACCCATCCATACAGTTGTAGCTAGCATTAAACGTGAATGGTGTCTAGAATGAAGTTCTTCCAACAGCTCTTAAACAATGAAGCCTTTCTGGTCTAAAAAATATCTTTATAATGGAGTGCTGTTAGGCACTTCTTCAGTAACTCCTCCGATCATTGTGTTGTAATTCTGTAGCAGTGAAAATGTTAACTTGATGCAGCTGTACTACTACTACCAATTCTTCTGCTGCTGAACGTGGGAGGAGATGAATTGCTAGAAGTGCTTAGCACTCAGATTGTGCAGTGGGAGCCAATGCTACAAGCACATACATGGGGGTGTTTTCACAGACCTAAATATATATGATTTAAAGAACTGTATTTTTTCAATGTAGAAGTAATAACTGTCAAAATCTTGGTTTGTGAAAAGTAAAAGAAAATTAATACAATGAGTTTTTTCAAATCTCTAGTACACCTCACAGAGCATTATCATTTGTCTAATGTTCTTGTGTTTAAATTGGTTAAGATATTGTGTTTTGGAACCTAAACTTAAGAATGTATCTTCTATACAGATTAAAATTGCTGAAAAATGGAAAATGTTGTTGCTATTAATTAAAATATCACCAGTAATTAGAATATCTTTATTAAACACTGCTTTTTCTAAGTGCTCCTTAATATGATTTTCTGAGGTGCTTCTGAAACATTTATTTCACAAATCTTGACAGAGATTTTTATTCTTGTTCTAGGAGCAAAGTTTAAAAAATATCTTGGTCATTCTGCTCACGTAACAAACGTCAGATGGTCTCACGATCACCAGTGGGTTGTTTCCATCGGGGGAGCTGATCATTCTGTCTTTCAATGGAAGTTTGTCCCTGACCGGAAGTTGAAGGACACTCTCCATATAGCACCCCAGGGTAAGTAACTGACTAAAAAAATCACCCAAAAAATGGTGGAAGGAAGGGCGGCTAAAAGAGAAGTAAAATTCTTTGGTGCAAGTATTGAAAGAAATATTCAAAATTGTCAGTCTGCACAATTACAACAGTTGCTGTTCTTTAAACTTTTCAGGTGCCTGAAGCACCTGATAGAGTTGCCTAATACTTGCCAGTACCCTGTGAGTTCAGGCTAGCAAGAGTGTGAAAAACCTTTCACTGCTGCGTTTCCTTTGCCAAGGAAAATTTTAGAAGTTCATATAGTAGATATGAATTTCTGAATTCTGTACATATCATCCTTCACTAAATTGACAACAACTGGATGCTGAGGTGTCACTGGAAAAATAGGTTTTTATACTAATTTGATTAAAAATTTGAAGTATTTAGATGATAATTTAAGTATTATAACTGATTTTTTTTTTTAATAGCAGGATATAGTTGTTTAATGTTTGGGAAAAAATCAAGATCATGTTTCCACTAGTGATTAATACAACAATTGTTCTCATGACAGCATTTTCTAAAATCAAAACAGTTAACTGAGTGCCTCCCTTGGAAATTCCTAAAGGAATTTATAGAATCCTTTGGGGAAATAAGTATATAGAGTTACAATAAAATAGGCTGTTTCACCATTTAATTGCTCAGATCAGATGAATATGTATCAGTGTGGATCCAGCAAATAGGTAAATGAATACAGATGCAATGCTGAACTTGTCCGTGACAAATGCAGAAGGAAACAATAATAGGCTCTTCCTACATGTGAAACTTTAAATGACTACACTTTTTCTCTGTGGTCACAAAAAATTTTACCCCTTTCTTCCCATCTATAATTTTTTTCCCTCACCCTAACCTACTTGAAGAACTTACACTCACATCAGTGGCTCACTTTAACATAAGTTTCTCTTTGGACCCTTTGTTAATTTCGTGCAACTTTTAGTTTCTGCTTTACACTCAGTATTTCATTGTTTTCTTTTTTCCTTTCCTCCTAACATTAAAGTTGATAAAATAATTTTAGTTAATGAAAACTTACTTACTTCAACACCCAAAATTATCATAATTGTGGCTTATTTCTTACATAGCAGCAGAATTGTTCTTGTCAATTATTCGCAGTTTATGTTGTAGTTAATGTAAGTATTAACTATCAAATTAGAAACTTTAATCAGTTACTTTAAACACTTTCTGGTTTGTAATTTAGATTGCTTAATTTTTTTGTTTTCTTGGTAACAGAGAGTCTGGTTGATTCTAATAGTGATGAATCAGATTCAGATCAGTCTGATGTTCCAGAGCTGGACTCTGAAATTGAACAAGAGACACAAATCACCTATCGTCGACAGGTAAAGATTTTTGTTTCAATGGCAGCTGGAAGCATCCCAGGCTTTCAGATGGTCGTTTATGAAGACTGTTGAAATCTGAAAACTGGGGAACTGCACAGGAACTGACCTAAATCTTTAGAATTTTTTTAATCTGATGCATTCAAAAGATCAAGATTATTAAAATATAGTAATTAATAATGTATATTAATATAAAATTAATATATTAATGTTAATGGTAACGTTAATACTAACAGGGAGGAAAATTACTGCATGTGTTCCTAGAAGGTAGATTAAACCCAAGTTGCACTATACAATCAATGAGTACAGGTATTGGAGGGGTATTTTTTCAATTATGTCTGAGTGATAGCTGTGGCTGAATTCTCAGAAACATGTTTTTCTGATTAATTTTTTAATTTTCAAGTATCCTTTTTCTTACAGGTTTACAAAGAAGATCTACCTCAACTTAAAGAGCAATGCAGAGAAAAAAGAAAAAGTGCAGCTTCTAAGAGACGTGAGCGAGCTCCAGGGAACAGTATAAGACTACATTTTGTTCATGGGTATGCAAACTAGGATTCTTTAAAATATACAAGCAGACTGTTTGGTTTTGTAGATTAGTGTTTATAATTTAATAATCTGATTAAAGACTTTTAGGTCTGTTGCTTTATGATTTACTATTTTTACTTATATCTGTAGAAATAAATCTACATTAAGTACATAGAAAGCTTTGATGCCCACATACTAATTCTACACATGAATTCTGAAGTGAATTTGCACCGAAACTTTAGCTGCTATTTATTGCTTGAATACATGTGACTGAATAAAGTATTCAGTAATTTCACCCATACTTTTCAGTATCTGGAAAGCAATAGGTCTCTTTGATGTATTATTTTGATAGCTAGAATAGAAACATCGTGTCATTGAAGGTGACTGGGTTCTGTACAAAGTGGTGTTTCTAGCAGTGATTTATTAAATAAAATTATAAACTCTTTGTACCTAGTCTGAAACAACTTACGTGTTCCTCTGTTAGTTTAGGAATTAAATTTAATTCTTAATAGGGCTTGTAAGTTTGTAAAAAATGAGTTTATTCTCTTTTTTGTGCTAATTTGATTAGCAGAATGACTTTCAGATGCATCCTTGAAATCTTATGATTTCATCTTTAGGATTAGTAGTCTCCCATAATTCTTCAAAAGTGAAGAATTTTTATCAGACAAAGATGTGGTATTTTAAAGCAAACTGGTAATAGATGTTACTGCACTAAAATAATGATCAGAAATACAAATTCTCTTGATACAAAACCAAAAGCCTTTATTCATTTAAGACTACAATTCAATTAAGATTGCAAATAAATTTTTCCTTTCAAAAGAAATCTCTTTGCAGCTTCTTTTCAGACATAACTAAATGCACCGATGAGTTACTGATCCTGTCTGTCTTTGTAATGGCACTTAAACAATTTTAGTAGGGCTCCACATGGAAAGCTTAATAAATTAATTGGCTAAGACTAGTTAATATTCAACTCAGCAATTTTGTCTGTGTGTAGTCTGAGTAATAGCTTTGAAAATAATGACAACTGGGAAGCTTGGTACAGAGTTGTTTTTTTATTTCTCTTTTTGGTGCTCCAGAATTCTCAGTTGAAGATTTTTATATCTGTGTATAAAATGCATTAAGGTGGGTAGCCACTGCATGTAGTCTTTAAAATTTGGTCTAGGAATAAAACCAAATGATCCTGAAGAAGATGTAGCACAAGCAAGGGCCCTGGATCTTTGGTATTATTATTATTTCCTTCACAACAGAAGTGAAGCTTGACCAGAATATCCAGGAATGACCAGAAGTAGAATGTCCTGTTGAGTTCTGTCTGGTTACCCAATGGGCAGCAAGAAAACTAATGAAGAATCCATGCTGAACAACAGATTTTTCTCAATGTCCAGGCTGTTAACTTTAAAGTGACCCACATCCAAGTGAGTAATAGGCATATTCTCTGATTCAGGAAGTCTGCTTTGCTTCACCTTTCTTTAGCTGCAATGGAAATGTCTTGGCTGTTCCTTGAAAATGTAAGAAGTGGTGCTTTTTTAATTAGGGAAATCAGAAGCTCTTTTCTTTGTTTTTGAGCTTGTTGGTCTTGTGTTTTGAACTTGTCAACTGTCTTGAAAGACAAACGTTTAAAAATCTCTTGATATCCTGTAAGAAATCTTTTAAACCTCTGGTTACTTCCAGTTTTGGAAGGGGATAAAATTTGGAGTATGTGAGCCAGCTTCTGACTAACATGGATGAGAAAAGAACTTCTGTTGAGAGGTTCATCTTTCTTTAAGAAATCTGATGCACTCATTATTAGAAACATGTTAGTAAATTGGTGTACAAATTTGGTCTCCTTTTGACTATTCCTGTGTTCTAATTCTGCCATGTCTTTGGCATGGTGGTGGTTCAGAAATATGAAAAGGATACATTTTTCAAAATATTCTGAAGAACCTTTTTCTTGGACTTGGTGTTTATTATGCTTTCTTTTTGCTGGCAGGAAATAAAGATGGACATGTTATACTGATGCCCCTCATGTATTGTCTCAAAGCTGTGCTGTTGATTTCACAAGAATGATTTTTTATATTTTTAAATATTCATAGAATCATAGAATGATTTTTTTCAATATTTGAAGGATTTAAGCACAGGATTTGAAGGATTTAAGTTTAGTTTGAGTTTCAAGATATTCATTGAACTAACCTTACTGTAAGATGAAATTTGGTAGCAGTTTCAAGATGACATGGAAATGCTCTTTAATGAGAGTTTTGTAACACCTTGCATGGATTCCTACAAATATTATCTGAAGGGAATAGCCTGTGAGTGGGTCCTCTTGAGAAAACACTACTGCCATGCAGAATATTTTTTTTTAATAAAAATCTCCACCTTTGCACTTTTTTAAATAAAAATCTCCACCTTTGTACTAAAGATTCTGTTCTCAATCATGTTAGTTTTGACATTTGATTCTTCTAGAGATTTTTTGGGGGAGGGTTGGACTACATGTGGAAACTTCCCACATACACTTTGAAGAGTAACATGGAAATTTTGAAACTCTCACAGCATTAGACAAGCTATGGACATTGACCCTTTTCCCAGAGAGGACACTGCTTGTGAAGTTGCCTGTTAGTTGGATATAGATGTGTAACTGGCAAACGTGGGTACGATTCAGCTTCAGGTTACAGAATTCACAGTTATGCGCCCAAAGGAGATGGGTTTATGTGTACACCTAGATGTCCATCACAGTCAGTGGAGATCCAGTTAGTAGTCAGTGGAGCATAAGGAGTGATTTGGCTCAGGTAAAATGAAGTGCTGGTGGTTGGCCAGCTGAGCAGCCCAGCAGGTTCAATTGGCTGTGTTGACTAGAACACTGTTGATTAAAATGTTGGAGATAATGCATCTAACAAACATTTGAACACCTATGTTTACATGTCTTAATCTCAAATTGAATGCAGCCTCTGCTATTCATGACTTTGTTAATGGCATTTTTTTTTTCCTATATGGCACTGAGGAAGCTACATCTTCTTCTGATAGTTACTGTCATATTAACTGGAATCAATCCTGGATCATTAACTATGGCAATCTTATATTTATTGTGACTTGTTATATATTATCCAGTAACTACAGTACAGAACTTGTTTTCATTATTGTTTAATTTTTAGTTGCTAATAAGATGCCTTGTAAATTTCTGTGGTTTGTTTTCTGCATGTGAATCAATTAGTTCTCTTAATGCTTTTTCTGAGATTAGCTAGTAATCTCATTTCTAAACTGGTTTAATAATACAGTAATGTAAGTATTTTGGAACTGTGTAGATTATTCTTAGGAAATAATCTTCTACATTGAAATATGCTTCTTTTCATCACTGTGTAACCTAGGTCCATCACTTTCCCTCTGGTGAAAAGTACCTGTAATAGTCAAGGAGTTAATAAACTGGCACATGGGAGTCACCAAATGTGTTTAACTGGGTTACAAAGGGTTTTTGTTGGCACTGCTTGATATTTTGGCAAAATATGTTGTATTTTAATTGTAAACAACTGATTGTACTCATTTTTGCAATAACTGGAGGAAATTAAACAAAATTAATTATATCACAAGAATTTATAGATATGAGTAATAAGAACTATTTTACTGCATCCTAGATACATATTGGATATTTTAAGTAGTCCTGTGATACATGGTTTTAATGTACTCAGTTTCATTAGGTTTGATTTAGGGTATTTAGGCAATTGTTATGGTGAGCTGGGAAAATTCTGAATTTCTGGGTTGCATGTAGGAGGACCTGAAACCCTTTTGCTGTCTTCATGCCTTTTGCTTTTATAGGTGATGGCTAAGCTTGCAAGAAATTGCTCAGTGTCTAGTGTTTCTTTCAGCATGCATATTTTTCTAGCTGTTTTTTTTTTTAAATATATTTTCCTTTAGGGTGCATCTTTGGCCTTTTTGTTTTTTTTAAATTACGCTATGCTTACAAAGGAAGTCCAGTGTGGTTAGCAGAGCACATTGCAGAGTGAAGCACAGGAAAATGATGTCTGAGCCACAATAGGTTCAGGTATTTTCTTTGGCACTATGCCTGCCTTTATAATCCCTGCCCCTCAAGAGTGTTGCCATGTCCTTAAAATGGTGATGTTACATAGTGGGATACATTGTTTCTGTTTTCTTTCTTCATAGTTACTGCAGGTCATTGTATATTCTGTTCCTTAAAAACCTAGTGGTTGTACATCAAAGAATGCTGCAGGCAGACAGCACTTTGGGTCAGGCAGAAATCAGCTTCAAAGCATCTGCACATGCTGCTGCAGGGGGAGGCAGGAGCAAAG
Organism: Entomyzon cyanotis; assembly: GCA_024500445.1. Classification (NCBI taxonomy): domain Eukaryota; kingdom Metazoa; phylum Chordata; class Aves; order Passeriformes; family Meliphagidae; genus Entomyzon; species Entomyzon cyanotis. The sequence goes on from JAKEPQ010001030.1 coordinate 17,165,504, forward strand.
CAAGACTGAAGAGTCTGCACTTGTATTGTGAGTCTAAATTGTTGGTTGCTTTGAGAAGAGCAGGGAGCAGAGATACAGCTGAGCCTCAGATCAAATGTAAAGAGATTCTGCTAGAGATCTTGCAGGGACAGTAACTCAGGAGACACTGAAAAGTTGCTGGACTAGGACCAAATCTGAGGTTAAGAACCCGTCTATGAATACCAATCTAAACAGTGATTTGGAGGGAGCCTTGTTTAAAAGCTTTTACTGTGCTATCACATTTTTTGCTGGTTTAAGAAGTTCACTTTTCTTGTTTGTGATCTAATGAGACCCAGCTTTGGACTTCACAGTATGGCAGACAATACAAAGCTGGGAGGAGAGGCTGGCAGACCTGATGGCTGTGCTGCTATCTGGAGGGACCTGGACAGGTTAGAGAACTGGGCAGGGAGGAATTCCATGATCTTCTGAAAGTTTATGAGATGCAAATTCATGAAATGCAACATTCTGCTTTTGGGGAGCAGTGGGCTGGAATCATCTGCTGGTCTGCTTAAAAGTTTTGTGTGGTGATTTTAGCAGTTTTTCTCTAATCAAATACAATGACATAAGTACCATTGTGTGTAATGTAGGTAAGCCAACAGAAATACATTATTTTCAAATCTGTTCCAGGTATGTGCTGTGTTGTTTTCCAGCAATGCATAGATCTAGTTTTTATGAACATGGATCCATGGTTTTTGGAATATTCATTAAACTAAAGTTTGTCAGCTGCCTTACAGATTCATTACTTCGCCAGTGCACGTGGCAGTACTGTGTCCATGAGGAAAGATGTATAGAACTTCACGATCTTAATCACACCTAGGAAGAATTGAATATACTGAGATAGTGCATACAGACCTCAGTTGGGAATTGGCCCACTCATGCCAGTTCCTGTATCAGTAGAGAAAGCAGACAAGTTTTCCTTCAAAAAAAGAAACTGTTCTAGAAAAAAATTACACATTTGTTTTCTGTTATCAAGTTTCCAGAAACTATCAGGTTTTGCTGCCTGATTTTTGAGCAGTAGCAGGTAGCCAAAACTAATACTTGGGACATTTTCTATTTCACTTAACTACGTGTTGCATGCCCAGCTTCTCCATGTGGTCTGAAAAAATTATTAGCTTTTACTTCCTCTTCTAAACTAGCTGTGGAAAGTAACTATTAAGTGCCACTGTTAAACTAGTGCTTGCAGTACTGATGTCTCAATAGCAAATTAGATTGATAAATTGGTGTTCCTTTGGGAAAGTATATTCATTATCTTAAAACACCAAAACAGTAATTGGTAAGTAATGTGAGTTTTACATGTGCAAAATTCATCCAGCGTAATTTTATCTCAGTTTCAGTATATATGTTTATGACTTTGGTGAACAAATTTCTTTTCTTTAATTAGTTACAGAGGTTATGACTGCCGAAGCAATCTCTTTTACACTCAGACGGGTGAAATTGTATACCATGTGGCAGCAGTGGGAGTGGTGTACAACCGGCAGCAGAACACACAGCGCTTTTATCTAGGTCATGATGATGACATCCTTTGCCTTGCTATTCATCCCTTAAAGGACTATGTGGCAACAGGCCAGGTAGGGTTCATGTTTATCTGCAATAACAATCTGAAGTTGTTACTACTGAATTTAGAAAGGCCTTGGTGGTCTTGGAGATAGAACATTCAATCTACATTTATTCTGGTGAAGGACTGCATTTCTGTTGCAGGTGGAATCATGGTAAAAAACTGACGCAGAAGTGTTTTTTACAGTTCTTTGTATTATAGTGAGAGTCTTTAATTCATAGTTTTTCTGAACCTCTTTTTAAATTAAGAGTAGATTAATACTTTTTATTCAGCATTATGTTGCTGCTTCTTGATAACAGGTGGAGGAAATGTGCAGATAATTTTTTTTTAATATCTTATTTGTAAAGTTAGCTATGTTAGTATTGCATCCATTTACTATTTCATAGAATGAAGTTAGCAGTTGTTATTACAGTCTGGCATTCTGTTTTAAGCATTATATTTTTCATTATCACCCATACACAAACTATGTACTGTTTGTGCATACAAAAAAAGGATGTATGTTCCTAGAGTTCATTTTAGCATACTAAAAATAGTTAATTTTATCTTTTGCCAGACTGTTATTTTAAGTAAATTATTTTCACTCCTGTTTTCAGACAAACAAATCTTCCGGTAAATTTTTATACTCCAGGACTTGAAGGTTTGCTCTGATGTTTCAGGGTTTATTTATGCTTATCATTTTTATCATTGTTGCTGTTGTTGTTATGGTATACTAAATTGGAAAACACACGAACTGAATTTTTTAATAGAAATGAACTTCTGATTATAATGCCCTTGATTTCTATAAAAGCATTGAGATTAACATAACTCTGTAGATCAGTTAAGAAATTAGCCCTAAATACTGAGTTTATTTAATTTTGGAGTAGCAAAGGCTATGAATAAAAGTGTCCCTGAATTTACAGTATCTTAAAATACCATGTGCTATCAGCAGAAAGATACACTCCATTATATAGTGTTTTATACATACACATTACATTTTTAATATGAAGAAACTACATAATGCAGTAATCAAATTCCTCATGCCACACTGGTTCAGATTATCCTGATAGTGGATGTTCTGAAAAGCTTAGCAAATATGTCATGTTAAGTTTGTGACAAAACCAGAGATAGATCCTAGTTTTTCTGAGCCTTAAATGCAGGAGAATGTTGTTCTGGTTTTGCAACCTTTTTATTTGTGCACTAAGGTGCAAAACCACTGGAATAGCAAATAATCTTTTAAGTACTGACTAATAATGCTTTTGTACATAGTTGAAAAGAATAAGATACGTTCAATTACTTACCAAGTTCATTACCTACATTAGTGCCATTCTAGTGGAAATTACTCCACCGGTATCAATGTGTTAGAATTTAAATCGTAATGACACCAGAAAGCAACAGAAGTCACCTTGATTTCTCAGACGTAGAGAAGCTGACATACTAGCAATAAAAATAACCTTTTATTTTTAGACAGGGAATGATTGATGAAAAATTGATGGAGTAAATATGCTACAGTGCAATCAGTGAAGTGCTTTACCCCCTCCCCAACCCCCCCCAGGAGGACTTTAGTCAATTGTGATTAATGTGCCTAAGGTGGGAAGTGGTATTTGTGAAGTAGCAAAAGGAATAATGTACTGCTAGCCAGACAGCAGTAATACTAGAAAAATTCTGTCACTGTAATTCTTTTTCAAATACTTTTGGAAGTATTTTTCACTATTACATTTTTTAAACAACTGTGTAAAATAACTGAGAAATGAAAAAAAAATGGTTATGAATATGTATACTTTCAGGTTGGTCGAGATTCCTCAATACACATTTGGGATACAGAAACAATAAAGCCACTTTCAGTATTAAAGGGCTATCACCAGTATGGTGTTTGTGCTGTTGATTTTTCAGGTAATAAGTATTTATTTATTTATTTGTTTGTTTGTTTGTTTGCACTTTTCCTTTTCTGTGCAAAAATGCGAGCTAATCAGTTCTGCTGAGAAACTGGGGGTTCCTTTACACTGAAAATTTTGTATTGAAAAGATTCTCCAATGTTCAATGTCAAATGAGAGAGACTGTCTTAAAATGAACATTTAGACCTCTTTTGGAGTCTTGCACATAGGAAATGCAAGAACAGGTACTGTGCTGTTTAACAGCTGAGCTGAGCACTTCAGAATTTCTTTTGGTTGTACGAGGCAGGTGCACAGATCTGGAGTGTTGTGTCTCCTTTACAACTGTGTAATAAGATTTTTGAGGAAATTGGTCAGGTGTGCAATTTTTTCATTATTAAATGAAATTCTGAAAGGCATTTGGGTAGCACACTGATACATTCAGAAAGTCCAGTCATGGAGTTGTTCTGGTCAGAATCACAGGCTCTCTCTCCACCTTATATTAACATAAGAGACTGTCAGTAATCCCTTGAGATTTTTACACCCCATACATTGAATTTCTGTACCAATATTAAATTTCCTCTGCTCCACTGGCTTCTATTCATTCTGTAAGTGTTTGGATTTACTGGATAAGATCTCTAAATTCACAGTGAAGATGTGTGATCACAAAGATGAGTGGTTTGTGGTCTTTGATGCTTCTTACTTTTGTTTCTCCTTTTGAAGATATGAATCCCATTTCTCAAATTCTGGCATGGATACATAGCAATTTCAAACGTGGATACATGTCAGAAAGTCACTGATATTGAGTGAGCACAAATAGCTTGTTTATTGGAGTTTAATGCGGAATATGTGTCAAAACTTCTCCAAGACTTCATAGTACTACAAAGTTTATGGGCATTTCACAAATTTCATGGTATTGCTTCAGTACTTTCCTGTTTAGAAATTACCAGAGATTTTCAGAGTGAACATAAAATTTTCACAAGAACAACCTGTGGTGAATGTTCTTGTGCAACTATGTCAGCAGCCAACTGAACAAGGGGTTTAATACAAAGGAGCATCTAAGTGCAAATTTTAGACAAGATAATTTAAAGTCCTATAATTCATCCAAGTTTAAAAGCAAATGGATGAAAAGACATGCCTCTAAACACATCATATGCTTATTAACCGTTTGTATATTCTGCTTATCGTATTTATGGAGTTATAATATTTTTAATATGGTTTCTTATTATTGCAACATAGTTATCTATCTACTCTCTTAATAACAAATTTATTATTCTAGCGGATGGGAAACGATTGGCTTCTGTTGGAATAGATGACAATCACACTATTGTACTCTGGGATTGGAAGAAAGGAGAAAAGCTCTCAGCAGTAAGGTAGGAATTTAACTGTTTTAAAATTATGTTTTAAAATTACTTCCTAAATTTACTATCAAATGGCAGTAAGCAAAATATATTCATTAAAGAATTAAAATTAGCAGTTTCAATTACTTAAGTAATACAGGCTATAACATTTATCACAGCCTTAGAATTTTCTGTGGAAGAAGTAAATGAAGCTCTGATAGTCAACAAGAAATATTACAGTGACAGCTCAACTGGCGAAGAAAGAAGACATAGAACACATTTCTGTGTTCTGAAATAATTTCTTTAAAACTCTATGTACTTCTCTTTACCTCTTAAAGATGGTGATATACGGTCTGTTCAGATCTTTTTCATCAGAGGTCACACCTTTCTTGGGATAGTAATTTGCAGTTCTTTTGCAGAGTGCTTTTCCTTTTCCTTTTCCTTTTCCGTGAAAAGGGTTCGTTCCTTTTCCTTTCCATGTCCTGACCAGCCTGATCTAATTTTGAAGTCACCTCTGCTTTGAACAGGAAATTGAACTAAATAACTTCCAAAGGTTAAATGTTTCCGAAGATTCTTGGTGTCTGCAGAGGTTATTTCATATATGTTTACTGAATGTTTTTAATCTACAAGTTAGAATCCTGTTTCTAATTTTGAGTAATGTTATCGAAACCTTTGACTTCTTTTTGTCCTGAGCATCTATTGCTTTAAATAGAGCAGTAGTGCTAGTGGGTTTTGCCCACATCTGTCCGGATTCAGTGCTTATACTCTAAACGTTGTACGTAGATTTAAAAGAGATTTATTACTCTCTGCAGTACAATTTAAAAAGTGTCAGCTTCCCTTTTATCCGTTAAGTTCATTATTGCCCTTTAATTTCATTTACTTTCATTTTATATTTAAACACACATTGAATTTCTTATCCACTGAAGAACGAAAATTCTGAATAGATGATGTAGATAAAGAAGAGTAGTCCCTTCCCAATTACTTATCAAAAGCCCAGTTAGCTTGGCTTCTCTGAAGACATTTGTCTGCCTTTCACCTGATTTTAATTTTTTTTTTCATTTCTCCTCTCCACACAAAGGAATTTATTAGAATTTTTGAGAGCAGCATCTGTACTTTGAAGATGACTGGAGTTTGAAAGACACTGTTTCATGCTTTCTGCCACTAGTTTATTTGGTAATCTGAAATGACAGAAAATAAAAGATTATTGCCTTTTTTAAACAAGGAGCAAAAGTTAGGGATTGAGGGCTCCTCTGCATTTTAAATAAAAACAATGTGTAAGCATTTCTTTGCACAGATAGCAAACATATTTGAAAGCTGTTTTTTAAACTGCAGGACTGAAGCAAGGCATTAGTTTTATAGAAGCATAGTAAGAAATCTAAAGCACACAAGAGGTTTTAATGCTTTTAGAAACAACTGTAATTTCCATTAAAAATGTAATAGTGGCATAAGTTTTATTCTAACAAAACCAGAAAAATCAGCTAAACAGCGAATGACAATGGCAGTTTGTTTTCAAAATGAGTGAATTTGAAATAAGATTTACAACTTCACTCCTTTAAGTGTCATTATGAGCTGTCAAAGACTTAAGTGCCATAAACTTAATGCAAATATGTTTTCTTTTGCAAAGAAAATGCTTCCTAGGGCATCTTTGAAGTAATATAATTACTCACCTGCTTTGGATACTGAAGGGTAGCAAAAATAGAGCAGGACTCAGTATGTTGCTTCTTTGGCTTTCTACTTCCTCATTAAACCTATTAGTAATGATTTGAAAGTAAATGTTAGCAAGATACAGCAGGTATACATAAAAAAAAAGAAAAACCAAAGAAACCCACCAAAACATATTTAAAAATATTAAAGAGTTATACTTTTATTTAAATTAATTTGCTTTGCATTTCAGGGGAAGCAAAGATAAGATTTTTGTTGTTAAGATTAATCCTTACATGCCTGATAAATTGATTACAGTTGGAATTAAACACATGAAATTCTGGCGGAGAGCAGGTAAGGACACTTTTCAGAATTAGAGCATTTTCTGTTACTGAAAGTATAACTATTGCATCTCTTACTGTATGTTTTGTGCATGAAAGGCAAATGTTTTCTCTATACATCTTTTAGTTAGCTTTGCCCTAGCAGTAATAATTTTAGTTGATGTTATGGGAGTAGTGGAAATTCTTTTTAAGATCGATTTGCCATGCAGCTAGAGCTACGTAAGTGGAAAAGACCCTGGATTTTCTACTGTCTCCTTTTATACCTAGTAATAATATAGCATATTGGAAAATTTTACAGAGCTGCTCTAAAATCATGGAACAGTCTTTGGAAAAAGGACCTTTACAGTACAAACACTATAAAAAGGCACAAGTGTAGATAATTTTAAGGTTATAAAAAATACACATGAAAAATTTAGACAAAGTACTTGAACAGGGCACATCTTCCACTTGAGAGCTGTTTGTCTAGATTCAATTAAAAACCAAGGTAAAACAGCTTGCTGTTTCTGCTTGAGAAATTTTGAACAGTGAAAAACCCATTCCCTGGTACTTGTGTGAACCTCATTGTTTCAGACCTCAATTCATACATAAAGACATATGTGCAATAGAAGACTAGTTCATCTGCTAAAAATATTCTAATTATTCATGCAGAATTTATGTACATCAATTCAGTTTAAAAAAACTACAGTTTTTCTCAGTTCTGGCTCCAACAGAACTTAATCAAGATTGCCTGAGAACAAGCTGTTGAAGTCTATGTAAATTATGAATTTTCACAATTGAGCATGCTCTCTACAGAAAGAACAAAGTGTCTCAGAATATTTACTAAAAGAGCTACTATAAATTCTTTAGAAAGAAATCTTAACTATGATAAAAGCCTGGAGATGGTGATTTTGAAGAAAGAAAGGAAATTGTTTAAAATGCTGCTTTTCTCTCTGGCATTGCTCAGTCAGAGGAATCGAATTTCTCTATTGCTGCAGCCTATCTGTGTGAAGCTTCAATGGCACATTGGCAAGGCAGTCACCCCTCAGGAAACACACTGAGCAGTGTTAGAGTGAGGAGTAGAGTATCAGGGCACCTTAGGAAATGCCAGCTTTCTGAAATCTGCAGCAGAGCAGGTGCACTTGATGGAGAAGTGACGTGAAATACGTGCTCTGGACTAAATCGTCATCACTGCCAAGTGAAGGCAATGGTCTTCCAAGACCTGACCTCTCAGTACAAGAACAATACAAAGTGTCAGATCCTGAGGGACTTCTGTGTTATACCGCATGAAGTTTCCCTGTTTTATTTTATATCATTGTTATGATATAAATCTGTCTTTCTAGCCAGAAGTTACTATGTGCTATAGCTGCCAAAGGATTTTAGATATAAAAGAATTATAAAATTTATGTATCTATAACATCTCTATTTTCCATAGGCTAATGTAAGTAAACCTCTAAAAAACCTGTCACTGAAACATAGGTCATGAAAAGGGTGGGATGTGCAGATTTAAACTCTTTTTTTTCTTTCAAGACAGTTCATTAGTAATTTCTGTGAACTGTGTGTCGTAGATGTTATGGTATGTGTGGTGTTGCGTTTTTTGTTTAGATGCAAGTTTACAAATGCACTTTGTCTATATATGTCTATGTGGGTATGTGTAGGTATTCAAATCCAGATCCAAGCAGTAAGTTAAAAGTAATGTCAGGTCTTTTGGGTTTTGGTTTTTTGTTTGGTTTTGGGGTTTTTTGTTTGGTTGGTTGTTTTTGGTTTTTGTTGTAAAAGTTGACAAATAATAAGAAATTTTATTTTGTGAGATCTCAGACTCAATTTTTCGGGGAGCATGGGTAGAATAAAAGGAAAGGACTTATTGCTTGGTTAGGTTATATAATTCCTGGGAAATAGTTCTAAGCAGATGTCTAATTACTTGTTTTTGGTCTGAACCAGGAGGAGGACTAATTGGGAGAAAGGGCTGCATAGGTGCATTGGGAAGAACCGACACAATGATGTGTGCAGTATATGGCTGGACTGAAGAGATGGCATTCTCTGGAACCTCCACGGGGGATGTGTGTATTTGGAGAGATGTGTTTCTCATAAAAACTGTCAAAGCACATGATGGTCCTGTGTTCAGCATGCACGCATTGGAAAAAGTAAATAAACTGCTCATTGGTTTGTTTGGGGTTTTTTTATGTCTGGACAAGAAACTTTATGATAAAGCCAAACCTTTCCCAGACTCAGGAATTCATGTCCTTGTTTTCATTACAGAAAAACCTTGTGTGGTCCAGATTCAAAATAGCATTTTATGCATGTCTCTTATTCTTGTTATGTATCATGCTGTTTCTGAAAACTTTGTGGTCCAGTGACATCTTATTCAGTAATTTACACACCCCCTTTCTAAAGAAGTAACAGTAACTGATTTAAGCATCAGTAAGTTCAATGGAATATATGAGCTTGTGAGGGGGGAAGACCATACTTGTACTATTTTGTGCTGTAATTACTGTCTATTCATAGATGCATTCAATCTGTAGATGATTAGGAACATTCTACAGATTCTCAGCTTCTTTTTAGCTCTGGAAAGCCTTTAAGCATGTGTTAAATGTGAATGAGTGGTCCAGTTGGATTATTTTTGGTTTTAAAGTTATGTATGTGTTGGTGTTTTGCTAAGTTAGACTTCCCAATATTTGCATTTCAGAATGGTAGCATTAGACAACACATGTGCTATTCATACTGCAAGAACTAAGTGCTCAGAAGGAAAGTACTAGTGATTTCACTATGACCCATACCTATTGCTTCATTAAATACCTGTATATAATTTTTAAAGACAGAATGGCACAAATGTGCATATATTTGAAAAGTATAAGAAGTAAAAAAATTTTTGTGAGTCATACTGAGTTTGATTTCGAGTAATGAGGTCAAATGCCAAAGGGATATGGAGGCTCAATATCAAGAAAAACACTATAGTATGTTGGTTATCTTATTTTTCTAGAATGGTGGAAGCATAGAGGTTAGAACTTCTAAATCCAGCCTGTGTACATGCAATGTGCAGAACTGTGCTGCCTCCATCAAGAGGAGAAATCACTCGTTTTGTTGCTCCTGTTCTTTCATCTCTAACATCTGTAGCTCTGTGTATTACGGTGTTGTACATAATCCATTTTCAGTATTGGCAGAAATCACTGAAAAATTAAGGAAAGATGAAAATCAGTTGTAATTAGTGATTTTTATTTCTTTTCCCCCAGGGGTTTGTCACTGGAGGAAAAGATGGGGTAGTAGCTCTCTGGGATGATACCTTTGAACGTTGTCTCAAAACCTATGCCATCAAAAGGGCTGCTCTGGCTCCTGGATCTAAAGGTAACACAGACTTTATCCTATGTTTTGTTCTATTTAAAGTACTTTCTTTAGAAATCTTTGTGAAATTGCTTTTTCCAGTGAGAGGAAATCCACATTTGACATATTGAATACTAAAATAATTTTTTTTTAAGCTTTATTGATTCTCAATAAGTAATTTTTCTGTTGGGACACAAATGGTGTTTTGTAGTGTCTATTTGCACAATTAGTGGGTGCAGGTCATAATATTTTGTTTATTATTAGCCTAAATTAACTGATTTAGCTGTAAGTTTCTTATCAACCAGGTTTGTGTTGGTATTTTTTGTTGTTTGTTTATTGGGTTTGTTTGGTGGTGTTGTGTGTTTGGTTGGTTTTTGTAGTTTTTTGTTGGTTTTGTTGGTTTGTTTTCCTTTTATTAAAGTGCCAAGCAAAAAGCTTATTATATTTCTGGTCATGAAGACTCTTACCTGATCTTTTTTGTTTTGGAGAAATGAAGGAATTCAGAATTGTGGTTAGTTTTGTAAGGTATTAGTAGTTAATTTTCTGTAAATGCATATGTCTTTTGAAGTAATTAAAGAACATTTTCATTCTTATTTTTACTGTTTCTTCCACTTATTCTTGATCCTAATGCTAATTTACAGTTTCCTGTGTTTTCATTCTGGATAGCTTTTGATCTTTCTCCCCTTCCCTTAAAATTATGTTTTCTGTATTCTAAAATATATGATTTGATTTTCAATTGTGAATGTAAATACTCATTCATGAAAATATTTTACTCCAGAGTGTGTCCTTCTCATAGCTTGTTTACAAAAATCTAGATTTGAAGGAACCATAATTGGTTCCAATATAGTAGTACAGTTGATACTTCACGTGCACAGAGTCAGGCTGATAAAACTTCTTGATGCATTGCTAAATCCTTCCAAATGAATCCAAACATGTTAACTTGTTTCATGCAGGAATGTTTTCACTGTTTATTACTCAGCAGCTTTTTCTACAGTGAGAATGTAATGTGCATAAGTGTGGAAAAACCCTCTTTAAGGCATACTTCAGAATCTTCTGTTTTCTAACCTTTTAATGTTCTAGGTCTTCTTTTAGAAGATAATCCTTCTATACGTGCCATATCATTAGGACATGGTCATATTCTAGTGGGCACAAAGAATGGTGAAATATTGGAGGTGGATAAAAGTGGACCAATAACTCTGCTGGTTCAGGTACATGTTAAATATCAGTCAAATATGTCATACCACAAACATGATTTTATTGTTCAAGTAAAGACTTGTGGAATAAGAAGCACTTTAACTACTAATGAAGTTAGTGAGTTACTAACACTTTTAGCTAGACTAGACCATCATGACTCCTTAATGAGCAAAATAGAACATAGAATTTCATTACTGGTTTGTCCAATGAGTACATCCTTTCAAACAGACCAAGATCATATATCTGTTTTGAAAAAAAGGTGTGTGAAATAGTGGATCCTCCACCAAATTCCTTATTGAAATTTTTTGAGTATTGATTATTCTTATTTTTAAAAGTTGTCTCCTTGATGTTTGAGATTTTACTTGAAATTATGTAAAAGGTTTCCGTTTTCTTTGCCATATCAAACAACTGCACTTTTTAAGCCTGACTACTAAACAGATTTTTACATTACATCAGCATATTATTTTCTTTCATAGTTAAGTAAAAATCTCTGGATTCTCTCCTTTCTGAGTGGCCAATGCAATAGATAAAGAACTGTATTTGTTGAAAGAAAATATTAGAACCTAAGGTAAAGAAAAAAACCTAATTCATAGAATAGTTTGGGTTGGAAGGGACCTTTAAAGGTCGTGTTGTCCAAACCCCCTGAAGTAAGCAAGGACATCTTCAAATAGATCAGATTGTTCAGAGCCCCATTCAGTCTGACCTTGTTTATGGGGTTGGGGCAACTGCAACATCTCTGGGCAACCTCTCCCAGTTTTTTACCACCCTCATCATAAAAAATTTCTTCTATCTAGTCTGAATCTACCCTCTTTTACCTTAAACCCATTACCCGTTGTCCTGTCACTACAAGCCTTACTAAAAACTCTTCCCATCTTACTCATAAGCCCCCCTTAAGTACTGAGAGGCTGCAACAAGACTTCCCTGAAACCTTCTCTTCTCTAGACTGAACACCCCTACTCTCTCAGCCTGACTTCACAGGAGAGGTGCTCTAGCCCTTTGACCATTTTGGTGGCCCTCTTCTGGACCCATTCCAACAGGTCCATGTTTTCCTTTGCTGAGGACTCCAGAGACAGACAAAGTACTGGAGTCTGACCAGAGTGGAGTAGAGGGGCAGAATTACCTCCCTTGACCTGCTGGTCACTCTTCTTTTAGTGCAGCCCAGGCTACAGTTGCCTTTCTGGGGTGCAAGCGCACGTTGCCAGCTCATGTCCAGCGTGTTGTCCACCAAAACCTCCAAGTTTTCTTCAGGGCTGCTCTAAGTCCATTCTCTGCCCATTCTCTGTGTTTGTGCTTGGGATTGCCCTGACCCACATCTAGGACCTTGCACTTGGCCTTATTGAGCTTCATTGCATGGGTCCACCTGTCAGGCCTGTCCAGGCCCCTCTGGACTAATTACTGTAATTTTTCACAAGTAGCGGAGTGATTTCTTTTCAGGTGTTCTGTGTTTTTATTCAGATATTTATTATCCTCTAGATAATGCACGTTCTTGCTTTTTTTTTTTAACTTCCTTAAATGTATTATTTCATATTTCAATTTAAAATAAAAAGAAATCTGATTCATTGTGTTTTTTCAGGGTCACATGGAGGGGGAAGTTTGGGGTCTAGCCACTCATCCTCATTTACCTATTTGTGCCACTGTAAGTGATGACAAAACCTTAAGAATATGGGATTTGTCTCCTAGCCATTGTATGTTAGCTGTTCGCAAATTGAAAAAGGGTAAGATGCTTAGTATGAAAAAATATTTAACTGATGCAATTGACATTTACAAGCATTATGAATCGTTTGAAAGCAGGACTGTATGAATTCTTTTCTTTGCTCAAATTATTTTATTAATGCTATGTTCACGAGTTATGTAGCCCTTAAGCTAATGAATCTGTAAAAAAAAATTCTGTATAGTACTGTTCTGAAGATTAGTTACAATTGTAACTTATTTAAGTCAGTGAATTAACAATAACAGTTTAGCCAATTACATAGATGCCATGTTGCTTATAATATTGCAAGGCTTTTTTTGAGACTTTGAGTCTAGAAATTTTTGGAAGAAGTCTTAGAAGTAATGTTGAAATTCTCTTCTTTGTGAATGTTTGAAGGATCTGGAATATCAAGAAAAGAGAAGTCATAAAATTTTTACTCATTGTTTAGGGTATAACTAAATTCTATTTTGACAGATGGAAAATCTGTTTTAAGTGACATCATATAAAGTGACTTTTTTAGGATTAGACTAGACTGGCCCTAACAAGCTTCTAATGCCATGTATGCTTTGCTAGAGAAAGGAATAGAAACTCAGCAATGCAGTTCAATTCAAACATAATGGGAAGCTTAACTGAAGATGATTTAGATTGATAAAGTAAGTGAAAGAAGAGTTGCAAGCTCACACAAGCAGGGATTAAACAAGAACGTTTCTAGTTGGCAAACTCTGCTCAAGTCTTAAAGCTGATATTTCTTAATATTTTTAAGAGTATTTTTGGGAAAAAAAAGTCTCTGATGACTATTTGCTGATGAGACATATTTTGAGATGCTTTGCCAATCATAAAAAAGTACCTGTGTACTGTACAGAAAAAGATTGATACTTCTGCAGACTGAGTAATGGAATTGAAATAATGTTTGTTAATTATAAAAGGCAAGATCCAATGACTGCACAAAAAATGTTTGTGTAGCTCAGGAGTAACTTAAAGAGCAGAAGGCTCAGGATGTTGTCGCTGATTGCAGGGTGACAATTACATGTGATAGTGATGTATTTTTCCCAAGACATAATGGAGTACTCGTGTAATTTACAAGACACAAATCAGGATATTTTTGGTGTGCGTTTCTCATCTGTGTCCAGCTGAATGAAATTAAACTAAAAGTTGAGTATGGAGAAAGCAACTATAGGATAATGAATGAGAAGCCTTGTGGTGAAGCCATCTAAATAAAGGTTTGCTGTCTGCAAGTTAATCAGAGGAACCAATAGTCAGGGAAAATACTTATGTTAATGGAAATTTCTGGCATGAAAATAAATCTGTATAAGTTGACCATATATAAATTTAGGTAGAAAATGAAACTGTTTTTCAAACAACACTTGGCATGTTTATTGGAAGGATTCTATGGCCTGGTGACTTACTGTTTGTGATAGCAAATGACCAAATTCTGTGAATCCAGAGGGTCTTTCCCAGCTGTGTTCTCCTTATCAGAGCAAATGATAACAAACAGGCAGCACTGGCTACAAAGAAGGAGAGCAAGTTAAAAATATACAGACAATAGGGATTAATCTGTATTACTAATGTAGAATATATGTCAATTAATATGCAAATTCTAAGATTCTTGGCCTGTGTACCTGTTTGTGTGCTATTGCAGCTTGGAAATTATTTTGGCAGCATCTAGGAAACTTCCTTGGTAGTTTTATAGTGTAAGAATGGCTTTCCTTTACTAATGGAAAAATAAATCTAAAAGAAGAATAAAGCACTGTAAATGTACCTGAATGCAATTTCTGTATTCCTCATAGGAGGCAGATGTTGCTGCTTTTCTCCTGATGGAAAAGCATTAGCTGTTGGTCTCAACGATGGAAGTTTTTTGATAGTTAATGCAGATACCCTAGAGGATTTAGTCTCTTTCCAGCACAGGAAAGATGTTATTTCAGAGATCAGATTTTCTCCTGGTAAGTAATTTTTTTTTATGAAGATTTTAATATCAAGGTTGTTCAAGTGAGCTTTATCACATTTATAAGATAAAAGCAGTAAAGATTTGTAATACCTTTACATGTAAAAAAATAGGTCAGCAAGATTAATACTAATATTTTGAAAGACCATGGTATGAAGTCCTGTGTGGCTCATTTAAGGATGAGTTTATTAGAAGAGGTTTGCTTATAGTAACCTCCTGAATACAACAGTCAGTTTAAAATCATGAACATCCAGCAGCTCCCTAGAGTTCTACTTTAGGAGCTGCGTAAGTTTGACACTTCACCGAGGTTACTGTTAGCTGATAAGAATATTTGAAACTGATGTGTCAGAAAGTTCTGGCAACTTCTGTTTTCTTATTTTCCCCCCCTTGGCACTCCCAGTGAGGCTAGGTTTTTTCCCAATGCTATAGCTCATATTTTAGGACCTCAAAATGCGTGGCCTACTTCAGTTAAAATACTCAACCATTGGAGATATTTGATGCAAATTATGGATACTAATTCTCATACAACATTACTTTCTGGTTCCCTAAGCCTTATCACTCTCTGAACACTATAAGTGCTTAAAATTTCATCAAATGGTTTTTATTGTTTGAAAGGGTAATATATAATAGTTGTATAGTTCATGCTGATTATGTGTTATGAAAATCAGTTGGTTGGAGAATATGTATGAATTAGCAAGCTGATGTCAAAGAATTCTGAGTTGCATATAGCTAATAAATTACAGAATTTAGTTGTGTTTAATATGCAGAGCACTAAGATTTTTGAAAATGTTTTGTGTTTGTATTGATCTGTTTTAGGGGCTGGGAAATACTTAGCTGTGGCATCCTGTGACAACTTTGTAGATATTTACAATGTAATGAGCAGTAAAAGAGTAGGAATCTGCAAGGGAGCCTCCAGCTATATTACGCACATGGACTGGGACATAAGAGGTAAGTAGCATTCACTGTAAAAATATACTGGAAGATTGATTACATTATAGACTAATAGAGTACATCTACAGTATGAATTTGTGGTATCACTGGCAGATTTGTTTCTTCAGTTTGCAAATATGCCCTCACAGCTTCTGAATAAATATTAAGCCCATGGTTTTTACTGCCACATGCGTATTTAGAAGTTGTGCAATTTGAAGTAAAATAGTTTGTCTCTATAGACTAAGGTTTGTTCAGATGTTTTTAAAAATCTTTCCTGTTTATTATTTGACTTCACAAGGGCATTTAATGATAGAACAAGGGGGAAGGGCTTTAAGCTGAAGGAGGTTATGTTTAGATTAGATATTAGGAAGAAATTCTTTACTGTAAGTGTGGAGAGGCACTGGAAACAGCTGCCCAGAGAGGTTGTGGATGCCCCTTCCCTGAAGGTGGTCAAGGCCAGGCTGGACGGGGCTCTGAGCAACCTGGTCTAGTGGCAGGGGGAGTGGAACTAGATAGTCTCTAAGGTCCCTTCCAACCCCAAACATTCTCTGGTTCTATGTTTCTACTTCTTGCATAATATACTGTACAATGTGGTTGTATCTGTAGCTCAGGAATATGTATCCTTGTTGCAACACATAGCAGAAAGACTGGATTTCCTGTGTTCCAGGGTATTAATATGTGATTAATTAAAATACTAAATTTAGTCCAGTTTCATTCAAAAGAAGGGCTGTGCAACTGTGCAGTCTATTTGTTCATGTTCTTATTCCTCTACCTTATCACTTTTGAAACAGTCTGATTTAATTTGAAAGAGTGTTATAAGTTAGCTTCTTTTGAGAATTTTGAAAAGGAAGAGGACAGAAACATTGGTGAGAATTTCCCTCAGAAACGAAATAGTGTAAAGGTATAAAGAATTCGGCCTTTGGCCAGGAAGCATGTGCTTCTCCATCCCAAGAGCATATGCATCAATAGCCAGTTGTCAGAAACAAGCTTGAAGTAGACCCAGTACATTTAGTCTACCATCTGATGGGACAGCCATAAAAAGGAGAGAAAAGTGATGCATTAATACAGTTTTCAGAGAAAGGAGAAAGGGTTGTGAATTTATGGGGTCAGAGGACTCAAATCTCTTAAGAACACCATACTTCCAGATCCATTATTTATGTATGCAGCTTTTTCTAATAGAAACAAATAAATGATGTAATACTGTTAGCAATAAAAAATTCAAAATAACCTTTCTTTTTTTTCTTATGTAAAATGGAGTCTTCTATGTTAACATACAGTGTGTATGTCATATGTTTTGTAGGGAAGCTTTTGCAAGTCAACACTGGTGCTAAAGAGCAGTTGTTCTTTGAAGCCCCTCGTGGGAAAAAACAGACAATTCCTAGTTTGGAGGTGAGGAACTGCACTGCCTTCTTGTTTGCAATTTGGAGTTACAATACAGCCATCTATACTACATAGAGGGAATGATGTATAAAACTATAATTTTTAGCTTTTTAAATAATAAAATATGTAGGGGATTTCACATTTTCTCCTCTGTTAAGTAACAGACATTTGGCTGACTTAGTCACAAAAATCTCACTACATTTCCGTCTACCTTTTTTGGTACCTAAACACCTTTGAAAATCTATTGCAGATTACTTAACCCCAAACTTCTTGTGGAAAATTTCATGTTTGTCTTTACATAACAATGCGATAAAGTATCCATAATACATATAGGCAAGAGCAGTATATTGTAGCTATGATATTGTTTTGTTTTCTCAGAGATGGAGCATTATCATAAGGCAGAGAGTAAAAATGGATAATTTTCAAATAAGGTTTTCCATTATATTGAAAGGTGGTGCTGGAAAATATAATTTGTTTTCTTTAGCCTGGAAGTGCGAGTAAGGTAAAAATATTCAAAATACTTCTTTAGGTTTTGGAATTGAAAGTTAATAGATGTAAAATTACAGGTCTCAAATCCTGAATGGTAAGAAAATAAGTGATTAATATATTAAAATACTATCTTTCAGTTCAAGGACTTTTTCTTGAAATCAAATATGGAAGAAAAATGCCTGGGAAAATGTTCTGTCTCAAATGGGTTGTTTTTGTAGGTAGAAAAGATTGGCTGGGCATCATGGACAAGTGTTTTGGGCTCTTGCTGTGAAGGGATCTGGCCAATAATTGGTGAAGTCACAGATGTAACTGCCTCATGCCTCACTAGTGATAGTAAAGTATTAGCCACAGGAGATGATTTTGGATTTGTGAAACTCTTTCGATACCCTGCTAAAGTAAGTAATTTTCACCTGTTTATAGAGAGTATTTATTAATAAATCTGCCTTTTCAAAACTGTGAAAATTCATCACGCAGAAGAAAATAGTGCTTTTATATTTTTCTCCTTTTGATCAAAGAAAGCATTCAGTATCACATTGCAGTTTACAGTGCATTAAACTTGCAGTTAGTAAGAACAATCAGTCCAGGTCAGACTATAGAGCCATCTCATGCAGTGTCTGCTGCTGACAGTGACAAAAGCATAGGAAAAACTTTAAGAATGGGAATGCTTTGGAAGACAATGAACATCTCTTTCTTACCTATACTGCGTTCATGATTTTAAGATCTTCATTCTGTCCAACGTCAGTAATTTTTTTTCTAAGATGAAGAGCTTTCATATTATTTAATCACACATTATAGAAAAGCCATTACAGAAACACATTGTATTTTTACTGCTATTCAAGTACCTCTAGTTACCCTGTATATTTGTTGGTAAATGTGTCATCAATTTTGAAATGTTGCCACACTAAGGATGGTAACAGTGCACAATATTGACTCAAAGTATTCTGTGTGAATTTTATTCCAATTCACATTATTGTCTCTCTTAATAAAGTGATCCAGTGTTTATTGCTAGAATCTGTTTATAAACTAATTCCTGCATGCTTGATATGGAGATAAGGTTAACATTTGATCACGCTGCTGTAGGAGAGGCACTTGGCAAATCATGTGTTACGGTCGTACGAAATACAAAACAGCTGAAGCATGAACTGTAAAGAGGTTAAGATGATGTCATTGTGCACTGTCTCACAGTGTCATTGTGTTTCTGTCTCGCAGACAATTTGATCTTTGCCTTTTTTCCCAATTCTTAGGGAAAGTTTGGAAAATTTAAGAGGTATGTTGCTCACAGTACCCATGTGACAAACGTCCGGTGGACCTACGATGACAGTTTGTTGGTCACTGTTGGAGGAGCAGACACCTCTTTAATGCTGTGGACTTACGAGATGGAAGGACATCGGGGTAGCAGGCAGTGTGACAGTGAAGAGTCTGATCTAGATTCTGAAGAAGATGGAGGTCAGTAATAATTTATAGAACTAGCTGGATTATGCTATTCCAAGAAAGCTTTATTAATGGAAAACTGCAAATTTAGAAATAATAATGATTTATAAATTATTTTGATCTTAAGTAGGAAAGATTCTTCAAAAATGTTAAATAAAATTTGGTTTGGGGGAAAAGACTAATAACCTGCGGTGAGGAAAATCATAACGAAGTGTTTGAATTACTGCTTTGAGTCAGAGTGTACAAGCAGACAACATCTTTTAAATGAAAAAAACCCCCTGATTGTCAATTATACATAGCTACCCAACATCTGTATATATAAAATAGAATCATCACAGTTTAATTTTGGTCACTAATTCTAAAGAAATTATATGGAAATCTGTATAATATGAGATCATAGTTATCTTGATGCTGTAGCATCTGTTTCCATAACATGGAAGCATAGGAGATTGAAATAGACTGGTTATATATTTGTGTTAGTTTGAAAACAAACCAGTGGGAGATCACAGGTCAGGATTTTAATAGGAAAGTTAAAAATAAGTGCAATAATACAAGGGGGAAAAAAACCCCAAAAAAACCCCAACAAAACAAAACAAAAAAATCACTGGCAGAACTGAATACAACGTGACACCCTGTTAGGGTGGTGGTAGCAGTCTAAATGAAGTAGCTCAGTTGAAGCAGTGATCCTGTGGAAGGTCTGGTCTCCACCTGAATGTCCACTGGTAGCTCTTGTCCTCTGGGAACCCAGTAGACAGGGCTGACTTGGGCAGTTCCAAGGCCAGGTTATATCCAGGTGGGAATGCTTGGCTCCTCCCTCCTGAGTGGAGCATCTCACAATAGGTTGAGATAATTCCATGAGTCATGCAGTGGTTTCTTGATGGCTCATTGTCTGTTATCAGGGGTGAGTCATAGCAGGAGATAACAGCTAATGGCCCACAGCTGGTGGTAATAGAATACTAAATACATCTATATTGTAACCTAGGACAATATTATAATTCCAAGGGTTCATGAGCCTCCAGACTTGTTTTCTCTTCTCACAAGTGCAGTTTTTTACTTCTTCTCAATCCCTCAGTGTTCAAGGATTTTTAAAATATCACTGCTTTACTCTTTAAATAGTTCTGTGTATTAAATTAACTTCAGCTGTCACTAAAATGTGCTAATTGACAAAGAAATTCATTAAATGTTAGAGACATATTAAACATTCATTGGAGAAGAATTTTTAATCACTGTCTTTCTTCTTAAAAGTATTGAAGAATACATCCACAAAGTAATTTAATTGCCTATAGGAGGACTTGTCAGCTTTAACTTCCTTACTCAAAAATTGCAATCTTCAGTGTTTCTGTTCAGCCTCTGCTTGTGACCTGTTAGAACATCTTAGCCCTATAACGTCCCCTAGGCTCTGGTGCTTTACACAGAGCCCTCTTAAGCTGTGTGTTAAAAGTACTCTAAAAGAGAGTGAAGTCTCTGAAGCTTTACAAAAGATATTGACATCTTTGTCCACAAAACTTTGTCTTGGTCAGGTCCCATTAATTTCATTTAGAGTTAAGAACTAGTCACAAACACATTGTTTGCATTAGTAATCTTTATCTTTGAAAAAGCAAAATAATGGAGAGTAAATAACAACCCTGTCACTACTTAGATTTTTCAAAATTTATTTTACTATAGCAAACATCATCTTGATGTGCTTTACTGTCCCTAAGCACTGGGTAGGAATCTTGTGCAGACCTGTAGATTCCATTGTAATGGATGGGTCCTGGAACTGAGAACAGCCAGGCACTGAATCTTACAGGTCTTACGAGCAGGTGGCAGGCAGTGAGATCTTTTGTTAGTGACCATAGTTAAGGCCAACCAGGCAGAAATGGGGTAGCTTTTAAAGTCCCTTGACTCTTTAATAATTTTTTCCCACAAAGATGTCGTAGGGAATTTTTTGTTTGAATGTCTTTTATTAACAATGTTTATGATTCCCAGCTCCTTTCTTTCTGTTGTGTATTTATGTTACTAATAATAAATGCTGTAATTGTTTTTGTAATCTACTGCATTGTTAAAATCTGCATAAATTGCGATTAAATTGTTTTTCTTGTACCTTATTTTGGTTTGATACTGTTCCCTCTGGTTTTGTTAGGTTATGACAGTGATGTGACAAGGGAAAATGAAATTAATTACACCATCAAAGCCTTATCAACAAACATTAGACCAATGTTTGGAATTAAGCCTCATCTACAGCAAAAGGAGCCAACCTTAGATGAAAGGTAATTACTAAATTACAACTCTAGTCAAGAAATCAACCTGAAAAGATAATACTAAAACAAAATTATATTGGAATATATAATTCTTAACTTAAAAGTGTATGTATAAAAAGAATCTAAATACTTCTTTGGAGACAAAAAGAAAGGTGACCCAAAGGACTAGGCTGTATCTATTTTTTGGAAAGCACAAAAGACTGCAATGTATGCATATTTTTGTCTGGGGAGTTCCTTGATATAATGGAGTTATTTGCTGGTGTTTAATAATATGTTGTTTTTGTAACTCAAATGCTGAGTGGTAGTTAGTGATGGCATTGTTGGCATGAACCTGTACAATTTTTTTAGTGAAGGACAGCTTTCCGTTTTTTGGTTCTGCCAACAAACTGCTGTGATGAATTCAGCTCTAATTGCTCCTTGCATTATTTGTCTCCTCGTAACTTCTACCTTTTTTGGAAAAATTCTGTCCACAGTGGTTCTGTAGTTTCTGTTAATGAATCTTGGAAAGTGAAGTTCTGTTGCAGTGCTCACTTCTCTTTCTGCAGTGAAGCTGGACAGATCTGTGATACCCTGGTTGAGAAATGCAGTGTGACTTTTGTGGGAGTTTCATGACATCTTTTAAGTTGTGTTGCTGTAGGAGAGAATGGGATGCCTGTGTATAAAGCTGTGGTTCCCTGTCTTGCATTTATAATGAGAAATGGTCTTTCTCTTTTTTAATTAGATGTATTTGATGTGGAAATCAAAAAGAAATAATGTACATGGTATGAAAGCTATGATTAAAGATTTTTTTTTTTCATTTTTAATGGAGTTGTAAACCTCTTGTGTTTCTTTGAATAACTGTTCCTGGAGTTGAGCAAATTGTGTTTTTCAGTTTCAAATAAATTACTAAGAGAATTAATTCTGTAGTAAGGTAGCTAAGTTGTGATTCAGAATGCATAAAAGTTCATGAAAAAAATCCATTGCCTGCATTGTTGAAAAGTTTGGGGCCCTGAAACTTCAAAGAAAAGGTTTATTTGAAGAATAAAACCAGACTGTGGTTACTGTATGTATTTTAACTTCTGTCCTGCTGATGTTAATATTGTGTAAGATTGGTAAATGTTTTAGTCTACTGTCATGGATACTAATTTTTATTTTATTGTTATTACTCCTTTCTTTTGCTTCCTATGAAGGCAGGGGGTAGTAAGGTAAGTTCATTTACAGAAAGTCCAGGATTAAATGCATTTCAACAACTTAAACTGCTTGGGAAAGTAGTTACAATTTGAAATAGAAGTGAAGGATTTACCTCTTTACTGTTAAATAGTTGCTCATTAATGGGTAGAAAAGGCGTAAGGGACAAATAATAAGTGCAGTTCTTGCTCTGAGTTGACATGAGTGAATGCTACATAGACTATTTGGGAGGAGGTGATCAAACCTCATCCTGCTTTCCTCAGTGCTTTGGAGTGGCTAAGGAACAGCTTGACTTCACTGTCCGAGTTGGAGGACATTGCCTAAATGCTTGTGGATGTCTAAGATGATATCACAGTGCTGTTACAGAGGTCCAGCATGGAACAGAGTGCAGTGAGCGTGTTGCACTGATGGGAGTCTCCAGCTTAGGTGCCTGCATTAGGTTATGAGCTTTTGCAAATGCTCTATTTAGAATATGTGCATATATAAAAACATGCTGTTAAATTTGCAGCACAACAAATCCTTAGGCTGTTAGGCCACCCTTCACACTTGTAGACTTAGCTACCTTCATGACAAGAATTCAAGATTTCATTCAAATTCAGTTGGTGTAAGATTTGATTGCAGTGTTGTTTAATGCCAGCTCTACTAATGATATAGTATTTTCTAGCAGTGAAATTACCATGCTATATCATTGAAATTGGAATACTTACTTTAACTTCTATTGAAAACACAAAATGGCACTGCTGTGAGGCAGCAGTTAGGTCTGTAATTTGAATTATTTATCATTTCTGAATAATAATGTTTATAGATAATATTTTTATGTGAAAAGATGTGTACCGTGTGTCTAATGTGGTTGTGAGCATCAGGGATACTCAGCAGCACAAAATACATTTGAAAATTCTTTCTGTCCTTTGCTCAGAGTCCTTTCCTAGTATGTGTTTGTGCTAGGTAAATTACTCAGAAAAAAAGTCCATCAATGTTGATTTTGAAAACACTTCTGACTCAGGTGCTCCCTGATCTGCACAGCACTAAGGGTTGGGAGATGCCTCTGGAGAATAACACTGTTCTTATTCTGTTTTTATACTCCCTATTGTTCTCTATGTGCTGCTGTCAAAGGGGCAGTGCTGTGATTAATTTATCTTACAGAAGAATGGCTGTACCAAGAAATCTCAAAACTGTACATCCAGGAATTTCAGTCAAATTTTTTCACCTTAAGTTTTAAAGATTTGCAAGCAGATAAACCCATTACTTAGTCCATGTGCTGAGATCTCTTGCATGCCATCCCAGTGGCTTATATACTGTGGTGATCTGCATATACTTCCAGATATAATTCAAAACCAGGTGCCATAGCAAGACCGCCTCTGATTTTATTTCTTTTTTTTTTTCTTGAGGATTTTTTTGCGTATGTATAGGGGCATGTAGACAGGTGCAAAAATAGATAACCTATTTTTGATCCTTGTGTATTCAAAATGGAAAGGTAACTAAAAAAATATTTACAAACTAGTCCCTTACTGATTGAGAAATGAAGAATTTTTTTGGTGTTCAATACAGACAGTAAATAAATCTAAATTGTACTTCCAAAGGAGTGAGAGAGGGAGAAAGCTACTGAAATAACCCATTTTTAATCCAAACCTCACAATTATCACCTTGTAATTGCCACTGAAGGAGAAATTCTGAGATTTCATACAGGTGTCTTCCATATATATTTTGGATAAATTAACAGAATGCAATTAGATTTTTCTGTTTGCTAGTCTAGTGACTTTGTGATATGAATGTAAAAAATACGAATTCCAGTGCTCTTTTTGTAAAAAATCATCTTTATCTTCTCTTTTCATTCTGGCAATTTGTGTGATTTGGGAGAGGGGAGAAGCCAGGAGTCAAAATGAAAAACTATAGCAAGGGACTTTGGGACTTTGCATTAGCTGCTTTTTCTCTCTCTCTTTAGCCTATTTGCAGAATAAATAAGATTACAGGAAAGCTTAAATTTAAAGTTAACTTTTTTTAAAAAACAGTTTCAGAAAACAGGGCTTTTTGAAGCCAACCTTTTTGCCCATTGGAATGTACATTAGTGCGGGGCATTAACCTTGAGACTGAAAACCTTGAAATTTCAGATTTCATTCTTTCCAAGCACCAGTTTAATTATTATTAATTACTTATGTTATAAGCTGTAGACAAGAACAACATGATGGAAAAGAATGGTCTCCCTTTACCAGTTTGAGGTAATTATTTATTCCTCCCAGAGCTGAGCTACAGCTCATGCCTTTGAGGAAGTTAAAAAGCCAATTACTGAAGTGTCAAGGCTTACCAAATAATTTCAGTTGTTGAATGCAAAGAAAAAAATCTATTAATTTTGCAACTAAAGAGGAAATGTCTAGAGAAATGATTGTGTGGCCCAGTCATGAGAGCAGGAAGATTTGCATTTGGTTTATGATCTGTATAGATTGGTTTTATGAACAGAATCTAAGAAGTTCTCTGAACAATATGCATTTTGGTGGACTCAGGAAAATTGTAAGAAAAAACTGCTCCGAGCTTGGAGAATCTCTCATTTCACCTGCATTACTGTGAAAAATATCTGGAGGTATTTGAATTCTGTAGTCCTTGAGGAATTGCTTGCTATTGACTGCAAAACCTGTTCAAGCTACATTAGGATTTTATTGTGAGAAAGGTTTTGCTGTTTCCTATATGAATAAATAGTGCATCAGTGTTGCACTGCAAAAGAAAGTTAAAACTAATTAGAAGACATTCGTTAAAACACAGGCTTTTTAGTAGGGGAAAAAACTTACTTCTGAGTTTGTGAGTTGTTAACATTCTGTTCTTAATTTTCAGGCAAATTTTCCCTAAATTATTCCTAAATTATTTTTGCTTAACTTAGAAGTGAAAAAGACTAACTAGTGTTCTTGCCACAATGAAGTTCTTTGGTAGTTCTTAAAAGAAAAGCTAATCAAACCAGTGGAAGTGTACCAGCTAATCAAACTAATGGAAAGTGCCATGCACACTAGAAATACTGGGAAATAATCTGTACATGTCCATATGCTCTAATGGTTAATAATGATTTTTGGCTAGTCAAAGTATAGGAGTATTCCATCATACATGACTGAGGAAACCCAAGCAGTACAAAGTATCTTCAGCCAACATAAACTGAATTAAGTAGTCATGAAAAAATAGTACATATCAGTAGTGCTCAGTGCTCCACACATTCTGACTAGCTGAGATAACTGTATTTTAGTATAAATAAATGTATTTTTGTGTGTGAACTTGAACCTCTGTCTTCAATAGTGGTTTGTTTGTTTTATCCATCAGCTTATTTCAGGAAGTTAAACCTGCACAACCTTTCTTTGAGTAATTCAGGTGTTGTGTTTGCTGACTCTAAACGCTTGGTGTAGTTCAGAGGTTTTTGGTTCCGCTTCTGCTTTATTTCTCTATTTACAGTAGAGTTATTCCAAAGAATTATATTCCCATGTTAACACATGTTCATAATTCCCATTCAAGTGAATGGGAATTTTCTATAAAAATAATAGATTTACATAGTCTATGAAGTGAATAATTCCCCTGTTGTAAAAAAAAAAAGTATACAAACCAGGAAGTCAGTAATAATTATCTCTATGAATAATTCACTGGCACCTAACTTTTAGCCAAACTTATATAAGTAATCCTTTTCTCTTTCCCATCTGCTGCTGAAAAGAGGTTCCAGGTAATGCTTTTATTTTGCTATCTAGTCCATCCTTTACTGCCACCTCCCATTTTCCTTAAAAAGCCATCTGTCATGTTGGGTGCCATACCATGCACCTGTCACTCTTCAGAATATTGGTGTATTACAAATCTGAAATTTATATATATTCATTGTAGTTCTGTTTAATACAATAAGCTATATATTTTTTTACCTACCAGTATGAACTCCAACTACATGAACTATTATACTTAGGAAACTAGGTTTCACAAGTAGTATTTTTCAGTAATATTTATTAAAATATAAAGATTAGCACTCTTTCCACCCCCCTAGCTGCTTTACATTTGATGATGAGATTACAGTCTCACCTGACATGTCAAGGTGTATATGTTACTAAATTATTTAAGTATTAAGATTCCCTGTATCTGCATTACTGAGTATAAACTGGCACTTACTGCTCACAGAACACATGAAAATAATTAAAAGTAAGTTTTGCCAAGGAGCAGCATTTCAAAACTATCAGCCTTCATTATCTTCTAATGGAAATCTGACCTCTGTAAAGTTTCACCAATGACTTTGAGGAAATTGCCAAGAGTAAATGGAAATAAGTCCTCCTTAATTTTAAAATTCGTTCTATACTTCATGTTTGCCAACACCTTTTGGGGAGGGCAGTGCAAGAGACTTCATGCTGAAGAGTAGTGCAAAATCAATTGCTCAGTTCTCTGCAAGTCCCCCTAAGGATGAAGTGCAGCTTTGGCATTCCACACAGGAGGGGACTTTTTCTTTTGTATCAACAGCTGTAATTTGCTCTATGAAATTATGCCCAAAATAGTACTTGTGTTTTTAAAACAGAAATAAATATTGTAATTTACACTGTTATAAGTTACCACAGAACTCGAAGAATTGTTGGTAATTTACATATGCAATATACCAGAACATCATATCTTGTTCTGTTAGTAACTTTAGAAACTCAGTAACAATGAGGAAAATAGGGGAAGAAATGCAACATCATACAACAATGTGTGGTAATATTGAAGCTATGTCTAAAACTGTGAAAAATTGATTTCTTTGTTTCAGAAACCACTTTAAAATGCTTGTACTCAATTTTTATGGTTTAATAACAAGAAATATTAAAATATATATACCAATTCTATTTTCATTTTTAAAATAAAGTGCCAATATTGAGGTATTTATTTACCGTATGATAGATGGCTGGACCTCTCCTTCCACATGCTCAAACTGACCCTATCCATATGTGAATTCACCCCAACATGTTATTCATGCTCTCCTTCCCATCTTTTCTGCACAGTTTCTGAGCATGCAGAGAGTTATGCATACAGGTATATGACCACTGTGTGTTGTGTATGCCATTAGTCACCTTGCTGCACATTAAATAGCAAATTAAAAATATCTTCAGCTTTCACACCTTTAAAAAAAGCACTTGGAAAATGTATTCTCGTGTCCTTCAACATCCCTGCTTTTAAATGCAGAAGTTGTTACCTTGAAAATTAATTGGGAAAAGAATACATATGTGATTGTAATTTGCCTTCCAGTTCCACTGCTCTGGATCACTATAGAATTAGTCTTTCCTGGACAGATACTTAGATAAATTGTTTAGGTGACCTGTGAGATAATAAAGCTGAGTAAAAGTTGTCAAGTTTTCCTGACCAATGTACATTCACTTTATTCTGTTGTGTGGTAATGTACAAATGTTAATGTACTCTAAGGATTGCCTAAGGATGGTATCAGATATATACACCTGTACATATATACAGATATATATACCTGTATATGTATCTGTACAGCCTTTGATTATAGATGGTCTTTTCAAGCAGTTGTAAAATGTGGGATTGTTTTACCTCTTCTCCCATTCTATCACAAGGGATTAACACACAGCAAGTGTCATAAAAATGCTACATTCTAGAACCCAGCAGCAGAGAAATACTCAGTTCTGATAACGTAAACCTCTGTCAGAACCGTGTCCTTTCAGTTTTTTTTGCTTTCATCAAACTTCAACGATGTTCTTCTGCTATATTTAGTTTTTCTACCTTTTTTTTTTCTCCAGCTCATCTTTCCCTCTCTGTTTCAGGGACATAAATGAATTAGGGCCAGAGTAGGAGAGGAGGAAAGAGATGAGGTTTGAGTGCTCTGTGTCAAATATGAGGCTGACAAGTAAAAGAAAAGCTTTTTATGCTGTGTTCTGTTAATTTCTAGAAGAACAGTAATGAGACTGTTGCAGAATTGTCCATGACAAATCAGAAATTAAAAATATGAAGTCTTTTGAAGCATTCTAGAGTGAGCAGGAGGTGAATTGGGCAGTCTTGCTTAATCTTCTCCTACCCTCATCTGTAAGGCAGGACATTAGTTATTGATATGATTCTTAGTCTGTTGTTCAAAGTAATAGAGAAATTTTTGCAGATTGCTAAATCTGGAATCTGACATTTTTGTTCCACATGCTGGCTACAATGTAATCTAATGGAAGCCATATTTAAATATTTCCTTGCCCTATGAAAAGCATCAGCATGCTTCTTTCTCAGCTAGAAAAGCTGTCTGGAGCAGAGAGGAGTGTATCTTTTTCTACTTTCCTTCCTTCAAGAAGGTTTGGATTTTTTCCTGCTGCTCTGTGTGTAGACTGGCAATCCTGTCTTGGGTGTCAATGCTTCACAGCAGAGTAAGGTGGCATTGTGATTTTCTTTTTAGTCCTTAATGTGTCTTTGACAACTGTATTTCTTCTCCTCCAGAAGCCTTTTTGAGTTCTACAACATGCCAGTAGAAGCAGCACACACAACAAACAGCATGCCACTCTCACATTTCTGCAGTACTCCCTATTCTACTTGCTGTTTGATTTTATTGCTCCTGCATGGGATGAGAGAAGAGGTAACATGGCAGTGGAAGGCTGATTCTTGGGGAAACTAATGGTTAGGACCGACAGAATCACTGGTTTATGACTTTCCAATTCTTGGCACTTCAGCATTGTTCCCAATCTCCATGTTTAAAAAGAGAAAGGTACATGTTGTGTTTACTTAATTTAAAAAACAACAACAAAAAAAGTCTAAGTTGACATTATGTAAGTGGTTTTGAAGAAACCGTTTTTGTAGGAATGCTTTTTAAGGAGCTTGCATTTTTAAGTGTGCTCTAGTTGCTTAATAAATGAGCAGCAATTATGGAAGTATCAAAGGAATTCAGAAATCTTAATTACAATTGAAAGTAAAATTGTATATAGGGAAAAAATTTTGATTAGCAGCTCTTAATATCATTAACTTGTTACACAAATCAGTTGTTAGTAATGTTTCAATAGCTATAATTCTTAACCATAGAATAACGGTTTATGTATAATGATGGTTATGTGCACTTCATTTAACTTGTTAACCCTATTCATTCTTTAGAGACTTTTGATTGCACAGGCAGAGAACTGGTTGTTATTTTGTCATTTAACTTCAGAGGTTGTAAGCACTAGAATTTGTTCTGTTTTAACCAGTACTTGTATTCATATGCAAAAAATTCCAAACCACTTCAAAACCCAAACAAAACTTTATTTGTAATATTTTGGGAGATCAGTGTGACCACTTAAAAAAAAAAGATTGGGGAAAAATTATTTTTGGGAGACAAGAGGGAATCTTAATGTAAATTTATGTCAGATGTTTATGCAGCTGTCTGACTTACTCCTCTCTCTTCTCCCTCACCTCAGGAAATATTAACAGGAACTGGGCTATATTAGTTTCTGGTTTTCTCTGTTTCTTCAATTACTTAAATAAATAAGAGCAGGTTTTTATTCTTTGTATCGCTGAAGTGCTTCTAGAAAGCCCATTCCCCATATTGAATCTGTGCCTTTAAATTTTTGTTCAAATGTCGCAGTAGTTTTTCTTGATTGGATTTGATTCAGTTTGGGTAGCACACAATGATAAGAAGACTTCTGTGGCACTGGGTGATACCTGTTGCCTCCTGATTGGTGTATTTGTAACTGAAATTGCCCATCTGCTATGAAAGTGGGGAACAAATACGATCAAACATTTTTTCCTCTTTTAGATGACCTCTCTCTGTATATGCATAATATGGTAAACATTGTGACCTGCTGGGAGATTTTCTCTGGTGATAGTTTAGAACATTCTAAATGAAAGTGTAGTTTCTTTACTTTTCAAAATGAAGAAGTGAGAATTCTGCCGAGCAGTGCTATTATTGTAGTATGACAGACTAGATAAGGCAATGGTTGGAGTCAGTGGTGATAGGAGAGAATAGAAGACCTGGAAAAGTAGCTTTGCAAGGTGGGAATCTCACATCAAGTATGAAACCTGGAAAGAACCAGTTGAGAGACAGTAGTGATTCAAGAGTGATCATGAAATTGGATATTGGGATTGCTGACAGAAATGAGATCAGTTCTGTGCTTCCTGTACTGGCCAGTGTGGTTGTATAGGATGATGAAAACAACCCATGCTTGATTTTCTTTTCCTCCTCTTTTCCAAAAGTTAGGAGGTTACTTTTTCACCTTCACATACTAAAGGACAGCATGCTATGACTGTGAGCTAGGTCCAGACTATGACTAAAAAAAAAGTTAAAATGTCCTGCTTTTATGTTTCAAAGTGTATGTGAGTACCTTCTATTTGCACATCTCAGAGAAGAAAAACAATGTGTAACTGAGGGCCTGTGAGAGTGAAATCTGGGGGTACATTCCCACCACACAGATTTCAAGCAGGACTGAAAGAGTATACTTAAATTCTGCTGCCTTTTAATATTTGTCTCTGAAGAAGCAGACCTTTAGTGCATGTCCACATTGGACTTCTTTTCTGACCTGCCTTGCTATGTATGATCAATGTCCCCAGATTTTGCCTTTTATTGGAAGTGTGTTTTCTAACGAAAAGAATTTTGGAGTAGCAAAAAGCAAGTGTTAGATTACCATTTTTTGTGAAGTTACAGAAGTCTTTCTCCATATTTCCAGTTAGTGTTCTCAGTTTTAATTTGCACTTATCTGTGAATGAACATGAAATACGAGCCTTAGTTATCTTCCATCATGCCTTGAATTTTCTTTTTAACTTAGTATTTCATATTTTGCTCCAGTAATAATTTAATGCAGCCCATATTTCCCCCGTGAAAAGATTCGTAGTGTTAACTAAATGTGCAATGTAAAGTAGCAATATTTCTTGTTAGATGGGCAGTTGGATTTTCTACATTTCATAAAATCTAGATGTATGATGCTGAATTAAATATTTCAAGTACCTCCCTCTAGTCTTGTCTAACACAATAGGAAGCTTTAGTAAACTTGATCACATTTGGGTGATACAAGCACTTCACAGACTTCTCTAGCAGACAGAAATTTTTCATCATCTAGGTTTTTTTTGGTAATTTTTTTCCACATGTACTTTACAGGCTTCTGAGAGTAGAGGAACTAACTGGAATATCTCAGAACACATTTTTTATTTGCAGTGTGATTTGCATAATACATATAAATCTTTAGTTTGGTGATGTGACATCAATCTATAAATTGTACTAAAATTAGGCAGGAAAAATTACAAAATAAATCTAAGAAAGTGGTATTTTATTTGAATAACTAAAAAAAAAGCTTTTCAACAGTCATTCAAAACACACAGTGTACAAATAAATCATATTCTGTTGTTCTTAGAAAAGACAGTCATTATTTTGAATCAAAGTCATCACTCAAGAGTAGAGATGAAATTAGAAGTACTTCATACTAAAAAGAAATATGAAAGAGACCTGTTGCTTTATGTTTGATATTAGTTTATTACACTGCCTACTGGATTAAATCATCTGGATGTCACTGAATCTATAAATACAATTTATTTTTAAATAATAGTTCCTCTTAAGGGTCAAGCTTAAAGGATTGTTATCACAGCCACAAATGTTGTGTCTGTAGAATCAATAATCCATGCTCCTGCAAATCACTAGGAATAGTTGCATATATTTTATAAATAAAGCTTATTTGTTCGTTTGTTTCTTTGTATAGGTATAGTTGAATGTAATGTGAAAGATGTTACAGATATTTGCTAAACCTATCTAATTGAGATTTCTTAATTGAATCTGGGCTATTCAGAACAGTGGAACATAAGTTATGGCTGTTACTCCTTCATTTGCATAGTCTTGGCTTAGTTCCACGTAAGCTTTGATCAATGTCTCATTTCAGCTGATGTAAGAGTGAATTGACAGATGTATCTGGAGTTCTTTACAAACTGTTACAAAAATAGGAAAAGTTAGGGGTCTGCTTGAGGCATGTGGGAACAGGAATTATTAGATTAGTCAGGTAAGCCTCCATTCAGAAAATTGCTACAGAGAAGATGAAAGTGCCTTAACAACATAGCTTGAATGAGTTAGGAATATTTTAAAAGTGACCAGTCATTTTAAAACAAGCTTTTGCATTAAGCCCATGGATTGTTGAAGAATTAGAGAACCTAGCATGTTAAACAAAGGATTTTTAGGTTTTGTCTTTTTCCTTTGACAGAGGTATTTCTTTTAAAGATGAATATGAGTAATACAAATATTAGTTGAGTAGGACAGGGCTGTAAGACTTTCCTGTGCGTTAGGAGGTTGGAAGGTACTGTTAGTATGGAATGGGTGACGGACAGCCTTCTCTTATTCACAGTTCTTTATTTCAGACCACCAGTTAGTAGGGCATTGCCACAGCCGGAGAAACTTCAGACAAATAATGTGGGGAAGAAAAAGAGACCTATAGAGGTAAGAAAAACATTGATCTCATCTTCTTTTAGGATTTTGTTTTGCCAGAAACTGACACACCTGTGAACACATGAAATGATTGTTTTATTCTAAATGTATCAAAGATGGAAATAGTGAATAGTGGGTAAATAGCAGAAAAAGTGGGAGAGAATATTTTCTTGTAAATAGAAAAAAATTCCTATATTTCTTATTCTTGCAAATGAAATGGAGGATAACAATTCTTAGTAATCATAAAACCTTAGAACTGGCTGTAGAAAGCAGGATGTCTTGTTTAGATAACTGGATTGTTAAAGGGTATATCATTGCTAATAAAACAAACCTTTTTTTCCCCAATATTTTTAGGATTTATTTTAAAACTTCAAATTCTTCGTTGATAAGAGTTTTTAAAATAACTTTTAAAATTCTAGTAATTGTGAGTTTAGCTTTGGCACCTGTTTTTTCATTACATGGCAATTGCATATAAATATACCAACTTTTGATTAATCTGAAGTCAAAATTTCATCTAATCTTGGAAAATGCAGTTCTTCATACCAACCCAAATATTGTTGATGCTGCAAAATGTTTGATACAGCATAATAAACGGCTTTTTTACATCAGTGCTCTAGAACTTTTAGGCTGAAATTCAGCTTTCTAGTTGCCAGCTGGAATTAAATTGTGGACCAGTGTTTGTCATTCTTTGTTTCCCAGTGTCTTCTGCATTAAAAGAGCTCTAATCTTCACTACAGTACATTTATTTTTGTGCATGGGTATGAGTATCTCTTTCAGTGTTTATACATGTCTGTGTGTATATATGCACATAAACATTTCTGTTGGTTTGAGATGTCATTAAACTCCTTTCCTACATAAGGCTGTAGTTAAAAAGTAAAATCTTGCAGAAGGCTGTAAAGTTCATAACTGCTTTAAGGTTTTGAGTGTCTGTTGATGTGAATATCTTTTTTAGGACCTAATTTTGGAGCTGGTGTTTGGGTATCGAGGCAAGGACTGCAGAAACAATGTTCACTATTTGAATGATGGTGCTGATGTAATTTATCACACGGCATCTATTGGGATCTTGTATAATGTGGCAACAGGTAGGAGAAAGCCCACTGGAGGGAAAATGTTTCTTTGCACACATGGAGTTACAGTTTATGAAGTAACTAGTATGTTTTAAATATTATAAAAGTATGTGGAAAAAATATTATTTGTTGCTGAAATTTCAGTCTGTAGGGAAGTTTTGTAATAGCTGCATAAGCAAAAAAATATCCTGAAATGTTCCTGGTGACTGAACTTTGAAGGAAGTAGATTTGATTTTTTTGGTAATAGCATTCTGAAATTTGTGTGTTAAAATGATCACAGAAACTACAAGAGCTGAACAATGGGGCAGTTGTAATTTAATTCTTTTTCTAAGAATAAGTTCATATTTTTATTTGGTTTACTTTTCAGTCGTCTATATCACATACATTCATTCCCAATAACGCATTTAATTTAGATAACTTAGACCTTTTAAAAAGTACACAACACCATTTGTTTCTGTGACAGTTAAGCAACTTGATGCAGAAAATTTGAGGGAATAGTTCGGAGTTACTGAGTGCTGTGTGTTAAGTCAAGAAAAAATTAGGAGTTTCTGTTTTCTGGTTTTAGGCTTCAAAATGCAACATGACCATCATGCTGTTTTCTGACAAGTACTTTAAAATTTTCGAACATTAGCCATGCCTATGTGTGTATAAATGTTTTAATTAAAGTTGAACTAGGGTGTGGTTTGTTTTTTTCTTTCTTTTCTTATTTTTAGGTTCTCAGTCATTTTACCAGGAACACAATGATGATATTTTGTGCCTCACTGTGAATCAGCACCCCAAGTTTACCAACATAGTGGCAACTGGCCAAGTAGGTATGTTTGTATTTTTGTAAAAAGAATTAAAGTAAGGGCATGCAATCAGGGCCTTGTAAATTCATAATAAGTCACAAAAATACTTGATTATGCTATCTCCGTTTGTATGAGTGTTACTCAGTTACCTGTCCTCTTTATATGTTTCTTTGAGTGTAATTGAATAAAGTTGACAAAAATATTGAGGCATGAAAGATTAAACTTATCTTTGGTTTGGAGTATTATCAAAAGTATCTTTTCAGAAATCTTAAGCCCCATTAAATTAGTCTGGTTGTATTGAACTATCGGCTTGTGTTAGACCTTCCAAAAAGTCACAGCCCTCCCAAAGAAGCTGAATAGAGCTAACCTTCATTTCTTAAAATACATGTCAATCTATGTAGCTTTATCTCATCAGGTAGATTTATAATACCTACTTGTGGGTTGGATATGACAGTTGTAATATTCCAGGCAGAACCAAAAGCCTAATGGTGCTTCCTACAGATACATTTAGATACAGAGGGAAAACGTAGATATATTTCATAGTGACAATGAGATCTATGAACTAACCAGGCTTAAAAAAAAAAAAAAAAGCCCATTTTGTATTTGCATAGCTGGTAGCAATTGCTGTTTCTAAATTTTACAGAATAGTGATTTTTGTAGCCCTGCAATCCAGTTGTAGTTTTCATACCTTCTGTTGGTTGTCAGCTGATTCAAACACACATTGTTTATTTAAGTGCATAGAATACAAAAAAACCCTCTGATATGATTTTAGCCAAAATAGCTTTTCTTTTCCTTTAGGTTTGTTTTAGATGTTTCATCTAAACACAATCAGTTCTGCAGTTTATCACCTGCTTTCCTGTGTCTTTTGGATTTTTAGGTGCATGTCTCATTAAAATCAACTCATTGATAATAATAATTGCTTAGCTAAAATAGCTCCATTTCTTGGTGAGTTTCTTGCCTCACATAATTTTAAACAATTTTTAATGGAAATTATTTAAATGGAAAAAAATCATCAGCAGATTTTTGTATATGGTTTCACC
This sequence comes from Entomyzon cyanotis, assembly GCA_024500445.1. Taxonomy (NCBI): domain Eukaryota; kingdom Metazoa; phylum Chordata; class Aves; order Passeriformes; family Meliphagidae; genus Entomyzon; species Entomyzon cyanotis. The sequence continues at coordinate 17,201,231 of JAKEPQ010001030.1, forward strand.
ACAAAGAATATTTGCAGGAATTACAAACCATTTATTGTCTTTGAGAATTTGCTTTTTCATCACATTTCTTAATCTGGCCCTGTTTGCCTTTCTGAAGGGGAGAAATGTGAAAATTTTTCTTCTACAGTGTTCATCTTACCAGGACAAAACACAGGACTTAATACTTTTTTTTTTTTTTAAATTTTATAATAATTTCTACATCAGCTCTCAATAGAGCAATTTTAACTGTTTTGTAATGTGGATTAAGGCATACTAATCAGGGGCAGATGACACTTGAAAATTAGACTACAAAACATATACTTCTAAGCAGATAATTAAAAATGAGCTGGAAGTGAAATGTCTTGTAACAACACTTATTTTTTGATTTTGAAGTGATGTTAAGGAGTACATGCTCCATAAAGAACATACTTAACTGCTGCTACTTTTCTTGCTGATATGGTTGGCACAAATAGTGTCATTGTCATGATTTAAATCTTCAAAAGATTTATTGAATCTTCAGGTATTCAATTACTTCTTCTTATCATTTTTTCCCCCACCTAATTTGTTAAAATATCAATGACATGAAAAAATATGTTCTTCATTTACTTTGGCAGAGAGAGACCTAATATATATCAAAACTAGATTTTTGTGTTGTAACTCAAAATGGAAAGCAAAATATATAAATTCATTCAATATATTTATTCTATGATTAATTTCTGATGTGACCTCCTTTTATCAGTAATTACGCATCTTGGACAGCAGTATTGGTGCTGCTGCAATGCAAAAAGATGACATCAAGGTGTGTGTTAAGAAATTACACTGAATGTGGCATATATTTTCTTTAGCAGTTATCTTATTTCTGATCTAATTATTTTTCTGCTGCTTTTCCATTACAGGAGACTCAGCAGATATGTCAGGTAAGGGAAATAAAATTTTAACATCTTCAGGTGTAGTTAGTCTATCTAGTAGCCATCTGCAGCTTTATAGAGCCGTAAGTGACGTGAATTCGTTTTTAGTTTATTAAAACCCCTGTATCAGTCATATTACTGTCAGCACTGACTATAAGTCAAAACAGCTCAGCATACTGTAAATATAGAAAAAATAAAATTTTTAGAACACATTTAAAAACTGTTCTTGTTGAAGCAAATTCCCTCATTGCTGCTTAGTGATTAGTGAGTTCTAATACATACTGCTAACTGTAGCATTCCTGTGTGTGCTTGCCAGTTCTGTAGGCATGTTGGGGCTGAGAATATTTGGTTTAGACCTTCAATTGAATGTAATTTTAAATATGCATTAAAGTAAATTCCATTGAGGAGGCCTAGGTGACTGAGTGAAAAAACTAATCACCTTTCACATTTATGTACAATTGTCACACAGTTATTACCACTGATCCAAAATGCTTGTTATGATGTCAGTTGATTTTTCCTGTATCATTTTGGGTCTTTGACATTTTGATAGTCTTGACTGAGCTATTTTTTTATTAATATGTTGTTTTTTCAACTGTAGTCGTAAAAATTCATCACCATCATGTGCGAATGAGTTCATTGTTGAGCAGCCATAATTGTCTTGTGAAGAATCTTCAGAGATGCATAAATGCGTGGTCATGTGTACTAGACAGTGTAATAATCCTCATGTGGATCTAAAACTTGTTCTGTAAGAACAAATGTGCAATGACATCTTTAATGTGGGTTGACTTCTCTTAAATATGGCAAATGGTGCTTGCTCTAAGGATGGGAGGAACAATGTAGGTTCCTTTTCCCACACTTTTAACCTGTATTTAAAAAAACGATGATATGGATATTTATATGAAAGAACATCTTTATTCCTGCATATGGTGCCTGGACACTTTCCCTTTCTCACTTGCCTTCTTCATACTGCAACTTTAGTTTGAGCTTGTGTATATTACTAAATTCTGTTGTCTCTGGCTGAAATGATCACTCCTAACTTTTTTTCTTCTTTATGGAACCATTAGCCTGGAATCCAAGCTGTTGCCTGCTTTCATTAGAAAGCTGAATAGTTGCACTTAAAATTTATTGATGGCTATTTGGCATCCTTCTTATCAACAATTTTGCTTTTCTAGTTCCGTTTTTCAGTTGTCTACAGTGATGCAGGGGTTCTTGAAGCAGTAATGTTTCTAATAGGCTGGAATGGCAAATAAAGTTTCCTAATGACTTGGTGTAGATTTGGTCCCCCTTACTGAAGATATTTTTAGTCCTGCCAGCCCATAGTAGCTTTATCTAACTGCTTCCAGAAAGAGATGACACCTTAGAGCATCTCTCTTGTGAGAGTGTTGATTACACAGGCAGGACACAGTGTCAGGACAAAGACTTTCAGAAGGACTCCATGAAGGACCTAAGAGTCCATGTTGTCTGTCTTGCAGATCTTGCTCTGAAAGATATTGTCAGTTCTAATTCAGGAAATCTAGATGAGAATTTCTGTCTGCCACCCAAAAGAAAAATTTTGGCCAAGGTTATAGGGGAGGTACACAAGTCACGGTCAGTACAAAGTTTTATCAAAGGGAATGTTGAAGAGTGAAAAACAGTTCAGAGCCATAATAAAGCTTTCCCCAGCTTTCCTAAGGACAGCAAGGAGTTTGTTAGCAATTTCTGGGACATGCCAGTTGTTGTCAACCCCTGCCCTTTCTTTAGCGGCATGTCCGTACTATGCTGTAGTACCTCTCAAAAGGTAATGATAAAACCATGCTGCTGCCATGAGAGGAAATTCCAACGGGAAATAAATTAGGAAGATTATTCTAAAGACTGTTTTAGAACAGTCTGTGGAATTGTGGAATTGTGCTCAAAAACTGAGTTTCATGGGGCTGAAATTTTGCCTAAGTCCCTGGGTCTACTGTTTCCCATCACATGCATGCCTTTGAGGGCCTAGATTTAGCTGATTACAAACACAAAGCATGAAGCTGAAAGAGAACTTATTTTATGTGAATCTGGGTCTGTGAAAAAAGCCAGTAACCTCCAGACTCTGCAGTCAAATTTATTAGAGATCAGAAGTGTGAAGAAGTTTGAGAATCTTACTGTCCTGGAAATGTCTTAGATGCTGTTCGGAGATTGTAAGCTACATGTGGATTGCAAGATCTTTTGAGAAGGAATTGCATTTGGGAAAAAGCTACCTGTCATATGGTAGAGATAATCACATACATTAATAGCATGGAAGGACAGTTTTTACTGCAAAGAGCTTGCAGCCTAAACAATATAAACTTAATACCCTAGCTCCTCTACATCAGCAAGCAAGCTGATGATTCCGCTGGTGTTCTCCTATGAGGGCAAGCATTTGAGACAGATGGCCATTTAGTTGAAAGGAGGTTTTGGCCTTGCACTGTAACCTGATTTCTCTGTAGCTATCAGTTGTCAGAAAGCCCCATGTAGAACTGACATTATTGATGAGCTGCTTGATATTTCTGAAGGTTTTTGAGTTAGCATGCTGATCTGAGTTTTACTAGGAGAAAAGCAGGAGAAGACAGCTTGCTGTTAGAACTTCTGTTGGGCTTCACAAGTCCCATAACAAGTTAAGCAAAGTTTTCATTTCTGGTAATGTAATGAGACCAACCTGTTTATCCTACCTAATGATCCCGTTTGCCATAAATTGGTTTCCAAAGGGAGCCCAAAATCTCCTTTCTTCTCTTTCCTTTTTCCCCATCTAATCACAGCAATTTTATTTGTCTTACTAAAAAGTATTAACTGCTTCAATAAGCAAGTTATTACATGTTTTCAAAATGTATCCTAATGGCATTTTTTTATATTTGTGTAGCTACAGCTCCTTCTATTCATGTGTGGGATGCAATGAACAAACAGACACTGTCAGTACTGCGGTGCTACCATTCCAAGGGTGTTTGCTCAGTCAGTTTCAGTGCCACTGGCAAACTGCTGTTGTCTGTAGGGCTGGATCCTGAACATACCATTACCATTTGGAAGTGGCAGGAAGGTAGGAAAATGACTGTTTTTGTAGAAGCTGCTTACATTGTTAGAGGTATGGTGGCTTGAGTCAAGAGCAATTGTAACATTAAAATATAAGCAGATCAAAAATTATTACAAGAAATGCTCTGTACACTGAGATCTAAAATGGATGTGTTCACACATTCTAGTAACTGCTAAATATATCTGCTTTGAAACTATTGTTTAAAGATCAAGATAGGTCACCAATTTCCAGTTAGAATAATTTAGGGTTTTCTTTTTTTTAAATTTGTCATCATCATCATCATTATTGTTATTATTATTATTATTACTATTGTTGTTGTTGTTATTATTATTACTTCATTCTTCTCTGAATAATGACTAGGTTGTCATACTCTGAAAATTATGTCTAAAAGTTGCAAATTGCAGAAATGTGGTGCCAGGACAGCTCCTCTATGCATCTTACATAGTTGTTGTCTTAAGCTATGCTACATGTTTTCAGATCAGCTTTGGTCTGTATTCAGGATTTAGGCTAAAGAGATTTGGTGAGCTCCTTTCCTCATCTTTCTGCCTGGCACAGCCATGCCCAGATTATGGATTTGGTTCTCTAGTCTTAGAGGTTTACTTCCTCTCTCTTTGCAAACTGCTGTTGATCAACTAGTAACTCTCAGACTTTTAAAGATCAGCTATTAAGATAATCAAAAGTGATCTTTCACAACTTGTCTGATAGATCCTGTGGGGACAAATGCAATGTCAGATGTGTATTTATACAATCTTAGGTAGGATGGAAGATGCGTGGTCAGAACATGCCTGTGCTCATTTTAAGAGTTGATACACACTCAGAATGGTAGCTAAGGATCCCAACTGAGGAAGCTTCATATGGGTCAAAATTATGTTAACATTTTTTAACCAGAAATGTGTATTTTTTTCTCAGCAAATTCAAAATGTCCATTTTCTTTCTGCCAGGTGCCAAAATTGCCAGCCGAGCTGGTCATAACCAGCGTATATTTGTAGCAGAATTCAGACCAGATTCGGATACACAGTTTGTTTCCGTGGGAGTAAAGCATGTGAGGTTCTGGACTCTGGCTGGAAGAGCTCTCCTCAGTAAAAAAGGGCTGCTGAGCTCCATAGAAGATGCCCGCATGCAGACAATGCTTTCTGTAGCTTTTGGAGCGGTATGTACTTCAACAAACCACTTGAAAATGTGTACAAACAAACATTTCTTTACCCTTCTGCCTTCATTCAGTTCAGTGAGACTTTTATAACCTGCTATTGAGTATATCACTTGTTTTATTAAACTCAGTTTAGCATTCATAATACTTACCTGATAGTTAAAACTAGTACCAGCTTTCTTTAAAACAGAAAAGACTAGATTTGTATGTGTTCTGGAGAAACAAACATAGATGCTTTGAATTGATAACACACTACTTGTCATTTAATCCAGGTAAAACAAAACTAAGTCTAGACTGCAGGAACCAAACAGTAGAAATGAGGCTAATTTTATGTCCTAATTTCACCTGGAGGTGACTTTTTTATTATCTGTATATGTTACTGCTCATGGGTGATCAGAGAGCAGTGTTGTCCTGGGGCTTTCATTAACATCCATGACTGCTGGACTCTGTTAGACAATTACAGTAGGGGGCTTTTTTGCCTTGGGGGTTTTTGGACATATGCAGGCCTTGTGAAGTTCCATGGCCGTGCTGTTTCAGGAGTTGCTCTGCATGAGCAGTACTCATCTCTTCAGCTGGGCAGAAAGCTGAATATTTCTTTTGTGAAGTGGTGCTTTGCTTTGATTGCCTGCATTACTATTGCATTTGACCATCTGCCTGTTTGGTCCAGACTGAATTTACACTGTCAGTTTTGGTTTTTGAAACTCTGACGGGGCTGTGGTTTCTTTTTTTTCAGTGCACTGTCTTTTTTACACAGTGGTGTCTGTCTGATTTAGATCAAATTCTTACAAAGAAACAAGATATTTTCCAAATGATAACTGTTATTGATGCATAGCCCAGGCATCAGGGATTTGGGAAACCTCTGTAAACTCTCTTATGAAAAGACAGATTCTTAGTGTGAGAATCAGACTGTATGCTGAATGACCTGAAGTTTGGTATGAAGTTTTTTGAGGATGCAGAGCTTGCAGGGGTTTTGTGAAATGCTGTGGAAACTGAATAAAGCTAAATCTGGTGTGTTCTCCATACTTCTGTAGGGAGCAGCTCTGGGAGTGCTCTCTTGCTTTTGTCTCAGAAGGAGCTATTTCAGCTGTCCCTAAGCAGAAGTTGGAAACAGCTTAACAGTTATGCTGTGAGAATGATCTGAGGATCTGCTCTCAACTTCATTTCCAGTCCTCTTTTACTTTATTAGAACCACACACATGCACCCTTTACTAAAAGCATATAGAGCATCAAACCACTTCAATTAAGGAAATTGTTTGTGCCACATGTATACATGTGTACTGATACTCTTTAAATACTAGACATGATACTGAATTTGAGAGTTGTTCATGTAAGTTACTGAACCAGTTTCGCTCAATAACCAGCTCATGTTGGTTTTAAGAATATCCTAATAAATTGCCCTTAAATTTCAGAGGTAATTACATTTATTTTTATTACTTTTCAAGAGCAGAAAGGAGAAGTAAAGAACAGACAGCTTTTAATTCCAAGTTAAGTCAAATTGTTTTCTTCCTGAACTAAAGGTTACTGTAATCCTGTATCTTCACCTAACCACAAAAATCACTGCAAGCATAATATACATAGCAAGATGGTGCAGATTGCCTTCTTGTGTAGAATGTCAGTACTTGCTGTGTGTGGTATTCGACTTTTTTTGCCACACATTGCACACCTGATAGGCTGAAAGCATAGATAACCATATGGCTGAAGCTTAAGTCATTGCATTTCTTCTTGCAAAAAGAAATACAAGTATTTTCTTCAAGCTACAATAAAACATCTTTCAGACTTCAAGAAGGAATATAGTAGCTCATTGTTTTGTCCCCAGAGGTCCCTAGTGCCCCTTCTACAGCTTCCTCATCTGCAGCAGCAAATAAAAGCAATTTAGCCTAAATGCAAACAGTCATGATCTTTATTTCTGAATGTTTTTCTTCCTACCTTGTTCAGAATCAGATGATGAGTATATTTTTCCCCTTTTCAGAATAACTTGACATTTACAGGTACAATCAGTGGAGATGTTTGTGTTTGGAAAGATCATGTGTTGATACGAATTGTGGCCAAAGCTCACAATGGACCTGTTTTCACAATGTATACCACACTAAGGGATGGCTTGATTGTTACAGGAGGCAAAGAAAGGCCGTGAGTCTTCTTTTTCCTTTTTTTTCCTGCATGCACATGTACTCTTAAAAATGGTTGGGATTCATCGCATCAACACTAGTTGAGACGTTAAAGGTAGAAGAGTAGTCCCTTTCAGATCCCTGAGAAGTATTTAAAAAAGCCAGTAGCCACTATCTCCAAAGTGCAGGTAACCCCACATGAGCTTCAACTAGCTGTTTCCCATCAATTATAAGAGAAAGTCTAGAGCTGCTGGGATCCTGACAAGGGTACCTTGCTTAATTATCTAAAGTCAAAGGGTGAGGATCAGAATCTAAATGCTGTACAAGTAGTTCTTCAAAATTTTAACTTCTAGGTAACAGTCATTTTTCTGAAGCATGTGTAAGCTTCTTCAGGCACTTCATGATGACTTTACACTATTTTGGTTAGCAATAATAGGCAAGTTTGAAATAAATTACGTGAATGGATTATATTGTGAATGTAATTACATTGCATAATCAATTATACTGCATTACATCAGGTAATGTTTCTCCTACTACAAATACACAATTAAGAAAGAGAAAATACAGTTCTGTCTTCTTAAGCTGAAAAGGGCTGAAGAAATCAAAACTATCCTTGGAATCACCTTATCATGTTTCTAAATGGTTCACCAGTATTTACCAGTGGATTATTTATGCGAGAAGTCAAAAAAATTTAGTCTGAAATTTAGAATCATAGAATGGTTAAGGTTGGAAGAGGCCTTATAGATTATCTAGCTCCAACATCCATTTGGATTTAAGCACTAAAAAGATACCTAGTCCTTGTGGCTTACCTCTTTCACTGAAGATGTGCTGAGGTTGTTAGCCCAAGTAATTTGCACAGTTATGATTAAATACGTGAATGATAAATTTTACAGTAGTATGATGCATAACTTTGTTCAAAGGAAAGATCTGCTAAATTATGATGGCAGAGGCAAGCTGTCTTCTCTCAAATCGAAGGTACAGCAAGGTCCTTTGTTTCTAGGGTTGCAAGCAAAATACTTCCTCAAGCATTTTAATTTCTTTGGTGCCTTCTCAATGAGAAAAAAATGCTTCAGCTGTAATACAGTCCATCTGATGACATGATAGTTCCCCATTTTGCAGGGCACAAGGCCACTTATCTTTTCAGACCCAACTGGGAAATTACTTATTTCTGTGCTTGAAATATTTCCTTCTATTATTTATAAAAATTGTTGTGATTTTATTTGGAGTATGTTCTCTCTACTACTTAGCTTTGGAGCCTCTTAATAATTAGTATTTGACCTGAAACAAACAGTAATGAGTAATAATAAGAACTCAGAATTCATCTCCTGTGGGAAAGCGAAGTATTGACAGTATGCAAAACAAATTTTTATTTAGGAAGATTGCATACTTTTTTCTGCTTTTGTATTCATAGTTGCAGCTCACCAGCCTGTTCTGGTAAAATCTTGCTGAGTATAATGATCAATCATATGTCAAAACAGTGCTACTGGGAAGCAAAGAATGTACTATTGCAAGGAGTGTCAATTTATAATTCATTATCGTTCTTTTAATAATAATAATAATAACAATAATAATAATAATAATACAAAATCAGTAATTTTGATTAAACCTTCTGAAGTTACTTGTCAGGGATCATTCAGTAATCAAAGCTGTAACACAAGCAGCTCAGTATTGTGGAACATTATATTTTTGTTTCAGTTAGGGGAGATGTCCCAACTCAACCAGAAATGCCAGATTTATCACTGTTTCAATAAACATTATGTCCCTTTTTAGAAACTTTTTTATTTGAATGGGTTCTGTACTGAAATACCAGGTTTTTTTGCAAGTGGGAGAGAAACACTTAGTGTTTTCATAATTAATACTTATTAATTGTGTGGTTTTCTTCTGCTATATCTGTAATTTATTTTACAGCAGTGAAAATAGTGACATTTTCACAAAAGTGAAAATCTCCTGTCATTTATTTCACGGGAGTAAAATACATACCTTTTCTGTTTCTCCGAACTGTAATTTGAAAATCTCTGCCTGTCTGATTATTAGGATGGCAGTTTGCACACTTAACCGTTCTCTTGACTAGATAAATTCTCTCAGAGCTACTCATTCAGACTAAGCTTAGCAGCACCCAACTTCCAGCTTGTTCTGTAAAGTAGAACAGTGAGGACTTGGAATTAGTGTGTCTTACTTGGCTGTGAAGCTCAGCATATTTACATCAACTGTTCAATCAAATTAAATCTTTAACAATTTAAAACATACTAAAGTGCCTCATTTGCAGTACATTACATTATGTAGTTCTTTCATACATTAATTGTCTTCTTTGTGCCACCTGTTACACTCATGGTTCTTCCTGATGTCTTCATAGCTCAAAGGAAGGAGGAGCAGTCAAGCTGTGGGATCAGGAGCTGAAACGATGTCGTGCCTTCAGACTAGAGACAGGACAGATGACAGACTGTGTTCGCTCTGTTTGTAGAGGCAAGGTAAAGAAAGCTGCCTGTCTGTAAAATAAAGCTTATAGTTTGTGGATTGATCTCTAAATATCGGATCAATTACTTCTGATTTCCCTTATAGTTAGTATTTGAAATCAAAGGCTAAGCTAGAAAATGTCTACAACTGATATTGTGGCCAAAAACCATTTATTTTGTGAGATCTCAGTCTTTCTTAGGATAAAATTCCATATACATTTTTATTAAAGACTAATTAAGGATTTCTTTTCCATTTTCTTCTCACACTTCAGATATCAAACATCAAATGACAAGCAGTAACTCAACTAGCGTCATGATTTCTAGAGCTTTGTACTTTATTAAATTAGGAGTTTAAAAATAAGTTTTCTTTGATTATTTAATAACTTAAGCAAATTTTTTTGACAGAACTATAGCTCTAGATTTTATCTTAATTACTGTTCATCATGAGTGGCTAATATATCTTATCAGAGATAATTCTTTCACTATTTTTCAAGGGGAAAATTCTCGTTGGGACAAGAAATGCCGAAATAATTGAAGTTGGAGAGAAAAATGCTGCATGCAACATTTTAATTAATGGTCATATGGATGGACCAATCTGGGGCCTAGCAACGCATCCATCCAGAGATTTTTTCCTTTCTGCTGCAGAAGATGGCACAGTAAGACTCTGGGATATTGTTGAAAAGGTAAGTGTTGGAAAATATTTGGTTAGGGAAAAAAAAAATCAGCTTGTGATGGAGTTGCAGACTTGAAACTTTTTTGCTATTCCGAAAATAATCCATCTGATACTGTTAGCATGTTGTATTAGTTTGAAAACAAACCAGTGGGGTATTGCAAGTCAGGATTATAATTTAATAGGAAAATTAAAAATAAGTGCAATAATACAAGGAAAAGCACTGACAAAGTCAGATACAATCTGACACCCTGTTAGGGTGGTGGTAGCAGTCCAAATGAAGCAGTTCAGTTCAAGCAGCGATCCTGGAAAGGTCTGGTCTCCAGCTGAAGGTCCAGTGGTAGCTCTTGTCCTCAGGGAATCCAGTAGACAGAACTCTTGGGCAGTTCCAAGGCCAGGTTATATCCAGGTGGGAATGCTTGGCTCCTCCCTCCTGGGTGGAGCATCTCACAATAGGATGAGATAATTCCATGAGTCATGCAGTGGTTTCTTGATGGCTCATTGTCTGTTATCAGGGGTGAGTCATAGCAGGAGATAACAGCTAATGCCCCACAGCTGGTGGTAGTAGAATACTGAATACATCTATATTGTAATCTAGGACACACATTAACAAACTATTAGCATAAGATGCTTTTAAAATATGGACAAATAGTAACAGTTACTGTTCCGGGTTTTTATTTCTTCACAGAAGATGCTGAACAAAGTCAGCTTAGGACATGCAGCTCGTACTGTTTGCTACAGCCCAGAAGGTGATATGGTAGCTATTGGCATGAAAAATGGAGAATTTATTATCCTGCTTGTGACCTCTCTAAAAATTTGGGGGAAAAAAAGGGACAGAAGATCAGCAATTCAAGATATCAGGTCAGAAAATATAATGCCTTGTCTATTGTAGTATGCTAGAAATCTCTAATATTTTGATTTTTAAAGATAAGATTTTGTGTTTTGAGGAGCATTGCAATGATATTTCAGAGAGCTGGAATCAATGAGTGAATTGTGGAATTTTTGTGATTACTCTGATACCAGGAATAAAAAGGATGAGGGGCGTGAAGATAAGAGATAGCATCAGTGAAAGCAGCTGGTGGTGTGGACACCACTGACAAATGGTGCTCCCTGGGGCTACTGTTGGGAATGGCACTGTTTGACATCTTTGTGGCAGCAGGGACAGTGGATTGAGTGTCCCCTCAACAGATTTGCCAGGGACACTGAGGGTGTGGTGTGGTCAACACACTTGAGGGAAGGGATTTGTAGGAGGTAAAATGAGATCAGAAACTTAGAGATGAAGACTGGATTGTGAGAGAGAATGGAAATGCCAGTCTGTCAGTTTGCTCTTTGTTGTGTTTGTTAGAAAGAAGTTAAAAGTAAAATTTTGCTTCTGTTTCCTGAGTGGAGGAACAGACTGTTTCTTCTGTGAGATAAATTGGTCATGATCAGCTAAGGAAAGTTTTGGAGAGCAAACTGTGATGAGAGAGAAATACAAGCAGACAGAGACCTTGCAAGAGAGCTCTGCTAGGAGTTAGCGGGCTGCTGGAATTGGAAAGCTGTCCCAAGGTATGTTTCAGAGAGAACAGAAATAAAGAAACTTCCCCAGTAACACAGAAGGGGCTGTGAAGAATTTGTTCAGCTCAGGAAGCTACTGAGTTTCAAGACTAGAAAGGAAAACTGGAGGAAAGAAACCAGTGTGCAAAAATACGTTGGGCAGACAAAAGGTTTGATTTACATTTTTTAATTCAGTACATTTCATCAAGTTCTGGCTTTTCTTCTGTTACAGCACTTCAGTTTTCTAGTTTTTAACCTTGTAAGTATAGCATCAGGGAGTCAAAGTCATCAGGGGAATGTCACAAGTTGTGAGAACATGAGATGGTCATGGGATCAGATAATGAACAGAGTTATTCAAAAGGTGCTCCCAGCTCACTTATATGTGTAATCTGTACTAAAATTACTGCTACCTTTTACTGGATATGTATTCCCTGAAAATTTAATTTCAAAAGTTGTTTTGCTTAGCAGACTAAATACTCTGCCTCCCTCTAGTTCTGGATAGCAGATACTTGAAATGCAAATTTACCTGCACTTCTCAAATATTAGAATCTGTTTTAAGTGCCAACCTGTGTTCATGAATCCCTTTTATCTGTTCAGGTTTAGCCCAGATTCTCGTTACTTAGCAGTTGGTTCCAGTGAGAATGCAGTGGACTTTTATGATCTGACTTTGGGTCCTACACTAAATCGAATCAGCTATTGCAAAGATATCCCAAGTTTTGTGATCCAGATGGACTTCTCTGCCGATAGCTCTTATCTCCAGGTATCAGTCATTAATTGTTCAAGGTGCTGAATGGAAAACATACTCGTGGCAGATACTCTGCAAGTATTCTCCTATGACAACTTCTAAGTTTTGTAACTAAGTGTTGGAGTATGTTGCTGTCGCTAGATTTATTTTGTTCTATTGGTAAGTGGATGCCTTTAGTTCTGAATAGTTTTCCTGGAGATTAAATACAGGAAATAAGCATAGAAATGAGAGACAGATTTCAAAACCCCTGTGATGTGTCTCCCTGCATTTTTACCTCTGATGCTGATGGGCTGTCTTAAAAGAGAAAGGAGTCCAGTCTGTCATTCTGCTGGGCCCAGGGACCTATGAATTCTTCATCAATTATTCTTTATTAATTAGGCATTTAAATGTTAAGATTTCTTATGGTTTCTTACTATTGCTTTATGATTTAAAGATTTTTGAGAATTTTCAAGTCATTGACTGAGTTTTCTTAATAGCTAAGTTACTTTATTGAGTAAAAAGTAACTGCCACAAAAATGCTTTTCAAAGCCCTCTGGAATTATGTTTTCATCTTTTGAAACAAGTTAATGTATTGTAAATTCTCTGTGGTCACCTCGAAGGTCTCTACGGGTTCTTACAAAAGGCAAGTGTATGAAGTGCCTTCAGGAAAGCAGCTTGTGGACCAGGCTGTGATCGACAGAATAACCTGGGCTACTTGGACAAGGTAAATGATTCACCCATTTACAGCTGTTAAAACACCTGGAACTTCCAGGAGAAACACCTACTGTTTACAAGCATATTTGATGCCTTCAGTGAGATATTTTCTTTTAACACACCCATCTGCTCTGGCAAGGCAGTACAGAGCAGGTTGCCTCAGTCGACAGGGGCTGTGTGACCTGTGAAGAATCTGATAAAAACTGATCTCTAACGAGTGCCCTTGTACTCACTGGGTATTTCTGGCTCCTTTGATACCACTCTGGCAGCCTCAGTATTTGTTTAATTGCACTCTGCAATTATCTGGAGTGGTGCACTGTTTTTTTTTCCAAATAGTGATGAGAGTACAAGGACAAAACATAGCAAAACATGAAAAGACAATAGATGACTGGGGTAATTCAAGTTTATCTACAATACTACACTAACGGTATCTGTATAAGTTGCAATTAATATGTGCATATTAGAAGGCATACAAAAGTACTTTTAAATGCCTTAAGTTACTGTATTTCTTTCAAGATAGTACATGAAGTATAATACCATATTTAATTTTTATTTTACAGTAAAATAATTTTGTTTTCTATTCTATGCAAATCTGAATTTCTGTGCCTTATTTAAGTCTCTGTTACCTACTTTCAATTATTGTCCTCTAATTATCACCTTCAGACAACAATTGAGAATAAATACTTGAAATTTTTCCACATATGAAACACTTTAAACAATAATAAACCTGACTATTTGTTTCAATGCACAACTAAAACTAAGCTTTTAGAGACATCTGCAAGGTTCAATTTGATAGGTTTCTGGTTTTTGTTTGTGTAATCCAGGTTTTGTCACCTCTTTGAGGCAAAAACAAGAAACCAGTATTTTCTGACCCAATGCAATACGTCCATTGTAAATCATGCCTTTTTTCATGAAGTATACTGTGCCTTGAATGGGGGGAAAGAATCACAGAAAAGTTCCCAAATCATTCACCTATTAACAAATCATTAATTTCTTGTGTCTGTGCATTCCTGGAAGTATGCACATGCATTGTAAGCAGAGCTGAATAAAAGCCTTTTTACAAGGCTTTGCTAAGGAAATCTTCTGGCGTCTTAAAATAATGATGTTTGCTGTTTCGGACAATTTTTCTCTCTCTCTGATTGTAATGAATTTTCACTGAACTCAGAGAAACTTATCTTTAGATTAATACAAAAATATTACAGAATCAACAAAACATAGTTGCATGCAATAGAGAATATAAAATTTTTTCTTTTCCAAAAGCTGAAGCTTATTCATCTAAGGCTTATGCTGTGATGTTCTAATTGTCTTTGGCAAATGCTTCACTGGACAATATTAGTACTATTGATTTCACCTCATATTCTTTCACATTGTGATGGGCCACATTATTTTGGGAATTATATCGCTCAATCAGCTTCAGAAGCAATTAAGGAATGATTTAAAAATTGATTGCAGGATAAAAGCTATATGAGATGTGCATGTGTGAGAATAAAATGTAATCATTGTGTTTTTATAGAACGAGTTACAACATGAGATCTGCTTTCTATTTCCTTATTCTTGTTTTTGCAGTGGTTTTCAAAAGAATCTCTTGCTCTTCTGTTTCAGTGTTTTAGGGGATGAAGTAATTGGAATCTGGTCCAGGCATGCTGAAAAAGCTGATGTGAACTGTGCTTGTGTCTCTCACTCGGGAATCAATCTCGTGACAGGCGATGATTTTGGCATGGTCAAACTGTTTGACTTTCCATGTCCTGAAAAATTTGTAAGAACTTGTTTTTGCATGGTTACAACAACAAGTACTGTTAATATTAGGGTCTTGTCTTGTTTCTCTAGAGGACGTATGATGGAAATATTTTCTTCTCTAAATTTGTAGCTTTCTAATACCTCTGTGTAACTTTAGTTCTACAGTCTTATAAAGCATGCTCCACCTCAGAGCTTTCCTACCATTTTGTGCAAGAGCTCTTGCTATAACCTCTTGAAGGTGCTGGTATTGTCTGCCAGTCTGCATTAGCATGGTGTCTGCCTAGTGAAATTCTCAAAGGCCTTAGTGAATTCCACATCTCTGATCCATTTGGCAGATGAGGAAGATAGCTGGTGGTTTTAGTCCCGTCTGTGTATCTTCATGGATGAAGAGTTTACGGATTTTTCACGAACACTGATAAATTGTTTCACTGTTTTTTATAATTTTAATTTATAATGTTTTTTAAATTTGTTTTCACTGTTAATTTTTAAGATCTGAGACTGCACAGGGTAAACTTGCACACACTTGCAATGAAAATACTTATTTTTTCAGAAGATACTTATTTTTTCAGAAAATACTTCTTTTTTCAGTGAGAAATTTTACACAAAAATTAGAAGTTAATCATGTGACAAGGTGTATTTCATATTACTGTGTTAGCTTGAGCATTGTTCCCAGTTTGCAAGGGCTCTCTTATTGGCTGACAATTCAATCTGCATTGCAGCTCAATAGTAGTTCTCCTTCAGGAGATCTTTCATATTTGATAACCTGTATAAATTTCAAATGTTATAAATATGTGATGCACTAAAAAGGTAGACAAAAACATGCATGCCTTGTTTGATTTAGGAGGGTACAGAATATTTAGATTCCCTCATTCTGTTGTTGTTTGGGTTTTTTCCAGGCAAAACACAAACGATTTTTAGGTCACTCTGCCCACTTAACTAATATTCGATTCACGAGTGGAGACAGATACGTGGTCAGTGCTGGAGGGGACGACTGCAGGTAGGTGTCCTTGCCATTGCTGTCAAAACCTGCACACCACTGGGCCTGAATAGTCCATGACAACATAAAGTTCAAGTCCAGCCTTTGACCTTTTATGCGTGTGCTTGCTTTCCTGTTTGTACATAGAGAAAAAGATATTTGTGACAAAATAAATATCCCAGATGTTAATGTGAACAGCTAAGATTTAATAAGTTAAAACATTCACATCTATATTTAGAACATCATACTTTTAATGGAAACCTGTTTTGGCTGTGTTAGCCATTTCTTTTAACAACATTGTAGTCTTCTATATCTGATATTTAATGTCTTTCTGAAAACGCAGCTTATTTGTTTGGAAGTGTGTGCATATGCCTCATTGAGAGAGACATGGAGACCTGCAAAGAGGCCACTGCATGAAGTACCAGGCATGAAATACCCAGGATTGCAATGTGACATTCTACTGTGCCCTGCATGCGTAAGAAATGACCCAAGACACAGAGCAATCTGTCTCTGCAAGACAAGTACCTGGAGTCTGCCAGAAGGATGGACTGTCACAAAGACACCAAGGCTGCTAGGTTTGCTGTGGTGTCAGATAATCTGGGTTTGTATTCCACTCACTGCCAGATGTTGAAAATGAAGTACAGGGATGAAAGGAAAAAGTGAATTGTTAATCAATGTACAGTTTCGCAGCAAGTTCTTGGGGTTTTAATCAAGAGATGCTATTTCTGACCTAGTGCTGTACATTGATTTATTTTCAGCATGAATGTTTTTCCTTTAAGTTTTGAGGTCTAAATAGCATAGATAAAAAGAGTATTTCATATTTTGTTACTGAGAGAGACCATATATTAACTCTTAAATATATAGTATTTTAATAAATGTTTAATTATTATAATGGAAATTATATTTCTATGGCTGTTCAAAAGGAAACATCATCTGGTGAAGCAGAAAATAATAGAGCTGATTCCTTATGACTGAAATATTTCTGTATTTAGAGGCCTGGGTCACAGTCATGTCTGGTGAAAGCCGTTGGATATGCATGATCTTCATGGCTAATTTAGTGTTTTTGTTGCACTTAAACATTAAATTAGTTCTATGAGCAAAAATAGATTTGCTCACTTTGCGAGTGCCTTGCCCGCTACCTAAAAGTCTAACTCCAATTTTTGCCTTGTGAATAAAAGTATTCTCAGTGGAAGAGAGATTATTGCTGTGTTACTTGACTGGGCTGTGAGCCTCTGTGCTGGAAATGAGGACCAGGGTGAGGATTTTGTAGTCTTCTTGTTGATAAAGCTTGGGATGTCACCAGTGGCAAAAATAGAATTTCAGAGCAATATTAATTGATTTTATTTTCTCAGCATCATAGGGGAGATTGAGAGAGAATATAAACTTTCCAAGTATTATATTTTATACATTTGAACTTTATAACAGAGTTAGGACTAGCTGGGAGATGTCTCTATTCAGATTTCTCTTCTGATTGTAAAAAATGTCCAATCATCTGCTTCTTTGAATGGACCTGCTGTCACCTCGAGAATTTATTCTATCCTGCAACATAACTGAGATTCTAAGTTGGAAAAACATTTCAGTGATAATAAAAACCTGAACAAAGCTGTGTTTTGAGGAAGCAAATGAGGAACAAATGCGGAAGATTTCATCAGCTGTTTGTCTAAATCATGTCACAGAGAAGCATTACAGACAGTTAATTTTCATGCAACATAGCAGGGATCAAAAGTCACTAATTATCAACCCTGTTCTCATTGTGGCATTGTGCTGTGAACAGAAAGCTCTCTTTCTGTGTAAAGAGAGCACTGCTGACAGTGACACTTGTTTAGGTCAGTCAAAAGGCTTTGGTATTATTCATCTCTTGCATTTGCTTATGCCAGATGAAAGAGAAATAAACCTCCTCTCTTCTTGTAATCATGTTGTGTGCTTGGTGGTTACAGAGGGAATGGGAGGGCTTGCAGGTAGAAGAGGAGGAGAAAAGTTACAGAGCCAGACTTCTGTGCTCTCCTTGTTATGTGCTACACAAAACTAGTTACCCAACTGTCTTAGGTAATATATTTTATATATCAAGCTGTAACAAATACTTATTTTAAAGAAGTTGAAGAATTAAACAGTTATCAGGTTTCTCAGCATGATGGTTCTTAGCAAAGTCTTGCCAGTCATGCAGCTGCTATTCTACAGGAGCAAAAACTCAGGACTTGGTCCTGAGTGTACAGTAATCTTGCCAGTAATATTTATGCGTTTAGGGGAATTGCATATGAGAGATGTGATTAGACCTGATGTATCTCATAACATTGTTTCCTGCCTGTCTGTTGTACATGAAAATTAGTCTTTGGCGTTTAAATCTTCTCTTTACCAGAGAAATGGTTTGCAGTGTGCTCTTCTATAGCTGTGATTCTATCTCTTATTAAACACATCTGTGCAGGACTTTTGGACTTGAAGTAAGATTTGTCCTGCCTCTATTTTAAAGTTGCCTTTCATTGGATCCAGATAGATGACTGTTAAGAGCTCCCTCATAGTCTGTCCTACTCAGACTGCCAGATCAAAGTCCATATATTTCTGTCTCTGAGTTTTCCCCTCAAAATCCTAGGCTCAGTGAGCTCTTCTGTAGGTCTTCACCCAATGAAGGAGGTATGTGAATCGAGAGGGTTTGTTCCTTAAATCCCTGTCACTAGTCCTCCTCCCTCCCCCTACCCCCTTCATTAATGCTGTGCCTCTCCACTGATAATTTGTCCATTGGTGCTCTTCCCCTGAGGAATCCCAAAGGCCACACCAGAGCTGAAGGATGAGCAAAAAAGGCTGTGTGGATTGCAGAAGGGCTGCCCTGGGAGGGGCAAGGCTGAGAGCCGCAGTGGGAGAGGCTGAGCCTCCAGGTCTCCGTGCTTCTTCACTCTCTTCCAAACATCACTGCTGCTGTAAAGGGCTGGGATGGGAGCTGGAAGCTGAGGAGCTCTTTAAAAACTAAACTGCTCTGTGGTTTGCCAGGTAAAATGGGGGCAGCCAGTTGGGAATGATCACAAATGTTGAGGAGAGGAGGGAGCAGAGCCTCAGCTGCAGTTTGGAGCATTAATGTAGCTGTGATTCTCTGCTGAACTGAAGAGCTGGCTGTCAGCACGGTCCAAGTTGGCAGCTTTGTGGTGTTTTTGGTCCTTTTGTCTGTGATGGTGCTTGCTACTGTGCCTCATTCGCTGTTTACATTGAATGCTACTGTAGTAACTTGCTAATTGTTGCCAGCCTTGCTTGAAGCATGTGTACATGGGAACAGGCTGCCTGTTCTGATAGGCAGCGAGAGCTCGAGGCTGGATGCTCCACAGAGAAGTCAGAGGATGACAGAACCCCACAGGATAGGTCAGGGGAGAAGCTGGAATGTGGAGGGACTGGTGGCAGCCTTTCATCTGGAAGCATCAGAGAACTGTGTGCAGGAGGGTTCTGCCTGAAGCTGGAGAAAGCGTCTTCTGTGGTTATACAGCACCAGGGAAGGGAAGGCAAAAGTTCTTTGTATAACTCATTCACTCATAGTGGATGGTTTTGTATTGTAGCTTGTCTTTTTGGTTAGCAGAAAACACATCTTTGGGATCTTTACTCAGCAATATTTTTAGATATAAGAGAAATTAACTAGAGAACTGATTCAGTTAAAGTAAAATGACATGTCACTTAAAAAAATAAATGTGCCCTTGAAAGCTATTAAGCATGCTTAGAAAAAAGAGAATAAGGAAAATTCAGCTCCTAGGAGCAAGGAAGTAGTAAAAATAAACACATTTAGAACTGAAAGTTGCCATAGTGCAGAACTGAGGAACACAGTTGAGAATTAGGTCAGAGAGAGCAAATTAGCCAAATACGTTGAATCAATTAGGCTTGAAATTTTTTTTTTTTTTTTTTTTTTTTTTATTCTCAAGAAGGTAGCATGTATGACTTTCTGATTTGCTAGGGAAAGCAAGAAATGCTGTGAAACTAAAGGATAGTATTTCAGGAAAAGGCTATTTTATCACTTGTTGACAGCCTAGGGAAAGCATACATTCAGAGCAACTTCTGACTTTGCTCTGTATCAGGGTTTCAGTGTTAGCAAGATTCATTTCTGCATAACTGAACTTCCCACCAGTCAGGTTAATGCTGACCTGGAATTGTGCCATCAGAAAGCAGGGACACTGCAGGTGAGACATTCCTCAGTCTAGAAACTACCCAAATAAAGGACTTTAGTACCAAGAGCAGAACTTGGATAGCATTCAGGAGCAGCTTAGTTTAAAATCATGATCCACTTCTCTCAGCTGCTACCTAAACCACCTCAGCCCCACTGCTTGAGTTGCCAGTTTGCCAAGAGACCCAGAGCCCTTGAGCACCAGCCCTGCAGCAGCTCTCCTGCCTCAGGATCCCACCCAGAGCCCAGGTTGGATGTGCTGGACAAGGTGGAAGAACATTGTCCAAAACATTTTGTGTTCTGTCAGTGTTTTGGACAAAGTGGAGCATCCTGTAGACTACAGAAAGGGAACTTTGACTGCAAGTCACAAAATAGATTGCCACATCAGTGCTGTAAACATCCCTAGTTGCGTTGCATTTGTGTGCTTTTTTGTTCTTATTTTTTTTTATGGTTCCTTGTGATCTGCTCTGTTTTTTAAAATTTTTAGCAGCATTTGATTTCTGCTCATGTGGATAGATCCATGTGCTTGCCAAAGCCTACTGTCATTCTTTATAGCACTCACTGTTGGGTGGTTACCAAGCCCAATTATTTTGTTGGCCCTGGCTTCTGCTCTTCACTTAACTTTGTCTTCAGACTTGAACTCTGCATAGCTCATTTTAGAAATAAAAATAGAAGAGTTTTAGGTGTATAATATGCATAAAAGCCACAATAGGTTTCTTTGCCAAAATTATTTGCATCTAAGAAGTACCGGGTGGTTTTCTTAGTCTATTTGATGCTAGAACATGTAAACACTCACCATCGTTTTCTCAGTTTACTAACAGCAAACCAGTCATAACCTTGATACCTTGAGCTGTTTGTTAATTGTGAGACCAACAATCCAACCCATTCACTACTTCTTTGGAAAGGAAGAGGAAGAAAAGCATGGAACATGTGTTCTCTTCCCCATCCCTCTGTTTAAAACCAAACAATAAAAGGTATAAGGAATGAGCATGATGACAATAGGCAATTCCTCTAATTTCCATAATTCTTACAAGTTCCTCTGCTTTTTGGAATTATGGAACATAGGATGGAGGAAACAGTAACAGGAAATCAGTAAACAAGTATGGAGAAAAGGCAGAAGAAAGGAAAGCCGAGTAGGGAGCACTCAAAAATAGGCAAAGGCAAGACGAAAGGACTGACATGGGTAGTGGTAAGTGGCAAACATTTTTCAGGTGGGAAGTATTCCATGGCTGCTTGGGAAGTGTAAGGACTTGCGAGCAGCAGAGTGCTCAAGGAAAGGCTGCAGGCAACTTTGCTTGTTCTGTTTTTGGGAAGATGCAGCCACTCCCATTCACTGCTCTCTTCACTCCCATACTTGTGGGACACTTGTTCAGAGCTGAGGTACAGCAGCAAACAGCACCCTGCAACAAAGGAAGTGCTACAAAGACAAAAGTGCTCTCTAGTACTGAAGGCTCAGGCAAAAGAGTTTAAGGATGCATTTTAAAATGCTACTCATCTTTCCACCTAAACCAAACATGGGTTGTTTTAATAGGCCTCTTCTGATAATGTTCTTTAAACAAAAAAGTATTAAACCAAAGAAATATACTTCAGAAAACTCTTCATA
Source organism: Entomyzon cyanotis (assembly GCA_024500445.1). Taxonomy (NCBI): domain Eukaryota; kingdom Metazoa; phylum Chordata; class Aves; order Passeriformes; family Meliphagidae; genus Entomyzon; species Entomyzon cyanotis. Next base: position 17,222,937 of record JAKEPQ010001030.1, read on the forward strand.
ACCAAGCTGTAGCAATTACTGCCTTTCTTGTTTCTTTCCTATTCAGCAGTTCTTGGTTCTGTTCCTGGGCATTCACAACATTTAAGATGACAGACATGAAAGCTGTGGTCTCTATTATGTTTAACTCGAGGTGTGACAGAAAGAGGAATCTGCAGAGGGCAGTTCAGATCCTACTTGAGCTGAATTTTCCTTCAGTGGTTCCATGCCATGGGCCTTCAAATATATAGGAAGTCAGGTTAATGTTATGTAGACTCTACGAAAACATCTGAGTAGAAATAAGTCAGTGTAAAGTTCTTGATTTTGTCCCATAGTAAACCATTACAAAACAAGGAAATAATTAAGGTAAACTTCATGTAAAAAACAATCCAAACTCATTAGAGACAACTCGACTTCTACTTGTAGCAACTGTAAGAAACACAAAATTTCTGCATGAATAGCTGGACTGATCCCTCTCCACCTGCTAGAGGCCAGTTGGGTTTGGGACACGAGAGGCAGGATGTTCCTATTGCTTGGTGTGTTTAGATTTCTCTTCCATAAGCCAAAATAGGTGTTTCCTTAGTTTCTGTTGTTGTTTGGGTGATAACTTCAAGACCCTACAAAGTGATTTTTCTCTTAGCAGCACATAGCTCACTTAGTTTGGGCACAGATGTCATGTGAGAGCTTATTGAAAAACAGAAAGCAACCCCAAACCAAAACCTACCAACCTTAAATGTTTTTTGTTTTTTAATAATATCCCCCAAGTATTGTCATGTTTGTTCCAGTGATGTGAAGATATGTGTGATTCACACTGTTTGTAAAGGAAAGCAGGTTTTATCCACTTAACTACTAAGTGGCCCCCACATAGCAGGTGTTTTAAACCAGAGGATTAAGGCCAGTTGTGCTTTACCAGTCTTGTAAGATTAATACTTAGGAGGGGACAAATGCCACTGTCCCATTGTGAGTGCTGCTGCACAGAGTTCATAAAGCTGGTGCTCCCTTCAGCTCTCAGTGGGACTGAGGCAGGGGACAAAGCTGTAAGGACAAAAATGTAAATTATTGCAACAAGCACTGCATTGGTGGGTTCTGAAAAAGGGCTTCAGAAGAAGGGTATTTTAGTTTCAGTCCTCTGCAGGGTTGCAAACCTTTGGGGAAAACAAAACAAATGTTCACGTAATATCCTCCATTATTGCTTCAGTAGGTTTGGCTACTACCACTCATCCTCCTTCCCACAGAAGCCCTTATCCCAGCTCTTCTCTCCCAGCCACCCAATAAGTTTCTTTTTCCACTGTAGTGGCTGAGAAGTTGGCCAGCTTTAACCACAGCTTTGATGTTACTGTGGTCATTCGTAATGCAAAGCCAATCCCAAGCATTCTGTTGCTGAAAATTAATTTTCTATTAACTTAGTTGCAAATTCTTGTGATGGGGGAGAAGGGAGGGGATCTTTCCATGCAATGGAGCTGGAAATCGTATTGCCATACACCATGATTTTTCAATCCACCAGTTGCATCCAGGATATGTCCTACACTGTATTCTTTTGGAATCCAGTAAATGTCCTTTCTAAAGAGACTCCAGGCATGAACACAGACACACATTGCATGAAATAAAAATGGTTTCCTGTACTTTTGTGAAATGTTGGTGCTGTTGGGTAGTACTTTACACATTTCTGGTCTGGTTTTTTCCTTTTCTTGCTACTATGTACCCTGGTATTGTGGTTTCAGGTGCAAAATAGCTTGGTTTTGGGTTTTTTTTAAGCAGTATCTGGTAATTAGCTTCATTTCTCCTTTTTATTTGTTATGGGTGATGGAAAAGCTGCATTACTGATCTGTGAAGCACGTTAAGGAATTTTTAATGTAAAATTTCATATTCAAGCCCAAAACAGTAACTTTAAAAGGTAACAAACTAAGTAAACACCCTTTGAAAAAAAAATCCCTTTGAAAAAACTGCACTTTAGCTTTGTGGCTTGGTTTGTTCACTGTTTTTTAGCAGAAAGAAAGCAGCAGCTCCTTTTGTCACGCTCAACACTGTGCAGTTGGTGACAGCCCAGCACAGCAGTGGAAATGCAGCAATGGAGATGGTCCTGGTCTGCTGCCCTTACAAATTATTGTCTCCTCATCCCACACAGAAACAGCTTCATGGTGGCAGCTATTTCTGCAAGGGGCAGCTAATGAAGGCATTGGGAAATTCTGTAGAAAAATAATGTTCTTTGCAGTCTTTCATCTGGAAACCCATTCCAGCAGTGCTCTGTGCAACACCATAGCACATCCTCTCCTCTCCACTCCCACGTCAGGTCACCTTACAAAAATACTTTACTGTAGTTCTTTAAGCTTAAAATCCAGTTGTCTGTTCAGATATGTTGTTTCATTATGGAGTGTGTCAGATAATCCCTCTTGCTTTAACAAGAAATAAAAAAAAAAGAAAAAAAGAAAAAAAAAGTGTTTTAAACTAGTCCAAAGGTATGGTCATGTATTTCTGTAATAAGGATCACGGGTTTAAGTGTACTCCATTTTGGTTTCCACCATGAACATCTAATTCCTGTAACAATGTTGTATGTTTATTTAAAGTATATATATATATATAAATTAAATGTCAGATTTTTGCATTAAGATTTTTTTAAATTTGAATATGAACTTTGAGTACTTTATTTAAAAAAAAAATTTAAAAATACTTTTCCTGGAGTGTTAAAGTTTCAGAATTCAAGACTATATTTGTCAAATTTAAGTTTAAAATATGTAGCTATCATTGTTTTCTGATATTGAATGTAAATATTTGTAAAAAGAAATTATTTTGTATATTTTTGTGAAAATGTAGTTCCCCAAAATATAAAAAAGATTTAATAAAAAAGTGCATTTATGTTACTGTTCAACACTTTTCATCATTTTAATATCACTTAAACATATTTATGGGCATGTGTGGGGATTGGTTTTTTTGCCATGTAAGTAACAGGAACCTTCTTCAAGGAGAAAACCACAGTGTGCCCAGTAGAAAAAAGAATTCCTTAGAATGAAGTTCAGGGGTACTTTGTTTCTTCTTGGAATAAATGGAGACATCTGAGTGTATTTTTAAGTGAAGTGGCAGTTCGTAGGCTTTTTAAGTGGAGCACAGAATCAGTAATTCTTTAATTGTTCTGGCTTCTGAAGTGGTTTTTTCTCCCATTTTAGAGAGCAGAAGGACTGTGACAAGCAGAAGGTGGAAAAACACCCAAAACACAAAGCATGTGTCCCTGGGTGTGCACTGTTCCAAACACTTGCAGGACAAAAAGTCCATCCAGTACGATCCAAACACAGGAATAAGCTTTCTAGGTGCTTCTGCTGCCATACCTTCTTCTTTAACACACCAAATCTTAAACAAGGAACATTACCCAAACAGAACACAAAACGTGCTTTGAAGGTTTTTAATGGAATTTAAAGTAAAATTTTTCTTACACAGATGTTTTTTTCTTACAGTGTAAAAAAAATGCAAAATTGCCCAAACTTACAAACTTGGAAAATTAGAGACATTTCAAGTATGCAATCAACCTCGTTTTATGAAAACAATGTATATTCAAAGTCCAAAATGCATGAGCCTTTCCTGGTGGTCAATCTTCCTGTCCTCTACTGTCCAGAGGAGGCAAAGCTCAGTCCCAGGTTGTATCCTGTTCATTCACTGAGGAGGAAGAAAAAAACAATTCCATAAGGAACAATTCTACACTCTGTAAAGATGATTTGAGAACTGCTCTGTGCCCTGCCCCTGCAATAGTTAAAACCTTTGCAGATGGGATTAGCTGGAGTGAAAAGATCATTCAATTGTGTGAGCCTTAAGACAGGCCCATAGCTGCAGCTTTGGGAAGTTTGCTACTGGTTTACGAAATCATGGGTAGATGACAGGAAGGAGCTGCTCTGCCAGAAACACTCAAAGAAACAGCTGAACCTATTGTGGAAAAGAGAGCTTAGACACAAGATAAAACAATGGTTAAATGATTTTCAGCTTTACTCAAATACAACTCAGAAAACACAACCTGTACAGGTCAGGATTCCAGTGACCTGCAGGGCACTTGTTTATCAGGGTTGCATCACATTAGTTAATGTTTGTACAACTACAATCAAACAGCACCGAGCTGTCTATAGAAGAAAGCTGCCCTTAAGGGGTTTCTTCACACAATCTTTGTTGCTCCTCACACACATATTACTTCTGTAAGTAAAACTACATTAGTAATGTCACAACATACTTTCTATTTTTCTTAGGTTTAGAGTAGAGCTTCTCACCTGGTTTGAGTTCGAGTCCATTTCAAGGCATGGCGTGGAGGTACAGCAACAGTGGGATGGTAGAAAGTGCAGTCTGGTCTTGTACACTGTGTATTAAACCTACAATGCTAAAACCAAAAGTATTTCAGAAGGGGCTGCTCAGTGCTGGCTGCCTGATCAAACACGCTGAGCTGCACTGCGAGCTTGTATTGCTTTGTGATACCTAACCTGCAACTGAACCAACACCCCCCTCCACCAGTGCAACCAGCTCAGCCCAGTGACAAGAAAATCCTTTTTAAAAAGTATCAGCTATGAATTCAATGCTCCAAAACTGCCACTGCACTGACATGTAGAAATGCCTTTGCTTTCAAGGGTTTACAGAGTTCAGTTTGAATTGACTTGGGCACACAAGTCAAGAGCATGACACAGCATTATGTGAGGAGGGAGAAAAGCCACAGTATCTGGCTAATAATACCTGAGCATGGCTGTTTTGGCACAGTTAGGGCTTAAAAAAGCACTAAACTTCCTGGCATAAGATGCAGGGACCCAATTCTATAGAAGTATATGAGTAATAGACTCCTGTAGTATATAAATTACATTAATACACTTCGGGGTAACTGGGCAATCTTTAAAGTTTTTGTATAGTGCAGCACATCTGAAGAGCAAAGAGTCTTAAGATGTATTCCTTCCAAACAGGCTCCTCCTTTGTCCCCAGCATCCTGGCTGGGCATATTTTGAAAAGAGCTATGGCCTGTTTGAAGCTCCCCAGCAGCATCTGTTAGAAAGATTACTTTAAAAGTCACTGCTTTTGGAAATTTTGCTTCTAAGCTAAAGTGTGAAAAGTAAAAGCAAAAAGTGTGAAATCCTAGTAACATTTCCTGTCCCAAAGTAGCATATTTCAAGTCTCTTTCTAGAAAGGAAGGAAGATAGGAGATGTATCTTACTTTTGGGTGGTAAAATGGACACTCCATTTTCTTACAAGCTGGAAAAAACTTGCACAGCGGACTACTGGAGGATATGGACAGTGTGGGCAGGGGTGCTAACAGTAGAAATGAAAAGAAGAGGAATTGAGTCTGGATCACAATAAATCGCCTTTTAAGACAGCTCCACACAACCTTAAATACATCAATCCTCTGCAAGAAATTCCATTTCATAATACACCAAAGTTCAGCAAGAAATATAGACAGCATATCCTAATGCAGTTAGTGGATCTCATCCTAGTGAACAAGGCTATGAGGTAATCGTTTAACTTGGCTCTTCACCATTTCAGGACAGGAAGTACCATAGTCAAGGCAAAACTTCCAACAAATTACACAGAGATTCTGGTAGGCAGAGAATCTCACGTTAAATTTAGACAGCAGCAAGCCTGTTAGAGTTTCAATTGACTGGACTGAAAAGTGCAGGCACTGCACTTTCCAGGAATACAGAGGAGCTGCTGGAAATGATACAGGAGACAAGCACATTGTACTTGGTTTCTGGCAAAGTAGTAACGCTGCATTGAACTGTGACTAGGGGCTACATTAGTTCCAAAAGATCATGCAGTAAAGGCCCTGCACCTTGGCATGGTTCAAAGGCTCAGCAACACCAACCCATATCCAAAGACAGCTATTGCCTTCAGCAACTAACCTCACCCCAAAAGTCATCATTACACCAACTTAACTCCTACACTGGCATTAAAGAAAAAATGTCCAAAGGCAGAAGCCTCTGTTTTCAGCTTGTGTAATGAGCCCTTGGTGTAACGTGTCCAATTTAAGCAACAAATCTGAGTAAAACTGCAGTGCTGGCTAATCCCTTCAGAGAAATGGACAAGTTGTGCAAGTCACCACTTTGGCCTTGCACAGACTTCATACGGATTCTTGCATAAGGGTGTTGGTGGATTTTTCTGATAACAAGTTTTGCGGCAACACTGGATAGTATATCTTCATCTAGCATTAAGAGTTGTAAGAAAATTTGGTCAATTCAGGCAAAAAAAAATTTTTTTTTCACCACTGTCAGTTTCTGTTTCCAAAGATACTGCTGTCCCTTCAGCACTTTCATCTAAAACAAGATGCGCTCACCTGGTTTAGGACACGGATGGGGGGTTCGTCGACTGGCGTGAGTGTAAGGACAGTCTGGCTTAGTGCACTTCGCATCATATTTACAGTTTGGATGGATGAACAGGCATTTATCAGCAAATTTGCAGTTAGGAAAAGCTCTGAGGGAAAAGAAATTGAATCAAAAGCTCATACTTGGAGCAAAATCCCTAAACAACTGTTGCACATGAAAGGCAGAATATCACAGAAAAGCCAGAGGTGCAGCAGGGTTTGGGCATGTGTTGGTTCCTTCCCAAGCAGAGCACACAGTGTAGAGTGTGAGCTGTGCACCCACACACCTGCACTGCTTCCCTTCCTGCAGACACTCCTTCCATGCAGTGAACAACTGAACAACCTCACTCTTAGAGCAGTTTGGTCCCAAGCTCCTTGGTGCAAGCCAGGAGATGTCACTCTTAAGTGTGTGGCGCAGTGTGGCAAAGGCACTGTGAAATCAGACCTTCCCAGAGAGGGGCACAGAACTCCCTAAGTTACAAAGCTCATTCTTAGAAGAGAAAGTTTTATTTTGAATTTAATTACACCAGATTTTAAAAGATAATTCAAATGTCTGAGTGAATGAAGCTACTTGATCTGGCAAGTTACCTCAAAACAGACATTGATTTTCTAGACTGTTGCTGCTTATGGAAGAGATGTCAAAGGCACAGGGCACGTTCAAGAGTTTGCCTTCTCTTTCAAATTTAAAACCCACAATCATGACATTACTGTGTAATGATACCCGAAGGTTCAAAAGCACTGTGACAGCTGGCAGAAGGCCTGCTCTTTTAAGACACTAATTCCTGCATCTTTAAGCAACTCAGAAACACCAGCCTGTATACTAAACTAAAGCTTTCTTCTACAAGGCGCAGCTGCCATCCCTGTATTCTGATATTTGGGAGAAAGGTGGAAAACACAAGGAATTACAGAGCAATAATCTAGCTCTGATCGCACCCTGACAGGCTTGCACTGTCTTGGAATATTTACTGACACAGAGCAGAAATTTGTACCACTGGAAAAAAAATCAAAATAGTATGTCAAGTGGATGAGCTCTGTACTACTCACTTGCAAGGTAGTGTGGGGTGATGGTACACACATTCATCTCCATTTTTACAGGCAGGCCAGTACTTGCAGCGCTCAAGCACCTTCTCCTGTTTTTGTAGCATACTTAGATCTTCCATTTCCACTAGGATGATAAGAAAGAAATAAAAAAACAACCCCAAGCTGGGACCTTTATGATGCTATATGCAATTTGGTGTAAGCAATCTAACATAATCAGAATTCACTATACTTTTATTCTCTCTTGATCAAAAAAGTCATGACAGTAAAAGTTTATGTACAATCATATTTTCTAAAGAAAATTTCCAAAACCATAAACTGAAAAGTCTATAATATTATAGACTGACAGCTGCCTTTTGGTGATAAAAGATCAAATTTGCCCTGTTTGCAAGCACAATACACCAATTTTCTCTGCAAATCCAAATTGATTCAAAGACTTGAACAGACAAGACAATGACTCTTCCACTGAGCCTGAGGTATGACTGTTCTGCTGAGCCATGAGTTAATTACAGTCATGCTTCCTTTCTCCAAGATATGTTTTGCTCTAGAAAATTATTTCAAGAGATGAAACTTAAGAATCAATTTTTACACTAATCAGATTTATTAGTATGGGGGCATATACTGAAAAAAACCCCACTTTCATGTAATTTGTTCAGACACTTCAGTTACCTGAACCCAGACTCCAAGCCAAAAAGCACTTTAAGAAATCCTAAGCTGAGACATTCCATACCTTATTACTCTCACAGGAACATGGAACTTTGACTTTCTCCTATTTAACGTTACTTGTAAAACCTCATTCCCCAAATTCAGACCATTTGTCTTACCTTCCCAGATCCACCTAAACCTTTGGCTTTTCCAAGTTTTCCAGGACTGCTAGACTTCCCTCTCTGATCTTACTAATGACACAAATTGCTCCAGCTTCATTTCATCCTCAGTCTCATTTATGCTTTCTCCTCACAGCACACCAAAGCCAAATAATGCTCTCCTGTTATAGGACCACACTGGCTCGTACAGATCACTTCCACACGGATCTGACTGTGTGTGAACTTCAGCCACATTCCTGCTGCTTCACAGGAATCCTTAACAGATCTAGGATTGTATTGGCAACACTCTCCTGTACCAAAGAGCTTTCTTTAGACAGGAGTATGAAACTACACCTGTAAAAGCATGGATTTGCAAGGAAGTACTCTGATCACCATTTCTCTGCACTAGTTAAAACAGGCGCATGTATATACAACATTCCTTTCTTCTTTAAGACTGTCCAATATGTGCAGTACTTCTGCAGCCAGGGGGGCTGAAAGGACATGGACCTGAAAGATCTTTTGCTGTGGTTTTCTCATAATTGCATTACACATTTAAAGCTGGATCCATGAAATTTAAGGGTTCTCAGTACCGCATCAAATAGTATTTATTTGGTTCAGAAATTTGGATACATTGCTGCTATGGAAAATCAAGATCTTTGTTTTTCTAAGAAAGCTAAGTAAAAAACATTAATCCAAGCACAGCCCTCAGGCAAGTATTCAACGGCCCTATAACAGAACGGTAGCCTCTGTGTATTTCATCACCATGTCAGCATTCTAAACAATTCAAACATGTGGCTCAGCAAGCAATTTCCCACGTTATTCAAAAGAAATATAGAAAGACAATATAGAAACCTCCATGTAAAATCATGCACTGTTAAGTTTTACATTTAGGTTTTAGCCACTGGACTATACAAACACATTACACTTAAAAGGCTCCTCTTGATGTCACAAACCTAGACAGAAACATTAATACCATCTGACATATTTTTAAAAGTTCAAAGCATGTCAATATGTTAACTGTAACATCTCCTGTCCATTGGCACAGGGACAAATCATAATAGGTCAACTAGAAGCGCAGATTTCTGGCAGTGAAGACCAACTACAATAGCAAAAAAAAAAAAAAAAAAAGCCAAATTTTACCAATACTGAGATGTGTGGAGAAGTACCACGTGCCATCTTGCTCTAGTATGCCAAGATAAAGGCTTAAGAGATGGTCCCACTGAACTCCCACATTTCATTTGCTTAAAGAATGTTCTAATTTGAAGAATAAACACCATTGCTTTGGTTTCATAAGAGCAATATATCCACGAGTTGCAGCCATGATCAAAGCAGCACGCCAAGGTTAGATCCTGTTGGTAAGTATAATTACCGTCACAGTCCTCCAGCTGCCTGGTTACAATGTGCATATGCTGCGCTCGAAGACCTTTTAATCCTTTGCCAGCACACATGTGCTGGGTAACTGGCTTTAACCCCTCCATTATACACATGTCTTCCTCTTCCTGATCAGAAAGGTATCCTGGTGGACTGGGCACGCCATCCAGCGTCACAATGAACTTGGGACTAGCAGGTTTCTCTGGCTGTGCAAGCTGGTCTCTATCAAACAAAGGAACGTAGTTAATTTAGATTTTCTGACTCGAGGTTTGAGTGAATGTAAGTTGTGCTAGTAAGTGAAAGTACACAAGCTTATCAATAGGGAGTCAAACCTTCTTTCAGTAACTACTGGTAATGCACTCCAGTTAACAGTTTGCTTTCTAGTCTCCCTGAAGGACTAGTAAGAACTACAGCTCCCAGGTACAGTTCAGTTTGTTACGTTCTGCTCAAAAGACAGATCCAAAAGTTCATTTAAAAACAGTCAATCCTGTGGAATTTACAGTTTTGAGACAAAAAAAGAGGGCAACTACCATTCTTGGAATTACAAACCTTTTAACACACAAAATATGTGTCTCCTCAAAATTACTGAAAAGCATATTATGAAACAGTGGTGTAAAAGTTTTTAGAACCACCATGAGTGAAATACTGATACTAAGAACTTTGACACTCAGCCTGACTAAAAGGTCAGTCTAGCCTGGTGTCCTGTGTCTGACAGCAGTCAGTGTGGGTAAAAGGGAGCACTAAAACAGGGGACACATACATTTTCTCCAGCTTTTCACCATCCCATCCATTTCACCTGAGGGATTTCCTGAATGACAGGTGATTCTAAGTATTTGGAGAACTGTGTAGTTCTCATCTTTGACAAACAGGAATGGGATAAACTTTGCTTCTCTATGAAATGAGGCTAAAAGCAACTACACTGTAGAATGCTTTTAATAAGAGAGAAAATCAGCACATTAAAAACATCAAAACATCACGAGCTAGAACTTGTAAGACTAATTGTTACCCGGAACTCTGTTTGAAGCTGACATGAACTCTAAGCTTCTCTTGGTCAAACTCTCCAGTAAGGAGTCTTAAGTCATTGTCCAGGATTCATCACACTTAATAGTGTGTTAAAAGACACTTCTTAAGAAATGTAATCTCAGGGTGAAACAGGTATAAAACTAAATGCAATTTAAGCAAAATGATTACTTGCCTAAGATTTCAGAAATCAGAACAAAAGAGCAGTACTTTTCAGTACCTTCTTTTTTCTTGCAAATCAAGGACATGCTCAAGCTACAGTTGACCCTGGAATTATTTCCTATTTAGAAGAATTTCTGGTAGAGCATTTTGCCCCTGCTTTTTTTCCCTCTGCTATTCAACGTCAGTCCATTTTCCATGATTTCACACTTCCTGACTGGACTCACAAAGCACAAGTATGAGCAAATGACTCCATCTAAACCACAAAAAAATCAATTTGACTAATAACAGTCCTAAATGAAGTAGCTTTTTACCGTGTTTGTATTAGACGTCCTGGGTGAACTCGCACTGTCTCTGTGCCCTTCTTTCCCAATTGCAGATTCTGTGGTGGCATTTCCTCTGATAACTTGGGCTTCTTCAGGATAAATGACCGAGTATCTGTGTGAACCATAGATTCTGGGTCACAGTAGTCTGCATTGGCAGAAAAATTAAATAGAAAAGAGTAAAATAAGGTGGTTGTTGAACTCTTAACTCATAGCATATTTTTAATATCAATTTACAGGGTCGATAAGCTAATTTCACTTTGTTTTAATTTCTTCCTAGTAGCTTCCAGAAAACATTTTTACTTCTCTGTTAATTCCACAGAGGTCGATCAACAGAAGCCATAAGCCATATTAGACCAGTTAAGGAAATTTTATCAGTGGAATGCCTATGCTGCAACAGCACTGAAGGGGGTGAACTGCCCCCCAAATCTCTCATCCTTTGAACAGTTACTAATGTAATGCATTCATTCTTTAGAGATGTAGAAATCAGTATAATTAATTGAAAAGGAGTATCTTAACATTCACTGGCCAGTAACATTAGATTTGAAAATAAAAGATCACAAGACTTAACCCTGAGTCACTTGCAAGGTATCTTCAATCAAAGGATCAATCTGAAGCCGAGAAGAGAGCTCCTTTTGTTCAATTCCTAAAAAAATCCAGAAATAAGAAGCATATTTTACTGCATGTCAACATGAAACTTTAAATTAGAAAACTGAGGCACACTCTCTGATTCTCTCAATTAAAAAAACCAACAAAAACATTCACACTTTTAACAAAAAAAAGCCATTCTCATTATTATGAACCCATTTCTCATTATTATGAACCCATTTCTCATTATTATGAACCTATTTCTCATGTTTCAGGAACAGCAACATGGCAAAATCTAAGTACTGTAAGACACTACTCATTCCTGTAATCACTGCTCAGTACAAAAGAGGTCTCTGGGCACAGCAACTGATGAAGACCAAGTTCTTCCTCCTCACTCATAGAGGAGTTGGCCATTCAGAGAACAAACTCAGAGGAAAGCAACTAACAAGGGACTATTTTACGGTCTTCTTAAAATAGCTGAAACCAATCAGAGCAGCACTGTTCTACATTTGAGTTATGGTTTGACAAATTTATTTTTGCTTTCTGTAGATTTTCTAAGCAAGCTGTCATTTCCATTTCAAATGGCAGAAGAGTGAAAATATTTAGCATCATTATTTTTCTGTGCATTACCTCAAAGGTTGATAAAGCTTTTCCTTACATATTTTACAAATACAATTTCAACTACTTTATGGTGGCAGAAGAATTTCAAATACATCTATATGAGAAATAAGCAACTGCAAAAATCTTTTTAAAATTATGTTTACCATTCCTTAAAAATGACCAGGGGATGATGTAACAAAAATCTTACTCAACCCAAATTTTACTCATTATCTAAATATCTAAACACATATCAAGTATAAACTAAGTACTTGTTATAGAGATATTTTTACCCCGCCTTAGTTCTATGATTCCTTGTGACTAACAAAGACAACCTCTGATCCTTTATAACAAAACCATGCTGAAAAGACACACTGACTGCCTTTAAATGTTATGCGCTTTAGGAGTTTCAAAACAGAAGTAAAAACCAAAGCTGACACAGTTAGCCTGGTACCAGCTGTCCTGTAAGAGCAAATACAGTATTCCTATATTTAAACTGAAAAATAAAACACTGGCACCATTTGTGTGGAAACCATGTGTTGGAAAGAGCCTTTTAATACTTCACATGCTGGAAAATTATTCTTAATACTGTAGAGTATCTCCACTCTCACTTAAGCTTTGTGACAGAATTACTCCTACAAGATACTATGGAAAATATGCAAAAGATGGGGAAAGGAGAAGTTATCCAAACGTAAGTGCTTATGCAAAACTATTCTTCAGTGCCATACCACAGTGCTGTTACATTCTTTGCTTACTGATCAATTCCTCTGAGGTTGTCTGTGTGTGTGCATGTATACATGTATCTGACAGCCATGCTTTAGAAAGCTGCTTGGTCTTCAGGGCAGTTCTGCATGCAACTTTTGATGCAAACTTAAAAATTAAAAGCGTTCCTTTTTTTCTGCTCAGCCTGTAAAATGACATCCCCTAATATAAATTCTTAAAGAATATTATCAGGTGACCTTGCATTTCTTCAACTGTCTGCTCCTTTGGCTCTTCTACTTGAAGGTGAGAACTCAGAACAGGCAGTCTGTTTTGCACATGAATTACTTCTAACTGTGATTCTTCTGGGCTAATTCGAGCTCTTGGTGCCACTGGAACAGTCTGTTTCTGTGGAACTTTAAATAGAGGAACAATGGTAAATCATTGACATACTACCCAATCACACAATAGTACCATTTTTACATATATTGTGCTAAAATAACTCCAATAAATTCCTGCACCCACAAAACAAAATCCCAAGCACCTGTCTCCATAAAAAGCATCTTTAGCTACCTGTGAAATTCTTAGTGTGCAAGCACATTTGTGCATGTGCACAGAGCACCCTGAGTGGCACCTTAGAACATCTACTTGTAAGACAAAACACCGTGAAAAAGAATAGTGACAATAGCAAAGTACCCGTTCATCCACTTCTACATATAATTAATGTGGTACTTCCAAATTGTTTTGAAATCACTTTCAATTCCATCTTTCATATAAATAATCATGGATAATCAATGTTTCTCTTAATATGATGCCAGCTACCCCTTGCTAAAGAGCTTGCAAATAGAATACAAAACTTAATGGCAGCAGAATCACAGAATCACTTAGGTTGGAAAAGACCCTTAAGATCACCAAGTCCAACTGCACACCTAGACCACCACTGCCAAGCCCACCACTAAGCCATGTCCCTAACTGCCACATCTACACCTCTTTCAAATACCGTCAGGGATGGTGACTCCACCACTTCCCTGGACAGCCTGCTCCAATGCCTGACCACCCTCTCTAGGAAGAACTTTTCCCTAATATCCATTCTGAACCTCCATCAGCACAACTTGAGGCCATTTACCCTTGTCCTATCTCTTGTTACTTGGGAAGAGATCGACCCTGACCTAATTACAACCTCCTTTCATGTAGTTCTATGCCTATGTTCAGATAGTTGTAGCATGGAACCTGGGGGTTTCAGGACAACAGGTTGATTTCATTACTTGGCTTCTGCTAGGACTATCAGATCTGGTTGTGAAAAAGTAAATTCTTCCCTTGGCTGAGTATCAGATCAGCATTCAACTTCTGATACAAACAACTAAAAGGCACCACTCAGCAATGTATTCATTATTTATGAACTGAGTGGGTTTTTTCCCCACTATGTGTTTTAAATTAGCTTACTTCCATATTCCATTCAAAATACTTATAAAAATATGTTAAGTATTACTTCTGAAGTGGAAGAACCTGCATGATACTTCAGATAGAATTCACAATTCACCTCTGTATTAAAAAACAAAGTGGTGCTTTCTGCTCTCTCCACTGAAATATTCTCATGTTGGTAACTCAAACTACAAGATCACCACTATTAAAAAGATCAATAGTTTTAATTAATTTAAAACGTCCCAGCTACATCTCATTTCCTGCCATACTGCTTTGTGCACAGGAAAGAGCTTCCTGCATCACCTCAAAGTGCTGTTTCTTACAGTTAGTTTGCAGAATTTGACGAGAGCAGACAAGATTGTGGATAGTTTTCAGTCCTACTTAAGATGGTCTAAGAGTCATGGTTTAGGTAGTTCAGAGAATGCTCCTTCCCTAGCAAGGCGTAATGTTTCCTGCTGACAACATGTAGATTTATCAACAGGCAATGAAACAAAAGCACACGAGACAACAGCTGGATTTGCCCTTCTTCAGCAGAAGTCTCTCCTAGCCAGGGGAACTGAATGCCTACACACAGACAAATGCTCAACTGCTGGGTCAACTGCAACTAAAATCACTGAACTGAAACTGCAGCGTCACTGTTAAAGGACAATATGCATCATCATACATACCCTGATACTTATCAACATACACTGATATACATCAATCACTATGTTCCTCATTATCCCACACTTCTATTACCTATATCCAAGGCATGTTCATTTTTTACTGTTGGGCTTTTTTCTCCCCTCTTCTCAGAAGGAAGGAGGAGAGTGAAGAAAGGGAAAAGAGATCAAATAAACAGTTCAAGCCACCTGTCTTATTCTAATTAATTTCCCCTTGGCAATTGCTGACTTCTGAATAATCTGGCACTTCCATGTTGTATCTATACACTTCACAGACTTACTATCTTGATTAATATATTTTAAATACCTCTTTCCTCTCTTGTTTGTGCTTTCATAATTCATCACTGAAAATCAATGTGATGAAACAGGACATGGTAAATTCCTCATGTGTATCACTGACTTGCTATTTAGCATTCTGTCTTATCTCTAAGTGCTACCTTTGGCTTGGATTTATACAACAGAGCTTGGAAATATAAAAATAATAAAATAAAAAAGCAAAACCAACACTAATTACCAGTGGAATAATTGGTTGTTTTTGTAACTGATTCCTGTGCTTCAGAGATTGCTTTCAGTATTAAATTCTTATTGGCCTGTTTTGAAGGCGGCAATGAAGGTCTAAAGGAAATAAAAAAAGTAAATTAATTGTACAAAAATTGCACAGCAACTGTAGCCATGTTAAAGACAGGTATTTCAACAAGTTAATTCAGGCATAATACTAATAGAAATTGTCATCTACAATTATTTTATCCTAATCAGTTCTCAGTTGATCAATTCTCTAAGTGGATGGGGATCCACAAAATGGTCTAAAAATGGAAGTCCTGTGGTGTGATTTCACCTCTCAGCTCAAGTTGCTGTAAAACCATGTTACATCTGAAAGGCCTTCTCTGCCATTAATTCCTTCCCACCTCTGCCCACCACTCATCTGTTGCTATGTTTGTGCCGGCACCAATAATTATGCAGCTGTCCTGAGAAATACGATCCAGCTGCATAATTAGACTGACTGTATCAAAAACATGTTATTTGTAAAAAAGGCTTTCTGATTTTGTCTTTAGCATCGGCAATAAATAAATCAGATACATATGCTGTGGTTAAAGTCAACAGTGTATTAGCTTAAAATAAATCCTATACAAGCTAGCACTGTACGTCAGTAGAATCATCTCTAGTTTAAATGTTCTTTCTCTACTGCTGAAAATTAGATACAAAAAACTGATGTATTTTGACTAAAACCTGACATTCAGACAGAATTAGGGAGCAGAAAAAAGATAAAAACTTCTGAAGACTGTTTGGAAAGTTAAAATCACCTTAAAGAACAAGTGATAACTGGTTTGAAAACTATTCCTGAAAATAAATCAAAGCAGTTCTAATTGCCAAAAAATTATTTTACCACAATACATACCTGGCCTGAAACATGCCAACGTTAATGTTTTTTGCCAGTAAATTTTACTCAAATAATGTAAAAATTCACATTCTATTGTATCTTATATACAATAATGAAAACAGGTTACAAAATCAAAGGCAAAAGGGTGGCATAAATACGCATCTCATCCACAGAGTTGTGAGATAGTACAAAAAATATTGCAATGGCTTACTAAATTTTGTCTGTCAATTTTCAAAAGTGCAAACTGATTTCCCCCACTTTCAGAGTTTTTGATCATTAAATTGATTCTCGAAAACCCAGAATCTGAGATCTTCAGTACCTTCTCTCTGGCTTTGCAGGTACAGACACACTGCTGGAGATGCTTCCTGTTCGCAATCCATAGTCTTCCTCTTCCTCTTCCTCTTCTCCATCATTACAGAACTTTTTCACTTTGACTACCGAGCTTACAACAGGCAGCCGTCTCTTCCTGGAGCTTTCCTCCTACAACAAACAGAGCAGGCAAAACAGCTCATTCAGCATAGACCATGTATCAGTAAGGCAGCAAAGAAAGCACTGCAATTCCACCTAGAGCCAGGAGATGGAGAACTCCTATTCCAGTCGCACCAGCCTAGGACTATACAGTGTGTACATAAAAGTGACTGCACGGGGTAATATGAAGATCAGGCACATTTGCTCTGAAACATCTCATTGAAAACCTAACTCTAAATGACATTTAGGAAAAAAAAAAGAAAAAACTCCCAAGTACACACGAATTATCCAACACCTACAGAAAACCAGGGTTTTCAAAGAAATTTATACCGTACTTCAAAAAGAATCTGTTGAAAATCAGAGAGAAAAGTGAAATCAGTATCAATGACTTTCTCCTTTGTATCAATTCTCATTTCAGAGACGTGTAAGGATTCATTTCTAGCAAGCTGACATATTCCAAAGGATGCTAATTGTTCAACAGAGTCAGGACAGTGTAGTTTAGACACTGCAAGGTCCCTGATATCTCTTCTGGATGTCATTCATGATAAAGTAATAGAAGTAACATAAGACCTTTGTCAAACATTTCCAAAGTGAGATGTTCATGTCATTCATCAATGACTTATGTACAACCCTAAATAAATCACCACATTCTCATCTGCACTTCTCCATTCTCAAGAACAAAGACACCAGAATGTATCTTTGTAGAGCATTCTAGATTTCCAAATAAAATTAATTATCCTTTATATAGAATGAAGTAAGTAGTGGCAAAAACATAGAACTTCATGAGCAGCAATGAACACAGATGCACCTGCAATACAAGGTATGTAAAATACCTGCTTCCTTACAAAATTAGCAGCCATAATTATCTTCATTCCTCTCAAAAAAGGCTCTTCATTCATATGCATCAGCTAGGACTACCACTCTGCCTGGCTTAGCCTAGCCTCCAAAATACACAGAGCAGCAATCATGCTTTAGTTTGTCTTTGTCCCAAAGAATGCTTAACTGACATGGTTCTAAATATAAAAATAATATAATAATCCTAAAAATCAATGTATCTGGGCTAATAAACACCATGCCAAAAATCCTGATTTACAGAATTGTGTAAAACTGGGGTTATACGTAGCACTTAGTAAAGATCATGCAGTTTCAGTGATCTTAAATCAGAATTATAATTTCTGATTCATCACATACACCTTAATAATGTGCCAACCATTAGTCCAACTCAATATGACAGGAAGATGTACATGGTGATTAACTCTGAGATGCAGCAAGCTACCAGATGATGATGTCAAGTTATTAAATCTGTTTTAATCAGTGGACCCAAAGAATGAAATCTCAAACCTACTAGTACCAGTGACAGAAGTCTTTTGATTTCTCTGAGGTCAAAATTTTACTGCAAGCGTACACAGTAATTTAGGTTGCTAAGAAGAATAAACTTTTGCAGTAGCTTAGGTTGTACCAACCTCACTGCCCACTTTATCAGCACTGAGTTTGGAGGTGGGTCTGTGACCTTCCGCTAAGCTGCCAAATGCTTCTGGATTGCACAGCTGGCCTGTTTCCAGAGACCTGCTACCTTGTGTGTCTAACTGCTGGCTCCCCTGCAAGCTGCCCTGCTGTGACAATCTGGGCACATGTGCATGGCCATCTGCACTCCTGACAGCTGGCGGCCGGTAGATCTCAGCCGAGGGACGAGAAGAACCGTAAGTTACAGTCACAACAGGTTTCTTCCGTGACAAAGGATTCTCCTGCACGAAGTTTAGGTCTTCATCAATTAGATCATCTGGTTCAGGTTTAATGTCAATTACAGCTTCAGAAGGTGACAACTCCCTCAAAGGCTTGACAGTAGATGTTAAGTGAGATGCAGAACCATCTTCACAAGACTGCCTGATAAAAGAAGAAATTGCCAACTATTATCTGCAAGTCAAGTCCTGGAAAATGAGAACTGTCTACAATCAAAGCCAGGCGGGAAGAATCATTAAGGTATTATTAGTTATACAAATTTAACACACTGATTGATATTTTCAGTTTGGTTAATTAATCTAAGCCCATATGTTGCTTAAAGAACTGAGTTATGATTTAATGTTTTTTTATACAACGAATTGCAACAATGCTTTACTCTTCAAAACTACTTGTATCTTTCCAAGTGTCTGTACTCTTTAGAATGGCTACTACACTCACACAACTAACACACCTTCAGACAACACAATGTCTGAAGGTGTGTTAGGAAGTAGCCAGCAGCCTTACCTTGAGGCAGTGTTCCTCTGCTCCTGTGAGCTGGTTGAAACTCTGGAGTCATTTCTTTCAGTCCGAGTGCTTGACACTGCAAGAGGTGGCAAGACATCCTCACGCCTCCTCTCATCACTCACACATGAAGAGCTTTTGCTGGAAGGCAGGCTGCTCTCAAAGATACTAGGTTCTGAAGATTTTACACTGGTTGGTTCTGTGGAGACAGCTACCTTTCACTTTTACATTAAAGCACAGCAAGACCGATTTTGCAATTAATGTAGCTATGAAACTGCAAACAAGATGTTGCACAGGCCTGAAAATACAAGCTGAAAGCTGTTTCAGCTGAAAACATCATCAAGAAATGCAGAGAAATAAACTCTGGACTCAAAAATAAATTCTTTATCTCAAAATATACAAGAATTTTCTTAACAGTCTGGATCCAAAAGACCATATAAATAAAAAATTACCCAAACAGCTATGATTTTTTAAAACTCATTAGACATTTAACACTACACAGAAAAAATAAGCCTCCCTTCACTTAGAATTAATTTTCTTACTTACCAGTAGTCACAGATCGCAGTTTATCCAAAACACCATGGAGCCTCAAATAGACAGCAGACAGGGAAGAAAACAAATGAGAAAAAATAATTTTAACTTACATTCAGAGTAATCATCTTTCAGAAACCAACTGCCTTTTCCCCCCTATGACAAGCACCTCATTTATCTAAGACTTCACTTTCTATCAACCAAAGTATGTCTAATCTCAAAAGGGAAGCTTAGAGTGTCTTGCCTCCAGTATGTCTTACACAGGTAGAGTCTTCATCACATCATCTACCTTTGGGATTCAGTTGGTTTACATATTCAAAGCCAGTACTTCCCACCTTCCACTACAATCAATGGAGTCAATCAAAAGGAGAGATTCAAAAAACCTAAGTTAGAAGCTTAAAGCATAGCCTAACGTTTTACTTTGTATATGAACCTTTAATTACACAGCAGAGTTAAACATAATTTTAAGTACAAACTCAAAGAGTATGTGACTCATAGCACTTAGGATTCTCAGGATTCTTCCAGCATGCTTTGTATAGACCAACAATATTCTCTAAGACATGTTGGTGAGCAAAAACATTTCAGCGAAGTACCAAATTTGCCCTTTGCCTGTGAAAAAGGCACTAAGCTGAAGTAACACAGAAAATTACAGGACTTTAATATAATGAGGCTGCTTAAAAATAAACACACATTACAGTGAGAAGAAAGAAAAAAATCCTCAACACTTCAAAGCATATCTTGTTTGGAATTCAAACCTGATCATGGGCAAGTCTGTAATTTAGGCTGAGTATGGAAAGGAACTAAGGAACAAGAACATATTGAAAAGATTGCATGTGAGTATAATGAAGGCTTACACTCGTCCTCCTTGTGAGCTTTCACTAGAACACTTGTCAGCTGAGCTCTGGTGATGCAGATCAGCTTTCACACTGACCTCAGGATAACTGATCTGACTCTTGGTCCAGAGTAAGAAGTGGGGGCCAACCAGCAGGATTGCCAGCTCTGCCCCAATTGCTGTGAAACTTTTGCCAGAAGGCCCAAAATTACCAGCTACAGAGACAAACCAAGGAAGGCAGATCTTGCTGAGTACTGTATTTAACCAATATTTAAGAACATGAATATTCTGGGTAGTCTCTAGAAGAAATAAAAGTATATAAAACTCCCAACTACCATGCTATGTTAACACTTTTCCACCAGTCCCCTTACAGCTTACTGCACACATTTCATCTTGTCTTCTTTTAACCAATACCTACTTTGGTACCTAATAAAGTACTCTGACACTGAGCTTGTATTTATATATATATACATAATGTTGATACTGACTTAGGATTAAAACATTAACTATGCTTAAAATTTAAACAGGTGTCAAAACCCACTGGCAGTGCAGTATCTGAATATAGTCAATACACCATTTTACATACACAGCTATAAAACAATCTTGATTTCTCTGCTGAAATTTGCTTTCTCTACATATTCATTATTTTTGCAATGAAGTTTTAGTTTCATTTACAGAGCCATAAAAGTGTTTTCTTCTACACATTATTTTGTTATTTCTCATTGTATATCAGGATTCAGTCAAAACCCTAGGAGCTACACCCTCATCCACTTGAAAACCTCACTGATTTGTCTGATTCTTAAAACTACCATGAGAATGACAACTGCAGAATTTCCTGATACAGTGAAACCCTGAAGTTTCCCCTAAGCAGGCCACAAAAGGAAGAAATGTCTGAGTGGTTTTCAAGAAACATGTCCATGCTTAATTGTCCTTTATTATATTTTTGACAAATGCCAGGAAGAAAAATGAAACCTGTGCAAGTAAACTCAAACTATATCCACACAAGTAGCACTATCACCTGGATATCCATCAGTTTAAATAGTTAATACAGTGAATTTTAATAGCTGGAACTATTTTTCTTTTCCTGTCAATGTTTATGATTTCATAACATAGCCAACTTCTAAAATGTTTCTCTCTGGTATTAAATAATAGAAAAGCTCCTAAGAACTAATTACATACAAGAAATATTGGAAGTGAATGTAACCTGTCAGTAAAAAAATGTCAAAGAAGACAAACTGAAAAAGAAGAAAAATTGTAGTATTTCTCTCATCTACACAAAACAAAATAATATTCCTTAAAGCTCTATTAGGTAGGAGATTCAGAAATAAGATTAGCTTGAAAAAATGCACAACTCTGAAAGCAACAAAAACCTCTAGAGTCAAATATTTGAAACACAGATTTAATTGCAGGTTGCTACCATAAAACAAATTCAGTATTAGAAAATGCATGAGAAATATAATGGCTAAGTTTGTCACACCTGAATAAACTGCCAGGTGTTGAGAGTAGAGTTGAACTGTTGTTAACTTGTCCTGCTCACAGTAATTCTGAAGTTCTACTTTTGGTTTTTAGAGTTGGGTGGTGGTAATAAATAAATAGCCTGAGAGGTGGGAATACCTAAGCATTTGGTGCTAAGCCTTGTCAAAGACAGTATACAGAATTAGATCCACTGCTCATCTGCCCTGATATAGTAATTCCCAAGCACAACAGCAATCTGAAGAACGATTAGCATAAAAGCAAACAAATTGGTTTTTTACTTCTAACTACAGTGAAATATGCTCTCATGCTCAAAGTGGGTTTCACAGGAATTATTGTAAGTCAACATACAGCCCTTGCTTACCTGAGCACTTCATTCACAAATCTGACTGGCTTATAAACGAACAATGTAAGTCGTCCAGTCCTTTGCCATTTAACCACTATTTCAAAAGCCTAACTGGTGACAGACTAAAACTAATTTACTTGTAAGACCTGCAAAGTTACAGTTTTCATTAATGCAAGTTACATAATGGATAGACAAATAATTTTTTGAATTGTCAGGTTTCACTTATAGAAAGCAGTCCTGGACTACGATAGAAGTGTGACAAGTAGCTTGAAAACATACCAGACAGTAAACCTGACAGTATTGTTTCCAAGGAAAAGAGAAAGGTCTTCTGTCATCTGTTCTTGACTCTTCTTATTGGCCACCATAACCATAATATAATCAGGGAGCTCTTCATCTAATAGAAAGAGAAGTATGTTGTTTTAAAGTATAATAAATCATGGAAGACATAACAAACATCTTTAAACAAGTAATCACAGGGGTTTTTTTCTGTTTTACTATAGAGACCCTGCAGGCAGAGGATCAGGTAGCAAATTAACAAGACTTCAATTTCTTCTGAGGTTCAATACAAGTCTGATCTACAAGTGAGGAATAAAAGATAATCAACTTCACAAGAGCGTAAGCTGAAGATCAACATATTTAAAAAGTGAGTAAACAGAACAGAAATAAGGACAAGGTAAAAGAAACCTACTCTGCTGCCTATATCCTTTTTATTCAATACTAACAAACATCTACAATATTCATCCCTTCAAATATTGCCAAATACAGCACCTTATCCTTGTCAAATTTCCTTTTGTTACAAAAACAAATAAATATCCATTTCTGGTATGTGCATTAAACAAATCAAAACTGTACTAACTTCCAGATTTTCTACCTGCAAAAATAAAACAAACCCCAGCAACCTCGAGAGTGAATTTCTATTCCCTAATATATGCAATTTCACACACAGTGAGAAACCCATTCCCTTGCATACAAGGTACACCCACTCACCAGGATGGATAGGAAGGTGCTTAGAACCCAACATTAATACATTAAGGGTTTGGGGTATTTGGTGTTTGGCTTTTCACTTTGGCCTAGCTGTGGCCTCTGCTAAAGGACTGACTGGCAAAACCGTTGCTCAAAGGCAACAATTCTTGAGCACCGACTTCAATTTAATCAAACATCTCATGCTCTCCAATGCCACTCCATGGCATGACCTGAACATAACAATAGTGAGTGAAAACAGTTGAAAAATACACTTCAAATTATGACTTTGAACCAAGGCACTAAGACAGCTGTGCTTACTTAATCAAGCTAAGACAGCACACAACACTAAAAAGACCTACAAAATTTAAAAAAAAAAAAATCAAAATACAAATGAAAGGAATTGCCTTTCTTCTATGTCTATGTACACCATAAATAATTTATCTCTACCCTAGACTACAGAAATAACATTCACACAATGCACCTGCACTACTGCTACTCAATTGTCCCTACACTACCCATTCCTAGCTTAAACCCTACCTTCTTTTTGGTGGCTTTTTGTTTGTTTGGGTTTTTGTTGTTGCTTTTTTGTGTTTTGGTTTTTTAATCAATGTAAACTACAAGTTGCAAAAGATGGATTGATGCTCAGACCTAGGGACTTAGAATTAATTTTATTTATTGGCCAAGCTACTTTTAAACCTGATAAGCTGTTCAGGTGATTCAACATATGATAAAGTGAAGAAGCTATTTTAAGTATAGATAAAAACATAAGTTAGCACAATTACCTGCAACAGTATGACAGAAGAAAAGAAACCTTCTCAGTAACTGTTGGCTTATGCCAACTTAAATTGCATGTGAAACTACAGCCTTTTGAAAAATTTCCTAGTTGATAAATAATTAACTGTCTTTATTTTGCTTCAAATATATGAAGATTTCCTTTGTAAGCTCCACAGAACAAGTAATTTTCAACATATCTTGTTGTAGAAAACTTTTCAAAAGACAAGTAGCAGTTACAGAAAGAAACAAAAGCATGGTTCTTGTGCAGAGGCTAGAACAAGGAAGAACCAATTTTTACTAGTTACCTGAAAGAAGAAAGGGAGATTTTTTTGAAAAACATTACTTAAAAAGTTGTTCAAAATACACTAGTCTAAAGAAAAAAAACGTGAAAGATAACAGAAATTTCAAAACAGCGGTTTAAAAAGAAAAAAAACGCCAAGGCAAGACAGATTTGGCAAAAAAGAATAGAAAGATAGAGAAGTTCAGAAGCTGACAGAGAAGAAACTGCAGACATTGTATGCTGATCCCAGGAATACAGGAAACCTGTCCTCTGAATACAAGAAACAGAAGGAATACAAAGAAAGTATCATCATAGCTGTAATCAAAGATTGCTAGTATTCTACCAGCATCTTAGTATTAGAGACAAGAAAGATTTTAGTTTTTTTTCAAAATACAGATAAAAGCAAAGAATCAAGGACTGAGAAACTGAGACCTGGAATGATGGTAAAAAACCCCAACCAATCAAATAACAAAAAATGAGTTACTTAAAAAGTCAAGCTTTGAGATGATGAAAAAGGGGACTTCACAATAAAAAAATTCTGACCACGGTTTCTTGGCACCAGCTGAGCTCAGAATGTCAGCTCATAGGTGAGCTCCCTTCTATGGAGTCAATACATTTTTCCATAAATTCAATGCCTCCCTTAAAATAGTTAAGAAGATGAATTCAGGCTCAAACTACAAACTTTGAACTTGGCCCTGCAACTCATAGGATTTCTAAATTATGCTCTAAATTCCTTTTCTTCATCTGAAATCCAAGAAGCATCACAGACAACAACAATGCAGTTGCAGGACCGAGGTATTTTGTTTCCAACAGAATGCTGCGTTAAATTGCCAACTTTTACTGCTGCAGAAAACAGCTTCTCTGAAATGCAATATTCATTTAATCCGGGATTCAGAAAAAACGAACACACCCACAAGACCACAGACGTTCACACTGCTCACCTCTCCTGTCACAAACCAAACAAAAATCTCCCCCTGCCTCTAAGATTCAGATACGTCTTCCATCAACATTGGCTCAGTGCAGCTTAGTCTTCCCCTTAACAGTCACGCTCTTATATTTTAAAGGTTTGTCCCACATAATGTTCCTGACATGGCCTTTTAATTTCCTAAGACAGTCACTCATCTTTGTCCTCTCTCCTAATTTCAACAAATGCCTCACCCGCAATTCAAGAGGCTGTTAAAAATATGCCTAAGAAAGACTGATTCCATTTCAAAGTGGTCACAGCTAACTGCTGCTGTATTTGCAAGGCTCTTGCTTTATGTAGTTTCTCCTAATGGTTCCAAGAAATTTCCTTAGACATTCACAGCATGGTTTGTTTTTCTTACAAATCCCTTGCCACCATTTCTAAAAGCGAAGACTATTAGACTGACTTCTTAGTCATTTTCTTTTAGTTCTTAATATACTGATGTTCATATACTGCTTCCTCTTATGCTTAGACTATAATATTTTGTTAAGTATATCTCTTTCTTTCTTACTAGTCCAGCACTTAGGGTAATTCTCATACTTAAGGCTTCTGTATGCAGTAACACAAGTAAGTTCCATTCGCTAAGCTGGTTTTTTTCCTATGTAACAAAAATGACCTAGAGAAGATTGCTAAGCACATGGCAAAACTTACCAACATAAGCCCCCAGCTCCTGTAACTTTCCTTTTATAGCACCCTAAAAAATAACGAAATATTATTTAAGGGACGGATCAACGAAGTATTTCTAACTGCAAAGACGCAGGAGGCTTAGCAAAGTTTTTGTCTTTAACTGTTTGAACATATTGGTTTAACATGTTAACTTTTCCTAGTCTCTACTGCTCAGGATCGGAACGTTCTAAGAGCGAGGGACTGACAGCAGGGTAACGGCATCTCGCACTCTCTACCGTATTTCCCATGGACGGTTCCCAGCGCTACCAGACAACCTCCAACTCCTAGCTTCTTTCTTAAGCAGAGACCACCCGGACTCATAAGGTGCAAAGAAACCCGAATCTAGGATGGTTTGATAAAAGGTCATTCCCGTCTCAGCAAGGAAACAGAAACCTGCCAGGATTTCCAAACGGCCGAGGGAGCCGCTGGCAGGCCCTGCCGGTACCGGGGGCTCACACCCGGCCGAGCTGTGCGACCCCCGGGGCCGGGCGGGCTTTGCAGGGCGACAGCCACAGCCCCGGGGCAGACAAGACACCTGGCAGCTCTCCGCCGGGGGACACGGGTGCCCCGACTCCGCTTCCCACAAACGCGACTCTCCTGCTCCCGCCCCTCCCCGGGGAGTTCCCAGGTCGAAGGACCCCGCCGCCGGCAGCTCTGACGGATGGGCCGGCCGGAGCCCGGTGCCTCAGCCACCGGCCGGGCCTGCCCCCACAAGAGAGCTCGGCCTCCTGCCGCGAAAGGAGGGAGCGAGCCGGCTGCGTGTGTCTCACCCGGATCTTGCGGCTGATCTCGGTGCCGATCTCCATGACCGCGCCGAGCCGCCCCCGGCCCGCCCCGCTCCCCGCGGCCCCGGGCCCGGCTCCCACCGCCGCCCGCGCGGGTACCGAGCGCCTCACGGGCACCGCGCGCGGCCTCCGCCCGCACCGCCCCCTGCCGGGCGGCGGCCGCACCGCCCAGCCCGCCCCGCAGCGCGGCGGGAGCGCGGGGCGAGGGAAACCGAGCGTGTGTGGGGTTACCGGTGGGGCCTGCTCGGATTGCCCCGCTGGGGAACCGGGGGAACCGGGAATGCCGTCACAACCACACGGTGATTTTAATAGCAATGCGCTTTCGGAAAAACTACACGATTTGAAGATTTAGTTATCTCTTAAAACCAAATAAATTATGCTATGGCTGTACACAGAGTATTCAAGCAACTTCTAATGCCACACTATAGCTATGGAAGTTTCCTGGTGCCCACCGCAATCACTTTATCACCTCCCTTTCTCAGCAGGGCAGGAGAAAGCAAATATAACAAAAGGCTCATGTGACGAGGACAAGGACAGGAGAGATCACTCACTGATTACTGTCATGGACAAATTTTCATTGGGTGAAAATTAGTTAAATTCATTAACAATCAAATCAGAGTAGGACACTGAGAAATAAACCCAAAACTTAAAACACCTTCCCTGCACACCTTCCATCTCTTCCTGGGTTTAACTTTACTCCTGATTCCCTACCTGTCTCCCCCAACACAGGGGTTTGGGAATGGGAGGTTACACTCAGTTCATCATCTCCTGTCTCTGACACTGCATCCTTCTCTCCTGCTCCCAGCAGAAACACTCTGCCACAAAGCCTGTACACTCACCTCTCCAATGTGAGTCCTTTCCATAGGCTGCATGCAATTCCTCACAAAGGCCCTGCCATGGATCCCTTCCGTGGGGTGCAGTCAGTCCTTCAGGAGCAGGCTGCTCCGGTGTGGGTTCCCCACACAGTCACAAGTCCCCACAGCAAATCTGCTCCAGCGTGGGCTTGTCTCTTCACAGGGTCACGGGTTCCGCCAGGAGCCCGTTCCAGCACAGACTTCCCACAGGTTCACAGCCTCCAGGGATCCATGTGCTCCAGTGTGGGTCTTCATGGGCTGCAGGTGGATCTCTGCTCCCCCACTGACCTCCATGGGCTGCAGGGCACAGCTGCCTCACCGTGGTTTTCACCAGGGGCTGCAGGGGAATCTCAGCTCACATGCCTGGGGCACCTCCTGCCCCTCCTGTACTGACCTTGGTGTCTGCAGAGCTGTTCCTCTCACATATTTTCATTTCTCTCTCTGGCCAAAATTTGCTTCTGTGCAACAACCTTTCTAGCCTTCTTGTCATCCCAGAGGTGCTAGCAGTGTCGCTGATGGGCTTGGTCTTGGCCAGCCGAGGGTCCATCCTGGAACTGCGTGGCATTTCCTTTACCAGATGTGGAGGAAGCTTCCAGCAGCTTCTCACAGACATCACCTCTGTAGCCCCTCCACTACCAAAACCAGCCACACACACCCAGTACAAGCACTTACTGCTCTTACTGCTACAAGGGATCAGTTGCAGAGGGAGGAATAACTATGTGGAGAAAAACTTACAAGGTAAGCATAACAGTAAGCAAAATACAAGTAATATTTGAGGCAAACCATTTAGCTTTTGCACCAATGCCCCAGATTCACTTCAGCTGATTTAGTGAGCAGTAACATTATAGAAAGCCCAGCCTGCAGATAAAGGGTCTTTTACAAGTAATACCACTGGTTAAAATAAACTCCAGGCATTGTAGTTAACAGCTGTATTAATCCTTTTCTGCATCACTGTTCCTAATATAAATCAAACATCATACAGAGATAGCTTAGACTAATTATTGCTAATGATCTGAGCTGTTTGCCTGACTCCACTTATAATATATTGGTATTACAGTGAGAGGGAACCAATAACAAATTAATTTAATTACGCCATTCCATTTAAACCTTTAAGAGACACATTTTGCTTTCTTGCGATTTCAAATACATTGCACTACTTTATTATTGGAACAACAGAAATAATTATTGCAGTACAGAAACAGGAATTCAGTTTATTTAATAAGTAAGGGATTTACTTTAGAAAGAGATCCTGTGTTTGAAAAAGGTTTCCTTTGCGAATAACAACAAGAGCTCATTGCTTCAAGTTCAGCACTACATTCTGTGTAGGAAAACTGCCTGTTTTCTTCTAATGGGAAAATTCTATAACTGTAATTAGTTACTTAGTAGAACATGTTCAACACTTCACAGTGACTTGTAAGTAAAAATGAATCTTGCACACATGAAATTGCAGACTTCAAGCATGTGATAAACATACGGTATGGTCATTTTTCTAGCATTCCTCTCTACTATCATCAAAAGTATACAATGATGCATAAAGACCCAACCATCTCTTGATTTGTCACAAGTTAGAAATAGAATGATGAAAAAACAGGAAGGCTTCAGAGCCAAAATGTGATGAATAAAGTGAATTTCTTTAGAGAACAGCTTTCAGATTTAGAATTAGAGGTATTTTGACTTTTCAGTTCATGAAGTCACTATTTTTCATGGTGTAAATTCAGATATTTTTCCACATGACTTCTTCATTGTTTCAGCACTGTGGGAAAGCCCCTTTAACTAGCAGTTTCCAGATTATCCTGCTTGTGTTTTTTATCACAAATGGGTAACTCTCCACTAGGCTAAGGAGTATATACTTACATACCACTTTTCTGCCTGGAGGGTGGCTGATTCTGATTCCTGTTTGGCTTGCTTCCAATTTTCTTTTTTAGTTAATACGAAGACCTGATGCTGAACAGTTTCTCCAGAATTGAAATAAGATAAATATTTGCATCAACCTTTAATCTATTGGCTAATACACTCAACTGCAGTCACACATTTGGACCAAGATGAAAAGAAAAAAACAGCCCTACAAAAACCTGTCTCAGAAGGGAGGATTCAATAAGAAAAGAAATAGCTTTATCCCTGATCCACTATGGGCAGACCATATTCAACCCAAGGGGCAGAAACTTTCCTTTGTACCTATAGACCAAGGGGTGCAAAATTCAGCTGTGGGATATTGTTAATTTCCTCACATAAATTTCAACAACAGAGTAAAGAGTATGGCAAAGATGAGATCAAGAACCATGAATGTCATGAGTATTGACCAGGGCTTGAAGGAGGAAGCAGAAGCTCAGTATTGTGTCCTGAGGTAATCTCTCTACATCTTACTGATGTGTCTTTATTGGGGTCCATCCCATGTTCATGGACGCCTTTGCCTCTTTGTCCCTTTTATTAGAGTTGATAGTTGGAGCAAAGAAGGTGAGATTCTTTGCTCTAGAGTCTAGATTCTAGACTCTAGAGCTGGTGAGATTAAAAAAATAAGGTGGGGCAACATGGAGAAAGTGCAGAAAAACACAAAGTTAGGATACAAACTGGGGTTATAAGAAGAAAAAAGAAAAAAAATTATTTGTGGATAAAAATGTGATGAGCTTCAAAAGAAGATGTAGGCTGTAGAGGAGCATATTGACAATGTCCTAGCTGTCTCATTTAAGATGAGGTGTTGTCTCTAATGCAAATGAAAAGAAGGAAAATGCAGCAAGAACCAACTATGGAAAGCAAGGGAAGTCTAATAAATGTAAATTCTAGGCAGGGAATCAGGCAGGAAAAGGGTGTGATGAAGAATTAGAACAGGAAATGCGACAGATATGAGAATTCAGACTTTGTTTCCTGTATGAATTGTTTAGAAATAGGAGAGGGTGCCTCTGTAACCCTGAATTTTCATGGCTTGGATTTTTCATACATTGTATCAGTCAGTTTTCTCCAGCAAGTAACTGCAGTTCTGTCCTCTAGCAGAGACCTTTAGAAGAGGGTATCCATTTAAGTTAGTTCAAGATTAGTTGATTTTACTCAACGTAAGATTCCCCCAAAGTAATGTTTTATATATATTGCTTATGGACTGCTCATCATAATGATGGCTGATGTATGGAGCGGGAAAAAAGAGATACTCCTCTGATCTCGGGAAAGACGATTGTCTCTATGAGAAATAACTCAAAAGAATTGATTATAGTATAAAATTACTTACATATTTCAGCTGAGATTAGTGTCCTCGTGAGCAACTTGCTATTTGCATAGCTGACCTGCAAGTTAGACCTGCTCAGACAGTAGCATGTTTGTGCACTTTACGTTACCAAAACACTTTCGAGGTTTTACAGTTATTAGTCCGTGTTCACACACTCACTTTACCTTTTTCCTCATCCCTGAATGGTTCCAAGTTTGTATGTACTTTTGCCTGGTTCACTCAATGCGGAGAGCCATAATATTCCAAGTCACATGCAACAGCTGTTGATTTCACACAAACACACAGATGTCTTCATATACTTGTGAGACTGGAGCACAGCCCCTCGTGTGGCCTTTGCATTAGTAAAACACTGTAAATATTCCTGAATTTATATGCATTTAAAGCTTGCTAAGACAGTTGTTATTAGGGGTATAATTTCTACTAACACTTCCGGGAGTTCTTAAGTCCAGACAAGGGCTGAAAGATCAGCCTTTAGTCTGCATTTTTTTGCTATGTATCTCACCAACAGCTGAAACTTTGCAAGGACATAAATGTATGTCCATAGGTCATTTGGTAAGGCACATAGGGATTAAACCTTGAAAATATTTCCAAGCTGCATGAAAATAAGACCAACAGAGTTTTGGTAAGATATTTTCCTTAATTGGAAAGGCTTAAAATAAACGATCATATGATTAAAAAAAGCAAGGATTGCCTGCTATTTGTTGTAACCCCTATTTCTGTAGTGCCCCTGTAGCCAGAGAAGCAGCTGTTCATTGCTGACATTCTCCCTGCCAGGCATTCCAACTCTCTGAGGTAATGGGCTACAAGCATACGGGCCTTCGCTTTAATTCTTTCAGCGTATCCTTCCGCATGGATAGAGCGAGGGGAACGCCTCCAGGAAAAGAAATTAAATGCACACACACAGAGGCACCCAGGGACGGCCGATTTGAAAATATTCCTGAGAACGCACTTTGCGCTCATGCGGCACAGCGTCACATGAAAGAGGCCGCCTGAAGAGCTGGCCGGCACAGGTTTATTTTGTTGTAGTATTTTCTTCCACCACCCCCACCCCCCTCCCACCCCCCCCAAGCTCTTTACCGAGTGGAATGATATCCAGAGCAAGTTTTTTGAGACAGGAAGTGAGGAATGTTTTCACTATGAGTGATCTGAGAAGAAGGTGGGTTAGCCGAGATAGCAGCTGTTTGGGACAAGAGGAACACAGTAAGTCAGTTCCCGAGGAATACAGATGAGATGGCTCCGGGAGAACAAGGCGTGGAGCGCTGGGGGGTTTTTTCGGCTACACGTATGTGAAAGGAGACCCGGTGTCTTTGGATCGCGGTGCAAGGTAAGGGGAAAGAAAACAGCGGGCACAGTAAAACATAGCAGGTGATCTCTGCTGTGTACCGTAAGGCTGAAGAGTTTCCACCATTTGCTTTTTGGAAAGTAAAGGCTGAGGGACAGTGCTTCTGGAGGTAGGGGAAGTTTGAGATATGCACTTAGTGCTGCTTTCTCAGTCCAAGAGTCGTGTCAAAGATTAACTGGTAAAACAAGGAGAGGGTGGAGTATTTTGATTCTTTTTTTGGCTGATCAAATATTTCTGAAATAAATACATGTATTTCAATAATGTGAAGTAATAGGAACCCTTTTTCACCTCATATATTGCAGTCTTATTTTGATTACTGTCATTCATGCAGGCTATTTAAAATATTTGTAAAGTAAAATGCTAATAATTGAGGAGGGAGTGGGAGGTAAAGGTAAAGGGGAAAGATATCACAGTGCTCAGTAATCACCTATTAGTCACAGCCATGTTGCTGAAATTCCAGTATAGCATTTTTGAAACTACAGGTTTCTGTTGAAATATAAAGGCACCAAGTTTGGCCACTAAAGACATTTTTAGCTGTTGCATGAAAATTCCAGGCTTGGTAAATAAAGGCTTGTTATTGTAAAGGTCATCAGTTGGATTTGTAACTCTTGGCAGTACATAGCTGTGAGTTTTTGCTAAAGTAGATTAAAACAATGCAGGTAGGTCCAAATTTAAAGTAATGAGCAGGCAAATTTGAGAGCACCTAGGACTGCAGAACGCTCAGCTGCTGAATAAAACCAGCACAGCTGTGTTTGCAAGAACTACACATGGCTAGCAGCAGAAGATATTGAATGATACCTCAGTGTTATTCAGCAAACTTGCCTTAATTCTACAATATTTATTACATGTTAGGAATTTTTTTTAGTTGGTCTGTTGTGATGTGGTCTGGAAGTTAATTACTTAAGTTTTTCTTATTAAAAATGGGTTTCAGGAGTAATGAAGATTATGCCAGATGTACTAAAATAATTTAGGGTAAATGCTCAGTGGAGCATTAAATGCAAACAATGGATCATAACCTGGAGAATGCTCATGGCTGGCACATTCTGAAAATTCCGCTCTAAACTTCCTTCCTACATTTGCATTGTTACCTGTTTGCATAGTGAAAAAACTGGAAGTCTGAGGCTGCCTCATTAGATGGTTTGGAAATTTCACCTGTCAGGGTAACCGCTGGTTAGTGATTTTTTTTTTCATCCTCTTAGAATGTTTTTCTAAGGGTTTTGATAGGGGCATAAAAGATTGAAAGTCATTCATATTCAGTGTTACTCTATCAAACCTGAGATTAAAACTTCTGCATTTCCGACTAGCTTTCAGAGAGGAGTAAATTTGTTTCTCTCATTGCTCTAGCACCAAAGAAAACACCTAACTGTGTGAAGAATGTATTGGAAAATGGGCCTTGAGGACGTGAGCTGAGATCAGCCAGCCAAAAGTTACTCTGCCAGGAATAAACCCAGTGCAAGATTCTGCTGGCAGTGGACAGGGGACTAAAAGCTTCTGTCTGTAGAGCATTCCCTGCATGCTGTTCAAGCAGGGCTGGATTTGGAGGATCCAAGTGCAGAGCAAGTAATAAAGTGAGGATTCCCTGTGTATCCCTAAATTTTTCAAGGCAACCTGTTGTTATCTGTTGTTATTTATTCTACAGCTGCACCCAAAAATAAATTAATTGGTGTTTGGGTGAGGATTGTTTTCTCATTCAGCTAGGATTTTAGGTGGTATCTGTTGAGGATGGGGGTTATGTAGAATGGTAGAACTGCTTCAAGATTATCAGAAATAATAATTGAGGGGGGAGTGGGAGGTGAAGGTTATGAAAATGATTATTGAATATAAAGCTTTCATATGAAGCATTATGAAACTTGCTTCTGGTCATTCTTTGGAGTAGGGTTGCAAAGATGTCATTGCGGTAAAATGCCATGCTGTCTCCTCTTTCCCCCCATTTTTAGGCTTTAATGTCTTTCCACCTTCCTTTCTTTTTTGTGGTGCTGCTGGCTAGGGAGTAGGGAGCCTGATACGGGGTTTTCAACCTAAAGAGTTTTGGTTATGTTGGATAAGTTTCTAGGTGGGTATATAAATCTCCAAGGACAATGTGGTATCTGTTTACAGCTATACCTTTGAGTTTAAAAACAGGTGTGCTAGGAAAACTACTTCTTCCGGTTCCTCCATTCCAAAGAAACGTGTATCCTCACTGTTACTCCTGCCTGGTCATCCTGAGAGTCCTCAGAAATCAAATTATGCCTTTTAATATGTGCTACTAATACATGCCAGCATGGAAAAAAAAAAAATAAAAAAAAGAAAAGTAGGCGTCTGTTTTCTTTCCCCGTTCGGTCGGAGCCGCAGTGTCACTAGAGGAGCAGAGCAGCGCTCCCTCCCCGGGCAGGAAGCAGCGCGGAGTTGGGTTGTCCCGGGCGGCGCTGCCCAGCCCAGCGCGGAGTTGTCCCGGGCGGTCCTGCCCTGCCCTGCCCTGCCCTGCCCTGCCCAGCCCAGCCCGGCCGCGGCACTGGGGTCGCTCCCGCCGCCGCCCCGCACAGCCAGCTAGCCCAGGGCAGAGCAGCCTGACCTAGGGAATGGCATCCCTGCACAGACCAGCGGCGAGGAACTCCGTGATCTTTAAGGCGCCTTCCAGCCCAAACCTTTCCGTGGCGTTATGGCAAATTTCACAGACTAGGGTCCGTGCGGTAAGAAAACACTTCGCAAAGGAGAAAGGCAACATTTGGGATGGAGTTGACGGAAGGGGAGGCGTGAAAGTGTTTGCAAAAGGTGGGGAAATGGGTGGCTACTTGTAGTCTGGGTAAGAGTATGTTTTTCAAGGGGAGATTAGAAAATAAATGGTTCTTAGAATTCACATACTCTCTTGGCGACCCAAGGCGTAACCTGAAGCATCATACAGCAGTTTAGCATAAGGAATAATGGCCCAGTTTGCTGTAATCCGTGGAAGATTAGAGGAATTGCACTTTAATTGTCTGGTAGGAAATGGCTAAGGTGTGAGTTTTAATGCCTCCCTTGCCTTTCTTTTTTTCTCCTTTATCATTTATAGGGCTTTGTTTTGTGTTTAATCCAACAGCAGATAGTGGCTGAGGCTGCACGATGCTCTGAAAAACAAGCCCGATTGCTGGATTTGCTCTTAAAGAAAATGTCTTTGTTCAGTATTACAAATACCTTAGGCAACTCAGATTTCATAGACATATTTTGTTTAAATACCGATTCAGTTCATAAATACTTATTTTAAGACATTGCAGTCACACCTGATTAGGACTCGTTATTCACTTGCAAGTTTGAAAAAAAGAGATGAACTTGCCAAAAACCAATGTCGTCTGTGGAAAAACCAGAAACTCTGGTACTTATTATTTGAATACATAACAGCTCTGCATTTTGGAAAGGTAGACTGATTATTTAGATTTAGAAAAAATATACATGTTGTTTTTCCCATGTTACCATTCCCCTTTCAGTCTAAGTGTTTCTAATTCTTGTATTTCTTCTCTTTCTCTTTTTTTCCTTACTAGGACTCCAGTGGATGTCTCTTCTCCTTGTCTCTTGGTGGAAAACTTGCTTGGCTTTAATGGATACTGCTGCTGCTGGTTGATCTCTGGAGACTTTACAGCTCCTTACTTTTTGAGAGGAGATAAGTTCTCTTCCCCTCTCAAGATCTCAGTGGTAGTAGCTCTTTATCGCTAACCATCTCTGGGGGGAAAAAGAAGATGCCTCTACCTTTTGGGTTAAAATTGAAACGAACTCGACGTTACACAGTATCCAGCAAGAGCTGCTTGGTGGCTCGGATCCAACTGCTCAACAATGAATTTGTGGAGTTCACTCTGTCAGTGGAAAGCACAGGCCAGGAAAGTCTGGAAGCAGTGGCTCAGAGGCTTGAATTGCGGGAGGTAAGCGAGTTCTCAAGTGAAGGCATAACTTTAGTTTCTGGTGCTAGATGCCCTATGTGGTAAACCCTTGCCATGTAGGGAAATCAGCTAATTTACTGGAGCAGCTATCCTGTGTTCCCATTGTTTCTTCACCTTCTGGTCTTTATGGGGACTTGGATTGCTCCAAAACAGTTGCAAACTTATGTTACAGAGCTTAGGAAATGTCCAAGGGGAGGAAATGTGAGAAGTGTTGGTGAATAAAAGCTTAGAATGATAAACAAAGCAACTGTTTTTTAAAAGTGACAATGCTGAAAATTCTACTTTTAAAAACCCACAAAGCAAGAAAATAATTTCTGTCTAAGCAACATGGTTGAAAATTACTGCAAGACTTGAGTCAGCTTTTAGCTAGGGATAAGACAGAGTGTTATTTGTGTGCATGTATTTTTTTTTTTTCTAATGGATTAAGGCTGTGAAAAGAATCTAAAGCACAAAATGTGGCAAGTGTGCTAGTGATCAACTGTTTGTCTTGCTTGTTTAAATACCACAAATATATTTGCAGACACTGTCTTGGAGCTCATATAGATTGAGTGCTGGTCTCATAACGAAACTTGGTTTGTGCTAGTTGAATATGTAAATTCTGTCCAACCTGATTTTTCCCCAAAAATTCCTTATTTGATATTTTGAAGGATTCTTTTGGAACTGATATTTACTCTTCCACACATCTAGTGATTATTCCTACATCTCCTGTGTTGAGTGAATTCCTTCTGGAATGCTAACCTGTGAAATTTTAGTAGAAATCTACACAGATTACCAACATATGAACCAATATAATTATTTTATAAAGTTGTTGAGCATAGGTGGTTTGAATGTGGTATTTGAGTGCTCTCAGTCCTGGGTGAACTGGCATTTCCCAGTAGAGTCTGAAAAGGTTTAGTTTAGTTCATTTTGTGGCCATTGACCTGTGACAGCATGTGCACTTTTGGGGGGCAGGAGAGAGAAAACTAGTGATACATGTTTATTGTTGCTAGCATTGTTCTGAAAAATTTGATTTTGTTCTGTTCTGTGGTCTGCCATAGAATGACCTTTTGATTATGGGACTCAAATACAGGAAGAAAACCCTGGACTTGGGTAACCAAAATATGAGTAATTGTGAAAATATTTGACTAATAATAAATATTTGCATTTAAAACAATGGTCTTTTAAAACGTTATCTTTTTATTGTCAAGCAATGGCGACTGTTTGTAACTTTGCTGAAATACTGAGAAAATGTATTTAGAACTCAATCCTGCAAACATTTATTACTTTACCCAGCATGCATTACTGTAGGATTCCACAGTGGGAAATGCTATATATAGCAGTTGGTTTCAGAAATACTTTTTATTTGTTCTGTTTGGAGAATAATAAATAAATGAAATTATGTGGAGCCATTAATCTATAAAGGTTTGTTTATTGTGGTTGTTTTCAATTGCAATATGCATTCTTGTAGAGTCTCCAAATTTTTTTGCAGTGTGCAGTTATTTTGGAAAATGTAGTACTTTGCAAGGGTATGCCTTGTTTTTTTTAATCTTTCTCCTTCTAGGAAAGGGAAAATCTAGCTATTCTTGTAGCCTTAGTGTTTACAGAGGACACATCAGATACTGTATATTTAGAATTCAATGATTGTTGTGTGGATGGAGTTTGTCAATTTTATATATTCACTTTCAGATGTAACTTTTAAGTCACAAAAAGTATAGAATTATTACTGTTTGCAAAATGTAGAGGCTTTGTCTTCCTGAATGATGACTGCTAGCTTTTATTGAACTAGTCACAGAGCGCTGGAGATGAAGTTTTTTTCAGCTTTTCTTCATTATCTCTGTCTTTGGAGCCACTCCTAAAAATCTTTTTAAAAACAAAAAAAAAAAAAAAAAGAGAGCAAGAGATGCAATTTCCTCAATTAAGAGTCATATATCAGACTAAGGGAGTTGACAGTACACTATTGAACTCTGAGCAGATTCCTTCAGTCATGCATTCTTGCATGGATTATTTTGGCAGGAAAATGTGTTGCAATAAAAGGGAATGGAAAATAGGGATATAAATTACTTTCCAAAGCTTGCATTCAAAAAATGTTGTTCTGCCTTTAAATAGTCAGATTTGCCAAGCAGATACTGGATCATTCCTGACTGCTTGCTTGGTAGAAAGTTTACAGAAAGAAAAATGTGTTCAGCACTTTTCTTAAATCTGCAAAACCAGATTTAGTTCTTTGATACTGTAAGCTACAAAGTATTTTTGAAAGATGTTGCATATGTTTAGTGCACTGAGCAGCCTTAAAGCCTGCATGTGAATCCCAAGTGTTAAACATGAAAGTATGACTGTTTATTTGAATACTGAGACTCAGGAACATTCTCAAATCCTAGGTGTCAGGTTCAGATTGCTGTATATGGCCTAGGCATTTAGGACAAGCAGTTCTCAAGCATTTGCAAAACAGTTTATTGCATGAGGCATTAGGGGAATCTCTACAATTTTTTACACATTCGGTGGTAACATTTGTAAATATCTCTTTCTCTCTGGTGTAGTCTGAAATTACTGAATTTGGACAGTGAACTGAACTGGTTTTAGTGGTGTGCCATCTTTTAAGATATTTGTTTTAACAGATCTTTATGTAAATGAATAATCTTCAAATTATGCATTGCATTACTAAACACTGATTTTCTTTGGATTTTCCAATTAGTACTTCTCAGTTTCCAAGTTGTATACTAGTATGGACACATAGTTAAGGTTTAGGAAGAGTTACATATGTTGGCAGTTTTGGTTTTTTTACTGAATGGTAAACTTTACAGAAAAATGAAATGAATTCATTAAACTGAGTACCTTCTGGTATTCCTAGAATGTGACTCATCAGGAATGAGTATGTAATCCAGCTCTCTTAAACTGAGGAACTGGGGAAAGTAGCCAAAGGGAACAATGAACATAAGTTACTTACCATTTGTAGCACAGCCTGTCTTTTATCCTGTGAGAGAACTATAACCAAACTTGATTTATGCAAAAAGCTGTTATAGAAAACCATTCTGGAATCACAAGTTTTGAAAAACTGCTGAGAACTTTGCTTGTTAACTACCTTAAAAAGGTGTGTGCAACACTGCTAATCTTGCATCTGGGGCATGAGTATGCAAATTAAATCATTGAAAATATAGAGATTAAAAAAAATTGTAATAGGTTTGGAAGGAGATGTTATAACTGGTGTCTTTCTCTTGTTGATTTTTTTTTCCTTTTTGTTTTCTAATAACACTTCTGAACCAGAGAGAAGGAGCAAATTCTGCTTCTGCGTACAAGCAGAGTCTGGCTTAACTGCAGATATGTGGTAGAGTAGAGTAGAGTATGAGTATTTTTCTCATAAAAGTATGAGAACCAATGGTAGGGAACTTCTGTGGAGAGTATGTGTTGTGCATATGCAAGTTCCTGTGTTTGTTTTGGACATGAATAGGAAAAGGAAGCAAGGTTATCTGGATCCTGAATAACTTCAAAGTTCTGAAACAGTGCTTCGGAAATGCTTGAACCATGCTGTGAAACTTTGCTCTGAATTCTAAAACATCAGATCTTTCTTGGAGAAAACATCTAAAAATACCTTTAATTCATTGTAGTAGTTTCTTAAATGTGTTTTGCATATGAAAAGAGTGTTTTTAAAAGAAGACCAAGTGCACCCGTAAATATTCTTATGTCTGTATGTATTAGTAACCATATTGACTGACAATAAAAGTTGGTCCATGTCCTGACAGAGGGGTCACTAACATAATTATGTTTATGCCTTGTATCAAAGTCTGACAACATTTTAGCTGATGCTTGCAGAAATAAGTGGAGAAGCAGTGCTCATAGTTGAGCTGCTGTGGTTGCCTCTCTGAACCAAATTTTCCTTAAAATTAGGAAAGAAGGAATTAACATAGAGGAATGTATAAAAATGCAGACCTTCAGTGTGTAATCTGATTAGTTTTAAAGATGCTATGTTATTGAAAAGCAAACTTGAATCCATCTAAAACATATATTAATTATGAGTGTGTGATAATTGTGATTCAGGAACCATGATAAATTAAAGGATAGAGTAGTCAGGCAAAAATCAGTGACTGCCTCAGTGCAATTATTGTCGTTCTTCCTTTCTCTGAAGAAAAAAAGATACATATTCAGATAAAAGATTTATTTGCACTCAGTCTTATTAGACTGAGGAGCACAAAATTAAGGTTTTTCCCTGAAAACAATAGTGGCAATTAGAAAGCCTTGCCCCTGATTTCTTTAGCATTTTTATAAAGTTAAGTCATCATTCTAATATACCACTTAATTGCATTTTTTACCATCATGTCTGTGAATTGCTGTACAGTTTTATACCAATTTTTGCAGAAGCAGTTTTCTCTTCTTCTGAAGCAAAGGCATTAGTTTATTGTTTAGTATTTTTAGAAGGCTTTGAAATTTGTCTTTCAGTTAAGCAATCAGAATTTAAACCTCTGATGAATGGAAACATGATACTACTTCTAATGTGAGTGATGTGTAAAGTGAGAGGCAAAAGCAGTTATGTGAGTTCATCCTTCTCAGAGCCTTGAACAGTGGTGGGAAAGAGTAACGTTTTTTTTTCAAAAGAAGTATATTTCTGCATTTCTGGGTCATGTTGATAACTGACCTATTTCTGCAAGAGGTTAAAATGTGTCTTGGATATCATGTTTTCCGTGCACTATGAAGGTATGGCTCTTTGGCTTCTAAATTAGTTGGCTTACCTTTGCCAAATGTCCTGATGAGTCTTCCTTGCCTGCTAGAAGATTGTTTATTCAAGATATTTGAAGGGTGTAAAACACAGTGTATTGTGATTTGTACAGTGTTTCATTTGAATAAACTAGAATACATCAGATTACCTTGCAAGGTATTGATTTGTTTATTTATTTCTTATCCCTTCTGTTTTGCTTTAAGCTATAGCTGGCAATTACTTTGTTTAAATAGCATTTGTGAAATCCATATTAGAGTAATTAGAAGAAAATAACTGTATGTGTGAGTGTTGGAAAAAAGGTTTCCATCATGAAAGAACTAAGGTTTAAGAATGACTTGTCTCTTTATTTATATAGGTACTCTGCTAAATATCCCTTCTGCAGCTGCAGTTGAGGAGCTTGTCAGTGCTAGAACAACAAAAACAGTATAGGCAAAAGTACCCTAAGGTAAATAGCTTCAATATGGGGGGAAAGGGAGGGTTGTCCTCCTATTTCTCCAAGAAGAATTGGTTATGGTAGTATGTGGAGAAGTGCAACTTTCCACTTGGTGGCTTACATGGTGGTACATGATGAGACTCACAGAAGTTTTTTACTCCACCACTTCAGGGAAGTCTTGGAGATTGTACACTGGCCAGTCCAGGCTGCTCTGCGTCCTTTCTCTGCTAGAGACTGGGAAGTTTTGTGGAGTTGGTTATCTGCTGTGATAAGAATGGAGTTTCTGGAGAATTTTCAAGGCCTGTTTTCTCCTGTAGCTCTTAACATTTGGATGTAGGGTAAAGCTTTCATTTGGTATCTGGCAGTTGTGCTTAGTACAAGACTATTGACCCAGTTCTCCTGCTTGTGGTTTATTTAAACTGTGGTATCCTGATAGCAGGAGCTGTTCTGTATCCAAGCATATAATAAAGCTAGACATGGTGGAGCCCTTGGGCTAACTGGGATTTTATGAGTTCAGCTGCAGTGCTTATCCTTCCATAATGAGGAGGTGTTTTCCACATTCTGATCAGGAAAGTCTTATGGTTTGTTTTATTTATATGTACCAGTGTTTCCAAAAGAGGAAAAGCCTCAAAATATATCTTGATTGCATTCTTCTGTAAATCCTGCTATTGTTTTCTGTTTTTTAATTTCTTGCCTCGCATCTTAGGATGGTGATTCCTCAGGTACCCTTGAGGCAGGTAGCCAGACACATTAATTAGCCCTGTACTGTATTAACTGCACTGTATTAACCATTAGAAAACAATTCTCTTTTCCAGTCTATTTGTAACCTATGACATATTTAGTAAGATTTATAAGATAGGATATGGAAATTAACGGGAGAATATATTATTAAATACGTAAGGTTGAAGTGAATTTTGAGCACTGCTGTGCCTCAGGGGACCTCCAAGGGTTGCATGGTCCTACCCTGTGCTCAGGAGGATCAGGTGGTTCATAGGTTGCCTGGGTGAGTTTACGACCCAGGTGCCTCCAAGAATAGAGATTTGACACCTCTTTGGGCTATTTGTTCCAGTGTTTCGCTAGTCTTGTTGTGAAATTTTTTTCCTGATCTAATTGGAATTTCCCACGTTGCAGCTTGTCCCCAGTGCTTCTCATACTTGCAGTGAATTACTTACAAGAAGACTCTGGCTTTGTCTTCTCCATACCCTGATCCTTAGGCAATCCTCATGCAATTGCAGTCCACAGTAAGATTTTACTTAGTCTCTTCTTAAGGCTGATCGGCCCCATTTCTCTGACTTTTACTGTACATCATGCCAAAAGATCTGATGTAGTCACCTGCAGTAATGTAGTTTTGTGTAGTTTTAGTTTTCTGGTGGAACTCCTCTGCTTAGCTTAGGTGACTTCAGTGATGAAGTCACTCCACTCCTACCAACTTGTGAGCTGTAAATACTGTGTGGGGCTTTTAGTACTTTTGTGTTCTTGATAGCTCTTGAAATTTTATGCAAAAACATTTACTGTCTCTAATGTCAGAAAGCAAATAGATAGAAAGTAACTGTTCAGAAATTATATCTTCTTTTTATTTCTATTTGATTTTGTTCAGAGGGGCTGGGTCACGAATAAGTCACTAAAATAAACGAACCTCAAAGTAGTGTTAATCTTAACAGCTTAACATATTTTAAGAATTATGTCATGCCATTCTTTTTAGCACTGGATGTTGTCCTGAGCTGCTAATAATAAAATGTTTTAGCAATGAATAGAAGTGGGTTCTATTTTAATCAGTGCGAATATTCCAGGGTGCATAAGCTCCTCTGAAAACTCACAGGATCAAATTCTGCCCTTGAAGTGAAGTGAAAAGTTTGCATAGAAGTCAGAAGACCAGCTTTGGTCTATAGTATTTTGCATGGTTTGTTTAAAGATATGCTGGATTCCAGAGGATATTTTTAAAGCATGGAAATATTTTTCTTAGCCTGTTGTGCCAGTAACTGCTGGATTCTGTGTGTAGGCAAGAAAAGGCAGTCAGTGTTTCAAAGAAATAGATCTGCTTAAGTGATCATCATGCCTTAAAAATAGTCTATACATTCAGTTTAGATTCAGGGTGTAGAACCAGGAGTGTCTTACATCAGAGAGTTTGAAACAGTGGTGACGTTTAGAGAAGTTTGTGCTGGTTTTTTCCTCACCTTTGTTTTATACATCTGCACTTCTATGAGATTTAGGTATACCAAGGCTGCAAGTGAGTTATTCAAACAATTGCTATACTTTTTTGGGTGTGTTTTTAGTTGGTTTGCAAACATGTTTGTGTGGTACTCTTTATAGAAGTCTTTCAGCTGTAGCTGTTCCCTTTGCTTTCAGTCTCTGCCATGGCTGCTGCTCTTGCCCAGAATGTTGTCGTTCCACATTTTAGATGGTGCTCAGCCCAAGGCTGATGTTGTTGTCCTGTCAGACAAGTGGGTTGGGCCAGAGCAGAAGGCTTTCTTTTTTGAGCTTTCCTTAGCAAGTGGGATCAAACAGCTCATGGCATATAGTTCAACTTTAACTGTTGTTTTTATGTTTTTGGTCATCTACTTACTGTCCTGCATTAAACATGCATTGGTAACATGCAGAAGTTACAGAATGTCATCATCATAGTCTGACTTTGGCTCTTGTGACTGCATGGTGTTAACAGTCTTGTGATGAAAAAGAAATACACCTTTTTACAGGCATTCCTTTCCTTACTCGGTCTGCAGGAAGGATTAAGGAGTAGTCAGTCATTCAGTACATTTTATCCTTTTCAGCATGTGATGTTGCAGTAAGCACATTTCTTTCCTAATGGATTTTCTGTGGTGCTACTGTTTGGGTTTTTTTCCGTAACATCTTATGGTATCTCAAGATACTGTCTTCACAATATCCTTTTGGGGTGGTGGAGGTCATGTAAATAGTTGGAGGATTGAAGAATAGAAATAAAATGTCGCTCAAGGCATCAGCAAACTTTATGTGCCTGGGCTGAGAAATTTAGAAATCAGTGTTGTGTGTATCATTTATATTCAGAGCCATATTTCTTTTGTCCTCTTGAAACTCAAAGTATTTTTGACTTCCTAAATTTGACTCTTGGCTTTCAGAATTTAGAAGTGATGAGCACACAGTGTCCACCTGTGGAAAATTTGGTCTGTAGAATTTGCTTTACAGGAAACTCTGTTTCTGATTTGAGAATAGTCTGGTTCTTGATCGTGATTTTTAAACTTCCCCATTCTGCACTTTCTCTAGATATCTTCCTCTATACAGAAAAACCTGCTTTTTTCTTTGATGAACCGTTCTAATTAAATTGATTTTCTGTATTATAGGCTGTCATTTTATCAGAGTGGGCCAAAGTTTTTTCAGAGTTTATAGAAGCATCTTAAAGTTAAATAGGCAAACTGTGTCTGAAGATAGTTATTTTTTATCTTGTGAATACTTATTTTACAATTACATGGTAACAGTAATTTTAACTTAGACAGTTTTTAAAAAACATCAAAACCCTCCAGCAATGACTTAAAACTGTGTTTATGCTAATTCAGAGAGCAGCAAAATACGTTTTGCCAGTATGCAATGTCAAAGGAACATTATGCCTTAGAATTGGCTCTAATTTCCTACTTTTGCTAATATCCCAGAGAA
The DNA here is from genome assembly GCA_024500445.1 of Entomyzon cyanotis. Taxonomy (NCBI): domain Eukaryota; kingdom Metazoa; phylum Chordata; class Aves; order Passeriformes; family Meliphagidae; genus Entomyzon; species Entomyzon cyanotis. Next base: position 17,267,641 of record JAKEPQ010001030.1, read on the forward strand.
AATGTTTTTATGGAATAGATGGTTTTATTAATTTAATGTTACACCTTGACTTTTTTTGCCTTAAATTACTCAATGATCTGTGCTGATACGGAGCACTGATTCAGTTGCTGTCCATACAGTTTGGGATGGGGTATGTGTGCCCCTGCTGTGGTTGTTGCACACATAGCCAGCCTGTCAGCTGTGAGGAAAATCTGGAATCCCATGAGGGTGAACTCTTCATCCTTTTCAGACTATAAACTAAGAAGATGTATGAATATGAATTTTCAGATGCGTATATGGGCAAGTTTTTGCAGGAATGTACTGAAGTGGGCTTTTTCTGCTATGAGCTGTTGCTCCCCAATGAATTTCAAATCTGTCCTCTAAAGTATCAAAATGCTAGAGCTTTTGAGATAAGAACAATAAATATGTTTTTTTGCTAGGGAGACAGTTTTTCCATGTCTAATTCACAGAAATTATTGATGTAGAGAAATCACTTTATAAAACTTCATCTTTAAAAGCTTTATTTAGTGTAAGTTAGAAACACCCAAAAATATGTAGGGAAAAATATTGAATTAAAGGTGTTGGTATTTCTACAATTTCTACATACAATAAAGTGTAGCAAGGACTTGGAGAATTTTCATGTCAATACCTACAGACCTAATTGGTAATTTTTAACATTCACTTATCTCCCCCCCTCAGTTAAAACACTTTGAATTATGGTACCTAGTTTTGCTATGATAATGACATGAATATTTTCAGTCCACATCTGTTTGCTAGTCCAGAACTGAGTGAAATAAGTCCTGTGGGAGCAGATTTCAGCCAGTTTAGCCATAGTGGAGAAATTATTTAAATTTAAGTGGGTGACTCTGCAGTATACTGTGTACTGTGCAGTGTACTGTGGAGCAAGAGAAAAATACTCTGATCCAGACTCCTTCTGGGAGAGGATCTAATGAAAGCTAGATTGTGTTGCTCAAGATGCTGTCCAGTGGGATTTTGACCTCCCAAGGGTGACATCCCACAGCTTTTAGGGCAGTCTGTTCCAGTGCATGCTTTGGTCAGGAGTTGCCCACTCAGGGGAGGTATCTTCCTGCTCTGCTCTATCTGGTCATTTTCTTGCTTGTGGGATTAGCCATGCATATGCTTTCATGAGTTTGGCTTTGGCTGTGCACTTTTGTCCTTCAGCATCCCATGTGAGCCTGCCTACCAGGTCTTCAGAGAAACCATGCTTTACTCTCCTGCTGTCCCATGTCATTTTCCATTTGCCTTCCTCACTTCCCTTCGATTTCCTGTCACACATGAATGCCTGCTACTAGCATCTGTGAATTGCCACAACAGAGTTATGACTTATGAACTGTTTGCAAGTAAAAAGTAGGTTTGGTACAGTTTTAGGTAGGAGAGCTTACAAACATGAGTTGGTTATCTGGATGTAATGTCTGCTTTTTATGGTTAATATCTCTGCAGTTCTCTGAAGTTTTCAATAACCCATAGCCTTAGTCAGTGTTTTAAAACATTTGTTTCTAAGTAGCAAGACTTTCATGCAATACCTTTTATCTAATATCACAACATTAACTTTTTTTCACCATTGAAATATCTCTTTTTCAGATTACATATTTCAGTCTGTGGTATTATAATAAGCAGAATCAACGCAGATGGGTAGATTTGGACAAGCCGCTGAAAAAGCAGCTGGACAAATATGCCTTGGAGCCAACTGTGTATTTTGGAGTAGTGTTCCATGTGCCTACTGTTTCTCAGCTTCAGCAGGAGATTACCAGGTAAACTTCTTACTATAAACCTCTGTGTGTTTATAAATTTGCTGTCAGCATTCTGAAATGTATGGTTTATTTAAAAGTTGTCTGATTTCCACTCCCCTACCTTTCTAGAAATGAAAATTATTTTAGGCAGAATTTATGTTCAAAGTGTATGCTAATTTATCTTTGGAATATTTAAAATATGTGATAAACTAAGCAAGCAACTAACTTTTTTGTGATCTTAGGAATCTGCTCAAACCTGTTTTAAGTAACAGTCATAACTGCATGGTCGGACTTTTAATTGTTTTAGTCCCTTCATGTTTGACTTTTTAATTAATTTTTTTTCTGTTTTGAAGATCCATATGTTGCTTTCATGGACATCCATCCTGCAGAAAACACATGCAGATTTTATAGAGCTGTGCTTTGCTTTGTTTTGCTTTCAGTACTTTCTGTACTTTCAGTACAATACATAGGCAAGCCATGCGCCAGACTTCAGCTTTTGATTTTTTTGTGTATCACTGAGCTGTAAATATGGATGTTAGTTCTGGTATTGTATGTACATTTCTACTGTGAAAGTGGGGAACATCATGTAATTGGTGCTGCCTGCAGGGGGAAAAATAAAATTGAGCATATATACTGGCCAGTTATTCTTATGGCTCAATGCATTGGCTTCTAATGGCTTAAAGTGTATAGTTGTTCTGATTTAGTGAATATTTTTAATAGGCAAATAAGTAAAAAACTGTCGCTGGATACAGACATGTACTTGCTATTTCAAAAATATGCACTTGGATTAATAAAGCCATTTAAGCTGATAGCTTTCAGTTGGCCCTGCTTTAAATGAAGAGTTGAAGCAGAGGATCACTCAGAGGTCCTTTTCAGTTTAATTTATTCTGTGGTTGCATGAAACTGTCTTTACATACTCTGTTCCTAAAATACCCTGCCAGACGCCTTTCCTGCTAATTGTGAAAGCTTTTCATTGTCACCAGGTACAGATCTCTTGGTGCAGATGCTGGTGCTGTTATGTATTGCTCAGTGCCTGGAAGCTTTAGCTTTTGTTTTATGTATAATTTCTGAAAGATTTTTTTTCCTGGTAACGCTAAAGGTTTGTGCTATTTCTCAGCAATTTTACTGGCTTAAAAATCTGGTTCAGATTCTGTGTAGATTCTGTACTAGGATATATTAGAGTAAGATAAATATCACGGTGTTGCATTGAATAGCTAAATTGCCTAAAAAAACTTGAATAGTCTTCTCTGGCATTTATATAAAGAATGTGATGTTTATGCTGGAGCTTTAACAACAATTTTGCAGTGTGCTGCCAGGTAGAAAGCAGGAATTTGTGTGCCAGCCTTATACTTGTGTCCTAGAGGACGGTACTTGCTTTGATAAATGATAGTAAGGGCCTGGGTTAGTTTCAGAGATCTGTGGATTTTTTCATGCCCTTTTGATATAAATGAGATTGAACATGTTTCAGCAAATTATGTGTTTACTGTACACCAGGAAATGGAAATGTCATAGATAAAAAGAGATGCGTTCTCTCGAGGTAGTGTTAAAATTATTCACTTATATGTTTACTTTTAATAACAGCTCTATGGAAAGAGCTTACATTCTACACCTTGACTGGGAAGACTTGTTTCCCCAAATGCCTTGATATGTGGTGGCTTTTTCTTTCCTGTTTTTTCAAGGCCTGGGTTTAGTGCCAGCTGTTCTTGTGAGTGTTGTATAGCGGTGTTATGTACTGTCACATGATATGCTGGGTTTTTGTGGTAGGATCCCAAAGAGTCTAAACAGTATTTATAAATTATCACTGTATTTAAGAGGGCAGTAAGTAGTGATGGAAGAGAGCTGTCCATTAACATGAATAACATTTATGTGGAGTTTACCTGACCTTTGTAATCACCAAATGAATTATAGCACATACTTCCACATTCTCAGTACTAGAGCCTTACTTCACAAGAGTTAACATACAATATGAGGAAGTCAAGAACTTTTTAAAACTAGACTTATAGAAGACAAATGTCCTTCTTGGCCAAGTCTGTAGCTATAATAGCAATTTTGAGGTGTTTTGGGCTCCAGATAGAAAGTTCTGTGGGTGGCTGCAAAGGGCAGAAAAATCCAGGCAAATAGTGGCTCAGACTGTGGACAAGCAGTACGACTAATAGTGGTTGCATGTACAAGAGATGATGCAGGAAAAACGTAGATTAAAAGAAAAAAAAAGATGCCTTAAAAGTGAGAACAAAATCCAGAAGTAGTAAGCAGACAGGAAAGTTACTATTGGGATTGATAGAATGTACATTCTTAGTTCTGTTGGAAGAGAATGTAGCCATACAGCAGCAGTTTACTGAACATTGTAAAGAGACAGTAATAACAATTTTAAGGAAAAAAGAGGTAAAAAAAAAAAAAAAGAGGGTTTGGTAGTAGATAGAAAATATGGAGATTCTTTGTTTTAAGATCTCTGATTCTAGAATGACCTGTTAAAGTTAAGGGAGGCAGGAATTTAAAAAGACCTTGAAGTAGTGGGTCTGAATGATGAGGAAGACTACCCTCTATACAAACTGGGGAATGCAGAGGAGAATAGGAAATGCAGACATATTCTTCTGCTCTCTCTTTGAATTAAGAAGCCCATGTTAGCTTTTTCTTTTTTTCCCCCCATGTAGGTATCAGTATTACTTGCAATTAAAGAAAGATATCTTGGAGGGCAACATTCCTTGCACACTGGAACAAGCAATACATCTGGCCGGTTTGGCAGTTCAGGGTAAGTAAGAAATTTGCCAGCTAGCTAATGGTTGCATTAAAAACTTTGATGATATATTTTCTATTGCCTGTTTTCTATTTGTCACTCAAAAGACCCCATTCAGTAAGTTAGGAAAGGGGCTTGCTCCTGTGAACTCTGTCATATGGGCTGAGGAGAGGAACACTTGGATCAGTGGCCCCGAATTTGCTTCTGTGCAAGTTCTGTACCTGGGTATCTAACATGTAGTTTCAGGAGTTGTGTTTGAATTAGACATTGGAGTTCCTTTGGGGGCAAAGGCTTTATTTGTTGGCCTACATCAACAGACCTTTCCTCTGTTTCTGTTGATGAAGACTCTTTATTCTGACATATCTTCATAAATAAGCAACTTTTAATGTACAGTTGCACTTGTATTTCCACTTTTTATCCCAAATTTCCTATCACATAAGATTATTTCAAGTTAGTATGCATGACTGTTAACAATTCTTGTGTTGAAATCACTTCTGAAAACACATTTCTGTGATACCTGTATGAAAAAGGCAGCTTTACTTTTCCTAGCTAGGGCCAGATGAGATAGAGTGTATAGCAGTCCTGAGTCTGTCTGCACCGATCATGTCTGGTGTTCCTTGCTAACATGCTTGTCTGATATTAAATCTCCCAAAAGTTTATAATGACAACAGATGTGTTTAGTGTGTTTGTATATTGTTGTTTGTGTATCATTCACAGTGAATGCCACTTCAGTACATCTAACAGCAGTTGTAAAACAGCCAAAATTGAACAGGACTTACTTAAATTCATTGGCAGTATATACAACCAAAGATTTTTTTGTATTTTGTTAGTTATATGCATTGGTTGTATCACAATAAAAATGATGATTATGTTTTTTGAAAATGTGGTTACCAGTGGAGTAGGATAAATTGTCTTAGTGCCTTGTTTATATAACTGTGAATCTGTTTGTTCCAAGCCGGGTTTTAATGGTCTTCAGCTGACAAAATCTTGCTCTGTTATTTCCATGTCATTGGATAGTGTAGATGTCTCTCTGCTCAACGAGTTGTTTATAGAAATCTTTCAATATAATCTTCTTTCCAGATGGAAAATATTTATCCTTTTAGCTTTCACTTTCCTTTTTTATTCCTGTATAAGAGATGAACTGTATGTGTTGATAACATGGTGAAAAAACAACTCAGGAAAACCACAGGTTCTAAACTAATGTGCTCCAATGGCTGAAGCATCTTATACCAGGTAGGTTAGTTAACTTCAGCTGGTGAATGAACAGAAGCAGTGTTTGCTGTTTCAAGTCAACTGGTTTCAAGAATGATCTGTATTTAAAATAAGTACAATAGGCTAATTCTAAGCATTGCTTTATCTCAAGAGCTGTGTTAGTGTTGTGTGTTGTATGTCCCTTTCATATAAATAACTTCCATATTAACTGTTAATGTTTAACACAAAATTGGTTCCTAAGTACCCCTAAAATGATACTGATATGTATGAGAGTCTGTGGTAATGTAAATTTTTGGGAGCAGCCATTCCCTGCAGACTGCTGTTCCACAGTTTCTCTGCTGAGGCTGGTACGTAACTTTTCCAATTTAGACTGTTTTCTTTGAAATGTTGGCTAGTGTTTTCCTGGAAACAGAAAAAGAGTCAGATTCCTTGAGATGCCCTTTGGCACAATGTAAAATCTGACCTGTTACATACCTTCTCAGCATGCCCCTGAGTGTGGAAAGGCTTTTAGATCTCAGTTTCTGCATGTCTGAGTGCAGGGAGCTATAGAAGTCTTGTGAGCCAAAGGATGCTCAAGCTGCTCTGTGCAGCGTTTGAGTAAAGGTCCAAGTTAGAGTGGTCTGTTGGAGCCATACTGAAGTATCTGACAGGAGGGAGTTAAGGAGATAGAGCCAGAATATTCAAAACTTGCCTGGAGAAAGCTCTGGGTCAGTCTGCCATAGCTGACCCTGCTTAGAGCTAGATCTCTGGGGGTCTCTTCCAACCTCTTTCAACCTCAACTGGTCTGTGATTAAAAAATCAAACTATTAAAACACCAAAGAACTAAGGAACTTGAATTCTGATTGCTTTATCATTTCTTCTTCTTCTCTGTCCAAAAGGAGTGTTATAAATTTTTCTGAACAAGGTAAAAAGATGGGTTGGTTTTTTTTTTTTTAACTTTTCCTCTTCATAAACATTATTGATAAGTTTGTTCTGTTGTTTTGCTTTCAGACTGTAGTTCAATAGGATGGAGGTTTGCTACGTGGAGATCCTGCTGCAATTAATTGGGTATTGAATAATTTTGTTAAAATTGTTTGAATCCGAGATTTTTTTATTTTTTAGCGGATTTTGGAGACTATGATCAGTATGAATCTCAGGAGTTTCTACAAAGATTTGCTTTGTTTCCAGTGGTAAGTACTTACTTTAAATTGGTACATTTAAATTATTAAATTGACAAATTCAAATCCTTCTTAAAACTGGTAAATAATTTTTAGAAAGACTCCATGATCCATCTAGCTTACTGCTCCTAGGCTGTCAAATTTAGTTAAGGTTTTCTTTGAGATTGGAGTGAGATATGACACCTTATATTAGACAGAAACAAAGATGTTGCAAGATCTTTTCAATTTTATTGTACATTACACTGAAAAGAAGGTTGAGGTACAGATGGGAAAGTGAGTAAAACCACTTCAAAACAGTGTTTGTGCTTTTTGGGTTTATTTGTGCATATTGCAGCGTCTTCCAAGACTAGAGTTAAGGGTTGATTCGCATGTGTAAAGAAACTATAACCATTTAATTTTGTAGATTTTTCTGTATTTCATTCCACAATGCTATTTTACCTCAAGGGTTGGCTACAAGAAGAAAAAATATTGGAAGAAGCAACACAGAAAGTTGCCTTGCTACATCAGAAGTACAGGTAACACGTCTAAAACTCTTAAATGCTTAATTTCAGTCTTCAGTAGCTTCTGTAGCTTAGAAAGTTGTGAATCTTGAAATACAGTTTATTTCACCTCCATTTAAATGAGTTTTTCTCTAGTACATCTGTATTAAAGTTACAAGAGTGTTTGCTAAATGAAAAGCGAACAGAATATTTAGTAGAATAAATGAGAGGATTATGCTTGAAAAGAATACAGGACACAATTAAATAGTGTGACTTCACCTGTATAATGTTTCTGACTCTTGTTCATGTGAAGTTCTGATTCCAATAAGGATGTTTCTTGAAAAATAACATTGGGAAGTATTGACGGCGGTAGAAATTTAGGGACAGTAACTGTGCCAGACTGCTTATTATCTTAGGTAGAAGGGAGCTGAGGTGCAGTTGTCCAGGACAAAGGAAAGTTAAGTTCTCTTTATCAGTTCATCAGTGAAAAATGTTTGTGACTATATGAGTAATACTGAATATATTCCCCTGTATTGTTTTAAAACAACAGTTTGAAAATTTCAGTTCCACTTATTGTTGAAATGCACTTGTAACAAGATTGCATGGTTAAAGTTCAGCAAAGAAAGCTTAATCTTCATAATGTTAGGAAAAAGTGAAGAAATTGAGATTTGTTAGTGAAAAAGTATTGAGTAAAAATGAGCATGACAGGATTTTTCAGATAGAAATGATGTCTTTTATGATATAACTGAGGTATGTTGGTGGGTAGGTAAACACAAGCTTTTAAGCCACATGATATTATTGCAAGTCTGTAGGAAAACTTTTTGTCAGTTTGTCTAATTGTAAAGAATTCTACTTTACCTACAGATTTTGTCCTCATGTTTTCAAGGTATTACAGTTAAAACTGTGAGCATTTAGAAAATGAAACTGTCTTTTCTGAAATGTAAAAAATGCCAGATTTCATATTTCCCCCGTAGAAATATAGGGGAAATTCATGTCTTTAACCTGTGCGCCTCTGATAAAGCCAGGAAGTACGGAGACAATGATGGATTTGAGCAAGAATGTGATAATTGTCTGCCATTAGCAGAGATGATAATTTTAACTGGTCTTTGTTGCCATTTACCCTCAAAGATGCCAGAGAGGAGGAAGTTATTGGAATGAAAGTGTAAAGGCTGAGCCAAATATATCAGTTATTGGTACAGATAGAAACAGCATGATTTGATGGTTGCCTGAATGTCTTGGGTGTCAATGCTTTTCAAGCTTTGACACCATTGTTCAGAGTAAAACAAAGATGGTTTTTTTCTTATTGGCAGTACTAGCTGTTTTTATTTGCAGAGGTCTTACTCCTCCTGATGCGGAAATGTTATATATGCAAGAAGTAGAAAGAATGGAGGGCTATGGTGAAGAGACCTATCCTGCAAAGGTAAAATGGGGTTTTGATCTTTGTCTCAATTGCCCTTTTCTCCCTGTGTGAAACTCTCCCTGGAGTGGTTACTTCCTGCCAAAAATAAATAAAATCCAAAACACATACCACCCAGAATTTTCTCCTCCAAAATTATAAAAGCAGTTGTTGCTTATGTAACTTTGCTTTCTAAGACTTTTTTCTGTACTTGCATAATTTTTTGCAACTTCTGACAGGACAGCCAAGGAAGTGACATATTCATTGGAGCATGTCTTGATGGTATCTTTGTGAAACACAAAAATGGTCGTCCTCCTGTTGTATTTAGGTTAGTATTGCTCTTTCATAAAATATCTTTGTGGACTTTACATTTTATGTGTGTTGCTCACAAGCATGAATGACTCTTTGACATGATGTGTATTTATGCATTTGGTAAACCTGAACACAGTCTTGCAGTCACCGTGCTACAGTGAATACTGAAGTCAGTGGGAATTTCTCAATGTATTAATTGCAAAGTGAATCTCTTTGAGACAGATTAATTCTAAGACATGGATATTTAATATATGGTTGCATTGAAAAACATTTACTGAATCAAAAAGGAGCAATTTTCTGCACATAAGGCATCTTACATCCTGAGATGGTCACATCAATTAATATAGAAATATTCACTTGTAAAATTGTCCGGGAGTTCCTTTCAGATATTATAAATATATGTGGCGAGTCTGATGACAACATTTGTTTTATTATTTTGGCTTCATACGTTGTTTTATTTTATTATTGAGTGTTCTGATAAATTGTAGACAGAGCTCTGACTTACCTAAAACTTAAAATTCAGTCTTAATATGAAATGACTTGATTCCCACTGACTTTATGAGGGGTTGCTTGGGCATCTTTGGGCTGAATTCAGAATAAATCTTAAAAAAACCTTCTGAGATTTTTTATAAAATGAGTCTCGGCAATTTGTTGTTATTGCTAAAGCAAGAAAATGTTTATTCTTAGTGCACTTTAATCTTCTAGAATTGAATTTTTGACATATGAACAGAAATCTTGAAATCCTATGGTCCAGCAGTTACTGGAACTTCACTACTCGTGAATTTCTGGGATTAGAGAAAGTAGCAACTGTGCTTTCTGTTAGTAGGTTTTTTAAACAGAATTTATAAATTCACTACTGTTAAATGTTATTCAAAAATATTTCTGTCTCTGCTGTGATAGGAGAGCTGATACTGAGCTCTTTTTCATCATCTGGAATCATTAAAGTGCCCTGCTCTGCTTTCCTGCAGCATTAAACAACAGCTGTACTTAACGAACAGGGAGAGGAAAAAAGCTTTGTCCGTGCATTTCACATAAATTCTCATAGTTGTGGATGCAATGTCTGTAAAGACAGGAAAAATGATGCACATTGGGAAGCCTCAGAAAGTATTCATATTCCAATTTCAGGATCCAGTTTTCTGCTCTTTTGCTTGTTTGTTGTATGGCTGTGGGCAATTCCATCATGGATAGTTTTATCATGGTATTAAGGTGGCAAATGACCCATTAGTGTAATTTACTAAGACTGGGTTATGCTTGAGATTGTTTCTGGTAATTTCATGGTTGGATTCACAAAGGCTTGTGAACCAAGGCCTTAAATTTGAGGGATTTTTCTTCTACATCAGAACGAGACATTAATGTTTCTGTACATCATATACATGGGGGAATAGCTATGGAAAATGCTAACAGACACCTCTATGTAATGAAAATGGGAGTCATAGAAATATCTTTAGAGAGAGCCCTGTATGCAGGTCATGCTTTTTCCATGTGTTTGTGCACTGCAGGATATTCTTTTAATAAATATATGATACAGGCTTTATTTACACTAACATAATACTAATAGTTCAAGGCAAATTTGCTTTTGAAAAGATGAATAAATACATCATTTTCTGCAATCTAAATTTTTTCATCTGTCAGTGAGCAAGAGTTCTAGAAAATATGTGTAATAATGCCTTAAAGGCTTTGTTTAGTGTAGATTTAATTTTTTTCCTGGAATACATGGTTTGCTTTCAAGCAGTTGTGATGTAACTTACTGATGACTAAATTTGTCTAAATTTGATTTTTATTTTTTTTTAAGAACACTTGAAAAAATTTCAAAGGGAAGACAAGTAACAATCTTAACTACTCTAGATGTTGTGCATCTTCGCAAGAGTTAGTCACATACATGTTTCCCTTTCAGCAGCTGTTAGTGGTAGGGAAATGATGGTTTGCAACTTGTTCAAATAGATTAATGAACTTTTCCACAGATTCATAAAATGATTTTTCACAGAATCATAGACTCATAGCATATACTGACTTGAGAGGGACCCATCAGGATCAACAAGTCCAACTCCTGGCCCTGCACAGGACACCCCAAGAGTCACTCCATGTGCCTGAGAGCGTTGTCCAAACACTTCTTGAACTGTGTCAGGCTGATGCTGTGACCACTTCCCTGGGGAGTCTGTTCCAATGCCCAACCTCCCTCTGGGTGAAGAACCTTTTCCTAATATCCAACCTAAACCTCTCCTGACTCAGCTTCAGGCCATTTCCTCAAGTTCTGTCACTGGTCATGGGAGGGAAGAGATCAGTGTCTGCCCCTCCTCTTCCTCTCATGAGGATTTCTTCAGTTCTTTATCCATGTTATTGGTGGTGATTCTGGTTTTCAGGCATATTTTCTGTGGTTTGAAAATCAGAGCTTGTCAAGTCATATCTTGTCCATTTTATCTGCAGGTGGCATGATATTGCCAACATGTCCCACAATAAATCCTTCTTCGCATTAGAGTTGGCAAACAAAGAAGAGACAATTCAGTTCCAAACTGTGAGTACATTTTTATTTTTTTCACTAAGTCATCAGTAATTCAAAACACAAATTAAAACTGATAATTTAACTCAAAGGTTAAAACCTACTTTCTGTATATTTAGCAGCTTCGAACTGTATGAGTGAGTCAATTTTAATAACACTGTCTTTTGCCAGCTTTCTATGGGAAGGCATTAAAAATTGGAACTTCTGTGTGGAGTACGTTGAAATGTTTGGTTATGTGGTCATAAAATTTTTCATCCATTCCAGTAAAATTTCTAGCATACTTTTTTGACTTTTTAATCAGTGGCAGTTAAAGATAAATATAGCCTTAGAGCTTTCCTGGAATGGGCCACAACATTCCTTGCAGAATTAATTTTATGCAGCATCTACCAGTTGCTTTTGACAGAAGGCAGCTGTTGACAATCTTACAGCAATCTTAACTATAAACTGTGTTAGTATTCCAGCTGACAAAGAGTGTCTTGAGTAAAAGACTTCTACTTTCAAATTTCTTACGTCTAAGCAAATTGTTAGGCTAGAGAGCATGTTTTGTCCTGCGAAGTAGAGTTTTAGGGAAAACCTGGTGATAATAATGAAGTTACATTAAAATGAGATCGATCAATGGTAATTTAGTCTTAAAAGTTTCAGTGGCTTGTCTAAAAGCAAGTGAAAAGTGTGAATATTTGACTTAATGCAAATGTTGGGTTTTGTTTTTTTTGGCAGGAAGATATGGAAACAGCAAAATATGTGTGGAGGATGTGTGTGGCTAGACACAAATTTTACAGACTAAATAAATGCAGCCTGTAAGTAGAATACGTTGGTAGAACTCATGGTGCCCTTGCAGCTTCCATTGGGAAGTGAAATCTACTTCCTCTGTAATGTCTTTACTGCCCTTTTTAGATGGTAGTAATTAATGGCTTGGGTTCAATTTTTTAATGTTTTTTGAGAAAATACCACCAGTTTTTGAAAGACACCCTGATTTATAATGGAGGGCAATATTACACACTGAAATCTTACCATAAGGAATACTGTTTGGCCTTTGTTTCTGGATCACAGTGCTGTGAGAGACTTCAGTTGCTTTGGGGTCTGATATTGTTAGTGCTTGTGAGCTACTGGAATCACCAGGGTTTGGCCTGTGTTTGGGTGAGCTGCTCTGAAAGAACACTAGAGGCTTTAAAAGGGCGAGCAGTGTATGTGAAGCACTCCTGAAATGTGCTGGATTGACAGCTGAGAGGTATGTGGTTCTTTAGATATCCATGGAATCTGTGCAGCTCAAGTAGCACCAGGGCAAAGTAAATTTAATACAATTCATCAAATTAGATTTAAATGGGCTGACCTCCAACTTGTAAATCAATGGCTGGAATTTGAGTTACTTCACTAATACAGTTTTCCTTCAGTTAAGTTTTTTCAGCCATAGAGAATTAGACACAATGAAAGACTGCCATTGAAAAAGCATGATTCCCATATGTTTCATTCCTCTTTGTACATGGGAAGATAGGTGTGGGGCGTTGTTTTGAAATCTGCTGAAGCCAGTGGAAAGATAATTAAGTATTTTGTGCCACAGGTGACTCATTAGTGTGTTTAATTCTGATTTATTTGAGAAGTAAGATTAATTTGAAATAGAGCAAACCTCATACCTCAAAGCTTGTAAACCTGTCTGTCTTTTGAGAGTGACTACCATAGTTAAAAGCAGTGCATTTTTGGGACTTGAGCATTTCTGTCTGAATAATGTCAGTCTCTAGGATTACTTGCTGTAATTGTTTCACTGCAACATGGTTTTACATGAGATTAAGTCCTCAAAAAACCTTTTCCGATTATCTCTGCTCTTAAGATTTCCTGTCCTCTGATCCTGCTGCTGAAAACCATCTTGTGCATGCCTGTATTAACTTCAGGAGTTTTTTCTAAATCTGTACATACCTTGTCTTTAGAGACTCCTTGGACTCTCCACCTGAGGAGGGCTCTCAGAAATCTTCCCTCATTCTTTCCCTTCCACGCTTTCCAATCCTTTCTCGTCCTTCGCTTCCCAAAGGGTGAGCTTAAAAACAATTTCTTGCTGAAGAATAGCAGTTCCTGCATTTGTATCATGCTGCTGTCTTTTGACCTCTGTCTTGCTGTAAGATGCAGAGCACAGGTGAAGTGTAGGGTGGGGGGAAAAGGAGCTTGAGACCTTTGAACGTTATGTCCTTGAGCAAATCCACCAAATCATGAAAATTCATTACCATTTGTGTGAATGTTAGAACATAAAAACGGTAACGCAGTATAGTCATGCTTTCCAGTTCCTGTAACATCTGTAATGTTACAGTCCTAAACAATTTTATGTCTAACTTGTAGAACAGGCAGCTTATAGAACAGGAGATTTTAATGTGGTGTTCAAAGAAGTAACTGAGGTATTTTGATCTTGGATTTTGATTTTTGCTTTGTGATGGTGGCTAATGCACATAGCTCTTTGCTTTTGATACTGTTGTGGAAGACTAACACAGGCCTGGCTCCAAAAAATGTACATGATTTTTAATTGAACTTGGGATTACTTTCTGATGTTTGAAATAGCTTGCTATTGGTGAGAATCATTTCTTACCATAAAATTTCTTCTGTAGACAAACCCAGCCTGTTACAGTGAATCCTGTTAGAAGACGGTCTTCATCCAGGATGTCCATGGTAAGGAGAGCAGATAGCTTTGTTTGCATTTCTATGGATTTTAGTTGTCTTTGAATCAAACACTAGTTCCCTTCAGTGAAATAAAATGAGCAGTGAAACAAATGAGTTTAGGATGTGAGGAACTGTTTCTGACTTGTAGGAAGAGCTGCTATGTAATATCTAAATAGTGGAATGAAAATAATTGCAATGAAAAATATTTTAAACACTTCTATTTTCAGTTTGAACACTCTGTCTCTAGGGGACGCTCCTAGATGTCAGATGGCAAGATACAGTCTTGGGTTGGTGGTGTGTGATTTCAAGGTTTTTTTCCTGCTTTTTAATTTATTTTTGTATGACCTCAAAGGAGAAACTTAAATTGCAGACATGGAGAAATGGTTTTAGACTAAGGCTTTTTATGTGTTTATTTTTAATATAATATAATATAATATAATTAATATAATATAATATATAATGCATATTATTATATTGTATATAGTATTATAGATAGTATGTATAATATCATATATAATGGTATACATTATGTATAAAATAATCTTCAAGAATTATTTTTAAAATGAATAATCAGTTTTTAAGTAACAGTAAGATGTTTGCTTTCTTAGCCCAAGCCTCAGCCTTATATGATGCCTCCACCACCTCAGCTGCATTACAATGGTCATTATACTGAACCATATGCATCTTCTCAAGGTAATTTTATTAAATCCATGGCCACACTGTACAACTTCAGAAGGTAGAAGCTATAATTTGTATTTGTGGCTACTTTAGCTAGAGCTGAATACATTAATAGGTGAACATGGGGTAGGTTTGTAGCAGAACAGTCATTGAAGTGCTTGCTGCTACTCTAGACACATAGGCTAGTGTGAAATACATGGAATATCAGAATTGTTTCTGTTGGAAAAGACCTTTAAGATCACCAAGTCCAACCATCATCACAGCACTGTCAAATCCATCACTAAACCATCTCCCCAAGTGCCACATGTACATGTGTGTTAAATACCTCCAGGGATGGTGACCCCACCACTTCCCTGGACAAGCCTGTTCCAGTGCTTGACCACCCTTTCCACGAAGAAATTTCCTGATATCCAATCTAAACCTCCCCTGGTGCAACCTGAGGCCATTCCCTCTTGTCCTGCTACTTGTTACCTGATTTTTCTTTTGGTTTGGTTTTTTGTTATGGTTTTTTTTTTTCTTTCTTTGCTGCTCAAACTGATCTTCTTACATTAGTGCAAGTCCTAGTGTCACATTCATTTTTTGAAGTGGTGTGGTTTAAGTGGTTGGTATGGACTTTGTTTATCTTGGACTGAAACTTAGCAAACCTATCCTAAACAGAAGAAAGTAATTATTAAAAAATGTTTTGTCATAGGGATTTGCATCATTGCAAAAAATATAATAGGTTATTCTGGTATATATACCTTGGGTATAAAGAAGAACAGAAAAGCTTGGATTTTGGTTTGGGTTTTTTTCCTTCCCATTTCAATGCATGGCTAAGAATAATTGAGGTTTTGAAAATCTCAAACATTGCCTTAGGTACATCTTAATAAAGGATAACTTTGTTTGATGTCCTGGACATAAAGATTGTTCTTAAACTTTACTTTCAGATAACCTCTTTGTGAGCAATCAGAATGGATACTACTGTCACTCTCAGACTAGCTTGGATAGAACTCCTCATGACTACAGTGGTCGGATCCGCAATGGGAGTGTCTATAGTGCACACAGCACAAACTCCTTGAACAATCCACAGCATTACTTGCAGCCATCCCCCATGTCCTCTAACCCAAGCATTACTGGAAGTGATGTCCTCAGAACTGATTATGTCCCATCCCACAGACACAGTGCACTAATACCACCTTCTTATCGTCCCACGCCAGACTATGAGACTGTGATGAGACAGCTCAACAGGGGAATGGTGCACACAGATAGGCAGAGTCATTCAATGAGAAATCTTAACATCAGCAACTCCTATGCTTACAGCAGGCCTGATGCCTTAGTTTACAGTCAGCCTGAAATCCGAGAACATGCTCACTTTGCTGCCCCCCAGTCTAACCATTATCCGTTTAACCTGAACTACAGCTTTCATAGCCAATCCCCCTATCCCTATCCTGCTGAAAAGCGTCCGGTTGTTGGGGCAGTCAGTGTGCCTGAGTTGACAAATGTGCAGCTGCAGGCTCAGGATTATCCAGCACCAAATATAATGAAGACTCAAGTCTATCGACCACCTC
Organism: Entomyzon cyanotis; assembly: GCA_024500445.1. NCBI lineage: Eukaryota > Metazoa > Chordata > Aves > Passeriformes > Meliphagidae > Entomyzon > Entomyzon cyanotis. The sequence goes on from JAKEPQ010001030.1 coordinate 17,284,023, forward strand.
CCCCATACCCATACCCAAGACCTGCAAACAGTACTCCAGACCTGTCACGACACATCTACATCAGCAGCAGCAATCCAGATCTTATCACAAGGCGAGTGCACCATTCTGTCCAGACATTTCAGGAAGACAGCCTGCCTGTGGCACATTCTCTTCAGGAGGTCAGTGAACCTCTGACATCGGCACGCCATGCTCAGCTGCAGAAAAGGAACAGTATTGAAATAGCAGGCTTGACTCCCAGCTTTGAAGGAATAAGAATTAAAGAGAGGACCATGTCAGCTTCTGCAGCTGATGTGGCTCTTCCAAGAATTATCTCAGAAGGGTCACAGCCCAACATTCTGATGGAGAGAACGAAGCAAAAAGAAGGTGAGCAAGAAGAATGTGTGAACTGTGATCACAAGAAAACCCTTTCAGATGCCACTATGCTGATTCACAGTAGTGAGGAAGAAGAAGAATTTGAAGAAGAAAACAAGGCCAGTACAAGTCTTTCTCCTCTCCCTGAAGATCAAACCCAACTTTCATCTGTTATGGGAGGTTATTCTCATGATTCAGTACTAAACTACCCTTATAGCTCTGTTGCTTCATCTGCTGGCCCTTTGCATATTCTTGAGCCTAAATTACATATTACAGAGGCAGAAAAGAGAATGAAAGATATGAGTCCTGTTCATTTACTAGTTGAAAGCCAGGTACAAAGAAGAGGGGAAGGACTGCTTACTCCATCTATGTCGGAATCTGATCTTACAACATCAGGGAGATACAGAGTAAGGAAAGATTCAGTAAAGAAGAGACCTGTGTCCGATCTTTTGTCTGGGAAGAAGAATATTGTGGAAGGCCTTCCCCCTCTAGGTGTAAGTGGATACTATTTGTCTTGTTTTGGGTTGTCCGTAGCAGGAGTTGGTTGGGGTTTCTGTTTGAGGTTTGGGGTTCTTTTAATCAACCTGAGATACTTTTAAAACATATGAATTAAAATCTACCTTAAGCTTGACCTTTGTTTTTTCTATGTTTTACTGGTTAACTTTGCTTAGCTATCTTGTATCCCCTTCTCTGCCATGTCTGGGTTCTGTTTGTATAGTCCTACCACACAAATCCAGCTGTTACTCTCCATCCATCTGATAACCTAACCTGGCTAGGAACCTGAGAATGAGCTAATTTAAAGTCAGTTCTAGATCCCTATTCTGCCCTACTTCTCCTTACCTGGAGCAGAAGCAATTCTTTCCATTCAAGTTTCTAATCTTCGTCTCACTGAGAAATCATATGTAGTGGAATGTTTACTTTTTAAAAATATTGTTTGCCTGCTTCTTCCGACCTAAGAGGGGACCTGACATCTTAAGGAATAAATTGTTTCCTTGCATTCTCTTCTTTACTCCATGCCTCCTTCCCTTTTTCATATCCTTTCCCCTTTGCCTTCTCTTCAAGCTGTTTTTTATCCCACTAAAGGTATTTCTTGCTTGCTGTGTCTCTTTCTCCTACTCCAATCTTAGGACACCGTGAACAGTGAATAGCTGCAAGTTTCACCTTTCCTGTAATTCCCACCTAATAGAAACATTGAGGTCTATGTGGACTGTACAATTTCACTGGCACTCCTTACTGCCCACTTTGCTTTAAACTTTTGTTCATTTTTACATAGTTTGTGGCAGATTTCAGGTACTAATAGAGGAAGACCATTTTTTACTATTATTTTGCCTTTTAAAATTGATTGATACCTGGGTTAGTATCATATAGTTTTCTGCAGAAATTGAACTGGAGGGGAACTATTTTATAACTTGTACTGCTGTGGTAACTTACAGCTGATGCTGCAAAAACTAAACACGCAAAAGCTATGCGTTGAAATAGTTACTGCTCTCACAAGTTTTTGTCTGTCGGATGTGCTGTACCTGGGGCTAAGCACAGTGAAATGAACCTCCATCAGCTTAAATTCATTTTATAGTTGTGTGTTTTTCTACATCTTCTTCCTCCTGTTTTTTTAATGTCGATATAGAAAATAAATGGGGTCTCATCCTCTTAGCTTTGTCATCCTATTTCTTACCACCATTTATCTTTTGAAAGCGTTGAGTAGCATTTAAGCAGCGTATGTGCTCCTATTTTCTGTGGTTTTTTGTTAACAACTAAACAAGTGCAGGAATGATGGGGTTTTCTCTTACCCTTTTAAAAAGAATAATTTGAATTGATTCTTTGATAGAAATCCCCCTTTGATATTTTTCTCAAATAATGAATTGTAATTCCATAAATTAGATTCATGGCCTGGTCCAGGACTCAAATCTGTCTGCAGTTCTGTGTTTATGTTTTATGTGTGCAGTTTGTTGCAAACTTAGTAAAACATTTAACTGTATCCAAATATCTTAAAGGTATATGGTCATTGCCTGATTGTAGGGAAGAAAAGTGCCTGCAAACTGAATTGTCTAGTAAAGAATAATTTTAATGTATTTTTGGGGTTGGGAATCGATCCCAGTTCTGTTCAAGAATGTTAATTATCCAGAGTTACCACCTCACACCCTCAGTCATGAGCTTTGTAGAGAACAATATATGTCATTCTCATGCAGTTTCATTAACCTGTCTGGAATGAAGACAGACTTGTGTTGTGTCTTTGGAGGAATGTAGTCCCACCACCCTAATGTTTCACTGCAGTGCTTATCAAAGAAAAAAAGGTCAGAGCTGTTCACAGCAGGGGTCAGAGAAGTATCCTTTGCTTAGCTGAACTCATCCAGTTTCTGCTTTATAACTTCATCAGATATTTAAGAATATTTACAAGTTTTAGCTTTTCTTTTGCAGGGTATGAAAAAGAATAAAAATGATGCAAAAAAAATGGGACCTCTGAAGCTAGCTGCCCTAAACGGACTGGCATTGACGAGAATGCCTCTGCCAGATGAGGGGAAGGAAGAATCAACAAGAGCAACAAATGATGAACGAGTATGTTGAAGTTTTTTAATGCTTGATTTATGTGGCTAGCACAGGTCCTTCCCGTGGGAACATTTTGCTATATTTCATAAACAAGATAAAGTTTGGATGTTTTGCAAACAGTTTCTCCGGATTAGGTCAGTTCGGGCTTGGCCAGTTGGGCCTAGGGGGAGGTCTCGGGCTGACCAATCTGGGGCACCTCTGTAAACTCTATATATATGGAATTCAAAACAATAAACTTCCTCTTCTCCTCTCTTTCCTTGTCTGAGAACTTGGGTCAGTCCTCAGCTAGCGGCTCAACAGCGACAGATTTACACTAGAAATTTTTCCAAATTGTATGATTGTGAATACTCTATTTTATTGATTTTAAAGTGCTTCATATTAAGGCAACTCAAATGCTGAGAATAGAAACAAAATGAAGAAACAGATTTCTGATTGACAAGTCATTGCTAGAAGTATTTGGTGTAACTCAGATTTCTCTTTAAGATGACAATGATTCAACTACAGTTTACCATTTGAACATACAGAAAGCAAATTAACTAGTATCTACTGATATATTTTTATGCTACTCTTCCTGTTTTCTTTCTTAATTTTGGGTTTTCCAGAGTGAAAAGGTGTGAAACTTAGAATTCTGTGTGTGAGATTCATTTTAGTTTTAATTGTACGTAATTCATATGGTGTTTAGACTAAGTTTTGCAGTTAATTTGCATCCCTAGAGTAGAACTTGTGCAGATTGTGTTTATCTGTTTTCTTCAGGTGGAGCCCATAAAATATAGATGGATCTTGTTTGATCTGCTGAAATTCTAAAGTCACGAAAACATGACAGGACATCAGGTTCTAGAATTTCAGGATCATTCTCTGAGAAATATAAGACTCCATCTGCTTGTGTTGGGATGAAAAACATCAGTAAATCTGCTTCACCCTGTCTTATATATCATTAAAGAAGTGCAGGAAAGTGAAATACAGTCAATATTCGGGCTGTGACAGGCTAGGAAGAGCAGTACTGCGATCACACATCTGACCAGGGAGCAACTAGATACGCCAAATTCTACAGTGATTATTGCCCATTCTGCCCCCAGTGGTCTCTGTAGAATCCAGTTCTGAGCCTGGTTGGGCATCCTCAGCTGCAGAGCCTATCGAAATCAAGTTTGTTGCTGGTCACTGGGCAGGGATTAGAACCTGAAGGAATAGTCCTGCTCTCAGCAGCTGCAGTTTAAAGGAACAAGCCAAGAAAATTAATTGCAAGTCCCTCAGTAAAAATTGGGTTGAACTTCATATACACTGTTTAAGATGCTAAGGGACAAAAATTAACATTGTGTTACTGAGATACAGGTTTAGTAGCTGTGTTGGTTATTTCCTCTTACTTAGAGCCATCATCTCTTTCTGGCTTGCCCTTTACTGGATTCAGCTCTGTTATTATTCAGCTAGCTGTGCCCAAAGTATTGTGGTAAAGAAGAAGCCATAAAATCAAGTTATGAAAAAGTCATGTTGCTACACTTTCTCTTCAGGCAGTGACCTAAAGGTAGAATAAATACCATGAAATGGGAGTAGTTCCTGAAACAGTTGAGAAGAGGCAATGCAAACTAGGCATGTGACATAAAAGGAAGTTCAGAGTGCAGATATTCTAGAAGATTAATTAAGTGTTCATTCAGTGCCTTTCATTGCTCAGCTTCATGTTATTATCAGTTTAAATATGTGAATTCAGCCTGAAGATAATAAAGGAGTTTGTACAGTTGATGTATTGGTGTGCAAATTGCATATGATGGAAATTTACACCTTCCTCGGCAACATTTGGCATACTTACTTGATATAAGACACTTCTAAGACCTGATACCACAGTGCAGTTGCTGTGCGAATTGGGGGGCATGTGACATAGATGAAATTATCTGGCTGAAATCTTACATATTATTCCTCTAATTATTGTTGGCAAAGAGATGCAGGAATTCCAGAAGTGTCTTATGATTTAGAAACAACTTGGTTTCAAAAGAATAAAAGGGAGGAGGAAGTAGTTTATTAAATAAAAAATACTGAATTACACTATTAAAAAAAATCTGAGTTTATACCTCAACTGCAGCAAGAGATTCTAAGGCAGCTTTCCTGCTGTAAGTGAAGTTTAGTTTTTCTCCATCCAAAGGATTAATTTTGCAGGTTTTTTATTACTATTTTGTTGGGTTTGTAAAAAATTATTATAAGGTTAAAGGAGACCTTTCAAATTATGTCATCCAGCATGCTGTATTGAGCAGGTGGATCAAAGGTATTTGAGGCAGTATGCAGTATGGCATAGCTATCTGGTTGGCCAATTTTTTTTCCGCAGCTGGGCTTTCTTTATAGAAACTATGAAGTAATTTTTCCTTTACCAGCAGTATTCACATAGGTTTTTATGACCTAATGAAGAATAACAGGCTGCTTAGTTTTCACTTGAACAAAATTCCTGCTGGTTAGGGTTGCTTCTAATTTATTCTGGTATGTTTGCAAAAACATTTATACCTGGAAAAGCATTGAAGAAGTATGTAGGAGAAGAAAATACATACATTTTACACTTCATGAACTCTCTGTTAAAATAGACTCACCTTGGAATGTGGCTTTGTATGGTTATGTGTGTTGTGTCTTTCAGTGCAAAGTCCTGGAGCAGCGGTTGGAGCAGGGGATGGTGTTCACTGAATACGAGCGCATTCAGAAGAAAAGGCTGATGGATGGCGAGTGCTCCATAGCTCGGCTGCCTGAAAATGCTGAGAGAAACCGCTTCCAGGACGTCCTTCCTTACGATGATACCAGAGTAGAGCTGGTCCCAACCAAAGAAAATAACACGGGTTACATCAATGCATCTCATATCAAGGTGAGAGAAATACTCTTGGAGAAATATTTCCCAGTTTGCGTGGTAACTAGAAATGCATTTGGCTATCAGTCTTGGTATGGCAAGATGAGTGACAATCCCTCCATGTCTCTCTCTCTTTCCCTTTTTCTCCAGAGGCTTCTTTGGGGAAAGCAGGAACCTGTTTTCCTAATTACTTAGAATAATGAGGGATTAATTATTGCATTTCACTTCTGTGTTGATTTGATCCACTGTCTCCTTTCTGTGTTGTCTCTCTGGGGATTGCTGCCCATTCTTCCCAGATCTAAGAAGGCAAATAGGTTTAAAACAAACTGGGATCCTCTGCAATGACTATGACATTTTTGAGCTGCAGTGACAATCATTGTTTCTTCTTTTTCTGTACTCTCAGACTGTATCCATAATGCACAGTAAGCTAGCTCTCAGCTTAAGCTTTTTTTGATGGTTAGAGGAACTGCTGGAGCCAGGGGGAAATCGGCTTTTTCAAAACTTTCCATTGCCCCCTTTCCCCATACTTAACTCTTTAAGCTCTGTTTAAAAGTGATGAACTTGCAGGGTTATCTCAAGAACCTTCAAGGCAGTTCATTCATTTATCAATGCATTTACCTGCCTTAAGTGCAACGTAAGCAACTACAGTTGGCTTCATGCTTTCTCTGAAAATAGTTGGGATTGTCAAAGCAGCACTTGTAGTTGTGTTTTTTTAATAAATCTGTTTGTACACCAACACGGTGCCATAGTTTCTCTGCTTCACTGATAAATGTTGAGTGAATCTTCTGACCCTTCTCAAACAAAATAATACTTTTTCAGGAAATAACAACTAGTACTGCAATCATATTTGCAGCACCAAAGTATGAAAGCTTCTTCAAACCTGAATTTGCTATAATACCTTAAATTCACAAAAGAGAAATACAATATTGTTTGCCCAGTTTACATTATGCTTATCATATAAAATACATTTATTTAGCTATGAGGCTATACAATTGTGTCTCTTCTGCATCTAATATGACAAGAGGCAGCTAAAAAATGGGGATATAACTCAGAATGGGCTCCTACTTCTGTAATGTTGCTGTCTTAATTTTATTTTGTGCATCTGCAAAGGGCTCACTTTAGAATAGGGGAAAGGGTTTTCAGTAATTACTAATCTAATGTCTTTCTCTTTACAGATCTCTGTTGGTGGCATAGAGTGGGATTACATTGCCACGCAGGGTCCTTTGCAGAATACATGTCAGGATTTCTGGCAGATGATCTGGGAACAAGGGATTGCGATCATAGCTATGGTGACGGCAGAGGAAGTGAGTATAAACTGAGTCAGGTTTCTCCCAGAAATTCCACAATGACTTTTTCATAATCTGTTAGAGGAGGGGGATCTTTGCTCCAAGAAACGGTCTGATCAAAGATAAATTTCTTGTGACTCCTTGCTGTTCTGTCTTGATTTCTTCTGTAGAAAAATGCATTTTCAAACTCTTTCTGCTGGAAAGTTGGTTTTCTCAGTAAGAGGCCGTAACACTCTAGGTAATACTTAATAGAGGAGACATACAGGTGTTAATACAGGAGCATTAGTTGTATGAATGTTCTTTAACACTTACTTAACAAGAAACCTTTACTTTTAAGGAAAGTGGGAGAGAAAAAAGCTTCAGATACTGGCCACGTCTTGGTTCAAGACACAACACTGTGACATATGGAAGATTTAAGATTACCACGCGATTCCGTACCGACTCAGGCTGCTATGCAACTACAGGTTTGAAGATTAAACATCTTCTCACAGGACAGGAGAGAACGGTTTGGCATTTGCAGTACACTGACTGGCCAGAGCATGGCTGTCCAGAAGATTTAAAGGGATTTTTATGTAAGTTGAATTTAATAGCTTTGTTTTGGCGTGTGGTGTGGTTTGTGGTAGCTTTTTAATACCTTCTGAAATGGCTATATATGAAGTGGCTTTTGATAAGTATGCCGAGCATGCTATTGTAAAAGGTTTCTTCACTCCAGCAAGAAATACTGAATTATATTTTTAGCAGGAATATACCTGACAATTTATTAAAGTGACTCCTTCTCTCTAAAGCAAATAATTTATCAGAAGTCCATATAGAACAAAACATAATTGCTTCACATACTACACATTTGAGTATGTTGCAGTAGTTGCAAGATGGCCACAGGCTGCCTTAAGTAGAAATAGGGGAACAAGGGAAGGAAATCCTTACACGAGTTAGATGATCTTTATAGATCTGTATTGCTATCATTGGAGTATGACTTGCGATTTATAAAATGTATCATTTTTCTGTGGGATGTTGATTGTTAAATTACCATTTTTCTGGTGGTCATACAGCATAATAGCATAGTTTATGTGGCTTCATCTCCTAAATTAAATATTCTTATCTTTTTGAACTTAATAGCATACTTGGAAGAGATCCAGTCAGTGCGGCGCCACACGAACAGCACAGCAGACCCTAAAAGCTCTAATCCTCCTGTACTGGTGCACTGCAGTGCAGGTGTGGGACGGACAGGAGTGGTCATACTGTCAGAGATCATGATTGCCTGCTTGGAACACAATGAGGTGAGCTCTTTTTCTCTTTTGTGCTTTAAAATGTATTAGGTAGTAGAAGAGTAAATAACCTGCCTAAAATATGTTATGGCTGTTCATGTGAGCAGCCTTTGGAAGAGGCCTTACAACTATGCTTGAAATAGCTCTTGGGAATTCAACAGAAGTTAATCATCTTCTAGAGCTGCCCACATGCACACCAGACACTGGAATGCTCATTTGGATTCTTGACTCTGTACAATGTTGAATCATGGAGTAGAGAAAGGTATGCCCTAGGCCACTGAGCATATTTCAGGATTTCATCCTGACTTTACCACTCCTTGCCTTAATTAGAATGGATGTTCAAGAACGTTCTTTGTAGCCAGTCTCTGTACTTCTTATTTTGTTCCTGAGTGCAGTGTATTTGCAGTATTGGTCTCAGTAGAGGACAAAGTGGTAGTTTAATAGAATAAAACCAGTCCTATCAACTTATATCCAGAAGTGAACACATGTAAAATGTTCATTAATAATGTAGTGTGTCAGCTGAAACTCAACAAACTTACGGTTTTATTGTGCATCCCTCTTCTACCACTGACAGACTTTTTCAGCCATTAGGTTTGTGAAGACCAATACCCCATGAGATAGATAACTTTACCATTATGTATATTCCCAGATGAGCAGTGGTGTAGTGCAGTCCATACTGCAGGCATGGGCAATGAATTGTCTGAGCTGAAATCAGAGCATATGATTCTGCCCTTAGATCACTAAGATGTTGCTCTGAACCTCCTGCTGGGAAGGTGCAAGCCAGTTTCCTTGCTCACCAGTCACTTGTAATGGTTTGTTCTCTTCTTCCAGATGCTGGACATCCCACGAGTGCTGGATATGTTGAGGCAGCAGAGAATGATGATGGTGCAGACTCTTTCTCAGTACACTTTTGTCTATGGAGTTCTCATTCAGTTTCTCAAAAGTTCTAGACTTATCTAACCCCTGCCACTTCCTAAGGGACACTGCAAGAGTTTACAGAAAGAAAATCAGAGTTGTCCAGACAGACCTGCTCTCACTGTTTTCTTCATATGATGAATCACAGAGTTACCTTTTAGGGCTGCCATGTGACTGTTAAATGCAAGTCAGTGTAACAGTCCCTGCAAAGCAGGATCTTCACTGGACTAAATTCTTCCCATGTTCAGCCACAGTTACATTAAGGAATGATTTTGCTTGTACTGGTCCGTAGTACTTGCACACGTTCTTTAGAGTGGTGTTACTCTGAGCAAAATAATTATCTTATGGAATGGAGGTGTATAGCACAGTTTTACTAACATTATGTTTTGAAACATAATTGTTGACTGTGCAAAAGCTAAAATCTGTAGGTGCACTGGGGTGAGAAACCTACCCCTTGGGAATGTCAAGGTCTTACGCAGTTTCATTCTGCTTTCAATTTTATATTTAGAACAATACATCTATATTTTTTAAAATGAACTTTTGGTTTCCTCTGGTTTACTTAGCAAAATTAGTAGCTCTCAGATATTTTAAGCTGTTGCTTTAAAGACAGTCCTTTTTATATTCGGGATTTTTAAATTATATAAAAACTGAACCACCACGACAGAAAACTTTTTAAACAAAACAGTATTTTCAGAGGAGAAGACAGACAAAGTTTGAACCAACTTTTCAAAAATCATGCGGAAGGCCCGAGGGAAGCTATTGGTAGTTAGTTGTAGTGCCAAGTAATAGAACAGACAAGTGAAAGATAATGATAACTGTTGATAACTTTCATTTGAGAGGAGGCACATTTACCTGCAATAGGCAGGGGAAAAATATTTTAAGTATCTACAAGGTTATTGGAAACAATGGATGAGAGAAAGTACATCTTCAGTATTATTCATATATTTAGAGGACAGTTTGATTTTACTGGCTGAAATCAAAGTGGATGCAAATGTTTTAAGCACTTTTTTTTTGCTCTGTTATTTATGTAGTTAAATATAGAGACTATAATCATGCATTGTTTCATTTGGTAATATACCATTACTAACCTGTTATTTTAGGAAGAGCTTTTCAAGTTGATGAAGTGAGAGAACCAAAATGGGAGTAGGAAGGTGCAGAGGGGTGAAGTGGAAATGATTGTATGAAGTGTAATGGAGGAGGCGTGGCAGCTATGATTGCTGGTTTACACAGTGCAAAGATGACCATAAAAAAAGGTTAATGTTCCCAGCCAAGAAAGCCCTTAAAGCACTGGAAGTTTCTGTAAAATCCTCAAGATTATTTTGTTAGTGCTAGAGCAGATTTTGCTAATGCTGTGCAGCACTGCAATGAAGAATATTTGGGAACACTTGCAAAAGAAGAGCTCTTAGAGGAAACACTGGAGATGTGAGTAATTTCGTAGCTGTGTAGGTGGCTGAGTCAATGGCTGTGGCATGGACCTGAAGTAGGCAGGTGCAGCCCTGATAGTTTCCATTTTGTCCCATCGGGCTGGTCAAATGATGATATCCCTAAATAATCCTCTGTGGTTTTCAGATGGGGACAGTGTGGTTTTAGCTGCCTTTCTAAGTGCTCTGAGATGCTGAGTTGAAAATCCTTATTCCGAATTGAGCTATAGTTTTTAGATACCTGGTTTAATTTCAAAAAACCCATTTAATAGACCAGCCTACAGGCATGGTTAAATGTCCATTTCCCTTGATACCTGCTTAGGGAAATGAAAAGAAACTAAAAGTCAGATTTATTAGTGCTGAAATTGTTATTTTTCTGAGTTCTAGCAAGAATTTGGAAATTATGGAAACACCTTCAGAACAATAATTGCGTCCCAAAACATTAATTAAGAATTAGAAATAGGTTACCTCCATTTCCTCTGTAATAAGCTGCTTCCACAAAGTTAAACACATGGTCCAAATGACATTGTGCTAATATGTAATTTTATACAAAATATATTACTTTAAGGTACATGGTATTGATCTGGTGCTTTCAGGTCTACTTGGAAGCAGTCTGATTTGTTGTACTCTCAGTACAAGCTAGATTGAATATTTCAGACTAGGGGAAAAGAAATGTTCTTATATAAAATGCCTAGGAATTATTAGTTGCCAAGTATAAAACTGGAAGTCCAGAGGAAACCAGTTACTGAAGACTGATTCTTTATATATGAATCTTGCAAAAAAAATAATCTGACATATTTGTGTTGACAGAAGTACTGAAAGAAACAAACATACTTAACTATTTGTATCATGCTTTGTTTTAAAAACCTCGTTAATTTTTGCCACAGTTCACTTCTATCTGCAGAAATCTTTTTGAATGGGAGGAGAAGCTCTGAAATGTAGCTTGTACCTTTTCTGTTTCTAAACTTTGCACTGTGATCTTCATAACCTGATAGATGCAGTTTTAATGACATGATGGACAACCAGAACTTCAAGCAACAGTTTTTAGCTGTTCAGCAGTTTCTGGGACAGAACATCAGCTGCGAGGCATTAAAAGCAATTTAATCCAGTGCTCATGGGATTATCTGAGGTGTGTGAGGAAACGTGTGTCTTTTGGCTTGTTTTTCTGTTTTGCTAAAAGAAGTTGTATTCACTTTTAGAGGTGGTTGTGCTCAAATTTGGTAGTCAGTCTTGATTTTTTTAGTGTAACACTGCTACCTCCTCCCCTTCAGCTTCCAGTTCTGTCCATCAGCAGTCTGTTTTTGCCTTAATAGACTTGACTTTATGTGAGTTTTTCCTACTGAAGATTGTAGGATTGCTTTTATATGTGAGCGTATGGCTCTGAGTGAGGATTGAAAATGAGCAGTTTCTCTTCTAAAGATACCAAATGAAATTAAACTTCACAACCTTCTGTAAAAAAATTATTTTTTAAACCGTTGTTCAGATTTTCAGTTAACTTATAAAAGACAATTCAGTTTTTAGCACTTTTGTTCTGAGCCTTGAAAAGGGATGCATTTTTACATGTAGTTGTGCTGGGTGCTTCATGAAGTGTGGGGATGTTATAAGAATATCCACTGTCCAAATCCAGTCACAGTGTGAGTCAGAGGTGGATTTATTTGTCAAAAACTTAAAATTTCACTAAAAGCCTGTCCATTTTGCCAAATGTGCTTTAGTTTTATGGGGATGAAATCAGATGATTATGCAAGATTTGAACAGAGTTTGTTTAGTAAGAAAAATTGTGTGAAGAATTCTTGCAGCAAACGGCAAAGAGGATGCTGATCTCTAGGGATGTCAGAGCTCTCAGGGACAAATAAAGGTGCTATATACTGTCAAGAGACAGATTTGGTGGTCTTTTGTTGACTAGGTAGGAGATGCTTTATAGGATCAAGTTCTGTGAAGAGTCAGGAGAAGAACCTGCAAACTGTAGTAAGGACTTCTGCATATTTGATTTCTTTCTTGGTTGCTCTGATGAGAGATTTTTTTTTTGGCCAGTGAATCTTTGTAGTCTGGGGCTAAAACCTCTTCTCCAAGAAGCTGAGTCAGAGCCCAGTCTATTAAAAAGATGACTAAGCCACTGACTTAGCTGGGTTAGCTTTAGGCTGCAGATCCCTCCTGGCCCTGTTGGGTGAGGGAGAAGCTCTGAGGTGCACGGGGGAGTTTTGCTCTGCAGCCTGCACAGCAGTGCTCTCCTTTTCTGCTGTCCCCTGGGAGGAGCAGGAAAAGTTTTATGCCTTAGTATTTCTCTCATTGCAATACCTTTCACACAAGTGAACAATGAACACTACAAGTGCAGGGTGCTATGGTTTATACGTAGAAATACATTTCATTCAAAGCAGGTGACCAAGGCAGTGTTCCTGTATTTCTATGGATGAAAAGCTGCTCTAAGTTACCATCAACATTTAGAAATAAAAGTAAAATACTGTAATAGCAAATAAAAGTAAAATAAATTTTTACTAAAATGGAAAGGATTCTTGACATTTCGAGAAATTTACTTTTGGCTCCTCTTGTAATCCTGGGTATCTCTGTTTGAAGTGGGGAGCACTTGGAGCCATTTTCTCCAAAATGGCTCCTTTAAATTTGATAAGTAAGAGTACCCAAGGCTACTGCTGCTGCATATTTTGTGTTGCAGCAGCCGTTGGAATTGAGTGGCTCATAGATTTCAATGGCTTCTGGACCAAACTTGGGAACTGCAGGGGTGTTTATCATAGCTGTGTAATGAGACCTCAGTTTTAGTATCAATAGCATTACTAAATCCCTGGACGTAAAAATAATGAACCCATTACTATATTTCAATAGTTCACATTATCAATTTAAAGGAATCAATGCTTCAGTTGCTAAGAACTCAGTGCTTTAGAGTTTAGGGTTGGGGTTTTTTTTCAATACTGCAAAGTCATGCAAAACCAGAGTCCAGTCCTGCAAGATGCAAAATTCCTGCAGTTCTTCGTGATACTGTAGGAATTAAAATGGGCTTACTGCTGATGAAAGCTTGAGCCCTTGAAGCACAAATACTCACATCTGCTTAAATTTAAATACAGATTACAAGAATTAACCGAAAGAATGCAGCAGGAATGTGCATGCAGGAAGGTACAGCATTCAAAGGAAAAGCAGCTGAGAGTTCAAAAGAAATTCTCTTGTGCAAGTACGAAATTTTGGACATAGAGAGTGAGGATTTGAGGAGTGGCAGAAGGCATTTGGAGGAGAATTTGGCATGTTCAGTATCCACAGTAGAGCTGCTAGAAGGGTTTGAATCAGAAGGTATGTTTTTCATGGCATGGTAGGGTAAGTGAATATGTAGTCATAGGTGTTATTTTTACTGGCTTTTTAAAATGTGATTTTTTTAAACTCTAAATATTTTTTCAGAGGCTCTGTTATTTTTACATATCTTCCTTTCCAAATGTATTGAATGCAATCTGTCAGCTCAGTTTCTGTTTACTTACTAAAGGTCAGATTTTTCAAACCACGGTCTCTGGTTTTACAGATACAAAATGCAGGAGGAGTAGACATACTTGCAATTTTGAGGTGGTAATTTCTAGTGGATGCAGGTGAGATGATTCAAAAGTCTAACTATGTTTTGAATGAAGCCAGATGTTTACAGTTGGTGTGAGTTGCACCAAGTTAAGGCTGGGCTAACAACGAGACTCTTGAAATGTGGAATTTACCATGTCCTTAGAAGTTCTGTTGCAGTGCAGCATTTGCAATACAGTGACATTAAAACAGTGTAATACTGTGCTAAGGTAAGGGAAAATAAACTTTTAACTGCTGTTGCAAACATGTCTGTAAAAAGAAAAGTTAGAGAAAAGAAATTTTTAGTAAGATCTTGCTGGGGACCAGCTAACTTGGTGCACTCTGTTGGCATCACATGTTATTTTAAGGTCTAACTGGGCTGAAAAAAAGAGATTTGTTAACGTCAATGAGCATTTAAAAAAACTGTTGCTAAATAGCCTTTGGTTCTACTCTTTGCTATTTTCCATGTGATGCTGCATTCAGTGGTGAAGAATAACCTCTAGTGTATTTGTTTTATTGAAGTCTATCCTTCAGCTCTACTTAGGGAACGAAGATAGAATTCAAATGCAAAGAGTCTAATGAACAGAGTTTACAACAGATCCAGCCTGAGGCAAGTCAAAGAGCAAATCTGTAGATATCTCAATATTCTTTTGGTTCAGGTATGCAGCAATCAAACTACCAAATTATTGACTTTATGAGCACAGTTTCAGAAGGTGCCTAACTTTTATAAAGGGAATTTAAATGCTGTTTTTCCATTTGGAAATATTTAGGTAAAATTAGGAGACTATTAATATACTTTAAAGACATTGCAAATGCCATAATTTTCTAGAATGGTATGAAATTTGATGGGGAAAACCCCTGTAAAACCCTCCAGTCTGTCACCTTGCTAATCCTGGATAATTCTAACACACAAGGTGTGTATGCTCTTTACAAAGATACTTGGCTTAAATTGCTTTGAAGTACCCAACTTATCTGTCCTCTTTGTGGCTTTTCTGAGGGACTTGGATGGAAATTTAAGAGGCTTTCCCTGGCAAATCAGTAAGTATGTACACTCCTGCACACTGCTGAAATTTCATCATTCACTTAAAGCAAATGGGCGTTTGAAATCCTATCAGCAGTTTTGTAGGATTGAGTCCTTAGTGTCAGAGGAACACAGGATCTGGCTCCATTTTCTTCAATTTTCACCTGAGCCAGTATGCAAGGATTTAAATGGGACTTTGTGTAAACAGTAGCAAACATGAAGTATTATTTTCTAGTACTAAGCTAGTGGATAACATGTCTATTTTTGCTGTCTTGCCACCAATACTGTAAAAATGTATAATCAAACCAGCTTTAATTCTTGTAAAACTGAAATTGGTTTGTAAAACAATGTATAAATTGTGTTTCATAGACAGAAAAGCTTGTATTACTGAATGTAATATATGTGAAATGAATATATTATAGTCTATTTTTGCCATGGAAATAAATATTTGAAGCAATTACGAGTTTTTATTGTTCCATTATTAAAGGAAAAATCTGAGAACTTACTGTTCATGTGTTGTCCTAGGCTGGGACTTTGCCTTCAGTACACAAAAGTGCTATCCCTCTTCTGATGTGCTGCCAGTACTGGATTTAAAACTTGTCTGTCAAATACTACTAGGTGTCATCTTTGTGGCAGGAAAATCTTATGCCTGCTGCCCTATCATAATTTTTTGCAATGTTTTGCATTTTCTGAAGCTGTTTTTGGTACTCAACTTCCAGCTTCCCTCTAACATTTAAGTGTGAGGGATTAAAAACTTTTGAAAGTTGGAGAACACTTTCCAAAAGCCTGTGAGAGAGGAAACAGTTGATTGTATATGTACTATCATTGGAGCTGCTGCTAACAACTATCACCGAAGTTACTTTCATTTTAGAATTGGCATTGAGTTAAAAAGGGAGATAGCTTGCTCTACACACCTGGACAGCATGAGGCTTTGTAAGGTGAATACAAGAATTGCACACTTGACATTAGAGTTTCACACTGGACAATTGCATTTCCCTTGTCTTTGCTAAATGTCTAGAGCATTGTCCACCTCACCTGACTACATCTGAAACAATCAGGCTTTTAACTAAAGTTTTGCCTTAAAGGTGCACTCAGTTTGAAGGCATTAATCAGCTTCAGGAAAGACAGTTACATACCTTAGATACATCTGTACTTGTCTGATCAGTTCCCAAGTCCTGGGGAATGTCCTGTGCGATGTTCAGCGTAAGCAAATCTCTGTCATTAGATATGGATTCAAAATCAAAAGAAGAAAATGGGACTTCTTGGGACCCAAGGCACATGGTAAAGCATTCACCAATTTTGATCAGACTTATAATTTATACTGGTTTTAGACCTCAGGCAAAGGTATCTTCAAAAAATCTAAATTTCCTCTAAATCCAAGTGGTTTTGAACTGTAGCTATTTTCCAGCCACTGTAAAATCCCTGTCAGAAGCTTCTGGTGGCCAGAGCTGGCTGACAGGGAAGCAACTTGATGTTTGGATTTGGCACATCTGGCCAGAAGCTTTCTGGGGCAAGAGCTCAAGGACTTGGTACATAAGAAACTTACGGGAGCTGATGAGAGAAATTTCTAGCTTGACTAGCCCCTAAAGTAGGCCTTCCTCAGCTGTTAGGGCTGTTAAAATCTGGAATGGTTATGGATAGATGAAGGTTATATGAAACTCAGCAATGCTTGGTACCTAGCTGGAAGTTTTACATGTACACAGTTGCTCTGTTTAGGATCTGATGAGTGATTTTCTTATACCCTCTCCTTTTCCCTGTGGGATAAATGACAGCATATAAATGTGTGTTCTTCCTCTCCAATATTTTTATGAGCACCCCCTGGATGCTGGACTCTGTATGAGGACAAGCTGCCCAGTGCCACAGAAGCATTGCCAGTTTGCCTCCTGCAGACTGAGGACTGCTTGTGAAGGATCAGACAATTTGTGTGATGGGAATGTCGCTTACACAGGAGCTGACAGGAGAATGGTACTGCAGGAGAGCTGGAATTGAGTGAGGGCTGGGGGATAGCTGAATGCTCATGAGCTCTAACTAAGGAGGTTATTCTCTGCCACTGTGCACCTCCTTGTCTCAGTCTGGCTTTTGCAAGTTGAAATTTCTGCTCCTGTCTTGCGTTTGAGGGATGGCAGTTCTGTGCCTCCAGTGGAACATAATGCTTAGAAAATAGTGGTTCTGATACTGAAAGGCTAGGTCTGATGTTATTGCAATTTAAATTAGCATAATTAATTAAAGCCAAGCATAAGGAGGATACAGCTGAGCCCGGGACAATTTTGTCACAAAACTTCTTTATCTTTCAGAGGTGCACAGGGTTGAAGACGTGTTGTAATATTTGACTTCCTGGCATTCTTTGGGAGCTTGTCTAAAGCACAGATTTCAGGGCACATACATGTTTTTGGCTTCTCCACTTGCATAATGACACATATAGATGGGAGAGCTGTAAGGTGTAGCTTTTACAGGAATGCTGTCCTTTTTCTGATCAATCACACTTCCCAAACTGATTTGAATGGCAGTCTTTCAGATGGACACCTAAGCTTAAACCAAACATCTGCCATTTCCAACACAGCAAATTTTTTGCTGCCTTGCTTATTCTATGGATTTAAAATATTGACTATAATAAACAAAATAACCAGAAAAGACTTGGAGAGCTTGCAGATGAATTTCAGGTTGTTATTATTAGCCATTTCTAAAATGGCAATCATGTGCCTTACGTAAGTTTAGAAGGACATGAAATCCTTCCACGAACAGTCCCAAAATTATCATACCCAGAGGCAAATGAAGAATTTTCAATGGTGTTACATCCCTATGAAGAAAGACTTTGTCACGCTTGGCTAATACTGATAATCACTGATTTGAAGGAACTGCATACTTTGTGTGTGCATGTGTGGATCTGATTTCTTCTGTCTGTATGTTGTGCTATTCACAACTGATTGACGCTAAGAATGTCTTTCTATATATAAGAGTGTCAAGCAAAAGACTTGAGGAAATTAGAAGATTGTTTTTAGTTTGATAATGTGGAAGATAACTATTTTAGCAGATTTATCAGGGTTTATGGAATTTCCTGCATCATAGCAGTAAAGAAATAGTTTCATTCATTTTGAAGTGACTGTCTCTTAACCTCCAGAAACAGCAAGTGCTCACCCTGTATTTGAAAAATTTGAGTCATCTCCTGAAGACCAGGAACTGTAGACCTCCAACACTTTCAATTCCACTGGCTGCCAAATGTTTACTTTTCCCCTAAATTAGGAGAAACAATTAAAGTTGAAACTATAATCTTAGAAATCATTCTGCCTCAGTTTTCCTGTTTAAATAATGCTTTCACTGATGCAATAAAAATATGTGATTGTTTTTATTTTCCTAGTCTTGTGGTCCTGCAAGCTCTCTTGCAAGGACTCTTGCAGAGGTAGGCCAGCTCTGATAATCGCAGAACTGATTATATTTTCTTCAGGGATGGTTTCTGGCTTGGAGAAAGAATTTTTCTATGGAGAAGAATCATGTCTATGAAGAGTTTGGATTCAATTCAGTTCCTGACAGCAGCTCCAGAAGGATTAAGGAGAAAATCAAATGCAACACAGTCTGGCTCAGCTGGCCTGCTGATCCCACTTGATATCCCCCTGGGACACTGGGCCCAAGGACTTGTTCTTTCCAGAGTGCCCATAGATGATTTTTGCTTTCTCTGTCCTACAGGTTGGTCTTTCAGCCTTACCTGAAAATGATCCCTACTACCTTCTGTAGATGGTCTGTGACTCTTGATGGAAATCATGGGTTTCTGTTGAATGAGGACACCTGTTTTCTGCTTCATAAGGAGAGGGGAAATATTGCATTACCTTAGTAGTCAGGATCAAAATGTAATTAGGAAATAGGAGTAAAGTGCAATTTTTCACCAAAACAAGAAAGAAATATAGATGATTGATGAAGGATTTGCCTTCTTCCCAAGTTCCTCTTAGGGTTTAAAGGGCAGAAGGAGTTGTTCTGTAGCCATCTCAACCAGAACAGCCATAGAAATCCAAATGACAGGTATTAGTTGCAGTAGCTTTGTTGCACTGCAAAAAACCCTAATCTACCCAAAATAAGGAGCATTGCTGAGTGTATGCACCCCCTGTAGTCAGAGAAAATTTGTCCTTCGTGCCATGATGTTAAGAGGGCTGCCGTGGTGAGTTTAGCACTTGCAGTGCATTTGCGCCATCAAGCTGGAAGTAAACTGCTCCACTGAGCCTGTTTTCAGGACAAAAGGTCAGCCTTACTCCTCTGCACAGTGCTGGTGTTTAAGTAATGACAAATAAGCAGAACTGAGGGTCCTGTACATTCTGGAAATGCTGCACAAATACTGCAGGTTGAATTTCCTGATACCTGGGAAGGTAACTTTGGCTATGGTTAGACTGCACCATGGTTTAGACTGCACCATGGGTGTTTGATGGCAGGGCTGAGCTCTCACCTGCCAGCTGCTGCCTCAGGGAAAGGGATGAACAAGGAGCTGGCTGGGGAGATGTGCCCAAGAATCCTTGGGGGAGATCTGGTAGCACCATAAAGGGAACAGAACAAAGACTCAAAGATGTTCAAGTACTGAGGAAGAGCCATAGAGAAAACACATCCTATGGAAAGCTATAGCAAGGGCTTTTACAGAGTGATGTTTAGGCTGGAACTCCCTATGTAAGGCTAGAAACTTTCAGGGTGGGAGGGGAGGAGCCATCATGCAAGCTTGTGTCAGGGGAGGGGAAAACCAAGATGAAAGCTTCAGGAGCTCTTCTGTCTTTCTCTTACAATCCGCAGTTATCTGAGATGAGTGCCCAGCTTTTGGGAAGCCTCATAGCCAGCTCTGAAACCTGTGCTATCTGTGTCATCTCTGGTCTCACTTGTGTCAAACACTGGGAAAAAGCAGGGTGCCAAATGCCTCTGAGCTGCATTTCTGATTGGAGAGGCTACACCTCTGAGGTTCTGCAAGGAATTCTTAGGCTGGTGGGAGAGCTGATGGCCTTTGACATGTTGCTTCACTTCTTTGGCATGTGAGCATGCTTATGAGTGAGAGAAACGGATACTGGGAAGAGCTGGGGTCATCTCATACTTGTGTTACTCATCTGGAACCATGCTCTGGCTGCTGTGAGATGTAAGATATGCTGCAGCCCTCACACAGATACTGTAAGGGGAGTCCTACGGGCTTGCTGAATTCTTGGGATAACTGCAGAACACTCTGCACCTCGTGCTACAGATCACGCTGCCTTTCTTCTACGAGAATGGGACAGCACAGCTCTGTGGCCTGCCAGGCTGAGGCTGTGTTTGAGTTTCTCTCTCTCAAGTTTCAGAGGCCTCACTACTCCATTTATGTAGCCTTTCCTAGCCCTTCTCAAGCTTGGATTTCATTCCCCAATGTGGTAGGGCGGGAAGGATTGCAGGGGAACCTGTGTGTGCTGAAGCCTGTGATCTACAAGAGCAGCAAGGGCACAGCAGCAGCAGCGTGGGTTGGTGCCCTGTGGGGATGTCTGGCATTCCTCCAGCCCAAAATGTGGTGTTGGGTTAGGAGGCCACACTTTTTGCAGGCCAGTGTCATGGTTTCAAAGATGAATGTGATTGAAGTTTTGTGTGTTGTCACTGTCAGGCACACCTCCTGCCCTTTGCTGTCTGCTAGAATTAGCTTTGTGGGTGAGCTAAAAGGTACCATTAGGAGCCCAGATGCTCTGGAGACTTTCTATGGAGAACAGAGAGTCACACAGATACTTCATCCTTAATTTTGGTACCCTTCAGTTGAAGGAAAAAGTCTTGTTGCTACTCATCAACTGCCTGACATCCTGGAGTCCTCCTAAACTTTCTTTAAGGTGGCTGAAATGGAGATGAGCTATGGGTGCTCTACAGCTCAGCTGATGATTTGTCATGCCAGTGGTAACTGCTGATTCTTCTTTTCCTTTCCTAGTGATGCTTTATCCCTGTGACATGCTCAGCTTCCGCTGGCCCACGACCTGCTACAGGTTTTGAAACTGGATCCCTTGACTGGTGTGACCCATGTTGGGGCAATGGCTGAGGCAGATTAATTTACTGCTCACCTGTTTGTGTATCACTTGCTTTACTACTTGGAATAGAAACTGAAGGTGGTTGTTTCTGAATGAAGCAGATCTCACTAAAGGAAACAGTATGGCTGGACTGCTCATATCTGGTTTGCTTGTTTTGGAGAGTGAGAAATTATTTTTGTTAAAATCATGGGTTGCTATTCTGTTCCTTGTAATCTGTGTACATACCAGGTGTCAGCTCCTGTGAACAGCAGGTTAAGTGCCTGGGAAGTGCCAGACATAAAAGGGTGATAGCTTTAGAGACACGACACAGCTGCAGTGCCCTGCACTTGCTTATCAATGTATGCTCCTGTCTTGGGTGGTCAAAAACTAAAGTGTGATGCTGGACTTTTGCAGTTTTTTAGGTCTCAAATACTCAAATATAAACACTATGATACAGAGGTCAAAAAATTGAGGGAACCCTAAAGTATGTTTGAAGGCCAATGTTAACAAGTGGCAGTTAAATCTCTGCACCTGTGTTCCACCCAGTAATAGGCCTCACTTTTTAAAAGATGGAGTAAGTAGCAATTTCCTTTTTCCCAGTCCTTACTTCCTATATTCTTTCCTATATTCTCTTTAACATTCATTTCCCATCACTATTTCTCTTTACCCCAGGCTGTGGCCTGGGGCTGTTGCCTCTCCCAGGTGCTCACACACAGGAACAGTAGCTATGCACTAAAGGGCATTATTGGTATGTCTTGTTGGTTAGAAACTGTGCTGTCACCACAGTGGAAACAGCCTGCATTAGGGGCTACAAATGAAACTCACAGGTTTCATTTTTATTTTATCATTATGCTGATGTTCTAGTTCTCTTACTCATAATTAAACCACTCATCATTGTTGAGGAAGAAAGTAGCCCTTTTTTCCCCACTGTCTGACGGAGCCATTTGTACTTGAATTATGAAATGCTGTCAGCTTAGCTGCATCATTCTTACAACTACTGTTGCATAGCAATAAATGATATACAAGTGTACAGAAATTGAGAGAAACAGGATCCTGAAGTCATTCTGCAGCAAAATCTGTATGAAAACTGTGTAGGAGCTTCAGATACTGGGTGGATCAAGGATAAAGTGACAGCTTGGGGGTTGCTTGAAGGTTGTGGTTTTCTGGGCAGCTCTAAGATGTGTAAGCACCTTTTTCTTTCATCCCATTAATCTTTACTTCAAATTACCAAAAGCCCCACTTTGCTTTGTAAATAAACAGAATCCTACCTTTGAAAAAAAAGAGCAGTGATGAGAAAACTGTAGCTTTAAAGGTAAGAGACTGTTTTGTTACAGAGTAAAGCAACTCTAGCAGGCTTTTGTCCATTTAAATACAACATTGATGCTATGATGCATGTACTCATTGCCCACATGAATCTAGGCAGAAAAAAGTCTTTGCATTGCAGATCACAACTGTCTTCTGCTCCTAAGTTTGTTATATCGGAAGGATTCAGATTTGTAATGGTGTGTGACTGCCTTGTTCTGCTACTGCTTGTGCCAAGACTGGAGTGTAACACAAAGTAAAAGGTGACAAAAAAATCCAAAGCCTAAACTAAAACCCCCAGGAAAAAACCCCAAGGCTTGCAGTGTTGATTAATCTTATTGGTGATGAGGGTCAGGCATGCATATCAAGGTCTTTAAACAATTTACATTTTAATGTAAATGTGAATGTGAATAGAAAAGAGAAAGTCATAAGCCCAAGGCAGCCTAAATTTGCTTTTGGATCTGCAGATAAACTGATTTTATATAAATAACATTTATCTAGACTCCCCACTATTTGATAGGAGTGACTATTCAATGAGAGAAACCAGTTCTTTGGACTGGACTGACTGCTCCAGCTGCTGGATACTGGGGTGTGTGATTCTCTGGTTCTTTACCAGACATTTCACTGTGGATCCAATAAATGTTAACTCCAATGGTTTAGGCAGACAGGTACTTTGTGCAAGGTCTGTTTTAATGAATTTATTTCTTCTTTTTGGCTGCATCTACCCAGAAAGAAATGTCATTGATGCTGAGACAGCTCATGAACAGCAAATACAGTCAAGGAACTGTTTTTATTTATTTTCTGTTATTCATAGGACAGGAAATGAGTATGTTGTTACTTGTGCCTTTCTGTGAGGTTGACTGCTGTGGTGTTTTCTTACAGTATTTTTTCATTTACAGAATTTGAATGTGAAATTCTTATTAATCTTTAATCAGACTCATGTTCGTGACAAGAAGCCAAAGTTTGCAGAGTGACCTTTTCTTTTATGATGTATAAATCACCAGTAGAGATAGGTAGGAAAAAAATCCCCTAAGTTCCCATTTTTGATGAAGAACGGAGAACTCTGAATGGAGGGGCAGAAGAGTGGGTGAAGTCCTTATACTTCACAGGCTTTATACTTGGCTACATCTAACCACACTCTTTGGTTTTCTAACCCGTCCCTTTGTGTCAGAATTGTTCATAAAATAGAAACAAGTTTCCTAAGGCATCCCCTTCTTTTCAGCTCTCTGGACTAACAAAGAGAGAGGGAGTTTCCTTGTGGATGGAGAAGGGCTGTGATCACTTGTGGCTGAGGACAAACCCTCCCTGCACTGTACTGACTCAGCCTTGTGGCTACGTCTTTTCAACAAGACAGGCTCTGATGGGGGGGATGCAGAAGTTCTCATATTATCTCACCTCCTTTTCACTGAGCCAGAAAAACATGTTGTTTTTCTGATGGGCTTCCTCCAATTGTTTTTTGACATTTCTTTTTTTTGTCCAGAAGTTTATGCTTCACAAGTGAAGCAGTGGTCTGTGTCTATAGAAGCTACTTGAAGCTGCAATGGGTTACCTGACCCACGGAGTCACTGTCTTTGGTCGATGCTCATGAGGCGCAGGGGAGGCAGGTGGTGATAGTTATGTATGAACTGGTACAACTTGGGCTTGTCCTTGGAGGAAGAAGGTTAAAACTGACCCTAGGGGATATTAGGGGACAGACTTCATCCAGTTCTGGACTTCTCCCAGTTCCTCACTTACAGCAAGACAATGAAACTTGCCAGCATTTCCTCAGAATCTGTTGAGCTCATTCTGCAGTAATGGGAATGTCAGGCAATAGCTGGACTCTGATTAAACAATGAAATTTCAGTTGATTTTGTTCAATGCATCTGCTAACTTCAATTTAAACTTTAACCAGAAAATACGCCACTTCTTCTCCATCTGTACAAGGTGCCTGATGTGTCTTCTACTAGATAGATCTAGTCATCAAACAGTAAGCAACTCAATCCTTTTCCAAAACCAAAGCTTGATGCAGAATGCTATGCCATGGTTGTCATCAGTGCAAGACACTGAACTTGGTCATCTCATTCAGTTAAGAACTGAAAATAGAAAACTACAGTCATTAATCTACATAGATCTGTTAAAAGTTGGGTTTTCTTCTTGTGAAACAATTTGATTTTTCATTTGTGGGCTTCTGTGAGTGGCAACATAGTATACTACATGGTGGAACTGTTTGTCCATTCTGGAAGGGGATGGACATCAAGTGGACATCAATTTAGCATCGGTGTTTGATGCTAAATTGATGTTAAGTTGTTGAATTCTTGCAGACTTCAAAATCTCAGATCTTTATAGCAGGACCACAAATGCACTATCAATTAATTTATTTAAAGCAATAAATATTTCATAACTTATTATTACAGCCTTTAAAAATATAAATCTGATTTTAATATTCTCAAGCTTCTTTTGAGTTATACAATCACAGGCAAAATATACAAATTTCTTCTGATAACTGACCCTTTGTCCTTTAAAGTCTAACTTACTTAGGGATTCATGGCCAATTAATGGTATCCTGCTAGAGAGATCTTAGCAGTATTTAAACAGAAATAACTGAAAATAAACCAAACAATTTACTACTAGTTGACAAATGGCAGTTCACAGAAGGAGCTCTATCCCTGTTTAACAGCTAAGTTTTGGTTACCATTATGCATAGTTATGTGAAATGTGAAGGGTCTTTGCAAAGCTTTTCCCAACTTTATCAAGCTCCTTATTGTCTTCCAAATCACTCTCACAAGCAGCCAAGTTTAAAGCTCCCTCACATGTGGAAAGGCTTTCTTCAGGTTCAAGTTCCTGATTGACTTCCAAATCACTCTCACAGTCAACCAAGTTTAAAGCTCTCTCACATGTGGAAAAGCTTTCCTCAGGTTCATCAAGTTCCCTATTGACTTCCAACTCACTGTCAGAAGCAACCAAGCGCAAAGCTGCCCCACATGTGGAAAGGCTTTCCTCAGGTTCATCAAGTTCTTTAATGACCTCCAAATCACTGTCAGAAGCAACCAAGTTTAAAGCTGCCTGACATGTGGGTGAAGTGTCTGGGTGTTCTTCAAATTCCACACCACAGAAATCAGACTCTGTCGCAGCATCTAGCATTTCTGTGCTATCTTCTGCAAAGTCCTCCCTGCTCTGTGTCTCCATTAACCTTTCCCTGCATGACGGTAATTCACGTTTGTTTGGTTCCTTTAATGATGAGTCCATGGTCTCAAATTCTTCTTCACTTTTTGTAGCCTTCCTCAGCCTGTGACCTTTACTGGTAAACTCGAGCTCTTCTCCTGTATCAAAGTCCTGCACATCTGACAAGTCCAAGGCTTCCTGGTCTGCGTGGGTTAGCTCTGTCTCGCTGTCCACGCCACAGCCGAGCTCTAATTTCAGCACATCCAACATCTGGCGCATTTTGACCTAAGGGGTGACAGAATAAAGGGGTGACACTTCTCCAGCCCCATGGCACCTGAGCTCAGGTGCTCAGACTCAGGGCTTCACTCTGACAAAAGGAAAGGGCAGCTGCTTGCAATCAAGTGACTGAATTAAACACTAAGTGTCACCAAACAGAACTGACTGTTGTCCCTTTTTTGTCACTGTACCTGTGACTCCTGATCTGCCATGATCCATGAGTCAGCAAATCTCATTTATGGAGAGAGAGGCTCCCCACTGAGCATTCTGGTTACCTTTACCCTCAAATACACCAGTGTTATTTGCCCTGCTCTTTGGGAACTTCACCTAAATAATGTGCAGAGAGAGAGAGAGAGACTATTGTAAGCGCAGAACATACCTCATCCAAGCGGTTCTTATTTTCTTCTATATGGCACTCAAACAGTTGATCCAGAACACTACAAATAAAAAACCAAATTATTTCACAGGAGGAAAACTAACTTCTACCAGATGTACATAACTTAATGACCGCAGTTTTTTATTTTCATTTCTTAGCTAAATGGAACCTCTAAGACTGTTTCAATTACACTCTGTGACAAAGAGGGCTACCTGTAGTCAGGAACCCACTGAACACGTGCTCAGCAGGCACAACTTATGTGTGTGTTAGGTCTGTTGGGCCTATGTGCTGGGAGAAATCAACAATCCAGTGGTGATTCTACTGGCATGCTCAAGTATCTGAAATCTCTTGGATGTACCACAGTGGCTGCTAAACACAAGAATAAATAAAGAAAAGGAATAAAATCCAGCTTCGGTAAAAAAATCCAGAGAAAAGTCCTCAGTCCTGAGAGCTCTCTTCCATTGCTTAGGCAGAAAGAGAAAAAAAATTCTGCCGAGAAAGTGTTCTGTGACAACTGAAGTACACAGTCACTAGAACAAAATTCCAGAAAGTCGAGTGAATTTACCTAGCTTACATGAAAAAATTATTTTTTAAAAAGTGCAAGAAGGGTTCTATTGGAAGACAACATTCCTGTTGGAAAGAGTCAGAGGCAGACTGCTCTCAAAATTTCTTAAAGATTAATTTTTTCACTTGGTGTACTTAGTATTCTCATTGGCAGCCCTGACATAAGAATAAAAAAATAAGAGTGCACAGAATAGGAAAAACAGCTGGGAACATTATCAACCCAGAGCAAGATCAGAATATCATGAAATTAGACTGCCTTGAATGTGGAATTACAAAAATGGGTTAAGATTCTGTATATATATTCTGTATATATACAGAAATATTGCAATTTTTTTTTTTGCACAAATTGAGAGGTCTTTATTAAAAAGAATCAATATGGTATTGAAAAAAGAATCTGATTTAGCAGCTGGTGAACCTTTATCTAAAAGAAAATGTAACCCTGGCAACCCATGTTGAAGACTGAATTCATACTGGAGCAGGAAGAAAGACAGAAGGAAGGCAAAGGACCTGTTGTGTGAAAGATTAGTAACTTGGTTTATTTAGCAAAACAGATGTTGCAGAGTAAAATGATTTCTTCTTAGCATTATTCCAGCTGGGGTTCCAGGTCAGTTTCTAACAGAAGCTTTTATCTCACGGTACATAGCAGCAGATCAAAGTCAATGACCACAGGTATTTCCTAGTTCCCTTTCTTACATAAAACAAAAAAGAAGAGGAATCAAAACAAAAGCAAGGGCTAGCTGTGTACATGTGTGTATAAAGAAATTATTACTAATACCTACTTCCCTTTCTTGTGGAGTCCATGTGTTTCTGACATAGCATTACAAAACTGAAAACAACTGTAACCTACCTGTTAGAAAATAAGCCAAGGTTAAGAATTTCATTTGTTACATCTTCAATGAAAGTTAAATATAAAAGCTCCTCTTCTCTGCAGGGAGAATAGAAACCAATGTTAAATGATTTACCAGAGAAACACATATGACACATTGCAGTAGGTCTAATCACCTTCATGGGGAAGGCCATTAAGAACATTTTATAGTTCTTGTATCAGCAGCTGTTTTTCATAAAGGATAACTCCATCACGACAAAGTAAGCCTTTCATTCAATGTGGATAATAATAAAGAACTGCAAAATACAAGACTGTTGGAAAGGTGGCCACAGTGCTATGTCTTTATGCTAACTTTCTGTTGTGCTATAAATCAGCACAGAGATCCCAAGTGAGAGAATCAGTGAATTTTGGAAAGCATTCAGAACCTGTTTTGCACTCAAGAAGAAAGGGGAGCTAATTGGGAAGAAAGTGTGCAATTGCAGTTTGATGCTGTGGGTAAAAGCTTCCAAAGGAGCTCCTAAAGAATCTGACTGCAGCTGAAAATTGCTAGTCCTAAGTGGAAGCTGAGAAGAATTTAACTGCTTATTTGGCAGAATCCACCCGTTTCAACACATCTCCTTGATGTATAAAATCTTGTTAGCGTGAGATGTGACTTTCACCTCTTATCTCTATTTTAATACCTCTAAAAGACTTGTTGATGCCAATTACTCTAAATTGGACACTCCCCAGAAGAAAACCCCAAAAGAAAATATTTCAGTGCTGTTTCTCTTTCATAGCATCTTTCTAAATTGCCCAGATCATCCAATCAAACTCTATTGAGTCATTCTCCAGTCTTAATAAACAGAAAATAAAAAATGGAATACATCTTGCATGACTTTCATTACATAAAATTTGTCATCGTGCCTAAAGATTATAATTTTGGCTCCCTCTATAGTCAAAAATACTATCTATAGCTGGTATTTTAGACCTCTATTATATGCTTAAAGTTAGGCAAAGACAAGCCTGTCCTAAAGCACAAAGAATTAAATTACTTTCCCAAGGCTACTTGATGAAGCATTAGCAGTGTTTCTGAACATCACTCAAAATTCTTCTAATTCTCATCAAATTTTAGTGTGGAAATGTGGTAAGAATGCCCTTCAATTTGGTGCTTCTTCTGCCAATATTTGCTTCAGAGATTACAGACCTAACAAGAAATGGAAACTTACAGGCACTGTACAATCTTCTGAAGCTATAATGAATTCTAATTTTTATACCCACATAACATTTTTTAAGCATTGTATATTTCAAGTTCATCAGTTTTGAGGAAAGCTTTCTAGTTTGATGTTGTAAATGAACAGAAAAATGGTTTAAGCATACTTACTCATCCTTGACACACCTCCTTGCTGAAGACTTCTGAGGATACGGTGATGTCTCTCTAATCAGAAAATCAGAGGGCAAGAAAAAGAACAACATTCTAAATCCCTTTTACACTACCTTGCATGTAATTTTCTTCTGAAGCCATGGTGCGCCATTATTCCATGGACTTTTGCAAAAAACCCCACCAGAACACCCCTAAACCCTGCTCCAGTAGCAAAATACCCTGCTTGCACTGAAACCTGAAAAACTATGGCTCAAGAGTATTACAAGGCCTCACTAGATGCAGTGCTCAGTGCTACTTCAGATTCCATTCAATCTTTGCTATCAATAAGAATGCTTTTTAAACTCAGAGAACATTTTTTTCCTCAGATAAAAATGCCTTTGTATGAACAGGTCAGAGAGCAAATTAGTGAGTCATGCATGACACTTAGGTCAGCAATGAAGAGAATCAGCTCAGAGCTCTTGGGTTCTGGCCTGATTTCCAACACTGCTCTTGTATTGTACCAATCTCCATATTATGTTTTCAGAAAAAGATGTGGGAAATGCTCCTAATCTACAATTCTCACATATGATAGATTCAAGAGGCTGGATGCCTAGAGACATTAAGGGGAAGTACCAATTGGAATACCAATGCAGTGTTCAGTTATAGCACTATGTAGTCTGGGAACTCAGATGTACAGAACTAACAACTGTATTAATGCCTCATTGCTCTCATTTCTGACAAATATACTCATGTATTTCAGAGCTCTCTTTCTTAATTAGCTTCCCAGTGGAACTTCTCTGAAGAAAATAATGAATTTTGAAGTTGGCAAAGGCCACTGATGTAAAAAAACCAACCTAGCAAAAGTCATGTGAGAAGAGACTTATAAAAGAGAAATGGTAGTGAAGACTTAAGGCCTAAAGACCAGTTGTATAGAAGGAAGGAATATTTCAAATATTCCCTCCTGCTGTAAATCAGGCACCTTAGCATGGAGTATTGACAAGCATCTGTTTTTCTCTCAGGCTCATCTGGAGTACATCTTTTACTGTCACCCTACAACACAGAGATAAAAATATTTATTATCAGTGCAAATACACAGCAAATTTTACCAATAAAATGAATCTAATAACTCTCTGTGATTAAGCAGCCCTAGAAATTTTATGTCTTTTCTGAGAAACTCTGGGTAAACAGACAAAAGGGACACCTTTTTCTGCTGAAAAGTCATGTGCCAATTATCAATGACCTTAGATGATATTTTATAGTGCATTTATAGAATCAAACAAAGAAAAATTTAACGAGATATCTTCATGTGCCTCAGTATTTTTTCTTATTGTTTCCACTCAATGTTCTGAAACTCTCTCTCCTCTATGGAACTAATTCATGTTATGGCAATAGAGAAAAGAAAGCCTAAACCAGCTGTTCATTGCTGAGGCAGTGATGAAGTGTATACTCCAGAGCGATGCTGATGGGTGTGGGAAGAGCACCCAGGTGGACTGACATATGTATTATTACCTTTGATTTGATCTTCTGCCGTTCAGCTACAACTTTTCTCACGCACATGTTGTCTGCTGATGGAAAGCTACAAAATTTGAAGAGGGATTAGATTTCCAAGTAGACTACTTTCAAAATATGCAGGATGAAAATACCTGTGCCACTGTGGAAATTTCCCATCGGTCTGAACAGAACATAGTACTGAACAGTTCAGAAAATTTCTGCCAGACTTAGGTTCACATAATAAAACCATGTTATAGTTCGTTTTGAAGGATGACAGTAGTCATCCAAAGGTGGCCCTAATTCATTACTTAGCCGCATATTAACAGGGGATAGCTAAGTTATGCAAAATAATTGTTCAGAATTAAGAATGGAGGTGATCCTAAAATTAAAAGTGCACCAGGAAAATTGATGACCCACAGCCAGAAAATCAACAGTTGCAATATGGAGCCAAAGCTATCATAATTCCAGTCTTAGGAAATTTCTAATTTGTTCTATAGCAAAAATGGAGTTAGACTTGCAGGCATTGAGTACACAAAACCAAAAAGATTTCTCTTATGCTGTAGTATCAGTAAAAACAAAACTAAATCAGAACTGTTCAATTTGCTAAGAAGTTCAATGCAAGAGAAGGACACCAATTTTGTTTGAAATATTTTATATGGGGTATACCTGAAGGTATTTAAATTCGAGTGATAAAAAAACTAAGGCAAAGTATTCAAGAGTTAAAAAAGGATGTTTGCATGACATATTAATTAACAAACTGGAAAGTATGCAACTGCAGGGGCAACAGTGGGGGACTACTTACATGCTTATACTGGTTAATTCTTTACAAGACAGAAAGCACAACTATATACCAGAAAGAGCATAGGGAAGAGAGAGGGAATGATTATCACCAGCAGATGTGAGATCCCACAGTTTCAATTTAGTGGTACTTCATATCCAACCTGTATAGATTAAACCAATTGTTCCAGAAACAATTGGTTTAATAAACCAGTAAAATAAATCAGTGGAAAAAGGAAAATCACATTCTGTTCTAGCTTTTGCTAAGGCATACCTAGAATAACTGCAAAATAATTATTCTGGCTTTATACAAACGTAATGAGAGCAAAACATGTTACTTTTATGAAGATACTGTTATGATAACATCTAAATTACAGAGTTTCAAAATAAAGTTTCAATCTCTGTACCTCATCATATCAGTCTGTGTTTGAGCTTCCATACGCTGCTGCTTGCGGCGATTTTTCCTCTTCCTTCGAGCAGCAGGAGTGTAATATCTGTACTCTGACAGGAATGATTTAGCATCTGATTTTAAGGTGCGTGGAGTAAAAGGTTTTCTGCTCTTAGTAAAGTATTCAGAGTGCCTCTCCAGAAGATCCCCACTGCTCGCTCTGGGGTTCATTCCTTGACACCTCGGGGAACAAGAAGCGCTCATAAAACTATCAACGGAGTGACTGCGTTTATTTGGTGGCCCTGATGCACAGAGATTTGCTTTTGGGTAAGATGCCCTGAATGAAGTCGGAGAACACTTTCTGGCATATTTGATTTGACTGGAGCAACCCAAGCCACGCTCACCACAAGATGCCGGTGCTGCCGATACGTACTGTGCCTGCCCAGCACAGGGGCAGAGATTGGCTTCTGCTTCCATGAAAGTCTAAAAAAAAAACCAACAAACATTTGATTGCTTTGCAAATTACCAGCTTTGCTCATGATGGTACTCCCAGCTACTATTGTTACCTAATTGCAGATAGTTTCTATGCAAAAACTTTCAATTTTTGTAAAATCAAACTGGTTTCATAACAGCCACGGTGCTAAGAGATTTTAAAACGTAGTCACAGGAAATAGGAGAGTAATAAGGAAATGGTTTGCTTCAGTAGCAAAACATTTGTGCTCTGTTACATAATATTTATGGCTACATCAAACCAAGAGTATAATCAATAAACTTTTAGAAGTCAAGGAATCATTGCGCCAAGGCAAATTATTTTATTTGGATATGCTCTGTTTATACCACCTGGGCAAGCTAAGGTAGACATTATCCATAATTATCGCATGCTTAAAAATCCAACATTATTCCTGAATTGTATTATCACACTGAGGCAAAGACAATTAAGACAGAAACACAACTAAATCTAAGTGACAATCTTAAGGTGGGGTTTTTGGTTGGTTTGGTTTTTTGTTTATTTTGTCAAATTAGAACAAATTAAGTAGAAATTTTATTTCTGTAATTGTGACAGTTTTGAAAAATCTGCAATTTAAAAGCATAAATAGCTGGACAGGGTATGCACACTAGTAAATGTGCTTTACAATGCATCTGAAAAGTTAAAAAGCACCTTACAAAAACAGCTGTTGTATGTTCTTTTCTTGCCTTGGATACAGCCACCCATCAAATATTGTCAGTCAGTGAAAATTATGTATGACATTTTACAATCTCCAAGGGGGCAGGCATACTGCAGAACTGGAAGATTAAACCAGAAGCCTATCAGCAAACAAAATTTTGTATAAACAAACTTATTTCATCCACACATGTAACTACCTAAGAAATTCAAGTTCTGTAACACACAGCTGTATGATGGAGAAGAGATGACACCCACTGTGTGTACTCAAACCACCTAGCACCACAACTCCCAGAGAGACAGTGCTTATAGTGCAACAGTGAGGGAGACAAGCGGAGGACAGTGGTATTCCAGGAAACCTCACTGCTGTACCATGCAATCAGCAAGGCAAAATAACAGCTAAAATATAACAAACAACTGAGAAAAACCAATTCAAAACCAACAGCTAACTTCCAAAAATTATTATCATACTTTCCTAACATATAGGTCCACATCATCAGCAACAAAGTGCTGTAAGATTTAAGAGAAGGTACACAAGTGGAGGTGTTTCCTAAGATGAAAATTCAATTTCTAAGGCCATCTGAGGTTTTTAAAAAACCTGGAAGTTTAGTTCAGGTAGGCTAACACAGAAATTAACTTGTTCGTGTATCTCCACCACCTGAACAAAGAACAGGAAGATAAGGAGACACCAGTACAGGCCATAAGCTCTGCAGTGACAAAAGGAAGAAAAGGAAGGTGATTTTCCATATGTGTTTCATTCATCTCTATTATGTTTCAATCAAAAAAGTAAAAACTATTAAGCAGAAGCATTACATTACTGAAGTTACTAAAGGAACATCTGCCCTATGGGAAGCCTGAGAAAGAGTGGATCTAGTATGGTATGACTTAATACATATGCTGTGAAATGCATTTATTTATGACATACAACCAAAACTGCCAGTTGAGAAGATTCACAGATTACCAAGCAGCCTTTCCTGACCTCCCAATGAATCTGTGTGGAAACTGCTTTGAGAGACTAATACTGAAACACAGGTCCAGCAGATTTCCAATGGTGCTTCACTGCCTGAGCACAACAACCTGCAGAAAATCCTCAAGGACACCTCACTTTTTGAAAATAATCAGCTGATTAAGATGTAGATAGAAGGCTGGATGTGTGATTTTCCCCACCGGGAAGTGGCAATGGACTGTATGCCAACAAAAGTCACAAGAACAACTATAAAAGAAAGTGTGTCTGGGGATTCTGAAAGATAATCAGTATTCGTCCTGACACTTCTGTAATCTCCTACTGGGCAAAGTATGGAGAAAAAAAACAACTGAAATGACCAAAATTGCAAATCTCCATACATTTATTGAAAATTCATGACATTGTAATCTACTAATAGATAGTATAAGACAGTTATATATTACTAGCAAACCAGTAATATATAGTATGGTATATTAACCTATGTAATTGGTAGTACAGCTTGTAAATATACAGATTTTCTATTCTACCAATCAACCCTAAGAAAAGGTGTTTTAAAAAATTCTAAGCAATAGACTCTTACTGTGTAAATGCTGCATTTCCTCACTGCTACTGTCATTGCTTAGAATATACACTATTTCATTTCCTTTCAAATACAATATTTTAAATGAAAGCTCAATTATGATGAATATACATCTTGCAGCATGTAGTAAATGCTATTTAGAGGAACATTAAAAATGCAGGTATTTTATAATGAAAATTAAGTCACAGATCACACTGCTGTCATACCATATATTTCCTTCACAACAATTTTCTCTCATATCAGTAAGACCTATCTACACTATTCCAGTACCCCAAAATATCCAGAGTTGCTGGTGCCTAATGCAAAGAGGTATTTTTTTAGTTAGCTGAGGCAAAATAAGCTCTTCTTGATGGTGTCTCATGTGAGTCAACTTAATTTTACTACTACAGCGTAATTAAATGCTGAACTGATAACATGCAGACACAATGCCAAACAAATGCCTGTGTTAGCAAGCAGTATAATGAGGCTTACCAGTGTGATTGTTTGCATATAAAGTAGTTGCAGTGGTAGCTCACTACTATTGAAAACAGATAAGACTGGAAAGTTTCAGAATCCACCTATATAGATGTTTTGAAAAGCTAATTCCGTACCTTTCAGTGTATATAATAAGCAGCTTAATTCTTCTAAATGCTTTACTCTCAGTGACTAAATCAGTCCATTGAGCTGCAATATGAATCAGATTGTAGAGGCATTTGTGAGCATATGATAACTGGTTCCCTACTTTATGCAAAATAATTATCAGGAAAAGATATGAAGTTATATTAGCCAATTATTTATCTACAGCTCATGAAAGGGACATGACAGGATTTCTATTCCTCAGAAGCTGCTGTGTTGATCCTGAAAAAAGACAAAGGCACAAGGTTGATGTGGCCATATCCTAAACTTAAGCACTCCGTATTTATGAGGAAGCTTTTAGGGCTGTTCTTTTCTTCTCCTTCTCAAGTATTTCCTAAGTAGAACAGACCAAGCAGCTCTTTAGTGACTAGAGAAAACTGCAACCCTAAGCAGTTATCTCTGTCAGCCATGAGATGTACTCATTCAAGTAATGAGAAAAGAATGTCTTTCAAAGGCCTTGCCCTGGTGTAAAACTTCACTGCTCAATCAGGGAGGAAGTTCAGCCTCCAAATACACTAAAACACAATATCAGGAACAAAGAAGTATGTTGGTCACTTCAAAAAGATTTTAAGGTGTGTTAGAGAATGCTGTTTGTCTCTGAATTTTCAGAAAATTATCTGTACACCTGTTTTGCAAGTAAACTGCAAGCAAGTATGTTCATTTACTTCTCTAATTTATTATCTATAAAAACATCAGATTTTTAAGTAGGAGACAAAAAAAAAGGACAAAAACATGCCTACAAATATATGATAGCACACTTATTAAAATATACTTAGTTTTATTCTTCAGATAAATTTTTTAAAAAATTCCATGGTAGTATTTGAGCTTTAGATATTAGACCTATCAAGAACTATAACTAATGTAATTTGGAGTAAAAAATCTTGACTTATATCTTGCTTACCAATGTATGTTCCTATTCTGTTGATTCAATCAAATATAATCTCATTTGAAAGATACAAATTTACTCAATGATACATTCCAGCAACCCCTTTAAAAAGTTTCATAAAGTATGTATTTATGCTTCAATTTCATTAGTCACAAAACTGAGGTAAACAGAATAGTGCTTTGCAGCAAGCTTGTACAAAGAGCAACTCTGAATTTTCATGGACTCTGTGGAAGAGAAAATTCAGAAAAAACATATCAAAGCATACTGCTATCATCTGACAGGCAAAAGTAGTAACAGAGAGAAAGAATCCAGGCTTCTCTGTATGTTACTTTTATGCAAGTTTAGTTTCCCAGCTCAAAAGCTACTGTAGCATCAGTTGCCTTATAAAAACCAAACCTTGAAAAGAAAGGTTGCTAAATCCTTTGTCATATAAAAGGTCCAAGGCAGCTCTCACTGGGGTCACTGAAGTTACAGTAAGATTAATTTAATCTTGAAATTAACTTGTTCGTGTATGAAAAGGTCTTCCAATAGAACAGGTCACCTACCATCATAAAATGAGATCCAAGAGATGCTTTATGAACTGCACTGTCAGGATACAGAAGCTGCAATTTTGCAATAAATGAGTGTATGTTTCTTTTAACTTGAGATGGCTCCATTTATAAGCCACTTAAATATTGCTCTAAGTCAGGTGAGTGCCTGCTCTCTGCTGCCTGGACAGAGCAAAGGTCTCCTACAGCAAGTGAGAAGCTGCCTTTAGAGAAAATTCATACAAATGTATGAACAAATTAGACCCTCTAGGAATGTATTCAGTTTGTATACTGGCATCACTGCCTATTTTTCAAAACTATGTTCTGTTGCACTCTTTCATTTTGTGCATATTTGTGTGTGGGTATCAATTCTATAACGCGGTAGGTTCCTACTTGCATGAAATACTGTGATGTTATTAATAAGAGGTATTACTAAATGTGCATTAGTTCAAACAACCAGCAGAAGAGGTGATTGTCATTATGAAGCCTGAAAGGAAATCTGAACATTCCTAATGAAAACAACTTTCTTTGATGCTCAGAAGGTTCTTCTGCTTTGTTTAGTCACTGACATCTCCCATAATGACAGAACTAATTCAAGCACAATACATGTTCAGACTGCTGGTATTGTAAGAGTATAATAAATCTTTAAGTAGAAAGCATTTGAGCAGGCATTTCACACAGCCACATGTGTGTTGCATACAAAATTAACAAGAGAGACTAGAAACAGTTAATGGCGTTTCCCAATCTATATTTCATATGCACAAGCAGATGGCCATAACTTTCATTCTTCAGAAAAAAAATTAATCTCAAAAAACAAGCTGAAAGGGATCTTTAAATGTCAAGGCAATGGCATACTTCATACGGTTAAAAGAGAAAATTTAACCTCTGAAGTAGCCTTCCTTCAACTGACTTTTGGCACGGATTAATTTCTTTTAAAAATTCATTAGCAGCCAGAAATGCCTATTAATAGGATTAGTTGAACACGAGATATGAAATACCAAGTGTTGTTCAAATCAGAGCTCTTACTCATAGTCAGCTCAATTCAGGTTTTCTTGCTTCAGAGATAAGTCATACTGAGTTTCATCCAATTTGAACTGCTGAATAACTCAGATGAATGTTTCAAAACTCAAATCAGCTTTGTGCAGAAAACTAAAAATTAAAAAATCTAAGGATTTTAGTATGCATGTACAGTATTTTCCACTTATCTAATTAGGTCTCTAAATACTCACTTAAAAATTACATATTCAAGACACACAAACACAAGGATAGGAGCCCTCTCAGCATCTGTGTCTGTAATTTATTATCCTACTTTGATTAACTTTCACATGTGGTGCCAACCATCATTATTACACCACATGGAAAGAGAGGAGCAGAAGAGAAGTACAGCTGTCCCCATGCTTTCCTGTCCCTCTGCTCCACTGTGAGAGATAACAACTGTCCTTGAAGTAATTTGGTTTCTAGCAGTCCCACAGATCCAAAGGCTGCTCTACTGTGCCATTTGAGAATGAGCCTTCTCCATAGTTTCTCACTTAGGTGACCTGCTAGAAGTCCAAAAATTCATGATGGACTGTAAACATCTATCACATCTTAACCCACTGGCCTGGATGCAATGTTTTTATCTCTGATCAAAACACTTTTTTTGATGAAAATCTCTGACTATTTCAAAAAGTCAGTAATGAAGTCTAAGGAACCACTACAGAAATAACTTTCTCTGTTTGTTACATATCACAGCAAATCTTCACATTACACTAACTTCATATTCTTAACTACCTATAAAATACAGGATTCAGTGTTCTGAATTGACTATTTAAATTCCTGCACAAAAAAAAGAGCAGGCCAGTCAGGTTCAATACACATTATAAATATTCAGTTTCATAATTAGCTGAATGTATAACAAAAAACACTAACAATCACACAGATTTTAAGAAATGTGTACTATACTATATAATACAGAAAAATTACTTCTTTTTGGTTTTACCATGCACAAAGCAGAATCTCAACTGAAAAGTTTCCTGTGCTCTACTGCAGCACTAGATAATAATAAATGAAGGTATATGAAAAATGAAAATTATGAAATAAAGGTGCCAGACTTACAAGAATGCATAAAAAGCAAATACTAATGAAAAAGGCCATTTGCAAATAGGAAGTCAGGTGCATACACCAAAGCTAATTAGCTCATATTTAACCTACAAACTAGTCAGCCACTTTGTCATAATTGTAAGGGTTATTATAACTTTACATACCTATATATGTATGCATTTTATTTTTAAATTGATATACGTTTTACAAGAGCCACATGTTGTTAGGCAAGAAACTATGCCTCATGAAAGTAATTTCTAATTTACGTAGAATCATAGAATATGCTGAATTGGAAGGGACCCACCAGGATCATCGAGTTCAACTTCTGGCCTGCACAGGACACCCTGAGAGTCACACCAGGTACCTTTTGTGCTCTTATATTTAAATGTAACAGTGGCAAACCCAGGAGAATTCTGCTTGTTTCTTTTTCTTACATCCTTCTGTTATTCTGTAAGATGTTTATTAAGCACAGGACCACTTTCTACTCTTGCTATTAACTTCTTGGAAACCAAAAATATTCCAAGGCTGACTGCTTCAAATTTGTGTTGAATCTCATCCCAACCTAAGAGTATCCTAATTAAACAAAACAACCTTTGGCACAGTTCCACAAGCAGAGGATATATATTCATCTTTTTCCTATTGACAAAAGCAATAATATGATTACTGGATGGAAAAATCCTCTACATCATCAGCTTTAACAGGCATTGCGAATTTGTTTTTCAGCTGTCTCTTATCAATATATCCTGATGGCTACAAAAATATAATCAGCGTGACTAATTCATCTTCACAATGCATTAAATGACATCTAGTTATTGAAACAGAGGAATCTGGACTTGGTGTATGAACAAGCATAGGAATTCACACACACTTCGGCAATTGAAATAAAGTTTAAATAGGGCTTCATTTTTAGCATGAAAATATGACAGCCCGATTACTTCCACTGCCTACCCTTCTAACAGAAGGCTCACTTACAGATTTTTCACTTCTTACTGACTCACTGGTGCTCTTCTCTATACAAAAGTGAAATATAATTTGTAAGTCCAGGACGCAACAATTTGATTAGCAAAGTGCAAAACAGTATTTTAGTGACGATTACTCTTTGCATTTGTAAAGTTAAAGCCCCCCAAAACCCTCAATGTAGAGGCAAAAGAAGTATTACATCCAAAAATTACTTTTTCTATGTGGTCAAACCTTAATTTGGTGAATCTCTCAATGTTACTTTCTAAAAGGTGCTTTTCAGTTGCTAACTTGAAATTCAGATTCAGTTAGCTTATTGAATTATACCCTGAGGCTGGCAAACATAAGAAAAGCTGCAGCTGCTGTTGGCATGACACAGACTACACTTTCAATACAAATGTTGGTGGGAAGGCACCTGAAAGTAATTAGAAGAACTGGGACAGGTATTTTAAAAAATCTTATTTTGAAAAATAAAGGAAAAAAGACATAGTCTGTTATAGTGCATCCTTTTATTTCAAATCTGGGAGTTTATCCAGTAATTAGAGACACATTACTTGGTTTTGCAATGAAACAATTTAAGTAACTTTGACTGCCGTAAGTTTGCAAAAAATAACATGGAAGGACAAAAATGGTATTAATAAAAAATAAATTTTAGATTTTAAATATCACATTTCCTCCCTTTTCTTATTCACACCTGTGCTTTCATCCATAACTAAGAGCCATGTATTGAATTTCAAAGCATTATTTCCCTGTACTGCAATAAGGTCACACTCAGGCTGCCTGCTACAAAAATCAGTCACACAGAAAGAAACTGAAGATGTTTTCTGTACTACTTGAAAATGTCCTCTAGCTTTACAGATATTTAAACAATGTATGAAGCATATGCTGTTAAAATCAACAGAGTTAAATAATTTTTGTTTTAAGCTGCAATTGCTCATTTACAGTGATGAAAAAGAATGTAATTTATTAGGCTATTTACGTATTTATTTATTAGTAGGAAATACACACCACCTCTCTTGATGAAATGCCGAACAAACTGAGTGAGCCTATGCATATAAACAGAATATACACATACAGAATGGTATGTTTCGGTTTAAGCACCATTTTTGCTTTCAAGAGGTGCAACTGAAGGATGTAGTATACTGTTAGATATGAAATGTATTATCAAATAGGACTTTGCATTAAGAAAAAAATGGAAAATTCCTGATTCTTCTGCTTGGAAGGGTAGAGGTAACAGAGCTCTACCTTAGGAAATGGTACAAAGCTCTGGAGTGACAAAGAGGACAGGGATTTCAGCTGAGGTGAAAGCAAGAGAATTCAAGGGTAATTAGAGCTTGTATTCACTGCAAGCACTCTTCAATCCAGATACCTGACATCTTTGTCAGTAGGTCAAGACATGCATTTGCTGTTGGGCACATGCCAGGAAGACCCTTGTCTACTTTCCACTGCTTGAAAGATGCCAGTCCTTACTGCTGCACAGCAGTGATCAGCTGTAACTATGGCAGGCAAGTACACGATAGAATCTACTAAACAAAACTAAAATACATACCTTTCTAAAAGAGGATGGCAGCAGCATTCTGCCGTCTCTTGGACAGGATCGGGAGACAGTTTCACAAGTACTCATTTTCTCTTCACACCCAGCTATCTTCTTTTTCAGCTTCTCTCTTCTTTGCTGGTCAGCAACTTATGGAAGAGACAAAGTTGGACAGATCCATACCAAATCCAATAAATATTCTTTTTTCTTTAAGTGATTTAATAACATTGTAGAGGTTTGCAATTGCTCAATCAAGCCAGACTATTGAAATACATTCCATTTCCAACACACACCAGTTGCAAGATTTATACACTCCAACACCTCAATGTCATCCTTGAAGTGAGGGGCACAGGACTGGACTCAGTACTGGAAGTC
Source organism: Entomyzon cyanotis (assembly GCA_024500445.1). Taxonomy (NCBI): domain Eukaryota; kingdom Metazoa; phylum Chordata; class Aves; order Passeriformes; family Meliphagidae; genus Entomyzon; species Entomyzon cyanotis. The sequence goes on from JAKEPQ010001030.1 coordinate 17,325,318, forward strand.
CACAAAGTTGAAAAATCCAAACGAATCCAAATGAAATCCAAATCCTGATGAAAGCATTATTAATTTAATTTCCAAATAGGGAAAAAATAAGCAATCACACTTTTGAAATCTGTATACCAAACTTAACACAGATCCAAGTGTATGAACCATTTGCTTGACAGAGACACACAGAAAGGCCTTTGAGAATTTCTGGTTTCTTCTCCGGTTTCATAATATATTTATATCATACTCTGGTAGACCCCAATCTGCACATGCACTACTATATTTAATGCATGGAAATGTAAAAAACTTCAGGGATTGGTGTGGTACATTCTTCTACGCAGCTGAGACCTACAGCAATCAGAGGACATTTAATCAACCTTTAAAATGCATTTATCTGTGTACATACATGTTAATCTCCAGGAAATACTTACGTATGTGTATTCATTATATTAACCATTTTAGTCCCCTTTAAAGATAGATACTAATCTTTCAGATGCAAAATCTTTGCTCTTATTGCTCAGGAAGATCCCTTTTTCTCTTTCTTTTCAGTTCTTATAATTGATACATAAAACATAAAGTAATTTCTTTTATGGCTGCTGATTTATCCACTATATGCTATTAGAGTACTTCCAACATGAAATTGCTTCTATTACTGGGAATATATTAGCTGAAGATAGCAAATGCTACTTAATACAACCCTGAATTAAAAATATACCTTATAACAGAATGATAAAATATACAGTAACATTAACTGAATGTTTTTCTTTCTATACTGAATTATCGTATCTCTTATAAATTATTTCTAATTGTGTTTGTCTTAAAAGTTACAGACAAGCATTCAAAAATTAGCTAAGGTTGGAAGTTTTATGCGATTGAGATAATTACTTATCATGCGCCAATACAGTGTGTCTGTGTGTGCACATGCATGGAGGCTGTAAAAAGCCACAGCTTGCCTACTGCTCAGGTAAAATGGTGATGGCTGATGTGTATTGAACAACTATCTAGAGAAACAATGGGTGAATGAGAGCCCTGCAAAGCAAAAATGCAAATCATGCAGGAGTATGGTATGGGTGACCAGGTGTCTGAAATGGCAAATTCCTTACACTCAAGTGCTTAGGTGAAAAGTGGATTTGCCTAAAACAAGCTTTATTACTTTACTGCATATTCCACCTGCACACCACAGCTTGACAGGAGTGTCTGGGTAAAGGGCAAGGAGGTGTGAATATTATCACAAAACAGAATTCCCATGTTATCCTTATTCTGTTCTTACAGGATAAACTCTGAAATTTGACATACACAAATGCCTTTACTACTGGCATTCAAAGCCATTAAAAACACCTCCTCCAGGACTACGCACTGTGACTCTTTTCACCCAAAGCATGGCTTACGCCCAAGAATAAAGAATGGAAGAACAGTAAGTATTCCAGCTAAGGCTATCCTGGGATGTCAGAATGACCCACTGGGACTACCATCACCTGCATAGGAAGTGTAAAGTCTTTGCCTTGCACCTGTCATACAGTGAGCTTAGTTCAGCTAATCCATTAAGTATGTTCCAAAAGCCATAAAGTCACTCATGTACTGAAATGCAGCACAAACACGCAAAGAAAACCCCAGTAGTATACACATTTTATTGCCAAATTAGGAATTTCCAGGCTAGATCTGTGGTAAAAGCTAGGAATTGTGAAACCAGCAAAGCAAGAGATGGAGAAATCCTTCTTGAAAAGAGTTAATGTAGATGTAAACAGACAGCTGGAGGTAAGTTAGGATAGCCTTGAGGCACTCAGCAAGTAACACAAATGCAAAAACAGGCATGCTGCCCTAACTCTCCTTACTTCACGTGTCTTTTACCCAAGCAAGGACTGGAGAATCCAGTCTTCCTGTTTGACTTCAGCCAGAAAGAAAACTTGCCTGGATCTTTGAGGTACTAATTACAGTATTACAACTGAGAGGAGCTGAAGATACTTAAGGCTGTCATGCATAACCACTTGTGTTGCAGTGTGAATATATTAAACACAGAAAGAATGAGACCAGCATTCAAGAGACATTCAATTATAAAGGGGAGGTTTAGCTGTTAATTGAAAACATTGCTCACTGTTAGAAGTATCTTCTGCTTTAAATCCATTACAGATATAGCTTCTTTACCTTTCAGAGAGGTTCATAAACTAAATTGACAGGAGTGCCCTTGGCATACTGTCATAGACTAATGGGAACTAAACATAAACTGCATTTGTTAACAGACACTTAATAGTTTCACTGCAAGTAGCTTTTATTTAAACATTGGCTCCAGGAATATGTCACATATGTAGAGTTAAATATGGGAAAAGTACATCATAGTAAGTTTCTTGTGACAAATAAATGGAAAAAAAAAAAAAAAAGAAAAACACTGGGTTGCTTTTCATCTCTTTAAATGAGGAAAACGAAATGTTTAGGAATAAAATAATACAGTCTGTAAATCCAAATAATAAGTCCCTTTAAAAGCCTTATTAGAGACTTTGAGATTAATTATATTTTATTAACTACTGTGCTCAAAACCACAGAAATTTACAGTATAGTAAGAGAAAAAGTACTAGAATATAAACAAATTAGTGATTCTGTAGATCATGTAAGTTCAGTCTGTGCAACTAGATTCTGTAACTTATTGCATTCTCCCCCTGAATCCATTCTTTTAATTTTGTTGTCAGTGAAAGGAAGCACAAGAAAGACCATGAATTTCAGATATCAAACTGTAGCACTCCTCATAAAGTGATACCTATAAAACACTGATCAATCTGTCACAGAAGGAACACTTCTACCTAGGCAAATACTCTGCAAAATATACCACACTTCGAAGCAGTATCACATACCTTTATTTCCCTTTTAGAATACTCCCTCTATAGGCTTAATTATTTTTTTCCTGAAGTCTAGATTGCAGCAGCATTTCAAGACATGCTTAGAGTTACACAAAAAATGTCAAAAATCTGGAAGAAACAAACTAATCATACATATCACACTCCTAGTCAGCTTGAAAGCTCTGCATGTAGAAGGACAGTAGGATCTGGAATGCCAGTGATTGTCCTTTGCTCTGAATTTCCGATTGCTAAATGTATCAGATGTCACATCATGGAACAATTGGCAGTTAACCTTCAAGTTATTTCATTTTTGATGTAAATAATAAGATATTTCATTTCTCTTAATGAAATATTAAGTTAGATTTAAATTGAGTTCAGGTTGCAGAACAATGTATCTCAAAGGAATTATCCAACAGTCAGCACTACTGTGTTTTCATATAAGCTTTTTTTGCAAGAACACATTTCCAATTATTTCCCTTTTGAATTCTTTTCAGATAAATCATATAAACATCATCTCAGCTGAGCTTGAAGTGCCTGCAGTGACCATAACTACTGTCCAGTGTATCAGTCAGTGATACTACTACTGCAAGAAAGCTCTTCCTTCTCTAAGAATTTTTACTAGCAGTTTCCTACCTCTACACAAATCCCCAGTACACCATGGTTTAAGCACCTGGGGTGGATCTCATCAGATGCAAACTGATTGCAAACACAGCCATTGGCTGTGAAGTTCAGGTTTCTTTTAAGTCTAAATTTAAATTCCTTAACACAATAATTTTAATTTTCCTAGCTCTAAGAGATGATTTTGCAGTCCTTCTTCACATCTGTTATCAGTAGCACTGTTTCATCAAATAAGGGAGGAATCACCATAAAAAAGGGTGACAAAGTATTTATTATGAGCTTGATACTAAAGCCTTGCTCGCATCAAATAGAAAGTAATGTCTGTATGAGGGTATGTACTTCAGAAATGTGATACTACTTGGCAAAGCCACTAATGGCAAAATTTGGTCACTGCTAAGGCTTGGAAATAAAGCCTAACAGTGAGACATGAATCTTTTAAAGGCATTTCAGAAGAGGCTAGAAGCACTGGATTATCCCAAACCCATCCACCTCTGATGCTCATATGGGGTCCTCATCCAGCAGACATCTCCTATATACTTCTGTGAGCCACATGAAGAACACAGCAGCCTGCCAACAGTTACTGCCCAGAACCTGTGGAATGCTGCACCAACCCTGAAGGAAATGTCTAAACCTGCCCAGGTAAACTTCCATTTGATTGCACTAGAGAGAGGTCCATTGGGCTTACAGTTGACCTTGGACAGTGATTTTTGTTTCAAGGTACCACTGGGGCAGCCCCCAAGGACAATTTACACATATTGTACTGAGTTAATACTGAAAATAAGTGGGATGCATAATTTTATTCTTCTGCTCTGGTATGCTATGGCTGCTCTGTAATCCTCAGTAATGGTGGACAATTGCATAAAAACAACAGTCCTCCCCACCAGCAGACAGATGGTCAAGCTGGGTAAATTAGATTAAAAATCAGGGACATACTTTCAATAATATTGATGAATAACTGCTGAAACATCTACAAAAGGAAATTATGTTTTCTCTATTTCTTGATCTTTACAAGTCAAGACTGAAAGCTTTTCTTGTTTATGTGCTTTATTTACCACATTCAATATAGCTGTTAAGCTCCATATCAGCGCACCTGGATGGAACTTTTGGTCTTCTCAGCTCATGATGTTAGACTAGATGATCTAAAGTCTTTTCACAACTACAAGTAAAAAATGTATTTTTGATGTGTGTATCTAAAATTAATTACCTCTTACAAAAAAACCCAACAACTTTTCCACAGAAGAACCTTTACAATAAATAATTTCTGGAATAAAGTAAAATCACTACAGTTAAAAGTACAGATTCATAAAAATGTTTTTACCTATGGGTTTTCCTGCTCACCAAAAATTCAGACTTCATAAATATATTAGAACATCTTTCCAAAGACATACTTGAGCTCTGAAAACACAGGCATAAGAATTATCTGGGTATTTGAATTTAAAGAGCTTATATTAGTCGGTTATAACCTTCATTTTCAGAAATACATCCAAAAGGACAAGATTTAACATTAAAAAAAAAAAAAAATTAACATAAAAAAAATTGTGAAAGCTTTCTGTAAAACAGCAGCAACAACAAAACATGTAAGACAGCTTTCCACCGATCTGCCTTTTCATAGCATAAAGCATAGACAGATATATGTGTTAACATGAAAAATTAGGATTTAAATACAGAATTACATAACAATATGAATTTCTTGGTATTTTTGCTTGAACGTAACCCATTTAAAGAGTAGAAAACCAACATTACTATCAGCCTGAACTGTTGCCTCTCCCCATCTCTCACTGCCCTTCCTCCAAATATTCAAGTTCCATCAGGCTAAAATAGATCTATGGTTGGTAACTTCTCAGAATACTTGTTCTCCTTCTTCCTCCCCACCCCAGTATCAAAGACACCTGCATTCCCAAGCACACTAATCACTGGGTTCAACCTGTAATATCAATATGCCTTGTGGAAAAACCTCTAAACATACGGGTTGAAAAGTTAATACTGTTAGAAACAAGGCATGTGTAGCAGCAGCTGTCTTACTTGGCATAGCTTTTGTCAAGTTTTCTGGCACAAGTTTCACAACCACAGACTTCTAATGGCCACTGGTATCAATCAACATGCTTGGACTAATTCTGAACATACAAGTTTCACATTTCAAGAAGTTTCACATTTTAACAACTATTTTAAGTCAGTAAGTCTGATCTAATACACAGGAACATGCTCACTGCTAGCCCAGGGGCATGGCACCTTGCCTGCTTTGCTGCCAGCTAAGATACCAGGAAAAGGACAGTGGAAACGAAATCTACTTTAAGGACAGAACACATTCAGCTGGCCAGGGAGAATACCAACTACAGTATCATGTTTAATTATTAAACACTAATGACTGATTCATGGCAACAACCCCAAAGGGAAATACTCACCTGCTATTTTAGCAGTACATAAAGCACATTTTCTGGGGATTTTTTGTTAACGTTATCTGCAGGAATTCTGTTCTTTAACACTATGTTGTTAATAAATCTTATAATTTTAAACTAAATTTACACCCCTGTCCAAATCTGTTTCGAAACAGAGGGGAACAGAAACCTTATTTGTAATGCAATAACTAGTAAGACAAAGAATACAAAGAGTAAAAGTAATAATATGCTTCAGTTGAAGGAGGCACAGAACTACTGGGAGAATAAAAGTGCAAACCCCTCATCCTTCAGTGACACCATAGGGATACTGCTGATATTCAACTACACTGAAGTTAAAACTGTGCCTGGATAAATCATATGTCTCATCTTGAGAAAAAAAAAAAAAAAAAAGAAATTGTTTTGAAAATATTCTAAAACCCCTTGTCCATTACTTCTCTTCCTCAGCACATTTTCAGCATTCTTACTGCCTGAGCTATTGGCTGTCATCTCCACATAACCTGTTTCACAAAAGACAGAGGAAGAAAAATGATTCTTCAGTGGATTATCAGAGACTCTACAAATGGTACCTTGCACGGAGCTTAACACCTGACCATGTAACACTTGGTTGCATGATTATTACAGTATAGAAGTCTGTATCTCTTGATGCACAATGCATAAAACTGCAGGAAAAATGCAACCACTCTAATTTCAAGTACGAAATAAAATTGAAATAATTTTTTATTTCATTTTAAAAAATTTAGAATTTATAAGGATAGTGCAGAAACTGAACAAGGTATGCCTGGGTAGCCTTAACTCCAAATACTTTGAAGACAGTGAGACCAATAATGATGAATTTGAAAGCAGCTGTCTGCCATGGAATTACCTCTTTGAAATCTGCAAAAAATTCAGACTGCATGGCAGTTTCTTATCTGTGTGTAAAGGGATCTTAGTCAGATGGAAATGCATATAAAGGGAAGCAGGCCAGAAAAGAAATATCAGTTACACGCACACACTGAGCAGTGAGAGAAATCCTCAAAGGCTTTTATTAAGAAAGGTCCAGGATTTTTGTCTATGCATTTATACCAGATACTTATGATTATCCCATCTCTTGCAGTTGAGGTGCTTTTGCCATTGAGCAGCATTAAACAACAATTTAAGTTATGGCATCTATAGCACTTACAATCCACCACTTAAATTTTACATTTTAAAATTGGAATTACCAAGATAAATGCTTTCAAGTAAGTTGAGTTCTATTCCTGACACTGTTTGAATTGAACTTCTGGAAAAAACGTTTTAGACCCACTCACACTGTGACAATGGAACAGGTTATTGAGGGTGCAGAATCTCCAACTCTGGACGTTTCCAACACTTGTCTGACTGATCTTGTGTTGGCAGAAGTCCTATCTTGAACAGGAAGCTCAAGGAAGACTAAATTACCTCAAAAGGTCTCCCCATTGCAAAGTAAAAACACTACACTGAAGAATATTCTGATAAACAGGTATTGTTTACAGAAGTTTGCTTTTTATCTTTTACTCAGCACTCTTATTAGACAATGTGAAGCATCTCACAAAATAAACCCAAAAACTGGGGCAGGGACATAATATTGTCATAATTGAGACGCCTCTTTTAGGGAAAAAATACTATATTATTTATTGCTTCATTAAACATATTTTTAGAAAGAGCAAATTCATTTTGACTTGATAATTGTACAATTTGGCTCAGTGCAGAACATCAAGGAAACAAACTGTATGTTAGAACTGAGCTACATCTAAGGATAAAAAGATTTAACCATGATGAACACTAGTTCTGCAAGGCCAAGAAGTAAGAAGATTCATTTCTTCCAAATGAATCCTGTGCTACTGAGTAGGATCCCAATCCCTAAGCTATGAAGTTCCCCTTCACTTTGCAAAGCAGCTTTATTTTGGGAATATAACGAATTCCAACTAAATAAGAATTAGCACTCCCAAGTCTTAAGCTAGAATAACAGCAGGTAAATCAAGGAATTTTTTTTTATATAAAACGCTTTATTTTTTTCCCCCTTACCCTTCAGGTCTTTTTCCTTTGTTAAAAGGAAACACCTTCCAGGGACATGCTGATTGTATGTGTGTTCTAGTAAGACAAAACACAGTAGCATCAGTGTTTTCCAGCTCAGTTTGAAAATAGCTGAAAGATCAATCTAGTGATAATTTAGGATACCAATTTTACCAAATAGATGAGTAAAAAGGAGCAACAAAGGTGAAATGTTTCCATCACACCCTGCACAGGAGATTGATGTTTTATCTGTGAGCAGGACAGAGTTACATAGTCAGACACTGATCTGAGTAAGATGAACTGAAAGAAAAACACAAAGCCTTACTATCTGAAATGAAAATTTCCTCACTCAGAGCACACCTGGCAGTGTCATGACAATTATCTGTCAAGGTTAAGGCACTGTCACTGTCTCCCAAAATGAACTCAATATTCAGGGAGACTCATTCTGGTGTGAAGCACACAAGCTATCAGCTCAGAAGCACTTCATCTGTAAAAACTGTGCTCTAAAATAAAGAAGGCACTTGTTGGTGTTGAGAAACACCCAAGACATTAAAAGGTATGGAAGAATAATTGCTAATTAGAAAGATTCTAGCAGATGCAGAAAGAAAAGCTACATGAGGTTTTCATTACTGAAACACATAGGAGTAAATATTCTTCAAACACCAACCCTGTATTTTCATGTTTATTTCAAAGCAAAGCTTGGTAAGGGTGGAGCATTAAAGAAAGACTTTTCTCAGATCACTCTGCAAGACAGGTGATCTGAAACTCCTACTGCAATTGGAGGCTTTAGATATCCCTGAAATAGAGTCACTGTTTGTGCTGCACCTTTTGAAGGCAGGAGAAGGCAAGCCTACATATAGTATCCTTGATCCTGAGGCAACTTATTGCTTAATTCAGTCTCAAGTCTTAAGGCAAAAGTCGTGAAAAAAGTGCTAAGGAAATTAAGTCTTTCTGACAAAAGGATGACTGATTTCCTAGTTATTCTGGTAATTTTACAAGGTAGTATGACTGTGTTTTGACTGAATTTGGTACTAACCACGAAGTATTCTGTCCTTAGAAGATTTAACTTTCCATCCTAAAAGAATAACAATTTTCTCCAGTACCTCAATAGTTGTAACTGAACACAGAACTGGAGAACAAAACTTTTTCTAACTGCATTGAAGACAGACACATAACAGAAATACACCTTTGTTATTTTAACAAACAGCTGCTATTTATCCCCTTTGACTTACACATTCATTTAGTATTTCATAAATCAATTATTTGGAAGTGGGGCTACAGTACTTGTATCTTTTAGCACTGTTAAGAAATGAGACAATCCACAGTAAAAGTAACTGCACTTTAACCCAGGCTGTGGAGCTGTGTGCTTGTATTTGGCTCTGTTTTCTGTAAAATGGAACAAGGAGCTTCAGCCCCAGTCCCCAGGTGCCCACACTCCCGAAATTCCTCTTCACATGGCACTACTAAGCTCTCTTCTTGAAAGTTCAAGCTTACATCCTATCATACAATAGGAGAAAATTCACCCATCAGCTTGGGTGAAAAGGATCCTAAGCAAATGAATTGTCATGCTAAGCGTAACTCATCACTGACAGCCCAGATTCATCTCTCCAGCATTCCATTCGCTGCAGATTCCTACAGGTAGCTGAAGAAGGATGTGAAAGCTGAATAAACAAACAGATACATGAAAGTTCTATTAAGGGTTATATTCTATTGTCACTCTTCCACGCTGGCTCTTTTGTTTTGCTAAGTTAGTTTTACAGAAGCTGTTGCAGAATGAAATTATAACAAATACTTACATTTGATGCTGTTCATCCTACTTTTGGGCACTGAACAGTCTACAGCTGCTGAAAATAAGAAAAACACCAAATGTGAGTGATTCAGTATTTACTTAGTATATGTGATAGCTAGAAAAATGTAGCAATAAACCAACACAGAACCAAGACTAATTTAATTCTTTTCTATTTTAAAACATGCTAGTTACCGTGTACTTAAAGAACTAGATTGTTATTAATACAGTCACAGGATTTGTGAGATAAAGCTGTTTGGGTAAAACACATACTTGAAGGAAGAATCATCACTTAAATGAAAACTTCTTTCAAAAGGTTTCTGTACATTTTGTGCTGATGGCATTTACCTGCATACCTAAGGATACCAAGTATGTCACATGAAAGATAACATTTTGAGTATTGTGTTTGTGAGTATGGACTCCAGCAGTAACATGATTTTCCCATTTGCAAACATACTGGGCAGTTTTCAAAGTCCATAGAACTTGCTACTACTTTCACTGTTCATTGCTAGATGAACAAAAAGTTAAGACATATTTGCAATAAAAATAAAAAATAAAAAAGACATGGTGGTCTGAGTTTAACTAGAAATGTTCTGCCTTCATTCCTAAAATAACTTCTGTATGTTTGCTGTTATGACTATCACTATGACTTTCAGTTCATAATATTATTTCAAAATTCATTATTTCATCAAAAGCAGAATGAAGCCAACACAGCACAAAGTGCTCTAAAATTAAGGTAGGATCTTTGGTAAGATTTAAGGAAAATGTTTTCATACAAAACTTCCCATCTCAATGATATAAAAGTGTTATTAAGTAGCTGCCACATCACCTTGCTGACACCAGTTTGGGTAAGAAACAGGAAGAATAGTAAACTTCCTACAATCCAGTTAATTCCCTCTTGGTATGAGCCTATTCTGAGAGATTGAGGTAATTCTAGGGGGAGACAGTTCATTCATATATGCACATTTTTACCTTTGGCTGAAAGGATTCTGTCATAATGAAACACCATGTGATCTCTGATCAGGTATTGGCTAGTTAGATTTCGAGAGGAGTCAACACAGAAAGCTGTAAGATTAAAATACATTTGAACATTAGAAAGGCAAGCAAAAGAATACTAAAATGTTAAACAGTTATTAACTGCAATTCAAAGTCACAAACTTTAAAACACTGTTTGTTTAACTTCTTTGCTCACAGGCACTATGTTTTTTCCAGTTACTATCACAGGAAATCATCCCATCTCGTTTTGTTTTCCCCAATGAGCTATTAATAAATACCTACAAAAGTGGCTGAAATTGGACTATGAAAATGTTAACACGGAAACTTGCTGTTTCTTCACTCTATGTTCTTTTGAAAAAAAAAAGTATCTGAGGTGTCAGTATGGCACAGAAACATACACTAGCCCTGTAAAGCAATATGTTTAACCTCAAGAGTTTTTTGAGGGGGATATATATGTATCTTACAGTTAATACAGATGGGACATCTTTATGTGTTTGTTTATCTTGCTTCCGATTTGTAGCCAGCAGTACAGTGAAGGCAAAACTTACTCTTTGAAAGTATTTTTAGTGATGCATACTAAGTACTATTAAACATCTCCAAATAAGCTCAATGCAAAGGTTTTAATAAAAACACTTTAATCATAAAATCAATGAATTCACATAAAAGGAACCAGGTGGACCTTCTGATGAAAGTACACATTACTTACCGTTACTTTTAGTACTTAACTGCCCTCTAAATGGACTTGCTGGACCACATCTGGGAATGGCAAGAGCTGAGTGTGCCTTTGCTTTAAAAAAAATCAAACAAAAACCAAAAGTTAGAAAAAAATCCCCACATGTATTTTTACAGACAAGATAAAAGTCTTTCTCCAAAGAATTAATGAATGGTTCTAGTGGATCTTTTTCAAAATCTTATTCGATCATCTTATAATCACTGAACTACAAGTGTAGTTAAATAACTTAATCTAAACACCACGATACCATGATAGTCCTCTCTGTTCAGGGAGTCCACTCCAGTTCAGGGAGTTAAAAAGCAGAACAGACTATCAGAACACTTCTGAACTTTATACTGGTCATTACACCAGTATAATGTAATATACATATGCAATATGCATATCTGTGGCCACACTGCACACAGATATGGCCCAGATTTTGTTTCTATGCTAACCTCCAATTTATTTTAAAGTTCTGTTGATGGCACTTTGATAGACTGGGAACTCCACAGACAGCTGGAGATGCTGACAAAACTTAAACAACCAGTTGTTCTGAAAAATGAAAGAATGTGAATTAAAAATTCTGTGTCTCCTTGATGATGATCATTACTGAAAATAATGATGTACTGTCAGGCTCTCAATCGCTGGCTGTCATGTAACCTAAGATTTAAAAATTGGCACATGAGCTAATTAAGAATCTGCAACACTTCTAGAATTCCTGTTCTATCTGAACAGGAGATATACTAGGAATACAAATACTAGTCTATACAGAGCACTGCTTTGAGGCATCCAAGATATGTAAAATATTAACCAAAACAAAAAAGACTTTTTAAACAGAGTAAATATACCAACCACACATACATAATGTTAATTCTAAAACTGTACAGACAAGTTCTACAAATTTATTCCTATTAACTATCATAGTCCACACGGTCTTCCCATTCCCATCGTAATTCTCAGCTCTCAGTTCAACAGTCTGCAACCACCATACAAGTGAAGTGGGTAACTCCACTGCTCTACTGTTCCTGTTGACCTCCAGCTTTCCACCTTTCATCACATGAAGAAACACACTGGACCTACCCAGTAGGAGTGGGAATCTCTTCCCAGTGACCCTAGCTGGGGTGACAAAGGCAGACACCATTACAAACTGACTGCAGGGTGCCAGAAGCCATGACGACAGCCACACCACACATGGTAAAAGCTCTTAATCCCACCTCTCATACTTAACCTCCTGCATGCCCAGCACCTGGCTGTCCAGGACTTCTTTTTCAGTTCCCACTGTTATATAATGACTGTCAAAGTACTATTGCAATTACATATATAACTACTATAGTACGTAGCTCTGTTTTTAAGTTCAACAGCATTTTGCACAAGATGGTTAACACAGTGTCTTAAATATTAATTAGTAGAGATTGCAGCAAAACAAATCATTAATTTAACAATGTTTTAACATTATTTAAAGCCATACTTTACTAATTTTTGAATGACTAGGACTAGTATTGGAAGCCATAAAAAGGATCTTAAGAAAAAAAGAAAATGAAAATCGTTGCCCTGTGATGAAATAGCACTAAATCTCGATCGATAGATTCAATCTCCTTTCTGACAAAGCACAAAAAATACCAGGACAATCTTGAATTACTTTCATACTTTGAAAAGCCAGCCTTTATACAGTACAGGCTTCTGTAGATTTACAGTATTAGATGTGGTGTTTGCAGTAACAGTGCTCCCACTCTTTTTGTTGTACAGTTACCAGAGTAGCAGTTGAAAAGGGATAAGGAAAAAAAAAGAAGAAAATGCCACTGCAGATTTTTTTCAACACAATCCTCCAATTGTTTTCACTTTCTACTGTTAACTTTAAAGCCAAAGGACAACTTTCCTGTTCAACTGTATCAATTTCAAATGGCTCATTCCCCTAATGGTACAATTTTTCCTTATCGCTATTAGTGATTTAAACATACACAGGGACAAACAACTATAAATTACTTTTACAATACTAAAATTCCAAACATATAGCAAGAATTTATTAGATTCAGAATGTTTCCACAATGACTGCAAACCTTTGCCAATAAAGGCCTTCTTTCCTGTTAAAGTATTGTAGTCCTCTACCATACACTATTACATATGAACCGTATTCACAGTCTAGCTGCATCCACCCTGAAACCCATGACTTCCTGAAGTTACAATGTTCACATGTTGGAAGAATTCAAGTCTTTGGGAAGACTTCAAAGTTAGATTATAAACTTCAGTTGACAGAATTTTCTCCTAATGGTAAACCCTCCCATGCATATACCTGCAATCTAGCTTATAGCAGACACCTGAGAATCAGAAGAGTTTCATTCACAGTTGCTCAAATAACCTAAATATTCCACTTTTTGCTGTGCTTCAAAGCTAGGTTATAATTCCAGATGGAGGCACCTGTAGTATTCAGTAACTGCTTACAGTACTACCTCTAACTCATCCTTATGTGACTGAATCCTAAAAGGTAGGCATGATCACCTTAAAAAAACCCAGAGACATTGTTCTAACTACAACTGAGTCTCTTCAAGTAAGCTAAATGACTGTCCCGAGTTAAACACGATCAGGGAAACCCTGAACCTGTTGCTTTTACTGTCTTCAGCTGGAGACACAACTGTTCAGCACTGCAGGAAGACCGGACTTTGAAATGTTCATTTGCTTTGCATCACCAGCAGATGGCACAGTGGAAATTCTACCGGAAAAACTCTCTGCCGGTTTTGCCCTTTACAATTAATTTGCATTAGGCTTGCGGGGAAAGAGAGGGGAGGGAAAAAATGTGGGCATCAATATTTCATAGGCAAGAACACCTGCCAGAAAGTGTCAGGAGGGAGAACTTAAAAATATTTCTGTGCCCTCTATTTCGACTATGTGCATGTGGACAGCATAGAAATCACTCCCAATCTGCACAGAAATCCCCATTTTGCAGAAGTCCCAAAGGCACTGCAAACATAACACCATTTGTCAAGATGTCATGGCCTTTGTTCAGGCACTTATGTTCCCTGCACTATATTTCCAAATCCAAATTCCTCCTGCATGTTCTAACTTCTGTGCCACCAAGAAAAATTTTCAAGTCCCCAATCCAACCAGATGGATTTGCAACCCTTGCTCCTGCTAAATGTAGGATTAACACAAACTTATGTGTCACTCAGATTTTAGGATACCCTTGAAATGCCAGGGCTGCAGCCCCAATAGCACCTGGGTGTGTTGAGAACTTTCATGTCATTAACAAATAATATTTTCTTCCTGTTTAGAGTACTTCCTTGCTGGATAAAAGTTTATACTGAACAGATTTTTTTTTTTTTAAATATCTGGAAGGATTCTAAGTGCACTCTATCCTGGCAAACTCTATTTTCTTACTGCTTCAATTAAACAGAAGTCTTATGTTGAAGAGATAAAAGCAGATCTTGTGAGGCAGGCTTCTCTGGTCCTCTTGCTGTATCCTGTGGTGCTTGCTCCTACACTCTCAATCTCTGGCTAAAAAATGTAACTCAGATCTTTCTGTAACCTGTTCATCAGAGGGCAACTGAGGCTTTCTCTGTGAACCACCAGTTTCCAAAACATGCAGAAAATTTGTCAAAATAACTAATTTGGCTAAAATAATGCTTAGCACTACTGAAACAGAGGAGGCAAAAAATACTAAGCAATTACAGGTTGTTTCACATACATGTTTCTTCAAACGTACCTCTTCTACACTGATGTCAACTTACCCTCCCAATATACTCAGTCTCAAACTGCTTTTTAAAATGTCAAGCATTTATAATAAAGAAACATGTTGCTAAGGTCAGAGAAGAAACTGGAGGATTTGATATTTGCAGGCTATTTCCACCTTACTGAAGGTAAAAAGTGTTAATGGTCAAATGTTTTACAACTATAATTTCAGGTTGTCTTTTGACTTGAATGGGTATTTCTTTAGATTCAGGCTGTGTTTGCAAAGTTATTTGCACAACAGTAGTAACAAATTGAAGGCTTAGATATGTGAAAAGAATTTTAAAGGAGAAGGAGGGATTTTCAGTAATTTACAGTTAATAAAATATAAATCAAAGGGAGGATAACTACAAAAGTATCTTTGATATATGATACATGTAACTATCTGATCTAAAGATAAATTTCCTGTTAGATGTAAGTGGACTGTCCACACTGAATATAAAATCAGGATTCTCATGCTGAGTGTTCTCTTAAAGTACAGAGAGCAAACAAATGAAATACTTCTAAAAATTTATTTGATCTTGTAGTTCCTTCTGTGATGCAAAGAAATAACGAAGACAAAAAAAAAAAAAGCTTTCTGTAAATTTTTTCTCCAAAGAGAATTTAAAGATATTTCATTTAAATTACATTTTTATTTTAATTTAAAATGCACCCTATCTTAATTTATGATTTTACAGTATTAAAAGTTATAGAAATTGGTGATTGACTTTATTTCCTGGTTGTTAATGGATACGCAGAATTTATGGAAATGATTTTTCTACTAAGCCATTTCAGATTTGAAATGTGAATCTGTACTGGAAAGAAGCCCAGTCTTTCACTACCATGTTCTCCCAGATAAGACTTTAAACACAAGTATTAGACTTACTATTTTTATAGCAAGCATGTACTTCAGTCATAACAAATAAAAAATACTGAACAGAAAAAAAATTTTTAAAAAAATCTATCACACTACTCTTACCCACCAAGACTTCCTACTTAAAAGATAATCCATTAAAAATACAGAGACCATAGGTGGAATATTGGATATAAGCATCTAAAACTAGCACTACAAGCCATAAAATCTTCATTTAACTGTGTAGAAACATCTGAACATTGTAATTTCCAAAGGGCAGGTCCCAGACCTTAGCCTGGGTTCAAACAACCCTCAGTGGATTTAAACCTTGGGTCTCCCCAGCTGTTCCAGAGGAATATGCTTGTCACTCTGTCACGACATTCACCCTTTTGTGTACTGGTTTGGTTTTTTTGTGGCTGCCGGACTCTTGCATTCCCAGCTTTACAGTGATCTCCTCTCAACTGGCAATGCAGAAAGCACCTCTGTCACTAACAGACTAGAATTGCATAATTTGCATTAAATTTGGGTATTTGATCCCTCTGAACCTGGTAAGGACCCAAGCTGACAAATGCTTTACAAACGCTCTAGCCACTACAGTGATTTATAAAGGTTTGGTATTCTTGCTTCTTTCACTGCCAACTCTTTTTCTTCCTTTTTTTCTTCCCTAATATCTCAATGCTCTAAACCAGAAATAGTTGAAGAGACACCTTTGTCCAAATGGATATTTCAGGCAACAACATGCAGAAGGTTTGTGCTGTGAATTTCCGACAAGTCAAGGATGTCTATCACTACCACCCTTATTCTACCAACCAGTTTTTATGACCTTTTCAGTGGGCTTCCTGCTATGAATTCACTCTTCTAACTCTATACAGTAGACTAACAGTACAATATAGCACTAATGCTGTACATATGCTGAGGAAAGAACAAAAGTGGTTTAAATGATATCTGTGAAATGCCAAATAACTTTGAGCAGTGATAGAAACTCCTTTAAGCATCAAATCTGTCTGACAAAGTTATACTGAAATACCTGTTCCTTTCCTTTTGGTACTAAGAGAATTTTAAAATCAGAGTATCCATTAATTCTTTATGCTACAGAAATTGTCGTATATATGAATACAACACAGAAATATACAGAGTAAAGACTTGTATCTCAGAGTACATTAAAAGATTAACCTGGTTACGAAAATCCACACTGGATTTAAACTTAATTTATTTAAATAGGAAACGAATTTTTCTATTTTTAACTATTTTCCTTCATATTAGCATGAAATACTTGGAAAAAAGCATATTCTATTAGTTGTACTACTACTGAGGCTTGCTCTCCTGCTCATGTTGCTTACATCTTTGTACCATCTCCCCTAAACTCCTTTCAATGTTGCCAGTTCGCTGCCTTTTCCTTACCTGTGGTCATTCCTCCCCTGAAACACCCCCTACTTGCTCAGCTGTGGCTGACCATGTGCTATAGGAACTACAATTGATCTAGTTTAAGCTTCTCTGGTTGCTTATCCTTCGCTGCCTAGTTCTTACCCTCTACTTACATATCTGGGAATGAACAAGAACAGAATGAGTTTCTCTAAAAATGTGTTTTAATTTGTTGAGTTTTCTCCTACCCAGCCAGTGGGTAATACTAATGCTCCTAGTTCTTACTTGCAGATGGGTGAAGTTGGCATACAGATGCAGAACTGGATAGAGGAAAAGGCCAGCAGAGAGCAGTGCCCCGTGATCCACCCACAGACTCCTTCTTTAGGTGAAGAACACAGGTGAAAACATGGCAAGTCACCACTACTTTTCTGCAGCACCTATGCAATCACAAGACCTTCACTGGCTTTAGATTTAGCTACTTACTGAATGCAGATAGTATTCAATTTTATTTGAAAGTTACAGTGAGGCAAAACAAGCATGTCATAATCACACCTGTATTTTCTTTCCTGTTCATACAAGTGAAACAGAAGCCTCTTGGACCCCTTCCTGGTTTCACTGATAACAAAACTTCTATGAGTTCTGGGAGTATAAAGTCTTACATGTGAAGCCAGTTTTAACAGAATCACATTTAAGATTTGTTAATAAATAGCAGAATCCATGAGCAGAAAGAACAGTCACTATTGTCTAAATTTTCTGAACGAAACTCAATTAATAGAGCCCCAAGAAATCCCACTACCCCAATTTTGAAATAAAGCCCCAAATGTTCCATATGAATTTTGCATGGGATCATTTGCATCAGAGGCAAAATATGAGGAAAATTATACACACCCCACATGCACTATACATAACCTTCTAAGCCATTAATTAGATGGCTGCTATTTATACACTTCCTATGCTGGATTACACAAAAGCTCTTCTTTACACATACTCTCAATGCCTAAGAGTTAGGTCTCTCAGTCTTTTAGAATTAATAATCTTATAGTATTCTGTATAAATTAAAACCATGCAACCAAAATTGTATTTCAGTATCAACAGTTAAACCTGCCTCTGAAAAAATTAAGAAATCTAATGAAATATTACAGTAGCCTTCATACATGCTAATTGAATCATATTTGATGAAATAATTCTTGAAAAATATTTGTTAAAATTTTTCTAGCTATAGGCTTCACATGACCAGTAATGTAAGTTTTGGATGCAAGCTGTTACTCTATTCATACTCCTTTGCTACAAGTACCTAAAAGGAGGCTATGGTGAGGTGGGTGTCAGTCTTTTCTTCCAGGTAACAAGTGACAGGATGAAAGGAAATAGCCTCAAGTTATGCCAGGGGAGGTTTAGATTACTTATTTGGAATTTTTTTTCATGGGAAGAGTTGCAGAGCACTGGAACTGACTGCCTGAGGAAGCTGTGGAGTCACCATCCCTGCAAGTGCTCAAAAAATGTGTGTTATTAACTTTCCCCCTCTCCTATTTCTACCTGGAAATACATTATCAAACCTCTAATGCATAGCCAGCCCCACCTAGAATGGAGAGCAGAAAAACTGTAATCCACTGTGCTTCAGAGAAAGCTGCAGGATGTAATCTGGAGCAAAGAAGCTACTAGAGTTAATAGTTTGAAGACTGTTTACTTTAACAGGTATTTCACTTGAAGCACACAAGAAATCTTCAATAAAATGGGACCAATTAGGCATTTAAGTAATTATACAAATTTAAGTTATTTGCTGAATAGAGACAGGATTTTAAGTACGTGAAGTGACTAAAACTCACTAAATAGACTATTTGACTAATGGTTAAATTAAGGATAGGTTTTAAGAGATTTACTGAGTGAAGGTTTTAATTTGGTAAAAGGTTAAGAACAGTGATTAACATTTCTCAGTTTCAGTTAAAATTATTATGTTTCAAATAAAACTTCTAAACACATACCCTTCCCTCTTTGAAGATATAACTAGATTATTTTTCATCTTTCTTGTAGGTCAAAGAAAACTTCAGCTTCTGAAAACTGAACTGGTGCTACCAAACTAATAAGTTTAATAAGCTGCTTGTTCAAGTGGCAAATGAAGGCATTTAAAAAAAAAAAAAAAAAGTAATTCACCAGTCTCTATGTTAACACCCTTTCAGCTCTAGTCAGATTTCCTCCAATGCAGGAAAAATCTAAATAAGATGGTGTTGTCTGTAAACATATGAAACATTTTGTTTTCAAATTTTGGAAGCCTGTACAAACTGCCTAAACCGAACAGCAGCCTCCATGCAGCAGTAATGATGACTTCCCCATTGCTGTAAGATAAAAGTGGCACAAATGTGTGTCATTGATTAACAGTAAGTCAATGATGCTCTTAGATATTGCTGTTCAGGTACATGTTCCCACTGGCTGTGGGAATTAAACAGCCCAATGCAGAAGACTGGATTTAAACAACAAAGCTGGTTTAAAATTACAGTATCCAGATTATTTGAGGTCATACTGTAAATCTATGAGTATATTAACTGACTCCTGAAATTACTACAGTAAATAACTTTGAGGTTTATACCTGGAATTAGGGAAAAACATAACAGATGAATTCTTCAGTATTTCTAGGGGGGTAAAAAAATGTTAGCCTTATTTGAACTTTGACAAGACCTACATGCAAATCGTATATACTCCAACATATTAAAAAAAATTCTGTTTGCCCAGTATTCTCACTAGACAAAACAAGTATAAAAATTTGGTTCTTTCTTTACAATGATCAGACTAAGACTGAACAAGAAACTTTGCACAGCATACATCAGGACATGGAATAGGGTATCCTAGCTCTCCTGTATTTTTTAGATACCCAGCGTGTGGATACAACTGTATTTTGAGAAACTGTAAATATGATGTGTTCTCCCTCCTTCATGAACTGCAAGCAATCCAGTGACTGTTCTGCCAAGTTTGCCCAGGCACACAGATATCCAGCTCAGCTCAGTGTATTAGTCTCTCTGCCTGTGCTAATCCTTGCTGTCTGTAAGGATCCTTCCTGCATGCCTGAAAACCCACACAGTGGGCTTTTCAGTCACACACTTCTGACTCCATTGTAACCTCCTATGCCGACAAGCAATGGCTTCCCAATTTAACAGACACAAAGTAATTTTTCCCTACTTCTGAACTTTTTTTTTTGTTAAACAGAAGTCATTCAAGCAAAGCTTGCTGAAACCTGAATGAAATTTAGATCCTGCATCCTATATATTCCCATTTTATGGTCAACAGACAATCAGGATACTTTCTGATTGTCTGTAAAGATACTTTGACAAACATAAGAACAGTCAGAAAAGGATGTATTTGGCATAGAACTGTCTTCACAGTACGTAAGAGAGCATAAAAATTGGGTACACTATATACTAATTTTTGCTCTGAATTTCATATTCCCATGTTGTATTAGAGTTTACATTCAAACTGTACTTTGATGTCACACATCTTCTGAAGTGGCATCTGTCACTGTCTCCAAAGACTGGAACTGACACTGAGATGCAACAGAACAGTGAAACGTTATTTCAGATGGCTCAAACCCTATTCAGCTCTGTATGATCTGAAATTACAGTGCAGCACTGAATAATTCCTACTATTGTTTTACATTACGCATGTAATCCACTTCATATCTAGAAATATTTCAGGTACTTTCCAAGAGCCAGAGTTGGCTCGTGCAAGCATTTTTGCCTGTTTGTGCCTCTGTTACCAGAAATGACAAATGTCCCTAGGACTATTCATAGGAACAGGGCACCAGGGCAGCCCACGGATGGTTAAATATGGGTAAGGAATCCCTTTATAAGACCTTTAAAACTTTTGAGTCTTTTTTTCAACTATACTTGCTTTAAAATCCCACCAAACCAAAACATTTGGATCTACAGGCAAACGCCATGGGATGTTGTACTCATAATAACCCACGAATAACAGCTTTGGAGAAGACGAAAGTTGACTAAGAACAAAAGTTGTCACAGAAACTTGGGCCTCGCAAAGGCGGGGCCGATGCCGGCGCCCTGAACCGCTGCCCACAGCAGCACTGCATGTCGGTACAACAAGGAGGCATCGTGCGATGCCGGCACTAGGGCGGACAATTGCAGGCCCCGACTCTGGGAGGATTCCAGCCCGTCACGGCTGTGCGTGTCCCCTGTCACAGCCGCGGCGCTCGGCTCGTCGCACGGCGGTCCCACCGGACGGGCCGGCACGGCTCGGGGCGGCCGCGTGCCACAGCAGCGAGGGGCGATCTCCCGAGCGCCCGCCGCAGCAGCCACAGTAGCCCCTGCCCCGCAGGCTCCGTGCCGGCTCCGTGCCCGCCCCCACACGCCAGAGGGAACGGCGGGGGCTCCGCCTGCCCCCAGTCCCGGGCGAGACGGGCCGCGCCCCGTACCCCCACAGACGGGAGAGGCCGGGCGGCAGCGCGTCCCCCCGGCACGCAGCCCCCACCCCGCCGCGGCCAGCGCTCCCCGCTCTCCCGGAGCCGCCACCGAGCCCCCCGCACCTCGACTCCGCCTGCCGCCGCTCTGCATCCTCAGCCGCATGCCCCCGGCCGGGCCCGAAGGCGCGGTGCCGGCCGGGGCTCGGCTAGGCGTCTGCGGCGGTTCGTCCCGCGCTGCGGGCGGGGCGGGGCGGGGCGCGGGCCGGGGCAGCCTCGCCCGCCGCGCCCGCCGCGGCGTTGCCATGGCGGCGGGAGCGCGGAGGCCTCGCCGCGGGCCGTGCCCCCCCTGCAGCCCCCTGCAGCCCCCTCAGCCCCCTCAGCCCTGCCCGCGCTGGCGGAGGGGTGGCACTGCAGGGCCTCGGCCCCGCAACGCCTCTTGCAGCGGTGCAGTGCAGCCCCAGGAAGGCTTGGTCCCTCATTATCTAAGCGTTTTCCTTGTAACTTGACAGGAAGTTGAAGAATAATGAGTGCCCGGAGAAATTTGCGGCAAACTGCTCGTATTTCAGGGAACGAGTGACAAAGCGAGAACCTAGAGCGTTCCCAGTGCGTTACACTGAAGAAATTAATTCTCAGTATCTTTGAAAATGTACAGCCCCTTCGAAATGAACCACAAAATAAGCTTTTGAGAAGTAGCCTTTGATCCCATCACTGATTAATATATGCATGCCGATGTGCTGGATTTGAACTTTCTGAAGAAGTAGTGGGGTTGTATTTACATTTTGTCTGGCAGGTTGCTGTTTTCCTTAACATGAAATCTCTGAGGGCTTCTGTACTTTTTGTGTGAAGCTTTTTTCTCACTGACTGGCCAGGGGTACTGCAGTTCCTTCCATAGCCAGACAGGTCACTGAAGGGTAGATGTTGTCCCAGATGGAGGGACATCGCCCTTCACAATCTAGAAAGGAGTATTAATTACAGGCTAAATACAGTGTTTTCTGTGATTTGCTACACTTCCTTACACACTAGGAAAAATAATTTGAATGTAGCTCAAAATCATAGCAAAATCAAGGGGATGTTATTTGAAAACAACTTTTCTTCCTTATTTCTGCCTCAGGCAAAGCTCCCACTTGGTCACACAAACATACAAGCTGGATGGAACCTGTAGTTTATCTGCCCCAGTACTTTGTGTAGATTCTACCAAACATTTCAAAAAGCTTTTCGGTAGTGTTCTGACTACTGAATGTTGTGATGTCCCTTTTAATTTTAGATATACCCATTAGCTATATGAATTACCCCTTGGATGTGGCCTTAGTTTTTGCGCTTCATGTTATAGTGATCATTTTGGCAGTTTAATTCTGCTTTCTGTAAAATCATCCTTAAATGTAGTTCGTGTCAAAGTTGTCTGGGAGAGGTCAGGGGAGGGAATATATGCCATGGAAACTCATCAGTCCTTCATCCTCTGGTGGTCCTCTGTCTTTCTGACTGCTTTTTATATAAAAGCATCAGTTGCCATGGCATTTCAACTGCTGTCAACCATAAAATCACAAACACCTTACCTTTTTGTCAAAGCAAAGTAATTTTATAGCATTTTGTCATTTTCTCTTGTATCTCTTAACTCTGAGGTCAATGTCTTGGAAAGTATCTGCCAGGAAAAACCTACAAAGCCAGGAAACCACAATCCAACAGTTTGGGTGTGGGTTTTTTTTTTTTTTTTTCTTTTGTTTGTTTATTTATTTGGTTGGTTGGTTTTGGGGTTGTTTTTTGGTTTTTGTTTTGTTTTGCCTTGTTTGTTTGTTTGGGTTTTTTGGTGTGTGTGTTTCGTTTGTTTTTGTTGGTTTTCTTGTTTTTTGTCTGAAGCAGATATTTGATTGTGTGTGAAATTACAGATTTCAGGAAAGGGCTTCAGGAAATTAGTTACCATAGTTCTTGTGTTTCAGGGTCTCTGGTTTATACTTTGATATAATTCAGATCGTTAAATCTGCAGATTTTAGAATTAGAGATAGTCTTTAAACAGTTTCAATTTCAGATACTTGAAGATACTGGAGAGAATGAAAACATGTGAACAAGATTCTCATCTCTACATGGTTGGCTGTAATACTCTCTGCTGCAGATATCATGTCACAGACAACACTCATCTCTGCTTGTTTTTTCCTTAAAAAAAAAAAAAAAAGAAGCTGCTCATAGTAACCTTTCTATACTTCTTAAAGACTTTTTTTGTTTCCTTATCTGAATTCTGAATATCAGCTTCCCAAATTCTCAGTTCGTTGTACTCAACATGCAGTGTTAGTCTGTTCTGTCCAACCCATATGACAGATTTCTCATAGTCTCTTCCTAATTGCTCCTATACTTCTTTCCACCATGTAGATAATTAAAACACACAAATATAAGTAAGCATTTTTAGAAATATATCACAACTATTTCCCTGGTTTCTAGGCAACACTGAAGGAATGTAGAGATTTCCAGTAGTTTCCTCTCAGTCATCACTTGCAGCATCATAGAGATGTCCCGTCTCTGAAATTTTTGACCTCCAATGGAAACATATACTAAAGCTTTATGTATTTCTAATTTATCTCACTTATGGACCTTAGGCCTTTGGTTTCCTTTGTTCTGTGAGAGTATATATATTTTGAGTGTAATTATGTAATATATCAGACATATAATGGTGTGCACATTAAGGCCCATAATTTGTTTTAAAAGCCTTAACAAAAATTGAATCAGTCCTGAACTTTACCCACTCAAACAAGTACAGAAATAAGTTACATAGATCACTGCAGGGATCCTACTATGGTTGAAGAAGCAATGCCCTATCAAAACCAGTAAGATTTGTCCTTTCCCAGTTTGAAAAGAGGAAATACAGCAGTGTTGCCTTCTGTCCTTTTCAGCAGGCATTTTCCTCTTTTCCTTGGAATGCATTACAACAGAACATGTTCTTAAAACACACCTTCACTGGGAGGGAAGGAAAGTAGTAGGAATATGATAATCACATTTGCAAGTGTAGGTGGGCATCTGTCCCCACCCTGGCATGGGTTTACGGAACAATTGCCTTTTTTGTCTACTATCTCTGCCCTGTGAATCATACAGGGCAGACACCTTACTGCTCTGAAAATGTACAGTTCATAGTATTCAGCAACAAGCCAACACAGAGAAAAATATTTCCAAAAAAAAGGAAATACTCAAAAGATGTCCACTTTCTTTTGCATGCTTAGCCCAGACAGGACAAGTTTCCATTCCTCTGAAAAAGACTCTGTGTCTGGCAGGACCTCAAACAGTTACCTGCTCACTTGGGACGGAGATCTGTTCATAACATCAGAACTTTGCTTTTGTAGGATTTGGCTTTCTTGGAAAAATAGTTTGCATGTACCTTGGAAAATTCAAATCTGCCGTTCTTTGGAGAGTCTTTGCCTCTTTCAAGCCATTGATTTTCTTTCGTGCTTGCTTTCCCTTACAGCAGTCAAATGAGCTGATGTATGCAGGCAGAAAACAGCCCAACAACCAGATCTGCACACCCTATTCACACAGTATTCTAGAAAAGTCCTAAATTCATCACAATGTGTACTTGATCATGGAAATAAGTGTCCTGGATTTACCTGAGTATTTATTTGGCACAAGTGCCCTATCTCATTGCAGGTCATTACCTGCCTGTGGTTCTGTGTGTCAGTGTTCCAAATCCCTCGTTGCAGCTTGCAGGGGGTTGTCGCTGAGTTGCAGCAATTCTCACCTCGCATGTTCAAACCAGCAGACTGCAAGTCTGTTCCCCTAAAAACCATCTGGAAATAAAAACTTTTACCTGAAAGATTAGAGGACACAGTACCTCCTAAATGCATTTAAACAGGCTGGCTGAGCAGGTTTTTTTTGCTACCTAATTAGGAAATTCTTGTGTTGAACAACTGAAGTAGCTCTCACAGAGCTGGTGTGAGGGAAAAAAAAGACTTAATAGCTACTGAAAGATGTTATTCGCTTTTTTTTTTTTTTTTTTTTTTTTTTTTTTAAGCATTACTCTTCCAGGAGGGGTGGTAGGTTTTTTTCTGCCTTGTGTTTGCTGCATGTTCTTTGGTCATATGGTTCTTCAAGTAATTTAAATCATGTACAGTCTTGAAATATCATTGCAACTTTCAAAATGATGGAGAGTTATGTGTTCTGGCAGGGCTGCAGACTCCTTCGCTTTCTTCATGGCAATGCATTTAGTTGTTTTGTTATTGTCTGTATGGCAGCAGTAGTCATAGATTTTGTGAAGCTAGGGCTCCAGTGGGAAAGATGATGCAGAAAAAATCAGAGGAGATGATCCATATCTTAAAAACTACATGTAGTTTTTATACCCTTTAATTTAGAATGCAATAAAGGAGCTAACCTAAAATAAGAGGGAAAATTATAAGGAAGATGAGGGCAGCTATAGGAATACATAATGATATAAAGTTTCTATGAACACAGTGTTAAACTTCCATACTGTTTATCTGCCTAGGAGAAAAAGTCTCCCCTGCAGTGTATATAGAATAACTACTACAAAAACCCCTTCAGGAAGCTGCTGCGCAGATGTACACTATAAAACTATTCTTTCTCTTTAGATCTATACAGAGTTTTATAATGCTTTTATCCTGTGATACAAGACTATTTTTAGCTGTGTCAAGGAAGAAACCTGTACAAATTGTATGAGATGTTATTATCGGCTGTAATGTAAGATCTTGTAGCTGGGGTGACTCAAGGTCTGCTTATATTTCTCCTTACATCATGTCATCTTCATCCACTGTTCCCATGAATGTTAGTAGACATAAGGCTTGTAGGTGAAAAACTTTCCTTTAGTAGGGTTGATTGCTGAAGGCTGCTCTTTTCTCATTACTTTAATTGAACTATTAGATACTAAAGAATGTAGACTGGAATAACTAATGAAATATGTTGGAATTTTAAAGGGAAAGAAATGCATGTAAATGTCATAACTCTGTTGTCTAGACTGTAAGAAATTCCTTATTTTCTAACTGATTTACCCACTGTGTTATATGGAAATGCTTACTTACAGTAATTAATGAGAAACAGGATGATTTTTAAAAAATATTTCGGTGAAGATCAGAAACTTATGACTGAGATTAGACATAAATAAATGATACAACTCCAGTAAATTCAGTGAAGTCATTGCTGCTTAGGCTGGATGGATCATCTGTGTCTACCCAGCCCATGTCAGGCAGGCAGAAGATGAAAGACAGTGTGGCATTTTGTGTGGCACATCCACTTTCTCCATAGCTACTACAGTATGCTCAGGCTTGCCTGGCAGTGTATTAATCCATGCACATGCTTAAACAAATGGGATCCTATGCACTAAAGAGAGTTCTTTCAGCTTTTTCAAGGTCAAGAAGAAAAATTCTCAAGGGTATCTTTAGAATTGCCTACAAAAGAAGACATAGATATCCTATGATTTTCCAAAGCACTGATACATTTTCAATATCTGCATGAATGTAAAATACAGTTTTACTAGAAATGGGCTTAAATTTCCAGTGGGAAGAGTTTGGGTCTATTATTTATCTTTAAAAGGGTACCATAATGTCTATACATTAACTTTATAAAAGCCTGTGTTTTTATACAAACTGGAAGATGAAGAAAACAGATTGAGAAAATAGCTGGCATGCCAAGTTTCATAAGTAATAGCAATTTTTGTTACATTAACCACTTCTAGGAATGTCTGAAAGAAAGCAATAGGCAAGAAAATGGCCAGAATCAAAATAGAGTATGTGGAGTTTAACTATTGCAATAAAATCCTTCAAGAGTAATTTTTCTGTGGAATCATTTCATGAATAGTTAGAAAAAAAAAATCTTAGGAAGAATTGCTGTAAGTACTTTCAGTTATATTCTTTAGGACTTCCTTTCATCTAAAAGTTATGTTCCAAGGAAAATACCTACTACACACTAAACTTGCATGTTTTTACTGACATCATAAGACTTCAGAAATATCCAATGTTCTGATTTAGACAGAACCTGAAATCTACTGGTTTAAAATTTGATATAAGCCCGTAAACACTCCCCGCCATTAACATGCTACATGTATCAGAAAAGAAAGGAGCTTCAGTTTGATGGATGTTTCATAGGCCCAAGGGCCAGGCTGCTCAGGGTCTATTTATGGCTTTGTCAGTAACACTCGTGACCTTGTGCACATAAGTTTGGATGCCTCGGTAGGTTGCAGTCTGAATCACTTTAATTCATATTTGGTAGTAAAAACGAAGGCGTTTAGTTAGTGCATTTGTCTGCATTTTTGAGATGAGTCTTTTCGCACTGTGCTTATCATCAATAGGAGCAGAAATGACATCTATCCTTTGAGTAATAAATATCAGAACTGCAGATTACATTATATGGATGAGACCTAAATGTAGACTAATACTTATCCCTAAGGTAATTTCACAGAAGACAGTAGGGCCTGTGATTTTTAATATTAAACAACAATTCTTTCTCTTCCAAGGCATGCCTTTGCACATGGTGCTGCTAGTACCAATTGTGTTCTACTGTACCACACAAATCTGCAATAGTAATAAATACTCTTCAAATTATAATATGTATTGGCAATACCTTTCAATTTCTGTCATTTCTGCACCCCATATGTTTGCACATTTAGCTGTTTTACAGAATGTACTGTGAAAGTGTCAAAAGTTTTTCAATATTGGTCTTCCAGCGTCATCACCAATAACTACTTTTCAATCCTTGTCATTTACCTGTGAGGAAAACCTGTTTTGTCTCCCTTTTAGCCAAGTGCATCTCAAAACCCCTCAGGTTTTATTAGGTTTTATTGCATTTACTTCTGCAAGTCCTTTGTTTTTGCTTTCTTTAAAACAGATCCTTGGAGAGTGCTAAGGTCAAACCAACAGGCCGGTCCCTACCTGCGTAATTTTCCTCCTTTCTAAACTATATCACATTCACAGTTTTCCAGCTATTTAGTATCACCTTGAGCTTGGTTGCTTGGTTAGGGCAAGCCACATTCCTCTCCCAAGTTTTCTGTTTTCAGTTTGCTCAGAACTATGGAAGGATTTTTGGAGAACCTTCATTGTGTTATAAAGCTTCATAATCTTGCTATGTCTGACAGATAAGAACCTTCATCTGTGAAGGGCTAAGACACCTGACAACCATAAGGCAACACACTCTTCAATAAGTACCCAGTGGACTATACATTAATACCACGAATTAGAAAGTATTAGGAGGTTCTTTCCACCTCATTGGAAGTTATGGGCAAAGAATTTCCATTCGCTTTATTGGAGGTGTAATAATTTGATACTTAACAGCGTGTTCTAGTCACATCTCATAAGTATAGGGGTTTAGGAGATAACAATTTAAGACACAAGTTGCTTAACAGATTAAGTTTTAAGTAGCCCTAGTTGTTCTTGGTCTTAGTGACATTAGCAATTTTTGAGGTGGAATAAAATGTCTGAGAAGGAAGATGACATATGAAAAAAAGCACTCATGATCAAAATAAAATGGAAATGAATCCCAGGCTCCTTGAAATATTTTAGAGTCTATTAAAAAATGTTTAATTTACTGAAAGTAGAGTAAGACTGCCTTTCTTGGGGTGGGGGTGGGGTGCTAGTGGTAATATTCATTTGAAGATTTTACTGGCTATTTCTTTTGAATCCCAGAAGATTTTGAGGAATATATTACTGGTAACTAGCTCATGTTTGCTGTGTTGTGACTGCTGCACTGTTACTGATTTGAAAACTGATTTCTCATATAATAAAATGCATGGCTATATTGGTTTACTCTTGTCAGTTCCCATGGCAGCCTCTCCAGCTCTAAAGATGGTATCAGCTGTCAGACTGTTATATATCCAAAGGTTGCAACAGCTGGATTTCCTCCTACCACTATATGTGTTTCTTTTAATGACATCATCCCTAAAGCCAAAACTGAAATAATACTCATTTTGGAAAACTTCATGACAAACAGTTCCAATCTTAGAGAATATTCATGCCCAAAGAACATAGTTATTGTATCTCAAGACCTGTTGGTTTTTTAATTCATTGCATAAATAAAGAAAAAACCCAGTTGTTTAAATATCCATCCTGAGTCAGAGTGAAGCAGAACCAAGTTCTATGTGCCATGAACATGCCGTAACCCTGAAGAAGAAAAAAATATGTTGAAAAGACAAATACTAAATATCACCTCATTTGTTTTAGAGCTTGTCACAGCTGAAGTGATTACTGCTTTCAGTTTCCAAGAATTTCCTACAAGAAGTGGGGAACCAATAGGTTCCCAGCATTTCAGTAGTTTGCCTTGAGTGAATGTCTTCACCCAGTCATGAGAGAAATGAAAAGCATTATGATGTTTAAAAGTACTGAGCATAATGCAAAAATACTTTGCTTTCTAATTAGATACAGTTCAAATGGGCCTTTAACAAACATACCTGTGTTTAACTCAGTTTTGACCACTGCTTCTCAAGACAGTTTTATGAAGATGAAAGAGACAAAGAGCATTGCCATGGGAGTCAGAAAAAGGATGTTAATGCATGAGTATAAATTGACAAGTATAGATTTCTGTGATTGCACAGAATGAAAATGAAAAATTAAACAGCCTTTGTGATTTATTCTTTTTGGACTGTTGCAAAATCAAGAATGAGGTATTTATTAGAATTAAAAGATTATGCTATAATGCTAGAAAGTAATATGAAATTGCTGGCATGTATAATTTATAGAGGTTTGTGGTAATTGAGGGAGAGGGTGGTTTTATGCAAAGATTTGGTATTGAATAAAACTTCTGGAATAATAGGTATACTATTATCAAGCAAAATGATAATTACAGTTATGTGTATGTCTTGATTATTACATTATTTCTTTAATGACAATATTTTTCAGTATACAAGTCTGGGTTCTTAGGTCATAAAGTTACCCTTTTTTCTGATTAAGTGGTTGGGTTTTGAAAAATCTCATTTTCCCTTTTCATTGTATTCAGAATTTTCATGAAATTAGATGAGGGGCTAGATCATTCTATATAGCAATTACCTCATCTGTAAATGGCTATAATAATGTTTATTCTAGAGGGTTTTCATGATGCAGTTTAGCTAGTGTAATGTTTTCAGATACTCAGCTGGAAGATGCTAAAGAAAATAGAATTAGCTATTTTATTTTTGTCCTTGAAATATCATGTACAGGCATTGGCAAAGACAAATTATTGATCTATCTAGCAAGGACCTGTAATAGCAAATTTCCATGCCTCTTTATATATTTAGCAGCATCTAATGTTCGTTGAGTCCAATTTATGCAGTTTTATAACCACATCTGCTCTGACTTCCAACTCGGTATTCAGAAAACTTGTGCCATAACTGTACACCTGTGCACTACTTTTGAACTCATTGATAATGGAGTCCACTATTACAACTTTGTGCAGGTAGATAATTATGATGGTGGTGTAATAATCTACCATTCATTCATTCCATCATCTTTTGTTACTCAAAATGCTGGCCAATGGAGTTCTGTGCTAAATTCTTTCCTTTAATTCTATTAGCATGTTTACAGCACTGATAGATTTGGTGGTGTGTGCTTGAGAGATCTGCCAGATATGTAGGCACCTAACTGTCATTGACTCAGAGTTGCTTGCCTAAATACCTTTGGAAACTTGTGAAACTATTTATCTGAGACAATGAAAAAAGAAGAAGAAAAAAATATCTGGAGTGCTTTCAGCCTGCTTATCTAAGTTGCACATGCCTTTTATAATACAAGCAATTTTGATCTGACTGTTCAATAACGTTAAGTCTCTGGGATCTAGTTATTACCTGCATCACATTATTTTGTATAGTAAGAAGGCAGATTAGAATTGCTAAATGGGATGTTTAGAGATAAATACAATGTAAATATGTAAAAATGCATAGTGGTTTATTTGTTCCTTTTAACAGGAGATCTCAAGGCTTTTCTATGTGTTACATACAGATGTAACTTCAGATGTTTTAGAGTGATAGGGATGCATTCCTGAATTATTCCATAAGAGACTTCAAGGAAGTGTTCATTCAAAATGTAAATTTATAAAGGAGGCTGGCTACAGACAACCTGCAAAAGTTAGGTTAGGAAGTTAATGTACCTTACGTTTTTCCATTCTTCAACATGAAGATATGTTATCTTAGTGTGTTGCTGTTGAGCGGCTAGCTGAGGAATGACCCAAGGTCTCAGACAAGGAAAGAGAGAAGAAGAAGAGCTTTATTGTTTTGATTTCCATATATATAGAGTTTACAGAGGTGCCCCAGATTGGTCAGCCCGAGACCTCCCCCTAGGCCCAATTGGCCAAGCCCGAACTGACCTAATCCGGAGAAGTTGTTTGCAAAACATCCAAACTTTATCTTGTTTATGAAATATAGCAAAATGTTCCCACGGGAAGGACCTGTGCTAGCCACATTAGTGTAATTCCCAACTCACATAAACTGTTTTTTGCCTTTATATTACCAGAGTACCAATGCTCCAGAACCTTATTATAATTATATACAGTGACATATTTCTTCTGATGGGTAGGTGAATGAAATGCATGTCACCTGTTCATCTGTAGGCTGTAGCAGATCTGCTGACTGTGAGAAGTCACTGCCTATGAGTTGATTCACAGTGAGGTTCTCACTTTGCTGAGAATATGCCATGTGTGAATAACACTCCATTCTCTTGCCATGTTGCATCTAAACTGTTGTAATTCCACCACATCTTGTCCCACAAAATACTATGAAACAGTTAATAAAATGGAGAATGGTAGTTGTCCTAGAAGGTGACGTTTTACATTAGGATGAATGTAATCTTTTTAATGCTCTCTTTTTACCAAATCCACTAGATTCCCCTCATGGCTTTGTGTTGGGGTTTTTTTTGGTTGGTTGGTTTTGGTTTTTGGTTTTTTTTGTGTGGGTTTGTTTTTGGTTTTAGTTTTTTTTTTTGACTCTAGATGCATGTGTATGTACAATTTATGTAAAAACTCAGATTGGGATGTAGCTACTACACATCATCAGAAATGCAGCAATAGCTTTTTCCATGCAAGTACATTAAGACATTCAGTCATGAGCTGTTTTCATGATTGTTACACTGCCTGACACATTGTTCCTGCAATTAATATTAATGATTTCTAACTTGCACTCAGAACACAGCCCTCACTTTTCTTACAACAGAATAATAATTTATTGATTTGATTTTGCTTCAAATATCATCCTGTTTCAAAGTAATTTTCCCCTGAGAGTTCCTGCACTGAAGGTGCCAATGGTGTGTAGACACAGAGACACCGGCAATTAAGGAAGTGTTAACCTTCCAAACAGTGGCTAAACTAGTGATTGCACAAGTTCTACATCTGGCTGAAAAATGTCTGTCCTGGGCTACAAGGTTGAGGGAAAATGTGGGGCAGTACAGGGAGTGAAACTCAATAGAAAGTCTCATATAATTCCTTATTCCACAGCTTCAATCTCAATTCCATTGCTTTCACATTTTGGGAACGGCTTCTTACTACTCGAGCCATGTGAGAAATATGTTACCAAATTTAGAAAGTAGTAAAGCTCTTCTGAGTACTGGAAAAGTGATGATGATTAATGCAAGAGTTGTAGTCAGTGCTTCAAATGCTCAGTACAGCTTCTTTTTTCCCTTGCTGTTCAGTAGAAAAGCAGAAGAGTAGAAAAGAAACAGGCATGACTGAAAGCTATAGGAGGACTGGTCACAGTGAATGGTGTTTGTGCAGACTGCTCCTCCCTACTTTAACTGTTCTATAGCTGCATTAATCCCCACGTTTAATAGGCTGCTGATATGATAAACTGCATTGCAAAACACTAAAAGGAACAGCTGCTGTTAGTAGAATACTCGATTCTAAGAAATGTGGAAGTTTTCAGTCAAAACGGGTGGTAAGACAATGCTTCTGAGACCAGTATTAACATCTTTGTTGTGTCTGGCCCCTGACCCTGCCTCACTGGCTGATGAGGCTGCTGTCATGTCTGTGGGAGGTAAGGTCAGAGCGCAGGATAAGCATTCTTCCATGTAGCTGTATTAGTTTTACTGGTCCTGCTGAGTAACAAGAAAATATGTAGGCTAGGCAGCACTACAGGAAATAATCTGAACTCTTGCCCAAGATCCCTGTGTCTCCTAAGTACAAAGCTTTGTAAGTTTATTTCTTATATCTGGAGGCTTTGAACAAAGGAATATTAGAACAACATGCACATACATAAAACTATGGGGGTTTTGGCTCTATTTTCCTTTCCTTTCTACTCAAGCAGTGTAATTTTATACTATTCCTTAAATGACTCGTGCAGGTGTGCTTTAATGTAATTCTGTAGTGCATTAAACCCTTCCACTCATTTGTCCCTCTTTTGTCTCCAGGCTAAGGAGTCTGTCCCACCCATTTATCCTAACCCTTCTCGTGTCAAAGCCATCTATTCTTCAATATTTCATTTGTATTTCAAGCGTTGGAGTTTTCCTGTTCTCTTTTGACCTCGTCACTAACATGGTTGCCCATCCTTCTGTCACTATGCTCCTGATATTGATCGCTCTTCATCTACTGCCTCTCATTTTCCCTTTCTGGATATTTTGTGTGCTACTTTTCCTCCATGCCTGCAGCTGCGTTCTTTTACAAAGCCTGCATTGCCACTGCACTGGCACTGCATTGCCTTGGCAGGCCGGACTCTCACACGGGATCAGGACGCTCATGCCCCAGCGGGGCTCACAGCCCTGATTCCCAGCCCCGCTGGATAACAGACGCCTGGGGTGGCAGAGGGTGTCCCTGTCCAGGGTCCTGAAATCTGTCAGCAAGCTGGGCTGGCTCCTGCCTCCGCCCTTCCTTTCGTGGCTCTGCTGCTGGTGTGAATGGCAAAGAAACGTAGGTATCTCTGAAAGCTAACTCCCAAATTTCCTGTTTAATATGGAGGAAAGTTATCAACTGGCTAAGGTAGAGTTTCATGTATCTATCAAGTAAGAAATCTTAGAAAAATGACAGGAGGGAAGAGAATAGTACTGCTATAAAATGAATTTGGTGGCTCGTTTTTATTAATCAGGCTTGCTATTTTTGTCAGATATCAGCCTTTGATCTTATGAGGATTCTTCAGGGACATCATGGAAAAACTGAGAGCCAGATTGTAATTCTCTCACGAGTATGATTCAGGAGTAATTGAACTGAAGTCAAATTAAACTAATGTGAAACAGATGTAAGTGGGTTCAGACAGACTCAGTGCTCTGCAACTTTAGTTAATATTTTCTTACATGGCAAAAAAAAAAAGTCTACAATATACTGATACACTAATGGTGTGCATGTATTTTTGCAGATAGAACAAAAAAGTGAGGTAACTACTACACTTGTTCCTGCTAGTCATACAAAGGGACTGATATAACAGATATTTGAAAGTTGGAGTCTGACTAATGAGGAATGGGTATCAGCAAAGAAGCAAGAATGATAAATATGATTACAAACTGTGAATCAGGCACCCTTGTTCCTCTTCTGGCACTTAGATGATTGATGTGTTAGGATGTGAGAGGCAGGATCATAGTGTATTCTGTTTACTGTCACTGGCCAAAGGAACTGCAGAAAGGCTGTGGTACTATCCCAGCAAAAGTTATTGCTGGTGTGTAGTTGCCTCAGGTAGATTCACTGTTTTCACTGAAACCATTTCTGCCAATCAGTAAATTTTCTGTTCTGTGGATTAATCCATGAAATAATGAAAACATGGCACTGCATGCTATAACTTAAAAAGTGTTAACAAACTCCGTGCAATAGAAGACAATAAAAATAACAGGTTGCTCTTCCTTGCACAGATTCTTAGTTAACTCTCTGATTCCGAACAACACTAAGCCTTCTGAAAAGGTTTGGAAAAAAAGTCTTCAGGTTATAGTAAAGAAAAGGCTTTAAATATTCTCCTCGACAGAAAGCTTCCTAGACAACAAAGAAATTATAAATGGATTCTTCACTGGATCATGTCCAAATTACTACTACAGGAGAATGGGTCAATAGAATATAAAGAACAGGATGCAATTCACTTGGGTTGCTGTCTTAGTCTCAGTATAAATAACAGCACTCCTGTGGCAATAAAATGAATGAAGAATAATCTTCACAATTAGAAATAGAAGATTTCAAACAACTATAGAGTTAACCATAATCTGAATCCTTATATACACAAATGAGTATATTGTTAAGTTGTCGCTGTTGAGCCGCTAGCAGAGAAAAGGGCCTGGGTTCTCAGTGTGGCAAGAAAAGAGAGCTTTATTATTTTGATTCCAACTTATATAGACTTTTCAGAGGTCACCCAGATTGGTCAGCCAGAAACCTCCCCTGATTGGCCAGGCCTGAACTGTCCAAATCTTGAGACACTGTTTTCATAACATCCAAACTTTATCTTTGTTTATAAAACACAGAGGAAAGTTCTCATGGGAAAGACCTGTGCTAGCCACATTAAGTGAATGCACAGAGACTGTATAGACTTCCATCTAATCATGTCTAATTTCTTCAGAGCATCTAAGAAATGGAACATACAAGTTTACAGATTATTTCTTCTATCTACTATCAAGACTCAAGTAATTTTTCCACTCCTGCTCACTGGATTTACGTAGTTGTAAGAGGTATTTATTAATCTGTTTTTCTATGGCTTCCTTTAAATTACATCAAATTCACTTTTAAATCACTCATGCCATATTACTAGTGAACAGTACAAGGGCACTTAGCATTTTATTTGTTTTTTGATTAGATGGCTTGCAATGGAAAGCCTCTTTTCTATTGTGTTGTGACTGTCATATGCCCTGTCCTGTAAGGCACTGATTCTCAGCTAACTCCAGCTCTGAGGACTTTGAGTCTGAACAGTAAGCCCTAAATGAGAAAGAAGAATTTAGAGAGACCAGTCAAATCCTGAAAATTCTTATCCAGTTACTAAAATAGATTGAACATGCCACATTTAGGATTTTTTTCTTGGTGATCTTTCATTTAATTAAACATTACTGAATCTACTTAGCTTATAAAAGTTGACAGAGTAACAGCTTGAAAAGCTATAGCTTAAGGCACCAGTTCTCCCTGTCATAAGAATATGACATCACTGAGGGGTGAAAGGCCTTTTATTTGCATAGGATAATAGTTACATTTTTATGCAGCAGCTGTGCTGTCAGTGAAAGATGCACTCATTGTGCCAAATCTATCTCTGCAGTAACCCCATTGATTTTAAATGAGTTACTTTGGGAATAAATTGGCCCACTCAATAAAACTGCAGGTTTGAGGCATTGAAATAATTGAGCAAGTTTTCCATGATCATAACATGGTAAAAAAAATTGCAAAACAATTACATGATGTCATGAATTTATGTACCTGACAGATTACAATTGATTTGCCACAAGGTTTTTCAGTCATGTAGCTAGAGCAAGTATGTAGAGATTACAGACACTTTTTGGGAATATGGGAACATTAAGGGGGCACAAGAAACATGAATATGACATTGTGTTATTATTATCTATTTAGTGTTACAGTTAGTCAAACAAATATGAGATGTCTCCAAAAAGTCATTCTCATGATAATTCCTCTTCTTTAGACAGTAACAGTCAGGAAGTGTTTCTGGTAATGAACTACCTGAAGAATACATCTCCAGACTATAGACTTCCTGCATATCTTTGCAAGAATTTAATGCTCTTGGATTTCCAGTGGACTGAACACTTTTGATTATCTTAGGTGAGTTCTCAGTGGATGGGAGTTTGTGGCAGAATATACCCTTCATCAGTTAACTGCTGATAGTTATGGCAGAGAGACGAAGATAGTGCTTGGGTTAGGGTGACACAATTGAGTAATATTTGTCTATATGTTAGGTTTTCTCTAGTAATGTGCAAGGAAGGTGCCAGTAAGCTGGAAACTTTTGAATACTAAAGAAAAGTTGTTTACACACATACATATTTTATGTGTGTGTGTTTAAATACATCAATAGTTCTTTATTGATACATATTTGATGGCTGATCTTGTTGGGGGTTGAAGAGGCTTCTTTGAAGCCTTTTAGATTACTGTAACCATGATTCAAGCAATTACACAGCACAATTAGCAAAGCCTACCCTCACTTTTGTTCCCACTCAGTTTGCAGAAGTAATGGCAACAGAAATCCCGAAGCGTGTTCAGAATGCATCATGGTTTGCTTGCAAAGGAAATACTTTGTGCTCCTGATGTCATCATTGCAATCATCTCAAATTCAAGACTGACTGAGCAGGCTCATTATCATTCTCACCATGTCCTTCCTTAGAGCAGCCTCTCCCGCCTCCTCCTGTACAGCACAAAACAAGAGCCACAGGGGTACTTGGATTAGGCGAAGGAGAGACTCCCAGCACCTCCCCCAAGAAAACCTGCTGCATTACTTCCATCTAGTTTCTTCAAACTACATGCTGCTTTACAGGACCTTGCACATCACCACTAAATGAAAGTGTGAATTCCCCAGTACTGATTTCCTCTTCCTGTTGAGGGTTGAACAAAGACTAGGAAAAATAATGGATTTAGTTTCAGAATGTGGATGTGGAAAGACTTTGCCAACCTCCACCGTGAGAGTTTCCTGAGAAGAGCCACACATTTTTGATTGCTTTGGTTTTGTTTTTTTTTTTTCTTCACCACAGCAGATTTCTCCTTTTGGTCTTACAAGGTTAGTTAACATTTGAGCAACAGATAGGAAAGCAAGACAGAAAAAGGGCAGTTGAGAAAAAAGAAGTACGGGGCAAAAAGCAGGGCACAAATTATTACCGGCACCAGGTGTAGATCACAAGCATGTTTCCTGAAAATTCAGGTCTATGGACCTTTTGACTGATTCTGGTATGGGTCTCTGACCATGACATATGAGAATTTGTGGATGTTTCTAGTAAACCATTCCGTGTGGATGATCCCCTTCACACAAAGAGTTGATTTCCACTGTGGAAGAGAGTAGGCAGGACAGGGTTAACCTCACACAGTTTTCCTTCAGGCCCCCAGAGGGGCTGGGGTTTTGTTTTCCTGGCTGAGGGAGGGGAGCTGGGGCATGTATTGTAACTGGAACTGGAGACGTTTCTGGTGTTACTAGCCTGTTGTGGGTTTGAGATAAAGCCTGGAGAACGAGGAAGAGGAGGAAGAATGCAGACTTGGAAAGCAGCAAGTGCCTGGTAATTGCAAAAGTGTACTCCGTTTCCCCGAAGGCCCCTGAGAGCTTAGGGGGGCTTCGAGGGCTCTCCAGCCTCCTGCCCCCTCCCCGCAGTTTAGCCACATCTGACAGCCCTGCCGTGCCAGGCATTGCCTTGACGCGAAGTGTCTGTCCCTGCCACAGTGCGGATCGGGGACAGAAAGGGGAGCAGGGGTCCCCTGGCTTTCGGGGCACGCGGTCCTGGTCCCCAGAGCCTGCGAGGGCTCGGGCAATCCCCTGCCCTTCCCCCTCCCCCTGCGCTGCAGAGCCTCTGGATGCTGCCGTACTCCTGCCATGTGCTGCCGCCGCCGCTGCCGCTGCTCGTAGCTTAGTCGAGCGTGTCTCCGGCTGCAAACTCCGCCAAATAAGCCTGCATCCCCCTCTCGGGAAGGATACCCAGTGAGTACCAGCCGGAGCCTGCCCCCTCCCTAGGCACCCCGCCGCTGCCTCTTACAAAGGGACTCGCAGGCTCTCCCCACCCCCTTTTTAAGCCAGTGCAGAGAGGGGCTCCGTAAATTCCCTCCAAAGCTATAGGGTGGCTCCCTCCTCCTCCTCCTTCTCTTCCTGCTCCGGCTCTCCTGGACGAGCCAGGCTGCTGCTGCATTGAGCCGGGGTGGTCCCCAGCCTCGCCCCTGCCTCGCCCCAGCCATGCTGCTGCGGCTCATGCCTCATGGCTGACTTTTGCTACCCCTCTAGTGCCCGGGGCTGAACTGAGGTGGGCTCATT
This sequence comes from Entomyzon cyanotis, assembly GCA_024500445.1. Taxonomy (NCBI): domain Eukaryota; kingdom Metazoa; phylum Chordata; class Aves; order Passeriformes; family Meliphagidae; genus Entomyzon; species Entomyzon cyanotis. The sequence goes on from JAKEPQ010001030.1 coordinate 17,364,732, forward strand.
TTTGGGGGGTGGCTGAGGCTAGGGAGCGTGTACACGTGTGGGAGGTGTCTCTGGGGCCGCGGGGGGCTGGCTGACTCCCCGAAGCTTGCGAGCCCGCGTTCTCGCCAGCCCGGTGCCCCTCGGGTGGGTGCAGCAGAGGGGCCGCCCTGCAGCCGGGACCTCGCCACCCTGACATCTGCAGGTGGACGGGGCGAGACAGCTGCGGGAGCCTCCCCAGGAGCCAGCAGCACCGTGGACCCGCTGCCCATCTCAGTCTGCTCCGTGCCTGCTCCCCCAGATTCTCTCTGGTTCTCCGTCCATCCCTTATACCCCTCTCTGTGCTGGGGTGCCTGCAAACCCCTCCACTCCACTCCCCTGCCCGCCCCTCCCCACCTTCTTCGATTTATTTGTGTATTTCTTTCCTTGGCAACCACCAGTTCTCCTCTGTCAAACAGCGCAGGCTCCCTATAATTTGAAATTAATTTGTTTGACTGCAGCATCGAGACAGGAAGGTTGGGAATTTATTTAATTCTTTTTACTCCCTTTGCAAAAAGGAAGCGATGAAATTTCCAATTGAGACTCCAAGAAAACAGGTGAACTGGGATCCTCAAGGTTGGTGATTCTCTATTACTATCATTACTATGGTAATAACAATTATTATTCCTTGTGTCTATTGACTTGTAGGAGACTATGTGACTCCAGATGGGAGGAGGGATTGGATGTTTGTCTGCTTCCCATGTGCACTGCTTGGTCTTTCTTCCTCAATCTTAGCAGTACATTAGAAAATGCTACCCAGATATGGGGTTGGGTGGCTGCGTGGGTAAAACCTCTTCTAGGTGTAAGTTTTATAGTTCTATATTTGATATCTCTCTTCCCTCCCCTCCTTCCCTTTTTCTTGAGTATTTTCATGGCAAACTTAGCTGGGATGGCAGTGATCTCTGGCTCGCAGCATTGTTTGTTTTATCAGTGGCTCCTTTGTTGTTTCTAGTGATCATTGTCTCTGCTAAGTGGGTGGTACAGGAGTGGACACAGATGTGACTGCATGTTCAGGGCTCCTCGATGGCACGTTTGTTGGCAGGAGCAAAATGCTGCTGCAATATAACCTTTAGTGTGGACAGACCGTTACTGTGGATGGCATAAAAAGACACATTAAATAATGGAGCCCAAAGGGACCTTTACACTCTTTACTCTGTCCTGTTAACAACTGATCAGCCCAAGTGGATAGTTTGATTAACTATATAGGTACGTTTGGAGTCAGTCTTGGGGAATGTGTTTGTGTGATGGTGGAAGGAGATTTACGCCAGTGCAGTGGTTTTCAATAAAGTGATCCAAGTGGTATTTAAAAATGAGGCATAATCAAATACTCTCCTTGCCTGACATGGGGAGGAGGTTCATCTGCATCCTACAGAAGTGACTGAAAAAACCCTATTGGTAATTTGTGTACTAGTGTGTCACATTTCTGTGCATTGCTACAGGAGCAGAACAACTCGAAGCCGTTGCTCAGGTTTACAGCAGAACTGCTGGCAGCCACTTGCTGTACAGCAGTGCTTGCAGGAAGTATGAAGTGATAGCATGGGCTTTGATTATTCCTTTTTATTTTGCGGGTTTGGTTTTAGTGGTCAATTTACCTGTCATCATCCATGCCCTCACATTTACAAAATGAAACACTAGAAATAGTTTCTCATGGTATAGAAGGAATACAGCAGAACAATCTGCTGTATACACAATTCAGCTTTAGTTTAAGCTTTTACGTCTTTAATTAGGTGATGGCTGAAATCGACACATCAGCCTCCTCCACCCTCATCTTCCTGATGAACACATGGATAGTAGCACTAACAGAGATTTGATTATTTAAATAACAGTATATTCCTCATCCTAGGGTCAAAAATCTTTGTGGTGAAAACTTGCTCTACCCAGGTGCTTTTCTGAATGTGTCTTTGCTGCAGCCTAATTTTAATCCATTTTATGTATTGCAAAATGTCTTTTATTGCAAAAAGCTCTTTCCTTCTTTCCTCTGACAAGGCACACAGGAGGATGTATGGATGACATTCTGTGTGCATCTCCTTTGCTTGGCAATCACTTTAAAGCATATGGATCCAACAGGTGGTTGGCCACAATTTACTGATGTGACAAAACTGTAGAGTACTGTAGTAGTTAAAAGACCTCCAACCCAGCAGGTTTCCTCTCCGCCAAGCTAAATGCCTGCTAAAAACTGCAGAATCCTACCAGTTATTTCCCCTCAGTGTGCTGACTTTGTTAGGCAGGCAGAAAGGATGCTGATGTATAGCCAGGAAGAAAGCAAAAAACGTTATTTTCTGATACTCCAAGAGACTCAGAAAATAGATAAAATTCAGTGGAATGGAAAAAAGGACAATTTGGCAAGGAAAAGCTGTCTAAGGCCCAATCCTTTAACCAATAGAGGAACAGTGAAGTGACATTGTACTCACATAGTCGCACTGAAGAACTGTGTGTGTTGAAGACAAGGTAGATCAGAGTTCTATTATTTTTGAAACAAAAAAAAATTTTTGTAGATATAAATGTTAGCAATGATCTATATGAAATAACTAAAATCTGTAAAATGAATTTGATTTACAGTCCCATATGCAGTCTGTTTTCTGAATGTACATATGAAGAATGACGTTATGTTTTTCATCCTATGTGTTATCTCTGGAGTTAAGAGCTGAAGTAGTTTTTCTTAGATATGAAGATCAACATGTAGAAAGTTGGTGGTGGAGGGATGCAAAGAGTCAAATATTAGCAGCACAGCTCATGTCCAGTTAGTATTCACACTCCAATACCAGCCTCATTTCAGGGTGTATTTTATGATTGTGCCTTGTTCTGGTTGTCAGCCAGAGAACATGCAATTTCCATAGTTTTGTGTAGTAGGAATTGTGATAACTTGTGCTAATGGTACTTGGAATAGATCAACTGATGCTCTTGGCAAGCCCAAGGACATAAGTGAGAACTGTGGTATCTCAAAGACCGTTTAGATCTGATTATTCCAGGCAATATTTTCTAGAAACTATCCACATTTCAAAAGTCCAGGACCCTTTGTGTGGAGATATGGCTGGCTTGGAATTGATGATGTTGCTGGTTTGAACCCAGGTCAGAATGATAGTCACGGAAATGAATTAATGCTCAACTCCATAATGATGACTAAACTATAAATATTTACATAGATAAATAGAGGCTGCTGCTACCTTTCATCTGGCATAAAACTGGTGTTCTCTGTTCACATTAGCAAAGATCAATACACCATAGAAAGACCTTATGGAGAGAAGAGGTTTAAACGAAGAGAATTGACATAAAGGATGGTCTGACAGACAGTTAATGGGAGACTGATTTCTTAGCCATTAAACTGGTACAAGCAGGGCTTGGAGACTGAACTGTGATTTTATCATGTTGCGTATTATCTTCATGTGTCTTGGGCATAAAGTGTAACTTTGTGTTACATGTAAATGCTGAGTGTGTTTTCTAGATAAACCAAATATTTCATAAATCTGGAAGTGTATAGAGTTCATATTCTTATGATGAAGTTCCCATACTATCCCAGGCAATCAAATGATATAAACCCATTACCAAACAGATCAAACTCCATGACAAAAGTCATTGGGACCTGGCCCTAATGACACAATGTGAAATATGCCCTAGAATTTCCTGTATATTGATTAAAAACCATCCAGTTTATGTACCGTGAGTGAATATGGTAAGAAATGAGTAAAAAAGCCCCAAGCAGATACTTCCAGAATGTTTTAGGGAGCACTGGACATGTTGAGTAAGGATACAGGATATCACAGTATGTGGCCTTACATTTGAAAAAACAAGCTTGCTATTTGTCTTACTGGTGGAATAAGTATGGTATGTACTCAAAAAACATTTGATCTGCCTATCTCTGATTTTTGCTTCTCACATTTAATGCAATTCAGGTGAACCAGTAATAACTGAAATTAGTGAAAGACCAGATTTTTACTTTCATACCTCATACAACCGCTCATCTATACTTTCAATAATATACGATTATTATAGCAGCATATGAAGACATTAATTCTCATAATTGTTGTTCATATTTCACCTTTCTTACAATCCTCCTGCTGTTTCTTACACCCACCTGTTGTCTGTGCTTGAATTTGCCTATAGTATCTTTGCACATACATTTTTATATAGTACCTAAAACAGAGTGTGTCCCTCTGTCGCTGTTGAGCGGCTAGCTGAGGAATGACCCAAGGTCTCAGACAAGGAAAGAGAGGAGAAGAGAACTTTATTGTTTTGATTTCCACATATATAGAGTTTACAGAAGTGCCCCAGATTGGTCAGCCCGAGACCTCCCCCTAGGCCCAATTGGCCAAGCCCGAACTGACCTAATCCGGAGAAGTTGTTTGCAAAACATCCAAACTTTATCTTGTTTATGAAATATAGCAAAATGTTCCCACGGGAAGAACCTGTGCTAGCCACATCCCTCATCCTGTTTGAGACATCTGGATGTTAAACCAATGTCAACTCTTTCTCCTAAAAATCATCTTCTTAAAATTGATGTTTCTTTATAGAAAAAAAAGATAGATGAGACAGTTGCAAATATGCTTAGAAATTATCCCCAGGTGTGACTGTCTTTCAGGGTGAGGGTGAGATGTCTTTTTCAAGGGAAAAATGTCTGTCTCATTCTATGTCTCATCTCACTAAGTGATGCTCTTAGTAGGAAGCAAATGGAATTCAGTCTTGTTTGTTCCTTTGTGCCTGCTGTTTCTCCTGTCATTGCAGTGATACGGATTGTCAAAGCCTTTTGGATATCCAGGTCAATGTTTACCTCTACACTGATGTTTTCGAACTCTGAAGTTTTCATTCGGGTTCTTGCATCCTTTCACAAATGCATTGTTTGCAGTGTGAAACTCTAAAATCATGTATTTCTTACCATTTCTTACATTTAGTGCGGGAGTTAATGGTCTGTGGGGAATTCAAACTGTATCTGATAGTCTGGAGTTCCTCTTCGAATTTTGCTACTGACTTACTGTTTAACCTTCAGGAAGCCACTTACCCTTTATTTTCCTCCCTTCTTCCTAGATGGCAAAACAGGAATATTAATACTTCCCTAATGCACAAGGGTGTTGTGAAATATAATTAACTTGTTTAGAGCAATCTAAGATCTGCTATTGGAGGAAGAGCATATGCATTGCAATTAAATGCTAAAACAATTAGGAGGGACCAAAACAGCCTGTTGTCATACACAGATCACATCAATTAAGAAATAAGGTTGTCTCTGCACTTTACAACTAGAAGAAACTAGTATCACTTATGCTTCTTTACAGCCAGTGAACATTCAATTGAGTTTCCCATTAGAATTATCTAAACACCCTTGATATTCTCCAGCGGCTGCTTCAGAGAGGCTCAAGTCTTCCATAGGTCCTTTGTCACCTGCCATGGGATTACTCACTTCACCTAAGACTCCTCAAGCAGCACTGGACACCTATGTGTGCGACAGCGAGCTGAGTCTCAAATGCTTTCATGCAGGTATCAGGATTGGATCATCCCTTGATGACTGAAAAATCTTCAACATCAGCTACTCAGTACAAATTAACTACTGGTGAAGTGTTGCAAATTGCTGCAGTACTTGCTTTTTCTGTTCTTTTGTTCAAAGAGACCAGTGCAGAAGATGGGCTTGATTAGAAAGGCATAGATGAGTGGAAAAAAAGGTGTTAATTTCTGTCCTCTGTTTCAAGAAGATACATGAAAAGAAGTAGAGTGCATCTGTGAGCTAGACAATATCTTTCTGCACTAGTAAGTCAGTTGTTAGTGGCTCAGTAGATGAAGACTGTTCTTGGAAGCTGTAATGTGTGAAAAAGCAGCTCTGATTCCCACAAATGACCCATGGTCAGAGGCTACCAACCCTGTCCTAATTGTGTCACAAAGTCATATTGGCTACTTACCCACCCATCTGATAGACTGGGACTCTGCTGTGCCAAGTAAGTGTGGGTTGTAGAAGAGTGCAGGGAGCTTATTTAAAAGATATTTTTGAAGGAGGATATAAACTGGACAAACAGGAGGACACTCCTGGAAGTGCATGGTGTAGACACAATAGTGACAAGTACAGTAAGGTGGAAAATTTGAAGAGTTTAGAAAACAAATAGAAGAGAATGAAAAAATTAGAACTTTACTAAAGGCTATGTGGAGCCTTCAGGGAAGACAGATGAGTACTATGGACACCAGTGTGGTAAGAGATAGGAAGATAAAATTGAATTAGGAGGAGAGGAAGAAAGACAGCAGAGAGATTTGTCATTATTGTCTTTAGGATGTCCTGGAAATGGTAAAAACTAAGGCTCCAGAAAAGTAAAATTAGTAGTAAGAACGGGGCAGAGCAAAAGACTCAACAGGAGCTTTCTTATCATAGTGAAGAAAAACTGAACTCTAGTCAAGGTAAGAAAGATGAATGGTAGGGTATCATTAAGATGTCATCTGTACAGTGAGAAAAAGGGAATGAAAAAATCAAAGGCAATAGGAAGCTGTAAGTCTAAGATAGGAAGAGAAATAGAATTGTCAGCAGTGGGAGAGGTTAGGACAGGATTATGATTTCGGTGAGGAATACCAATGCTCTTTTTTGCCATGTATGTACAAGAGTAATCTGTTAATGGCTTTTGGACAGAAAAGTCCCTTGGGCAACTTAAGAAAAAACTGATGCTACCTGAAGTGATGGAGTTTGCTTTTGGGATAAAGATACATGATACCAGTTGTAATTGGGCAGGTTTTGGTTCAGCTTTTGGCATTTATGTGGGTTTATGTAGCTATTTATATGGATTTATGTGGATTTGTGTGGACTGTATCAGCTTCAGACAGAAGAGTGCATATAGATGGCAATACAGTTTAATGCTTACCTTCTTGATTTAATCCAGAGCTAGGACTTTTACCACTCACTTCAGTGTGAGCAACATGCAATTCTTCATTTTAAAAGAATTGTGTTGCTGCCGCAGGCTGAGGTAAAAGCAAGGGAGTGACTGGAATCACTGGGAAAACAGAGGGCCAAGATTTTATGCTCTAAATAGGGTAAGCACTTGGAGTGAAATGGGGAGGGAAAAATGAGGAGGTCGATATAAAAAACGGGGTAAGCAACACACTACTATTCAACAGACAGAGTATCAGAGTATCAGAGTATTTAAATAATACTCTGATATAATAATAATACCATTTAAAATACTTTTTTCATAGGAATATCTCTGGTCTTTGTTTTCTGTAAAGAATTAAAAACATCCTGAGACCTGGCCTTTGTCAAACAGAAGCTTCTTATATCACAGTTTCTGAGACATTGGTTATACTTCTGTTGTTTGTCTATAATATAATGGGAAATGTGCTCTAAGATGAACCTGCTGACTTTCATAAATGATGTGACCTGCAGTTCTCACTGGTTACCCCAGTTAGATAAAACAACAGGTGAGAACAGCACATACCCTACACCCTTGTACTTCAGTGTGGTAATACCAATCTGTTTTAGTCCATGGACCACTGTTATTCTCCAAAACATACTTTCTGCGTTGCTTTTCTCACAATCAAATACCAACTCAGATTATTTAAATAAAATTATACTTTAAAATTGAACTATGAACCTCTTACCATGCTAATGAGTCACAGAATTTAGGGACTGTTTCCTTGGTTTGGGAATGCTGAAACCAAGAATTCAGATTTCATCTTTTTCTTTAATTGCTAATACAATTCTTATGCTATTAAAAACCTTACTATTGGCTAAGTGTCTCAAGTGCATGTGTTATTACGTGTTATCCAGTTGTCCTAAAATATGAGCATAGGAGAACATTCATGCAATTTTGAGGTTAGGGTAGAAATTTCAGCGTGAACATATCACGGTGTTGGAAATTGAAATGAAAGCTAGTAGCATGATAGAATCTGTTATCAAAACCTGTATGAAGGAATAAAAAGGTGTAAGAGAATACACAAGCCTGGCTTAATTTTCTTTTTCTGTTTTTAAAATGGACAGGGAACATCCTGCTGCAAACTGGAATTGTGACGAGAGGTGTGAGATATAATATATAAAAGGGCTTGAAACACCTTGCACTTAGGATCTGGAGTCCTGAATAGGAGTAGTGATCAGTTGCAAAGTCTGGGTGTGGTTCATTTTCTTCTTTTAAAACCAGACATACTTCTGCTTAGCATTTTGTGTGAGTTTGCTATTTGAAATATTATAGGACATTTGAAAAGAAATAAATACCTAGCAAGGAGAGAAAAAAGAAATTGCTTCAGGAAATATGGATTACAAAAGAGCAGGTCCAAAGTGTGACAGAGTCAGATCTGCTGCTGGAAGTGCAGAAAACACAGAATGAATAGAGTGTACCTGTGGTACAACTGAAAATGCCCTGAAAAGAAAAGAAATATGTGGACATAAAGATGAGCTTGGCTGCCTTCAACTAGTAGTCACTGTTTTCAAGCACAAGATGTTCTTTCTGCCTTTTAGAAGTATCCTTTTAGAAGTATCCAGTATTCTGCCTTTTAGAAGTAGCTCATATTTTAAAAAGCCTTGAAATATCTTTGTGTTCTCTTTTGGTTCCTCAGGCATGTATCAAGGTCTTCCTCTGTGAGCAAAACTAAAACACAGTATAAATAATCTCATGGACATATTACAAAATATTTTTATCTCACTAATTAAGGATCTTTCATAGACAATGATCTGTTTATTTGGCTAGTCTTTCACTGGAGAAACATGCTTAATGTTTGTTCAATTTGTTCTTCTATTCTGTCCCCAAATGGATGCATTTCATAGATCTTTAAATTGCTTCAATTCTTTTTCTGGTAATCCATATATTATGCATGACTGTGTGGCTCTTTTTTGCTGAAGAGAATAGGCTGTTTAACTAGTAGGGATAACAAAAGACAATACCCTAAAAATCTTCTTAGAAAGCAATACAAGGTATTTTGGTATCACTGTCCTACAGGATCATCATTGTGCTTTAAGTGTCACAGGCTTTGAGTACCTAGCTTTGCTTGAGCCATATGTTCATATCTCAGCAGGACTGACTCATCTTTTCTTCCCTGGGAAGAAAAAACAACATGCCACTGACTTTACTGGATGAGCATTTTGGATTTTGGCACCTTAAACTTGTGCCATTGGGTTTTTGAAGATTCAGGGATGTGTTGTTGAAGGCTGTTTGGATTATTTCTTACTTGATACTGTAATACAATAATATCAGCATGATTTGAAAATAGAAAATACATACTGACAGCTTGCCCAGGGCTTTTAACCTCTCAAATTTCAGTTTTTCATCTGGGAGAAAAAAAAGACTGTCACTAGCTACTGGGAGTGAGAAACCTCATTGATGAAAGAATTATGAAAGAAATGGTACTGCAGAAGCTCCCAGCTGAAATGCTGGAAGCAGCTCACACATCTCAAAGACGTTCTTCTAGGTTTACTCAGATCTGTCACTGATTACTTGAATGTTAAGACTGTTAAGTTTAGATTTCACAAGAAACCGTTGGGCAGAGAGGCCTTGAGTAGTAGCAGTCATAACAACTGCAGAAACAACACCAGAGTTACCTCTTCATGATGCTGCAGCCTGATTTGTCTTCATAAAAAACAGTCTGTTTTTTGGGTTACAATGATATACTGACATGGAACTTTGTGACCTGAATTTTTCATTGCTACCAGACATTTTTTTGCTGATTCAGTTTTCTAAAAATAGGCATCTGCCGACATTTAAGGGGCTTTAAGGTAGCGGAGATATTTGTATAGGCCTATATATATATATATATATAATATATGATAATGGGCTTAAGGGAGACCTCTGCCCTTCTGCAGCAACAGTTTAAGGCCAATTAGGATATTCTCTAACCTCTCACTTGGTAATTTATAATATGGATGGGCAGCTGAATTACACCATTTGAATGTGACTTAGTTGGAGAATAAAACAGCTAAATATGAGTAGGTGTCTGAAATTCTAAAGTATTCTAAGTTTCTGAGGACCTGCTCTGGTTAGGGGAGATCCAGTCAAATATGGTGTGTGGAACCTGGAGAATTGTAACTAAACGTCTGGTTTAGGGTCAGCAGAATTACTCTCTAGGCTGCACAGACCAATTTGACTACATCTGTATTGACAGATTAAAGGGATGTATTCCAAGTTACAGTGAAGGAAAGAAATGAGGCAAGGGTTGTTCCTGCTTACTTACATACTGAAAGTGTAAAAGGAAAATGTGCACATTATAAAGAATTTAGAATAAGAGAATATAAACATGGATATGCTGAACAAAGTACGTTTCAAACAGTTACTTTCTCTTCCTTGTGAAAGATCTTTTCTTCACAGATTAATTTCGTCCTGCCTATCTTATATGTATTCTTCATCCTGGTCCAGAATAGGTTTGTAAAGTACTGGAAAGCTTTCATTCACTTTAACTAAGAGTATTAATATGTATAAGGACTCAAGACCACAAAATAGATTGGATCCTCAGGTTATGCAAATAGTATACCTTCAGTGAACTAAAAAAACTGCCCAAGCAATGTGCTTCTTACAAGATTCCTGACCATTGCCACATGATCAAAAATATGCTTTTTTTGCTGTTGTGCCAAAAATCTGAGAAATTACCACTTATTTGATATCATAGGTCATTAATGAGATTTGCTTGAATTCCAAGTATTTTTCTATAGCTCCTAATCAGTAGTCATATTGGGGAAGGCATCACTAGCCTGATGTTCAGACTATACTATAGTCAGTGGTGCTGTAAAATCCCCTTCTCATGACTGAGGTGATCAAGAAATTCCTTCACTCCAGGCTGTATTCTTGGCAGACAGCCAGCATAAATCACATTTCAAGTGTAGATTCGATAGCTTCCTTCTAGGAAGGCCAGCATGAATCTTTGCTTTGTTGTCTCTTCCACTTGATTATTTTACCACTGGGTGTCTTTCAGTAAGAATGTTCTTCCCTTTGTACACAGGCCTTCTTATGCTAAATTGCAAGAGTTAGGCTTCCTTGACTAGTTGATGTGGCCATGATACCATTGGCTGAATTTCTTTTCTGAATGAGTGACATAGGACATTTGGAAGATCTCAGCAAAAACCCTCACCCTACATCATCCTGTGTGTGTACTTTGAAGGGCAACATACTGAAAAGCTGTGGTGGGAGATTCAGACTCTTCCTAAATATTGCTGGAATCATGGGACACTTCCTGTTGAGGAAAACTGAACAACTTGTTTCATCCAAAGCATATGATGATGCAATGAAAAAATTTGGTTTAGTGTGTAAAAAGAAGGTTATGGATAAGTAGCAGCATCAGTGTTCAACCTGTCTGTTGTTCATTGAAGGGTGAAATATGCAGAGAACCAGAGGCAGCTGTGTATTGCTCGGTGCTTGTACCATACTGACAAAAAACCAGCTTTTCTCTATGTTACCTAATGAGGAAAACCAATGGTATGTTGATTTCTGTTGACAGGAAGTCTTTTTCATAAGTCATCTGTACACCTCTAGCACTTGAGCCAAAAGCACTTGCTGCCTATTTGGCTCTTGACAGAGCAGACACCTGCCTGAACTAGAACTCTCAATTTTAGTAAGAAAAGAATTACCAATATTTTTCTAGGGAAACAGGTTTTAGCGTGATCTATTAGTTTTAGTCTTATTTCAGGAGAAGAAAGGTGAGAATTTTTCATGGGTTTCTCTGTATTCAGTTTCGCTATAAATAGCTCATAAAGCTGATGATAGCACTGCTGCCAATGAGTGTGTTGGAACAAACACAGTCACCAATCTTGAAGCAGGAGGGTTCCCTATTTGGGACTTGCCCCTGTCAATCACTTTTTATCTCCTCTCAATACTTCCTGCTCCTCACTGTAATGCTCTTCTACTCTATTTTTCATTTTCCCAAAACCTGGAGCTTATTGATGAGCCCTGTCACACGTGAACATGGGCTCAGGTGTCGGAGGCAATGGGAAGGGTAGTGCCAAGAAGAGGAACTGAACAGGGAGTCACGGTTGTGCTACCTCCCACGCTGCCAGCACGGTTGGAGAGAAGTGAGGGACAAGAGCAGATGGATGGATTTGGAGGAGGGCAGGGTGGAAGAGAGGTCAGGAGAGAGAGAAGGCAAAGCAAGGGAAACAAAATTCAAACCGCCCTCCAGCAGTGAGTGTATAATCTCACTCCACCACAAGACAAACCTCTATCAAGTATTCGTCTGGACTTGGCAGCTCTGTAAGTAGTGCTACAAATGGTGTCAGTAGCATTGCATCTTCCTGCTAATGCTAGTAAGTGTTAGCTAGGAATCCCCCTTAGGACTGCTGTCCTGAAGCCAAACTAGAAAAAAACCCCTGATGCTTTCAGCTATTCCTGGAGTTCATGTCCTGCCTTAGCACATCCATTCTTTTGACCAGTGAGCTGTCACGTATGCATTAGAACAGCGCAGTGCCTGGGAGAGGGAGGAGGGAGGGGGAAGTATCCCAGCATCCCATGACCGTGACTTTTGCAGAGATTTTTTTTTTTTAATGTCAGTGGGTAAGTTCTGGCAGATACCTGCTCAAGCCAGCCTTGGGCTTCCTGTTGTTTCCCTGACATTTGCATAGCCTCAGTAGCAGGAGCTCTAAGGCTGTGTTTGCAAGAGAGTAACTCTTGGGCAGTCCATTTTAAGTTTATGGGCACGCTCAGACTGCAGTTCTGACAGTGGAGGGGCTGCATCCGAATCTGGAAGTTCTTGTTAATAATCATCAGGAGCAGCTTACACGTGGTTATCATATTTTTCCTTTAAAACCAACAAAAGAAAGGAGTGTGATTTATGGCTGTCTATTAATCTTCTAACAGATGGACTGGCAGTTTGTAATGTTTGGTGGAAAAAAGCATGTCCCCTAGAAGAACTTGAAAATTTTCTAATACATTGATGACAAATCATTATACCTGCTTGATGCATGTATCACAAAGAGCTTGTTAAATCAGCTTTTGAAATTACTTTTGAATTAAATTAATTTGCTAGGATCTCTATGGCAGTGTTTACGTGAGACAAACTGTGAACACATACAGTTGTTTTTCCTCAGTGTTACAGGGGTTTATCTATTATTTGTGAAATGCTTTGAGACTTGGCACAACTGATGCAAAGAGGAATGTTGGGGTGTGATCGACTGTCTTACACTGAAGAGGAGGAAAAGGATTTCAAGAGCATTTTCATGTTGGGAGTTGAGACTAGAATGTGAAGATGGAAGTTTGGTTTTTTTGGTTTTTTTAAATATAACTTTAACATTTCATCAGGGTTTTTTTTACGGATTCTGGATGTTGAATACATCAACATTAGGCTGTTTTTCTCTGTTGCCCTTCACTGATAGCTTTTCTTCTTGGATTCACAGGGGTATGCAGGACATGGGTAACACTGACAAATAATTTCTGGCAGATGATTTTATGCCCTGTTCTTCGGTTCTTTCAATAAAGGACATTTCAATATATTGATGGCTGTTCCCATGGTTAGCTGTCCTTTTAGCTAGACTTTTTCCTAATGTATAGTCCCTGACTTCCTTGGCACAGATTAATCAGTTATTTCATGTGCTGTTCTTAAGAGATCTGGGAAAGAATTCATCACTGTCTTTAGTTACTCAGTATCTTATTTTCATTTGTGAGATGACACTTCACCTTTTTACATATAATCTACACAGAATTTTCATTTAAATTAAGCAAACACTTTGGAAAGCTGCAATGGAAATTGATGCGGGATGTTGAAAAGATGACTGCATTGACTATTAAAAAGGACATATACAAAAACTGATTTAGGAATGAATTTATTGGCCTAGTGAGATTTTCTGGGGTTTATATGGTTAAGGGGCACTTAGACTTTAGCCCTTCAGATTTTTTATTTTCACAGGCCACCATTGTCAGTTTTTATCTGCTTTGAAAGCTCCTGTGAGATGCTTAAACTGCCATTCTTCTGTACTTTAAAACATTTACAATTAAAAATGGCACTGTCTTTCAGAAATAAAATAGGTATGAAAATGGTATTCAGACCCTCTCACTATACTTTCTTGAGCAAAATTAAATTTGCTGATACATACATTTTTCTATCTCTTTAGGGACACTGGGTTCTGAATTTTTAAATTATAGAATAGCATAATTTTTCAACAGCCTCACAAAGCAAAGAGACATGGTATAGCTCAGGGGAACGATAATTGCATAGACTTTTTAATCTTTTACACACTTGTTAAACTGATTACAACTGGATTAATAAGTAATCCAACCTGTCAGGTTTACCCAGCACCCAATTTCAAGCCATTTAGCATCTACAAGAAGATTGGGATTTTCTTATACTTTTTTAGAATAGTCAGAGACATCCACTGTATTGCTACTTCATTGGTTACGTATGCATGCACTTCCTGCCTGCATGAAATATTTAATCAAATTGACATTTAGCTTTATGTGAAAACGTATGCTGCTTGCATCCATTTTTCTTAATTGTGTGTAGAAAGTGAATGAAATAAAATGCTTATGTTTGAGAAGGGAAAATTAGAATGAAAGGTGATAAAAAGTGAAAAAAATCAAATCCACTCAACAAGACAAATGAACGTTTTTGTTCCTAATTGACCCGGCTCCAGTAGAGAGTGACAAAAATGCATTATTGTTGAAATTATGTTTGCTGCCTCTGTAGCTAGCTCCTGTTCATCATTGTAGTTTAAGTCTTGATCTATACATTGATATTCTTAGGGCATGGATTGATGACTTTTTCACCAAATCCATATACAAGTAGCTGGTGAGACTTGGAGGAAAAGCAGTGCTGAACAATAGAGTCTGAGTTGTGTCCTCATATGTATTGCCCCTGTTGACCTTAGCTGGCTACCAGATGCCCACCCAACCACTCTCACTCCTCCCTTTCAACAGGAGAGGGGGAGAAAATAAGACTGGAAAAGTTTGTAGGTTGAGATAAAGCCAGGAAGATCAGTGGGAGATTGACATCACAGGCAAACAAGGCTTGACTTGGGGGAAATTTATTTTATTTATAGGGAGTTAAAATAGATTTGGATGTTAAGCAATAAAGATGAAGGTTAAAATATCTTCTCCTGTTTTACTTTTTCCTAGCCCAACTTTGTTGCTTGATTCCTGACTCTTCTTCTTACTCCCCACCTCGCATGGTGCAGGGAGGATGGGGAATGGGGGCTTTTGGTGGGTCTGGCTCCTCTAGACTGCACCTTTCTCCTTATACTTTTTCCTTGCTCCTGCATGAGTCCATACCATAGGCTGCAGTCTTTTAGGATAAACCTCCTCCAGCATGGTGTCTCCACAGCTAGCAATACTTTGGGAGATGTCAACCTGCCCTGGACTGGGGTCCTCCACATGCTGCAGTGAGAATATCTGCTCTGGTGTGATCCTCTCCCTGAGCTCCAGGGAAATACCAACTCCATCATGATCTCTGCCAAAACTCACAGGCTGCAGGAGAATAACTTCTACAGCTCCTGAAGCACCTCTTTCTCCTTCACTGACCTTGGTGTTTTTAGGACTGTTTCTCACATTTTTTTCCTCATTCTTGAAAGTGTGTGTGGTATTTTCCCTTTCTAAAATATGTGTTCACAGAAGTGCTGCCAGCTTCACTGTTGGGCTCAGCTGTGCTCTGTCACATCAGCAAGAGCTGGCTGTGTCCAGAATGGGGCAGCCCCAGGCCTTCCACAGAGACCACCACTGTAGCCACCCTGCTACTATCACCTTGGCCCCCCAAAAAATACACTGTCATGTAGACCAGATAGCCAGGTACTTGCTTCTGTCAGGAAGTTGCTGCGCAGGTAAATGGGAGCAGCAATACTCTGGAAGTATGGACAGTAGAAACTGGAGAAGATTCCCACAAGAGTTGTTCTTTGGAGAAAACTGCTTTTAGATAGGAGTGATACTGTCCTTCAGTGGAAGGTAAAATTCATTCTAATTACTTACTGCACAGCTAAGTTATTGTCTGCCGCTAAAGAAGCTCTTTGGGAAGAGAGAAGAGGTGTAGGTTCTCCTTAGTTCTGCTGATCTACAATGCTACCAGCATCACCACTGTGTGAAGACTCTCACCTGTGGGAAGCTCTTTCTAAAGAGACACCTGAACTCAGATCATACTAATTTCTTAATTTCTACCATGTTTCAATTTAGGCTGTTTAAGATTTTTTAAATTTTTGCCTAAGCTATAGTTTTCTAATAAAAAAGAATGAAAGACACCTAATAAAACAATGCCTTTTTGTTTTCTCATAACAACTGTGTTCCAGATCTATTAAGTAGTTGGGGTATTCCAAGAGCTATTAATTAGTATGTTTCAATTATAACTAATGCAGAAGAATTATGTAGATTTTTGTGGAAGCCTAATGAGAATCATTATTTTGAGCACTGGATGGGAGTATACGGCAAATGGTATAGAAATTGCAGAACCCTTTTGGTATGACATACTTCCAAAGCTGCTGCCAGGGATGGCAGAACAATGGTCAGATATAATTCCCTCTGATACATGTTGCTGACATTTCTCTTCCCAGCAACAGAGACAACTCAGTATCATGAACTTTTACTCTGTTTCACTAACATTACCCTATAATAGGAAGCAAATAGTGCCTTTATTCCTTATGCAGTTTTTAACCTAACATACTGCTCTTTCTTTGCCATCCCACTCAGCAAAAAGGGCAATTGGGATAAATCAGTGCTACTTTTGTTCTAACAGTGCATCCAATCTATTTTGTTTAATGTATATTGCCCTTTCTGCCTTTACCTGTCTCTCATACTCCATGGAATGCCTTGCTGCTGATGACTGCATTTCCAGCAGACAGCTGAGATGTTGCTGAAGTCAGCAGCACTAATGCTGCATTAGAGAATCCACTTCAGGGAAAACTGTTAGATTTAACCCATGGGGTGCTGCTGTAGTAAAAAGCTCTATGCTTAGAGCACTTTGTGTTTTCCTGACAAACAATACGTCAGGCTTTGCTTTCATGAACAGATAATGCGATAGTAGTGCTTCTCACTTCAGTGGCAGTTCACAGCAAAATGCTGTACAATGAGTAGTGTGAAATTCCCCTTGTGTGGCAGGCTTGTGATGACTTTCACTGCACAATTTGTGTGCCTTGGGGATGGGCAAAGGGACCAGGGCCAAACTGGTGTAAAACATGTCAGCACTGATAGCAGTTTTCTTGATCTATGACTGTATGAATCCTGTGGTCCCTAGACAGCAATTCTTATTATTCCTCAATCCAGAACAACCGCCACAGGGATAACTAGTGCTCTGCCCCACATTGTAATCATAGCCGGCAGGCAGGATTTTTCTCCTATTTCTTGATCACAGCTGTAATGTCACCTGTTAATTAGCCCACATCATGCAAAGATGTTGCACAAACACAAAGGCAAATATGATAATTGTCTACTGGGATTTTCTTCTAAAAGCCAGACTTTCTATACCAGCATCAGATTTTTGAATGCCCAGTTATAAAAATTCAACATTCATTGTGCTGGTTAAATGGATGCTCTTTACAAAACCTGTTAAAAACCACAACAAAAAGAGATGAAAAATGGAGGGTGAGGAGGCATTGAACAGCAAGCAAATCAGGTAGTGGAGATTATTTGCCATACCCTCAAAAAGCAAAATTTTGATGGTTTAATGATTATTTGGTTACACATGGACAGAAATTTCAACATTTCATTGCTTCTACCTGCTGCCTGCTAGACCGTCCAATTCCCTTCATTCATAGATCTGCATGCATTTTCTGTTTGTGACATATTCATGAGAAGTTCATATAGATGATAGCTTAATACACTGATTACCTCAACTGTTCCTCTAACATATCTCTTATACTTGCTGTGACTTCCAGGCATAGCCCTGCTATCCTGACTCAAGCAGCCATTATCTGAAAGAACTTGGGGAGACTGTGGGAAGGATTTGAGATTGGGAGCAAATGCTAGATACTCACATGCCCCAGAAACTTCTGTTTGGAGATGAGCCAGAACCTTGGAGTGAAAGATTGTATGTTATCTGCTGGTGGGCTCATTTTCCTTCTTTCCATACTGTTCAGTCAGTAAGCCTTTTAATGTTAACTTCAGTGTGTGGCTATTTCAGAAGAGGGACTAGGGGGAGGAAAAAAGCCTGTCCAGTTAAACTGAAATAAATTAAAACAATTACAGCTAGTAAAGTCCCTTCATGCCCCAGGCCTTTATGATCTATTCTAAAGAAGGTGGATCTGCCTACTCTTGGTGGTCATTTCAGGGAAGCTCTAGTGAACTTCTTAACACCTCACGGACATTTCCGAGCCTTGGTGCTTGAGGGCTCTGTCCTGCAACTTCATACACTTGACAAAATATAATATTTCTAAATTAGTTCAGGAAGGAATGCTGGCTTATTAGGTAGTGCTGCAGGAGTGATGTAGAAGTGCCAGTAACCGCAATGTAGAACCTTGTAAAAGCTGTAGGGAGGACTATTTGCTCTTGAATTTTCTCAGTGAAATTGGACTACATGATGAAATTACTTTATAATTCTAACTGAACTTCTAGTTTAATATAAACGTAAGAAAGACTTCATGGGAAATTTTGGATGCTTGACTATGAACATTTTTGAAGAATGAATAATTTCCTCATTTTAAAGAAACTTCCTGTTACATTATGAGGATTTGGGAAAAAATAGTGGTACTTACCTTTAGACGCAAAACCAAACCTTTTTACTTGAGCTGAAAGTATTTTGTTTGCTTCCTTGGATGGAGCCACTGAAATGGGAGATGAAATGTCCAGTTTCGTTTTTGATCAAGTAATGTCTCAAACTTAAAGCCCATTGCTGAGTTTATGAATGTGTAAATTCATATGGCCTCTATGTAATTCTGTGCTGAATCCTGTGAAAGCAGCATTTTTATTAGATGTGTCTATTAGTCTCTCATTAAAATGTACATACATTGCTGTGTGCCGGTGTAACACAGAAATGTGGAAGAAAATGAAGTACTAAATAAGACACTATTAAACCTGACGTATTTTTTTCACAGCTAGAAATTGTGACAGAAGTAACACAGCAAAGGGTATGTTTATTTTAAGGAATTGCATTTGGTTTAAACCATTTAAGAAACCCTCCTCCAAAACCAGGTTTCTTTGTATCTCCTATATTCATAGCATATTGGGTAAGATAGTTGTGAAGATACAGGTCACTGTGGCAAAGCCACATTTTGATATTTTCATTGTCAAAAGTCAGTTGAACATTGCATTTTGGTTCTTACTTGAAACTGTCTTGAAGACACAGTTCTTTGAACCTCTCTGGAGATTTTCATTTTAAATTGGAACTATTTTCCAAATTAATAACAAGTTTTGTAGCTCACCTGGCTGCTGTAAGGCAGGGCCAACCATAACGAAATATTTTTGGCAGAAATGAGCTAACCTGTTCTTGTACATATTGGTCTTCAAAAAAAGACTGTACCTGCAGTAGTAAAGGGCAATGTTTAGCCTGAAGCAGTATCTTATGGTGCATTATTTCAATAGGTTTGGTGTTTTACCTCTTAGTTTTGCTTTAGAGTAGAATATTTCAGTTGGAAGGAACCCACAACTAGTCCAGCTGCCAACTGCTTCAGTTGAGTTAATCATCATAGAATCATAGAACAGTTTGGGCTGGAAGGGACCCTAAAGATCATCTAGTTCCAACCCTTCTGTTCTGGACAGGGACACCTTCCACTTGGTGGAAGACAAGATTGCTCAAAGCCCCATCCAAACTGGCCTTGAAAATTTCCAGGGATGGGACATCCACCTCTTCTTTGGGTAATCTGTTTCAGTGCCTCACCATCCTCACAGGAAAATTTTCTTCCTAAGATCTAATCTAAACCTACCCTCTTTCACTTTAAAGCCATTCCCCTTGTCCTGTCACTACATGTCCTTATAAATATCCCTCTCCATCCTTCTTGTAAGCTCCCCTTCAGGTACTGAGAGGCCCAAATTAGGTCACCCCAAAGCCTTCTCTCTTCTAGACTGAACAAACCCAATTGTCTCAGTCTTTCCTAATAGGAGCGGTGCTCCATCACTCTAATCATCTTGGTGGCCCTTCTCTGCACTTGCTCCAACAAGTGCATGTCCTTCCTGTGCTGAGGACTCCAGAGCTGGATGCAGCGCTGCAGGTGGGATCTCACCAGAGCACAGCAGAGGGGCAGAATCCCCTCCCTGGCCCTGCTGCCCACACTGCTTTAGATGCAGCCCAGGACATGTTTGGTTTTCTGGGTTGTGAGTGTCCAGCCTCTCATCCATGAGCACCCCAAGTCTTTCTCAGCAGGGCTGCTCTGATCTGTTCATCCTCCAGCCTGTGTTGATACCGAGGGTTGCCCTGACCTGGGTGCAGCACCTAGCTCTTGGTCTTGTTAAACTTTATGAGATTCCCATGCACTCACTCCTTGAGCTCGTCCAGGTCCCTCTGGATGGCATCACATCCTTCATGTGTGTCAACCCCACCACTCTCTTTGATGTCATCTGCAAATCTGCTGAGGCTGCACTCAATTCTTTTGTCTGTGTCATTAATGAAGATATTAAATAACACAAGTCGCAGTATCAACCCCTGAGGGACACCACTTGTCACTGATATCAGTCGGGACTCTGAGCTGTTGACCACTACCCTCTGGGTGTGACCCAACCAATTTTCATCCATTTAACAGTCCAGTAGAAGCCCTTCTTGTTATTATTTGTGTCCCTTCTGAGGTTCAGTTCCAGCTTTGCCTTGGCCTTCCTTACCCCATCCCTTCATCTCTATACTCTTCCCAGGTTACCTGTCCTTGTCTCCACTGTCTGTTCGTTGTCTTTTTACCTTTAGTTTGACCAGCAGTCCCCTACTCAGCCTCAGCTATACCGGTCTCTTGCCTTCCTTGTCCAATATCTTGCTCCTGGGGATTGCCAAGCTGACTTCCAAGGGGGACATCCCATTATTCCTTTCACATATTTCCCTGGTGTTTTTTTGTGGCTTCTGTTAGGACTCCCTGGCTCTTCTCCCTGAGACTGCAGGTGAGGTCCAGGGTAGCTAGCACAGTTCAGAGTCGCTGCAAAGAACCCTCGCTAGCACCCTGTCCCTCTATCTGTCTGTTTTCATATCTTCTCACATCTTGCCAGGGACAAGCCTGATATTGTCCCTCTACCCCCTCACATCTAGTTCAGAGTTCTGCCAGTGAGCCTCACTAGTTCCTGAGCAAAGACTCTCTTCCACCGCTGAGAAAGGTGAATCCTGTCTGATACCAGCATGCCTGGTGCTGTGTAGAACCATTCCATCGTCAAATCCCCAAAATTTTGATGGTGACACCAGCTGTGGAGCCATTGACTCGGTCTGTCCATTTCTTCCCATGTTGCCGCCTTCAACTGTAACTATAGAGGTGAATGTAACCCACGGCCCAGATTCCCTTACCAAACATCTGAAGGCCCTGAAGTCCTTTTTGACTGCCCTCGGACTATGTGCTGCCATTTCCTTAGCCCCTCAGGTGTCAGATCAGGAATGGGCAGCGGTGCGAGGGCCGTGCCGGGCTGGGAAGTGTCCTGGTGACACCTGTGACCCAGGCCCCAGGAGGCAGCACACCCTGGGCCTGGTAAGCACGCTGGGCCCTCTACTCCCTGGAGGAGGGAATGGCCTAGAACTATAAGAAGTTAAGCTTTGCCCAGTCATCTTTACTATGAAAGAGAGTTTTGCTTCCTTAAATCTCATCAAAATTAGCAGAAATCTGGGGTATTTAAGGTCCTCACATGTCAATAGGGGCCCCGGCTGTGCTGTTCAGTGGTACAAGCGCAAGTAGTGTGGTGATCTCAGATGTGAACACTGTACAGATCCTGACATTGCAATTTCACTTGTAACATCAATATCTTCAGTTTCTTCATTTTGAAGGTTATCCAAACAATCAGAAACTTAGCTTTCTTTGCTCTCTGGCCTCCTTGTACTGGGATAAGGCCTGTTTTGAAACACTGGGGTGTTCCTTTGAGGGCTCCTGTACCTCTGAGATTAGCTGTCAGCTAATAGTGCGTGCATGTGAATGGATATCTGTCATTGCTTTCACTGAGGCAGGTTAAGTCTTCTTCGATATGATTTAACAAACATATATACTCTGTTTGGGGAAAAGCCTTTTCTGACAGCAGTTGTTTTGAAAAAACATGAACAAATGAAGTAGGGATTGTTCTGCAGTAAATGAAAACATGTCGTCTTCTCTTTTGCTCTGTGTTTGTCCTAAACTATGGTCTAAACCATCTCTACAAATGCAAGAGTTTGTGTAGTCCTTTATTTTTTTAAACTGTATACCCCTGCACACTCTTGAATTGCCAATGTAGTCCATTGTTTGATTTTAGTAAAACTACTTGTTAAACTTCTGAAAGTTTATGTAGCTCTTATGTTCAGACATGGACTGTTCCAGGGCACTAGTGCTAGAAAAGTAAGCACTATTTTTTATTTTTGCAGTTGATGAAACCATGGTTTAAAGGCAAATGGCAGCACTTTTGTGAGAGTACAGGTTCAGAGAGACAGTGTTCTGATTAGAAATCAGGATTTCTGACTTCTTACCACGTGCTTAAGTCACTAATCCCACTGTCTTGTTGTAAAGAGTGGCACAGCTCCTACGTGGAGTATTTACAGTCTTCTTCCAATACCTAGCCCCTGCTTAAAATCTCTGCGTTATGGACTGCAGTTGTGCCTTGTGCATCAGCTTTGTAAGAAGACCATTTCTGTTCTACACAAGTTGCTTACCTTGCTGCTTTAGTACACTCTTCCTGTGAATTTATTAATATAATATAAAATACTTTAGGATCGACAGGGTAGATTCACTCTTCATTCATTCAGGGTAGCTTTTACTAATAGCAGAAAATTAAAGACTAAGACAGTTCTTTTTCTTTTCTTTTTAGACATAAGCAAGCTAAGCTCAGTAATCCACTAAGCTGTTTAAGTGACAAAATATTTATAAGAATGTTTTGCATTCTCTACCGTGAACTTCCCGTCTTGTTCTTAAATCAGTACAACACATTTTCCTTAGCTGACAGAATCAAACAGGCCATGATTTTACTGTAAGGCTGTTACTAACACTTCATCAGAAACATTATTCAAATTTTAAAAAACCAAAAAACAACATTTATAGTAGCACAGCAGAAAAAACCCCTAACAAACGCTGTTTTAATGATACCAGCTCTTAACTTCCATCTTCTTGAGTTATCATTTGTGGGATAGCCATGGCAGGCATTGCTTTCCACTGAGAGGCTCACCCAGTCTACACTGGACTATGCCAGTTATGGTAAGGTGGATACCTCTTTCAAAAAACTGTAGCATTCTGTGACATGAATTCTGCTCCCTTACCACGTGAGCCTTGCATCCTGATACTGAGTAATCACAAGTGTGCAAAATCAGCTCTCAGGCTTGCAGATTTTGTGTTGGCTCACAATATGCACAGTATTTATGGGCTCTAACTAATGCAAATTGATTGAATTCCATGGAATCCATGGAAGTTATGTTACACTGAGTTACATCAGCAGAGCCACTTCTGTAAGTACTCAAATTTAGTTCAGTAAGGTGATGTTGTGACTCAGGTTTAAGATGCTTGCCTATAGAGAAAGGGAGGTTCTAACTGCTTCATACAACCTGCATATTTTATGTTTCTTCTGAATACTTTTCTGGTGTTTCCTGTCAAAATTCACTGTATGTATAATAATAATACTTTCAGGAGACTTAAAGAATAAATATATCTGGCAAAAAATGTGATTTCTTTCTAATACTGTCACTCTTCTTATTGCCACTTAAAGTTCTTAACATTCACATGAAATATATCTGGAGGTAAGAAAAAATATTCTTTTAAATTTCATGTCACTCCATCCTGGCTAAAAAGTATTGGGAAACATAATGATCTTTTGATGGTCAAATTAAGCAGCTGTGCCACAGGGTGTTTCAAAACTGAGATACACAAAAAAGGAATCAGGCACAAAGGCTTTTCTTCTGATCCTGGATCCTTTCTAATCTATTTCGTATCTGGAACCTCTAAATCATATATGAAATGAAATATTGACTGTAAGTGTAAAGCAACTATGGTTTTCGGTAGTTGATTGATTATCAAGTAAGCTGGAAACTCTACCCTCCATGCAGTGCTCCAGAGATTTATCACTTGTAGGAAAACGTGACTGTAGTAAAGGCCTGAGTTCTAAAATTATTCAGTATCGTAAAATCATTTATATTGGGAAAGAGTTGTAGCCCACTTCAGACTCAAGGTATAATCATGTTGTATGTTTAAATTCTAGAGAATGGGGTTGAGATGCCCCTCTGATGGGATGTTGTAAATCTTTTTGCTTTCATTTCTAAGTGAAACAGCAAAGACACATTGTAAATAAGTTCAGAGAATGCACCTAAAGTATTTTAACTGTAATCTAATTTAGGTCTGATATGCAATAAATTAATCTGGTTTCAAAGAAATTACAGGCCAGTGACAGCTGCACCAGGGTAAGACTACACAGGAGTTTGGTTTAAAATGAATCCAGCATCTTCAAAATCTACATGTGGTACTATTATACCATGGATGCTGTGGAACCTAGCCTCATCCTGCTATTGGTAACACTAGAAACAAAAAGTGGGGAAGTGTGATGATGAGATACCTGAATTATTTGAAGGTCATCTGACTTTGATGTAGATGTGTTGGTAGCTTGACACAGTGGTTGGGCTATTAAGTCCAACAGGAGGTCAGGACTTTTTAGCTCTGATTTATTGCTAAGGTCATCTGGGCTACACAGTGTCTCAGTCCCAAGGTGAGAGGTCCACAGTTGCACTTGGCATGTAACTTTAATCTCAGACATCTAGTGTACTCTGGCTGTCACATGATTTATGCTAAAATTTGTGAAGCTTCCAGGCCTTAAGAATGTTTTCATGAGTGATGGTTTTGTGAATCCAAGTAAATAATATGGGCCAGTTTATGTGAGTGTGCCAAACAGCACTTTGGTTTGCAAAGCATTTTCTGTTACCAGGTCAGATAGTGATCAGGGATCATTAGCAGTTCAATTTCTTAGCACTATTAATACTATAAGTATAATGATTTAAGGACATGAATCATTACCAGGGTCCTTCACCAAATGCCACCATGTGTAATTTATATCCTAACTTGTCAAAATTTCCACGTTCATTTTGCATAAATGGTTTTCTGCATATTTCTGAAATTTTTGCACATGTAACTGACCTGTCTAGTTCTAGAGGTAATGGGTGAATTTTTATAGGTAGTGGGCAAAGCAAACCCTTGAGGTGTCCATTGTACGTGGATGGACAAAGCAGACATGGAACCTTCCACAAGAGAAGAATCACATCTATGTGAAGAACATGGTTTATGTGACGGTCTTGAAAATGTTATTTAGGAAAATTTTATATGAAAATCAAGGTCATACACTAAGGGATTTGATTTTGAATAAGGTTTTTTACTTTGTTTCAGTGGCTGCTCCCTCACCAGTGCCAGCTTGTGAGCCTGAGCCCAAAACTAACGGGCATTACCCATCTCCACGACTCTCTGTTTCCTCCCAAGCCACTGTTGTTGCCGCCATGGAAGCCCCTTCTCAAGGCCTGCAGAAAGTCATGAATTGGAGAGCAGTGGTGGCCATCTTTTTCGTGGTGGTAGTTTACCTGGTAACAGGGGGTCTCATCTTCCGTTCCCTGGAGCAGCCCTTCGAAAGCAGGCAGAAGGACACAATTGCATCGGAGAAGGCTGACTTTCTTCGGGACCACATTTGTGTAACTGAGCTAGAGCTGGAGACACTGATTCGGGTAAGCCATGAGAAGAAGGCAGTACTTCTTGGAAGTTAGGAGAAACGGTTTTATGGTTCATTGATCAGCTGAGTTGGTGGGGAACAAAACTGTTCACAAAGGCTTTGGAATGGGCAGTGTGAAGAGCAGGCTCTTTCCCAGTCATTTTAAGGTCTAAGTAGCAGAAACAATGTCTCCAAAATACTGTAAATATAGAATCATAGAATAAGCTTGAGTTGGAAGGGACCCATAAGGATCATCAAGTTCAACTCCCGACCCTATGCAGGACACCCTAAGAGTCACACCATGTGCCTGAGAGCATTATCCATATGCTTCTTGGACTCAGTTAGGCTTGATGCTGTGACCACTTCTCTGGAGAGCCAGAGAAGTGTTCCAGTGTCCAACCACCCTCTGGGTGAAAAGCTTTCTCTTGATATTTAAACTAGACCTCTCCTGACTCAGCTTCAGGCTATTTCCTTGCATCCTGTCAGTGGTCATGAGAATGAAGAGATTGGTGCTTGTATTCACTAGAATAATGAGAGATGTGTGCAAAGAAAAGCAGAACTTAATATCTGGAAAAAAATTCTGTGAGAGGTGACAGCTTTGCAAGACACTCGCTCTCATGTCTACCAATTTTCAAGAGATTTTAAATTCTTAATTCTTTCCTCAAAATTAAAACCAGCAACCAGGAGGGCACACAGAACATGGTAGGTGGGATTTTTAAAATATTCAGCCGAGAATTCTGGACTTACTGGTATATTAACTTACAGGTTGTCGTAATTATTAAATAAATGAAGGAGGATAAAGTATACAACTAAAAATAGAAAGTAATTGTCATTTTGAAACTTTGGCATTTTTAGTCTGATCTAGTATGCAGAGTTTTAGAATCCATTTTAAAGGAAATGATTATCAATTATGCAAGGATCAGTGGAAAATGTAATAACACGCAAGAAAGCTCTGTCAAGGATAGATTTGTCTCTCATTGAATAAAACTCTAGACAAGGAAAGTATTATAGATCTTACAAGACTTCAGTAGAGTATCTTCTGGGATCCCATGTGGAAGCCTATCAGTTAGCGTGGAGAAAATAAAGATTATATAGGAAATGTGACATACCTAAGTAATGTATTCAAAAGTCAAACTTCAGCCTCATATTTTGGATTTGAATTTGTATCAGCCTTCCGAAAGCACAGTGTTTCCCTCTGGGGTGTCGCACCAGAGCTGTGCTATGATTTCAGGTTATTTGAAAGAACACTGAGCTATCCCCTGGATTCTTGTGTCCAACTACTTAGCTATGTGAAAAAAAACCTTTCCAAAAGTGAATCAAATTTATTGGCTTATTTCTTTTAACAAGTTGTTCCAATATCTCACTGATGTGATAGAAAAGGTCTTCTCCTACTCTTCAACCTGAATTTTGCAAATAAATGTGGTCTCTCCGTGCTTGTGCTCTGTGTTCACAGAAGACAGGTCAGTTCTGAGTCCAAAACTTTGTAGCTGTACCTGTACTTTTGGGCAGCCTGGTGCTATAGCTAAGAAGCCAAGTCTACTTTAGCACGAAGTAGTATTGCACTGGTGTGACTACACAGATTTTGGATCAGGGATGGCTTGGATCACATCCTTGATCTGTCTGCAAAAGACAGGTGGACATGTTAAGTTGGCAGGGTCCAGGGATATTGGTTCAGATGTGTTTCTCTAGGCAGTGTTGCAGAGATCTCTATTTTCCTCTACTCCTTAGAAATAATGATTGAAGGATGTTCTGAAAACACTAAAAGCAAGAAGTTTTTATTCCTTTGGTGGGATTGTCACTAGTAAAAGATATGCAAAATGCATTCTTTCCAAGCAGAAAGCAGAACTCATACAAGGTACAACAAGCAAAGCACCTCAGCAGATTGTGAAGTCCTGCGTGCCAACTGCAGTAGTAAGATTCCTAAACAGACCTTATTTTCTAGCCTAAGCTGTGTACCAACACTGATTCTTTATTTTACAGAATATTTTTCATTCTTTCACTGCAGAAGTGGTGGCACTAAAATAAAGAACAGACATACTCTGTCATTAGAAAACAGATATTTTGGACAAACCTTATCTTCTGAGATTTGAGTATGTCCTCAGCCATTGCATAGGTAACTGGAAGTCATTGTGCAAAAGTAAATTAAAATGGGTTTAGCAGTTTAGGACGCAAATGTCAAGGCCAAGTGATGTGAAATACTGAAACAGATTTGTCAACGGAGAACAAGTTTCTTTGGATTTCTCTGTATGTCTGAGGGGTGAAACTGGCTCTAGGAATGTAGTTGGGCATGCTGATTGTAACTGACTTGCACAGAAGAACAGTGAGCTTGCTTGAAGGTAATGCCAGAGAGTTAACATTGTGCTTCCAGGACTTCATGTCTACAATCTCAGAAGTGACATCCCCCTGACTGGCACAATTCATTTCTGCATTGCACCAAATACTGTGTCTGTCTTTACAGCTGTGAGTTCAGACTGATGTGGCCCCTCCATGGGTCCTGGCTGCTGTGCTGTGTGCAGTCTACCATTAAGGGAACTATTCATAATTGATGTTATTTGACTACCTGAAAGCCCTTAGATGAACACAGATCATACTCTCGAGAATGACAGTGTTGATTCACCTTTGTGCTTTGGAGAATATGGAAAAATACAAAAAGGAAGACCTAAGAACTAACTTGTATTATTTTACTTGTGGGGTTGGGTCTGGAACAATATTCAAAGAATTCTGCTTTGGAAAACCTGTAAGGATGATGTGCAGCACTGTATGAGGAAGATGTTAAAATTTAGTGGGGATGACATATCCTTTCCATATTTGTCTCCAAAAACCAATTGCAAATATTAAGACAGGTAGCAAAAATATGAATTGCTGAGTTCAGCCTTGGAAGTTCCTTCATACTTGCAGAAGTAATACAGCGATGAAAACAGAGCAAATTCTTTGGAAGATTCTAAGTATTTTAAATTTGTATTTTTCTCTTAGATTTTGGCTCAGGTCTGTCTAATACTAACACAATGACCGGTAATTTTTTCATAAAAATGCCAAATGTTTCACAGTGCAGTCCAGATTTTCTAAAGCCACCTGAAGTGGAAGTTCTTAATTGCAGATTTTTAAAGCCCATTTCTGCATCTGAAGATGCTTGTTGCAGTGAAGCCAGTACACTATTTAAGGCCATAGGTGAGCTACAGCTTGGCAAAATAGTGAATACCGATTAAGAAAATGACAAACTTGTATGTTCTGTCTCAACGTTTTTGAGTTTTCAGAGTTAGATAAAAATGAAACCTAAAAGACAATGAAACGTCAGGTGCTTCAAGTACATTTAGCTGCATTGTACCTGTTAGATAAGATAGCAGAAGACAGCAGGATGCAGGTGACTGGACATAGAGTTGAAAAGAAAAATAACATTGCTAGATACATCTGCTAACATACTACAAATATTTTTTATTTTGTTTTGTTTTTATATGTAATATAATAAGCTTATTAGTAGCTCAGGTCCAAACCAAGTCATCCTGCCTTTGTAATAATGCCCACAGAGAGTGTATAATGGGGAGGTTACACCTCTGAGAAAGATCAGATTTTATCTATCATTAGGAGATGCAAGGAAGACCATCCTTGTGTTTTGGCAGAGTAATTCCTATGAACCTGATAAGGGCATTTGTACTCTGTTTCTATATGTCCCGCACACTGTGTATGAGTAAAAACTTCCATAATGAGTCCTGCTTTCATAACGAACCCTGCAAAATGATGTAAGATAGAGTAGCTTGCTCCTTAAGAAGTTACTTACATTATTGTCGGGCTGCTTTCTTTTTCCTTGTCCATTGGGGTTTAATTTAGGGGCATGAGTAATTATAGTATATATGTTACAAAAAAAATCACCCACCTGGGAACTAAGTCATATTATCAATGTCCACTAATGACTACAGCAACTCATGAGAGTGAGACTGCAAGCTGAAAAGGAAGCAGAGCTGGCTTTATGGTCTAATTATGTTCATAAGAATTCATATTTTGGATAGGCACTTTGGATTAGTGTTCTGAACCAGTTTTGCCCTGAAGGTAAGCCAGAAAGGGAACATCCTGTAGAGATGTTTCATTTTGCTGCTGCTTGCTTGGTTCACTAGTGTCATAAGCCAGCTTCTCTTTCCTGGCTGTTCCCATATAAAATGAAAATAATTTTCATGTACTAGAAGAAAACTCTAGATAGAGTAGGAAAAAAACCAGTACTTTGATTTGACCATGGAGAAGACTTACATGTTGCTGAAAACAAGAAGAGTCTGTGAAGAAAAACAGTGCTAAGTATTTGATTGTTGGACGTTCTGCCTGTGCCTCGGGAGGTTGTCTTGTCCCAACTTCCCTTCTGCCCCATTTTTATTTTATCCTATTCCTTCATTAAGGGTGTGAAAAAAGGATTCAGATGGTCCTGTCCTAGTTGGTGCACGCATCCTAGTTGTAACTTCAGTCCAGAGCTACTCTAGTTGTGTAGGAGACTGAGCCTCAGATGTTGCACAAGTCTGCAGCTGTCCTGTAGCTATGCTGCTTCCAGAACTTAGCTGGCGTACTTGCAGGGAGCTAAGCCTTTTGGACTTAGATCTCCGTGCATATCCCTTGTTGAATGCTGTAGATCTGCCCTCAGACACGGTGCATGCATGACAATCAAATCACTCTAAGTGTAGGTAGATCACTTTCTGGCTGATTGTCATCTAAAGTCCTTTATGGGACAGGCAGAAATATTTAAGGAATGGACTTTGAAAGCTTGTAACCTTTGATTTAATCTGAAAAAACAATTGCTGGCCTTGGTCCTTATAAAATGCTGTTGTGGAAAAGTGAATAAATGGGAATTTATAATGAGGATCCCTAAAGACTGTATAAAGGGTGGTGAAAATAAGTAGAGAGATAGGGAGTATAGAAAAACGTTATTAAAGAATTATTTATTAAAATAAATATATATTATTTATTAAAAACTGCTTGCTAATGGGAAGCACCCTAATAATACTAATAGAGAAACATCAGAGCATAAAAGGCAATTGAAACAACTTTTGTATGCTTGATAGGAATCTGCTTGGAAAAAGAATTGTAGAGGGAGATAATAATTATTGGATTAGCATGATCTGTGGAGGGGAATTAATAGAAATAAAAAATGACAAGAATTTTCTTTTCTTACCAAATTCCTATCCTTGATTACACTTAGGGTAGGTACATCTTTGACTGTCTCAGCACTCCAGAGGGATATTACACTTACCCTTGAAAAAGATTTGTCTTCTTCATGCTTGGGGTCTTACTAGAGACATTACAGAAACATGAACAAATGAACCAGATAAAAACCTTTCTTCACAGAGAAACCAAAACCAGTCTGTTTTATTCCTCTCCATATCAGCTGCACTGGCTCCCAGCTATCTTGTTGCTTATGGGCATAACTCTAGATTTTTTCTTGATATAATTATCTTATTTAGTGACCTAAATAAGTATGTAAGACTGTACCTCATACACTAGTGAACACTGGCATATACTCCCTCACAGCCCAAGGAGGATCACGTGTGTGAATATCCAGGCACAGGGAGGAGCACCTGCACCCCAGGGGACAGGGATTGGCGGCTGTGGCCTTCACCACTGCCAGCCAGGGAGGATGGCTGGCTGTGGGCAGCCAGGGGCATCACCTAGCCCAGACTATCAGGGTTGTCCAGCTGACAAGTTGAGGCTGGGCTGCAACTTCAGCTCACAGCCCAGACCCCAGCTTGAGAGAGCCTGGGGCTAGGCAGGACAGAGCTAGGGCAAGCTGGAGCCCAACACTTGTACAGTGTTGCTGGGGTAGGGATGGTGAAATGCAAGTAGTTTCTGTTTGGCATAAGGACAGAGTATCACTCTATCTATCCGCAGAGAAGAGATACTGTTGAGTTCTTGTGGGGTGCATTAGTTTGAAAACAAACCAGTGGGAGATCACAAGTCAGGATTAAAATTTAATAGAAAAAATTAAAAATAAGTGCAATAATACAAGGAAAAGCACTGACAAAGTCAGATACAACCTGACACCCTGTTAGGGTGGTGGTAGCAGTCCAGCTGAAGTAGCTCAGTTAAAGCAGTGATCCTGTGGAAGGTCTAGTCTCCACCTGAAGATCCAGTGGTAGCTCTTGACCTCTGGAAACCCAGTAGACAGGGCTAGCTCAGGTAGTTCCAAGGCCAGGTTATATCCAGGTGGGAATGCTTGGCTCCTCCCTCCTGGGTGGAGCGTCTCACAACAGGATGAGATAAGTCCATGAGTCATGGGTTGGTTCTTGATGGCCCATTGTCTGTTATCAAGGGTGAGCCATAGCAGGAGATAACAGCTAATGGCCCACAGTTGGTGGTAATAGAATACTGAATACATCTGTATTGTAACCTAGGACATGGGGGAGAGCCCTTGGCACCTGGTGAGACAAGTTGGTGTACCTTTCTCAGGACTTTTGAGTCCCGTGTATTAACAACTTGGCAGCCCAGAGTGGGGCCATCCCTCATAGTATTTAAGTTTTGCTGCCTGAATATCAGCAAGTGAAATAGAGGAATAGAGGAAAAACAAATAATATTGAGTACTTGTCTTTACTTTAGTAGTTTTGTCATTCCCTTCACTCCCACCTGCCTGTTGGCTTTAGCATACATACATTACTTGAACATCAAGAAAGACAATTTCAGCCCTTTGAGGTATTTCAAGTTGTTGTCTTCCCTGAATGGATGGTATTTCAAGACAAAAATTTCCCTAGGTTGGTAGTTGTTCGTTAAAGAAGATTGCTCTTTCTGTTAATAAAGTATACTGGAAAAATATTGTGCACTTGTATACTGTGCTTATAGCTCCTCTTAAGAAGGAAAAAGGGATCAGGAAAGGAGTAATCGTGGAACAGCTCTGGATACTTTAATGACCTGTTATTTTCAATGATACTTCAACTATAAATGTAACTGAAACTACTAGTTTTAAATGTCAAATATGTAAGGTTTTTTAACAGTGTGTTTATCACTCTGGCAATTAGATTTTTCCCTACAGAGATAATCTGAGGATTGCGGCTCTTCAGGTCATTGCTGCAAAGCCTATCTGAAGTTTCAGATGGGAAACTTGTAAAATTTTGTGGTCTGTGTGAACTGGGAGAATCTTGCCAGTGATAGTGTCCTTGTTTGAGTTTTGTGTAAGTTTTCATCTAGCAGGATATTTCTGCGTAGGTGGACTTGTGCTGGTAGTAGTAAGGCATCCTTTTCTCATGCATGGGCTGAAATTGGTTATTTAAGTGCTGTTAGCTGCAGGCTGCTGGCAGCTTTTGTCCTGCTGCTCTCTTTTTGTCCTCCATCACTGTACGCACAATACTATGTATTAAAAGACAGCATTGGAATAGTTGGATATTTATAAATGAATGATGTCAGTGAAGCTTTAAAGAAAAAGTTAAATTTGCTGTGGATGAGACGGGAGCCTGAGAATCTCAAAATGTTCTAAGGCAACAGGACACTCCACATCAGGGGTTAGTGCTTGGCCCTAAAAGACTTGCTAAACTGTGTAAACTCAAGTGTGATTTAAGCGTAATTAGCTTGCTGACATTCACACACTCAAGGGGAGGGCAGACAGCATTCCTTGGCAGAAGCAATGTGCCAGGGTAGCTGACAGTGTGTCATGGCCTATTTAAACGGGCAACCTGTCTGTTATGCTGATTTATGCTGTTCTGCATAAACCAACAAATGATCTCTGCTTTCACATCACCTGCAATATGCCAGCCACTGGTACAGAAGCCCTTTCAAAGGGCTTCCTTTCCCTATATCCCTATTTCTTGAGGTATGGAGATGTGCTGAGGAGCCCTGGCTTTGTGCCCACATGGAATGCAACCAGTCCAGCCTGGAGCTTGCTCATGTTATAGTTCCACAATCAGCTTAGCCTGGCATGTAGCAGCTTTACTTTTAAAAAGGGCTGTCCCATACTGATCTCTTTAGATAGAGCTGTCTCTGTTCTTGCCCATGGGCCTCTCCTCCCACTCCTTTCCCTTTTTGTGAGGCAATGTGATGAATAACTAAAAGCTGGGAAGCAGATTAACTGAAACTAGCCCAAGCTAAAAAAGCAGTAGAGGAACATTTATGACCATGAAGTCAGTTGGAAATATAGGCAAAAAATGGGTGAGAAAAAGTGCAAAATGGAAGTGGAAGAAAAGAAAAAATGTGGTAAATAAGCCATTGGGGGAAAGAAATTGATGTGGAAAAAAGTGTATCATGAAGGCTAGGAAGAGAAGCAGTGTTAAATGGATGTATTTAAAAGTCAGTGCTAAATCCACAAGAGAATGTGAGGTTATAGAGAAGATCAAGAGAGAACTCATGAACCTGAACAGGTAAGAAATGGGGCAGTGGTAGAATAGAAAGGCTAATCTTGCTTTGCACATGGACTGTATAGGAAAAGATGAAATAGAAAACTACAGTGACAATTCATAGATCATAAGTCAGAGGGAAAAGAGAATCAGTTAAAGAAATGGAATAAGAAAAGTCAAAACAAACCTGTATTGATAGGTGGGAATTCCGTGCTGAACAAAGTCAAAGAAAAAAAGGATGAAAAGAGGCAGCACTTTGCTTCATTTGTTGAGCTCAGCAATAAGTTCACTGAAACTACCAAGGCTGAAGATCAGTAGCAATATTTAGGAGGAGGAGCAAATACTAGAGTGAGAGAGGAGAAGATCTGGCAGTAATTTGAGTAGCTGATAACAGCAACATGAAGTGAGGTTGGAGCAGAATGGGAGAAAAGCAAAGAGCTGGAAATGTTAAGAGGTAGAAAGAGAGAAACTTGGTACCTTTGTAGTGGTTTTATGGAAATAAAACTCATCTGGGAACATTTGGGAAGGAGGAAAGCAGTCATTTCATCTGCTGTTCTGCAGTGAGGTCTGAATTCTCTATGATGAAGAATAGTTTGCGTGACATCTAAAAGCAACTTGAAAATATGTGCTGAAGGGCATCTCAAAAGTGAACTTAGAGCAATTCAGGTGAATATGCCAGATGCTGATGAGAGATTTCTTTCTGTGCTTTGTAGGCTGATATATTTAGCTCTATGTTCCTTTGGACTGTGAGGCTGCAGTGCAAAGTAAATGTGTATGTCCCCATGATACAGTGTGGTGCATTTTTAGAAATTCCGAATGAACATTCAGGAGGCTGGTATATCTGCCTGGTTTGATTCAGTGCTATGTGAGAAAAAGGACAGTGACAAGGAAGCAGTATAACCACCTCAGCTTCTATCCAGGATATAGTTCATTCAAGCACTGTCAGGGACTCTCTGTATCATGCTGTATTTGTATTTGATCTCACTGGACATGAGATCATGTGCAGTGTGGCAATTGGGAAGTTCAAGCTGATCACAAAGTTTTTTCATGATGTTTCCATAGCTATCTTATTTTTTCATTTAAATTGAGGTGTGTATATGCCATATTTTTTTCTTTCGTTAGCATGAAATATAAATTACTTAATTACTAATTGTCCGGGAACTGAGATCCTTTGCTCACTAGCTTCAGTTGACTTCACAAACATTATTTGTATTTACCACCTTTCTAGCTGCTTCTAACATGAACTGTACCCACTGATGAATTTTTCCTTTGGCAGTACTTGCTACAAGAATGGTATTTATGGATTAATTTGTCGTGTTGGTCCTCTACTTCTCAATTTCTTTGTATCTTTTGTCATTTGTTTATGTGTTGTATCTTTCTTCCACCTTAATGGATATTCAGTTCAGTTCAGTTCAGTTGTTTATTCAACTTATGTGTACAGAAGATGTTACTATACTATGAGCACATAATAAAATGCTTAAATCTGAGCTGTTTCCATGGTCCCAGAAATTTTGCTTTGGAGCCTATACCAACTTGCATTGGATACAGTAAGGCATGCATAAGGCTGATTGATTGTCTGTGTCTTTGCAGCATGCCATTGATTCTGATAATGCAGGAGTCAGTCCCGTTGGAAATTCCTTTAACAGGAGCAGTCACTGGGACCTTGGAGGTGCCTTTTTCTTTGCTGGAACAGTCATCACAACTATAGGTATGTTTACTGTTTATTTTTTAAAATACATAGTCACACTGAGATATGGATAATGAAATAAATTTGTGGAAGGTAGACCACAAGGAAATAAAGTAGCTGCAGTGTATTTCTCTGTTAGCAGAAGACGTGGCTTCAGCATGTGTCAAGGGCACTGAGTCTCTGGGTAAGTGTCAGAAGCTGTTTACACAGTTAGAGTAGAATAGCAATGCTGAGCTGAAACAGGTAATACTGATGCAGTCTTCATAGCCCTGTTCTTGATGTAGATGCAGATGGTTTCAATTTTCACTAAAAAGATCAAGAAGCCATACCCAATGAAATAACTATTTTATGGTTGTCAGGAATGTGGCTTTTAATATTATAGATGAATTTGCCCAGAAGTGTAACTTTATTCCTAAGTACCTCAATTAATTTTGGCTTATGCTCTGAAGTTTGATAGAAGCAATTCTTCTCATACCCTACTCCTTGTAACTGGAAATGTGTTCTTGTAACTAGTACACCCTTTTTAAAAACCTTATGTTCATACTAACAATTGGAAGGAATTCCACTAATGATACACTGTGAAAAAAACCCACTTTGTGTTTCCGTTCTTGAATTCATGGCCTTGAATTATTGACACATTTCTCTGTATTAAATGAAGGATATACTGAACTGCTCCATTCACTTTTCTTGAACCACTAATTTTAATAATATCATTCAGGCAGGCCCTTACCATCTCTCTCCCCATGCATTATGTCCAATGTATTTAGTCTCTTGATCCCTGAATGCTGGCCTTAGATATGCTAAGGTTTTTAATCTCCTCTCTGAGCCAGTTCCTCTCTTGAAGAATGTTCAACAAGCTGGGATTTCAGAAGATGGTCTGAAGGAAAAAAATAAAGAAGCCAATAACATTGTTGATAAAATTAATTTTCTGACAATTATATGATAGTTTTATAAGCTTGATTTCAGTGCTGTCATAGTAGTCAGATTAGGAGATCTAATTATTTGGAAATCACTGGTAAATTGTTGATTTTTATTTGCAGTGTCTTTGAGTATTGTTCTGCTTTAAATGTTGTATAGAGAGCTTCTCCACATTACAGCTGTGATGCACACACTGGTGACTGTACAGACAAATAACTTGACAATCACATAACCCTTCAATAAGGTGTGAGAATCTGACTGAATTCTGCAGGCTTTTTATGTAGGTAATACAACAACAACGAAAGAATCCTGTGGCACTTAAAGGACTTGCTGCGGTGAT
Organism: Entomyzon cyanotis; assembly: GCA_024500445.1. Classification (NCBI taxonomy): domain Eukaryota; kingdom Metazoa; phylum Chordata; class Aves; order Passeriformes; family Meliphagidae; genus Entomyzon; species Entomyzon cyanotis. Next base: position 17,401,566 of record JAKEPQ010001030.1, read on the forward strand.
CATCTCTAACAGTGAAGTCTGTGCCTTTGGCCCTGCCTTTTCTTTGTTGTCTGAGTGAGGGAGAAAGAGTGATGGTATATAGTCTACAATGTGTTCCTCTATATTAAGCTGCATTACTATGGTTTTTTAATGGTAGCATAAAACCAGCAAGTGACAAGAAAGAAAACATTTCTGATTCATATGTAAGAAAACCTTCCCTTAATATTTATTTACTCGATAGACCCAAGTGACAAGCTTTTAAATTTCTCATTACAATAAATGCCCCTATGTAGGCATAGTTTATGCAGGCATATTCATTGGCATGTGCTATTTGAATAACTTATTGAAAAGATCTTGGATTTTTGCCCATATTTGTTTTAAATTCTCCATGAATGAGATTTTTATAGGCTGCATAAAATCTGTGTATTGTGTCAGGGCACAAAAATGCTTTTAGTTTGTCCACCAGAGACCTGTTAGGGCTCCTTTTAGGCCGAAACTCAGCAGATTACCTGGTCAAGCTCAGTCCAGTGTCCCATGGGGAGCCTGGACTTTTTTGGACTTTCAGGAGAAATCTGGGTTCATAGATGCAGCTGTGAAAAGGACAGTAAGTTATAGAACATGCATTATTGTGTGTCAGCATTGATCTTTCACCGTCCCATGACAGAGAGATATATCCAGTGGCAGTGCTGCCAATCTAACAGGAATAGGACCTGACACTTTCCTAGATTTCCTCCTCTGTGGATACTTCATTGCATCACTGATTTGTGATTGTGTGATAATTTTTAATATTTGAGTAATTATGTATAGTTAAAATCAAAATCTCTATGACATTTCAATTAAGATACCTGATCTTAAATAACAAGGTGCAAATATTGCTGTCACAATTCTTGGGTCTTTTCTCTTTAACATTTTAACAGAAATACCATGGCTACTGGAGTCATAATGCTTTACTGAGTAAAGAGTTCAAGGGCAGATTTGCATAGTGTGGGTACAGTTTGGAGGCTGCAGTGTAACTAGTCAGTATGATGAGGGGCTCAGGAAGGTCTGAGCTACCCACTGAAAATGAGCCTTGTCAGGTGAATCACACTCCTGTCAGGAAACCATTGGCAAAGGCCAAGAGGAGCAGCAGCATGTAGGCACCAGGGCAGCATGGAGAGATTTTTGTGCCATAATATCAGCTAGATTAATTAAGCAAACAGCAATTTTAGATAGGCTGAATCTATAGAAAATTTGGGTTACTGAGGCTGAAAGAAAAATGGAATAACAGAAGGTAGCTTGCCTGGGAAATGACATCATGACATGGAAAGTCTATAAATAGGAATTATAGGTGGAATGAAAGTATTCTTGTAGGAAAAGCAGCTTTTTAAAAACCTATTAGTTTGTTTTCTAAAAAGCCGTGTATAAGTTCTGAGAGTCTGACAATTGTTTTTCTCCTCAGGGTATGGGAAGATGGCCCCAAGCACTGTTGGTGGCAAGGTTTTCTGCATCTGGTATGCCCTATTTGGGATTCCACTGTTCGGCTTCTTGCTGGCTGGGATTGGAGACCAACTTGGAACCATCTTTGGGAAGGGTATTGCAAAGGTGGAAACAGTTTTTAGAGTAAGTTCACTGACAGTTTTTTGCTTGTGTTGTATAGCCTGCTCGTAGTTTTGTTGCTGTTACCTGCAGTAGTTTTCAGATGTTGGACACCATGAAAGATTTACATGTTTAGTTTAGATGGTAGTTAACGTCTGTAAGGGTCTCTGTAGTCAGTGGAGAGAAACAGACTTCTCTAGATGATGATGCAGGGCTTATAGATCTGACTCTGAATTTCCTTGTTGAGGATATTGGTGGGAAATGTATCTCCTAAGTTATTTTCCTTACAAGGAATGGTTCTAAAACAGTCTTCAAAACACCTCATGTTGTTTTAGACATGTACATCAACTCACTGAAAACAGAGAGAATGTAATGGCTCCCTGTAGGAACAGGGATGCAGAGTAAGTCCTGACTGTGTTACTGATAAAGCCTGTAAGACTTGGAAAGCAGGGTTGCTCTTGTGAATGTGAACCTGAGAAGAGAGATGATTGAGTGGTATGCCTTCACTGCAAGAGGACAGATGTGTTGGAGTAGATCTGCAGCTCTACTACAAAAATTGCTGTAATGCCACCGACTGAAATCATGGTCATTACCTGCCCTGCCTACCATGCAGACATCCTACCCTAAATTTTTGTGTAGACTTTCTCATGTGTGATTTCCCTTTATGTTGCCAGTACCCCCTGTTTCTGAGTTTGAATTGCTGTAAGCAGTTCTTTCACAAGCAGTGCCACAGACCTGGCAAACATTGTTTGCTAACTTGCTAATGGTTCACTTCAGGGATTCTCTCTTTGAGGCAGAGCTTCTAGACGTGACCTGTGTGATGCTTCCCTTGGAGGTGGCATAACGGAAGGTAAGTCTTTCCAGGGATAGAGTGGATGAGAAGCTGCCCAAGCTGGTTAGTTTAATAAATGTCTATTTCAAACATCCCCACAGATGAGAGCAAATTAGTTGTAACTGTTTTTGAAAGGAAGTAATTAATTATTAGACTGAAGTATGAGCACTTTCCATTTTGATTAAATGACTTTGAAGTGTCCCAGACCAGACATAAGTAGTAACTCAGAATAAATATGGAAAAGGGGGTGACTAGTGATTATGGGTGAGTAAGCATGTACATGCCTGTCTGGAGAGCACTTCAAAAGGGTTTATATTTTCATTTAATGAAAATAGTGTTATTGAAAAATGTCTAAGGTTAGTCCTGCAAAAACACAACTAAGATCCCTAGTTTCTTTTTTGCCTTCCTTTTTATTATATCTGTTTCACTTCAGTGAAATCTCTCAGCTTTCCAGCCTGCTTCTGCCCAAGAAAAATTACAATCTTGAAGTCATGATATGAATTGAGAGTCAAAAAATCTTTGCTTAATTGTCATGTGAGTATTCGATTTCTCAGTGACATGGACAAGGCCATTAAACTGTCGATATGATAGTTTATGACTAAAATAATCAGAGAATCACACAATAGCTGGGGCTGGAAGGGACTTCTTGAGATCATCTAGTCCAGCCTCCCTGTTAAAGCATATTATATACTCTCCTTGAAGTATTTTAAGTATCTCAAATAAATGTTGATACTGATGTTTTGTATAGCATATAGTCCTTTTGCATATAATGTGAGTTCTTTTGGTGTTCAAAGTATTCCTTCATTTTCTTGAGTTAATGCAGCTGCTTGTTGCATATAGCCATCTGAAGTTGTTGCTGAGTTGTTTTCCTCCTTGGTGTTTTGTCAGCTTCCAAAGGAATACAGAGATTTTCGTCTTCTTGTTTAGCCAAGATGTATGTTAATTAATTTGATTTTTTTTTGATTGCCATAAATATATTACATTCAATTTCATCTATTCTTTGTGATTTGGTGGACGGGGCTATACATATTTTCCTTCATTATTTTTAGTAATGAGTTTCAGTTATTTGAAATATTTCTGGTATAATTTACAATTTACATGCATCTTTGTAACTAGCCTTAATACCAGTGGTTTCACTTTAAGTGATTATTTACATAACATTTGACATGTGCCGAATATAATAATCATTATAATTTTAGTAATTTTGTAATTTATTATCACCTGATGTTTACACTGTTAGGCTTCATGAATGTTTGGACCTAATCAGATGAAGCGACAAGTAGAGTAACTGTTCTTGATGTAATCCTGAGCACTGAACAAAATTTAATTCAATGTGTACTCTTGTTTCTTATTTTGTGACTGTCTCCTTAATGAACTGAAATTCAGCATGTTTGCGGGTGTAAAACAACCTGTTACCACCTTTAAAGAGAGGACATAAAAATTAGGAGAATAGTTAGCAAGAATCTAAAAGGAACAAACACAGGCTAAAAAGACACTGAAAAACATAGTAAGATGTTGGGTGGTGTTCCTGACAAATCTGGAGGTAGCTGAGAAGTCACTGAGTGTTCATCAATGCTCTAGTGATAGTACAAGCTAGCTACTTGTATTATTTGTCTTCAAGGGCAATTTGGGACAGTCCAGTTTCTTGTGGAAAGGATGGGAAGAAACTTAGCCATGCGTGTGACACAAATTTTCATGTTCATATGCCTCAGCACTCTGCTTCTGTATGTATCCAGTTGCCTCTGTTTATCCCCTTCACTCTTAGCAGTGTTGCACGGCTGGTATCAAGGCAGCCAAAATCCAAAATCCTTGCAACTTTGGCATTGTCTGTACAGGTGGAAGGGACTTGAAGGCAACTTGATCTTGTATTGTGGTTAGGATAATTTTTGAAGCTAGGTAAGAGGCAGTATGCACATGCTGGCAGGTGGGAAGGAGAGGAAGGATTTTCTGTTGGCACCGCAGTCCTTTCACCCAAAGCATTTCCTTAACAGGTCTCTTGCTCCATCCAGCAGTGTATCTGTGAGCATGGAGCCCATGCCACACTGGGGACAGCTTGCCTCTGGCATCCCTTGGCATAGCTGGAAAGATGAAAGGAGGATTCCTCCCAGAGCAGCTGTGCTAGTGCACTTCTGCTGCCTCTGACATGACCTGTGCAGAGCTCCACCAAACCTACCTTAATTAACACCACAAATTAGAGCCCAGGAATCCCACATTTAGCTATTGCAGTAATCAGCCCACGCATTCTGTTGGAATTTTAAGAACACTTTGAACTACATAAAGTGAGAAAGAGATCTGCTCTTATCAAGTACACACTGTCCCAACAGTATTGACAGAATATTTCAGGAGATGGACACATGCCACCACTCATTTTGTAATCCAAAAAGTTGCCAAAATGTTGCCATTATTTCATTGTGTAACTAACCAGGAAAACAACTACTCATTTATGATTAGGTAGGGCTGGAGGTATTTCATTGCAAAATAATGCTTTGTAAAAACGAGAATTTTCATGTACCATTTTAGGAAATGGAGGCACTGGCAAGATGATACTATGCCAAACACCATGCATTGACAGTTTATGCCATTTGTCCTACTGGAATAATTATGCTTAGTACAAGTAAATAAGCATCAATCAGGTCAGAGACATAAATGGAAGCTTCCCCCACAAAAGCCCTACCTTCTCAGATCCTGGTTATTCCTGTATGTTCCATTTTCAGTAATTTAGGGCAAAACCTGGCTCCCAGTCTGTTTTTACATGCATGCAAGTGTGATTCCTCAGAAAATGGATATGTACAGGGCCACCAGATTCACTATATATACTGGTCACAAGCATCCACTTTCTGGGTCTGGTGATGAATCAGTCCTCTCAGACCACCTGGGAAAAACATATACACACAAAAAATTTAATTTAAAAGTTGATAATTCTTATAAATAGCTTTTCACCCAGTGAGACTTTCCAGACACAACAGAAATGAAATACGCATTTCAAGGTGACATAAAACCATAGAAGTATTTTTATCTTACATACATGAGGGATCTTATGAACAACCTGTGAATGTTTCCATAATAAACAGTATAACAAAGCCCCATTCTTTTGGCTTGCTCTGTACACACAGAGTCTGCAAGTATCTAAAGATAGAAAGCACTCCATAGGCAGAGTACACTGTTACAGAACACAGCAGCTGTCATCATCATGAGTTAAATATAGGCTAATAAGGATAGTCTTTATTCAAACCGTGAACAAGTGTTTAAATTCTCACCAGAAGTAGATGAGTTTGGTATAACAAAGGTACAATTTTTAAAAGTACTTTTATGTTCTGTTAGCAACTTCCACAGAGTAACTGTCCGATGCAGTGATCCATCTGCCATCTGCTGGCATCCTGTCTCTGGACAGAGCTGTCAGGGCAGGGTGTGAAATTCAACCTACTGTTGCACATTCATGGTATTATTCCAAAATTGCACAAGATTTATGAGCTGAAAGTTCAGTGTTCAGACCTTAGCCTAACAATTTGCTGAGTCATTTCCACCAAAAGAAAATGGCTAAGAAATATTAAAAATCAGTGATTAGAAAAGTGATTTACAAACCCAGAACAAATGTATGTAAACAATCTCAGCTCATGATACGTTCTTTTGCATGTCACACCTTAAAGCTGCTTCTGAGAGTCACTCTTCAATGCACAAGGTTAAAAAAGGGGTGTTTGTAGGTCAACAAAGGATTATGTATGTAGATACTTATGTGGTGTTTATTTTAAGTTGATATGCACCTGAATGTACATTTCAAATCCGAGTGTCCTGAAGTTTAGGGGTCATTTAAAACAAAACCCACTCCCAGTTCTGAATTTTGCGGTTAGCTAATACTATCTTTATGGATACACACATAACCAAATGCTAACAGAAGAGATTTGCATCCAGTGTATTTTTCTTCATAATCCTAATAAATAATATTTGGTTAAAAATTAACTTTACAGTGTAAGAATAATAAAAAATCTGGATACACTCTAGTGCTTGCTACCAATACATCCATAGAGCCTCACTTATATGGTGAGCATTTTGATTTCACTTTCGGTTACTCTGTTTTAAATCTGAAGACGTGGTTTTTGTAAATTATTATAAAAGAGAAATTAAAGAATGTAGGTACTGTAAGAATCCTCAAATTGCAGCAACTCTGTAGTCTCTATACGAAGAGCAAGGCAAAAAGAGCAGCTTGTGAGCACAGTATACAGCAGCTGGCATGCTGGGCATGGATGCACCAGAGTCAGCAAATGCTGTGCCTCTTTTCTTTTCAGCTTGTTTTCCCCATCAAACTTTATTTAGACCAAGAGTAACTGTCTTTAAAAACACACTCAGTGCCAAGATGTTACACTCTTTGGGATCATTTCTCTCCAGCAATTTAAGGTTGATGTGCTCTCCTCAAGAAAACAGACCTTGGCACAATGACTTATAAAGCATACAGAGATTCAAACAGTGCATCTCCCACCACACTGGAGAGGCTTGTGAACAAGTTCTGTTTCATTATGCGAAAACAACAGGGCATGGTGAGGAAAGATGTTTTGATCCTTTCAAAAAATATTGTCTGACAACTCTTTAACTCAAAATGCATGTGCACTCCTGAAATCCTGGACTTTATTATCAAAATGTATGCTCCACCTTGGGAAACTCTGGTTGCATTCTCCTGTAGTTCATCAGTAACATATCTGTTACAAAGACAACTGTTAATCTCTGTAGTCCACAAGTGTTTTCCTTTGCTCCTTCCTGCCTGGACTCCCTCAATGCCCTCCTTTACAAGCGTAGTTCTAATTGTTTTTCCTAGATGCAAAGCAATCCAGACACAGGGCCATCTGGACACATCACTGGAGTATGTCTAGCAATGGCAGAAGTGTGACTGTAGACTCTTATGAAGCTGGAATATGAAAGGCAGGACTGGTAATTTTACAATGCCAGTCTCTGAAATACTTTTCTCCTTGACATACTGCAAGCCACATGGTTTTTTTTCAGGTTGCTAATTGGTGTTTTAATCATGGTGGTGGAAATATAGCAGGAAGTTTTATTTTAGCTTTTGATCACCTGCTTTGGTAGTTCTCATGCTCCAGTGCCAATAGAAGATACAGGTGACTCACAGTACTGTGAGTGAAAAAAACAACTGATACTGAGGCTTGTGACTTCATTACATGCAGTAACTCCTCATCAATCAGAGCCAAATTTTTCTCTGAGTTCTCTTTTAGGTTAAACCACTGTCTTGAATATGTTTGGTTTATTCTTTGGATCACTTATCCCTCCATTATATTTGAGCTGCAGAAAAGTATATTTTTCTGCACAGACCTAAGATAGTAAGCTAGTACTAAAAAATTAATTAAAACATCTATGGATCCCAGCTTTTGACATTTTGGGCCCTCTAACTGGGTATTTAATTTAGTTAGGGATGCTTACAGCTATTCCACTTTAAGGAAAGCAACTTCAGTGTAGCGGACATTTTGCTAATTTTGTTCTTATCCTCTGGTCTTTGATGGTGAGTATGTTATACCAGGAATGGCAAGAAAAATCCATGCAGGTACAGGGAAGCTATGTGGAACAATCATTATTAACCCATTCTTGCACTCCCTGGGTGGGGGAATATAGGTGTAACTCAGAAGGGAGTTGAAGGAGGGAAGGGAGGAGCAACACATTACAAATTCAGTCTCTGTAAAATTGCTTAAGTCTATGCCATCAACCTCTGCGATCTTTTATCTGCTCCAATGTTTGAGAAAAGCATATGTATACATGGATTCCTCCTATTCAATTTGTTTTGGTTTTTTTTTCCTTGGGCTGAATACAGCTTGGCCATAACAGAGGTTTGGGATTATAATTGTAATTTTTGTTTCTTCAGTACCATAATAAGCAACATGCAGAAATTAGCTGGTGCATGTCAGAAAGCTCTATGTGTGCTTTCTAGAGAAAGGAAGAAGATTGGAAAGGGGTATAGCAAGCTTAGATAATGTCTGAGGCAGTGTTTCTGTATTTTCATGACACAGTACTCACATTATGACTGCAGCAAGATCCATGCCTAGAGATTTACAAAAATGACATTAGAGAAAGCTGCTGCTCTGTGAGAAGCTTGTTGCATATTCCATCTGGGTCTAGACAAACACCACAGAAATGTGGCTTTATGAGGAAAAACAATGATGTAAAACAAACAAACAAAAGAAATCCTTCTTTACTCTGACTTGTGTCTTGTATGAGTTCAGGATTGTCTCTCCCAAGCTCAGTAATAAATGTGAGTGCTTACAGCTTTTAATATATCTCCCCTCTGGTACTAACTACAGCTAAGAAACAGAGGATGGATTCCACACCTTCTTGTGCAGCCATAGCAGCATTCTTTATAAAACATGAGAACTAAAATAACACTGTGGCACTAAGAGGTTAGAGTGTATTGGAAGCCCATATCTAGTAGAATGGTTCAAACCCCTTTCCATAACCCATGGAGGTATCTGAAATATCGTCTATATTTTAAGATATATCATAATTCTTCTTCTGTGTTTTCAAGGGGTGTTATCTTCTTCACCAATGTGGTGAGTAGGCCCTGGCTGGCACCAAGCACCTACACAGCCTTTTGCTCACTCGCCTACAGTGATGGGGAGAACTGGGGAAGAACAATAGTGAGAAACATCATGGGTCAAAATAAAGACAGCAAAATCACTTACCATGTACTCTTACAGGCAAAACAAGCTTGACTTATGGAATTGAAATTAATTTATTGACAATTAGCATAAAAATTTAATTACTGAGTTGAATGTTTGGGAACAAAATCCCCACAAACATTAAAAATGCCTTTCTTCCCCATTTTTCAAGCTCAGCTTCACTCCCAGGCTCATTTCACTCCAGACACCTCTCCTCTACCCATGTTGTTCCTGTGGGTCACACTCAGTCCCTCCAGTCCAGCAGCGGGTGCCACAGGGGCTGGGGGCAGAACACAGTGGTTTCTCTCTGCTGTTCTTAACCCTTTTCCTCTGGCCTTTCGCTGGTCCTCCATGGGCTGCAGACCCTCCAGTATCCAGTGGGAGCAGCTCCCACTCACCTGACCTTGTTATTCCCTTGCTCTCTCCTCTATTCCTTTATCTACTGCCTGTCCAGCATTTCTGCCCTTTCTTAAACACACTTTCCCAGGGGTGCCATCGTGTCATCTCAGTGGCTCGGCAGTGCCCTGAGGTGGGTCGCTTGGAGCTGACAGGAGCAAGCAGTGCCAGAGAACAGAGCAGAACAAAAGATTGTTGTGTTGCTCTTCGGTGTTATCTCCAAGTCAGTGATATTTAAAATACATTTCGTCTCAGTCTCATTTTGAATGTGAAGGAATGAGGACATGTTATGACAAAATCCACAGTGACTGTTCCAGGCAGCAAAGAGGTTGGTGTGAGCAAATTGCTGATGACCAAGGAGCTCTGTGAGCCAGTGCTGTGCTAATCTTTCCAAGCAGCCTGTTGGGAAGGGCATCACACCTTACTGGTGTAGGTGCCAGGCTCTGGACCAGGACTGGCTTGCATTTGGCTGAGCTGAAAGACAAACAGTGTGAACCTATGACTGTCTGCACCATCTACACTAGCTTTGCAAACGTATTTTGAATAAGGACAGATCTAATGTTTGTGAGCTGATATGTGTGATATTCTGGTTTATGGCTTGAGTACAAAGACTGTCTTTCCTAGTGTTAAAATATTTTGATCTGGAGAAAGTGATTTAGAAGACAAGCTGTTTAATTAGTGTATGGGCAGAGACAATCTGTTGTGTGAATAGTTCGCAGCATGGGGAAGGGCATAAAGTTAAGAGTAGGTGAAGGGAACAAAAGAAATATTAAAGAAATGTGTTTTCTTTGAAATATGTTGTTTCTGCTCCAAAATACAGAGCCTTTTGGAGAGATGAGGACAGCATTTTCCATGCAGGCACATTACACTGTCTCTAAAAAATACACTGTTGGTTATCTAGCCAAAAAGGTAACTAGCTTGCCCGGAGGCTTGGGGATATTTTTCAGGAATGCAGAAAAGGAAGAACTTGGAAGATGGAGAAACCATCTGAGCTCACTGTGAAGCAGCAAGTGTTCCAGTGCTATTTTTGGTGTAGTAGTAGTGTATGCTGGGGGAGTTTCTATGAAATGAGAGGTGACACTACAGAATCTTAGAATAAGCTTATATGAAATATGCTGTTCATGGAAATATATGTTCCATGTATTTAGCATTTCATCTAGTCTGATAAATAACTGTAGCATCTTTTGATCCCATCCTTAAATGTCTCCTGCCCCCTTTTCACAGGAATGTATGTCATCCCTGTGGCCCCAGTTTGAAAACTTAAAACCACTGTTTGGTGCTTTTATTGTCAACCATTAGGTCAGAAAAATTGTACCTTCGTTAATTCACCTGAAGAAAGCAGGAGACATAAAATTATCCACTACATTGGCTTTGATCTATTGGGCCAGAGACAGAAAAAGAAAGTAAAGAAACTAAGGCTTATTTTAACTCCTGAAATTATTGTGTTAAGATCAAAACTGCTAAAATGCCTGTATATATAATAGAAAATGAGGTAAAAATGAAGCTGCAGTTATTGATTGGGTAAGAACTAAATTCCACTGACAAGAGTGTTTTCATGAGTCTGTCTGTCCTTACCCCTCTTGTACAGTACATCTGTCTTTACCCCTCTTGACAGCAGGTTGTTCAAACTAATGTGAGCAAGATGAAATCAGTAATGTTGCCGGTTTAGCACTTAGCCACCTTAAGAATAAGATCAGCACGATCATTGGAAAATGGAAATGACGCCGATGGGTGTTTCTATCACAGAAAACACTCAGTTATTAGATTCTTGAATTTCTTCTTCTTCGTGTTTTCCAGATTAGTTCTACATGGATTTAAATCGCTCTCATTAGCAGGCACTGATTTATTTATATTTGAAGACTGTCTTACAAATTATCTGCTTCATCAATGTGGAGAGAACTTGTTGGTAAACAAACTTAAAAAGAAAAAGAAAAAAAAAGAAAACATCACTGTGGAGAATGGGTTCCGAGGATGTCTTAGCCTGGCAGAAGTTGCTCAGCTATTTGTCAAATGTTTGGCTCCAGACTGAAAATACTGTTTAAAAGAGAAATTTGCTGGAACTCATTCAGACTTCTCAACCTTTAGTGTAATATAGTAACAGAGTGATCTTGCTTTCTTGCTTTCTTTTTGACTTGGTGTAACACTGCAGTGGATTACACTTTTGTAGCGTGTCATTATTACAATGTACATATTCCATCAGTAACTACATTTATGCCTTAGCATTTTTTCGTCTGTTGCAGTTAGACTGTACTGTGAATTTCCTCTGAATGCATGTCTAATTGTAGAACGACCCTCCCCTTTTTACTTCTATCCTGCATTTCATGTGTTACTATTCATTAAGTAAATCTTTTTCTGAGTCCTGCTTTTGTGCTTTTTTCAGCAGCTCTAAAAATGCTGTGCCTGATTCACCATTGCTTTCTGCCTTCATTTGTACCCTCAGCTGCTCTGCTTTTGTGTGAGTGACAAAGGTGCACAATAACCATGAATCAGGCCTTTTACAGATCCTCTCATTAACATTGGTACCATTTCTGCTTAAAAACACCAACAACCTTTGGCTGAGTTTATCGCTCATGAGCAAGGGGATGTCCTGAACATTGGGTACTGATTTGCGGGCCATTCTTTTTGTTCCTGTTTCTCTCATGAGACAGGACAATCCTAACACACACTGAAATGCATTTTAATGTTGCTATGTGGGGACTGGAGGAAGGATTGCTATGCATAACTTTGATGCTTGGCAGCTTCAAATTACTTTTTGTCCAAGGGTTCCCAAGAGACACTTGTCTCTTAACTTTCACTGTAGTGAGGTTTCTGACATTTGATTTTTACAAATCAGGAAACTGAAGGATTTAGTAGAAGCAAGCAAGTTGCCTTGGTCAAACTAGAAAAAAAACATCAATTTGGTTAAATCCTCATTCCCAGTGACAAAAGGCAAGGGTGCCAACCTAGAACACTATGTAACATCCATGTGATCAGTTCTTTTCCCTTCACCACTCCTACAATAAGTCTGAAATCCTGCCGTTGTGAATGTGTGTTCATAAGTCTAAAGAAGATGGATCATCCTTTAGTATTTAAGCAAAATACTCAAAATGGCTCTTTGGAAAAGAGGAAATAAGAAGTTAATTCGGGTTATATATTTTTGTGTTGTTTTTCCCCTTGGTACTTGGAAGTTTTTCCATGTCTTATATTTGATTATTCTGTTAAGAAAAAGAAAATTAAGTGTAGGGATCATCTTAAACTGTTTCAGAGCTAAAGGTACCTATGAAACATGACGTTTTTGCTACTACCTGGTTCTGAATGCATCCCAGATCAGAGGAGTACTGAACGAGGGTCTGACACTGCACCTCTAAAAGACATGCTAATGTTTTGGGGGAAGCACGGTATTGCTCACAAGCTGGTTAGATATTAACCAGTTCAGGCAATATCCCTTCTGTATATTACAGAGATAACTTCTGAGATCTTATTTCCTGTCTAGGCAATGCCTTAATCTGAAATGAGATCTCATTTGGGTAAATGGAGATGCTTGATTTGGAAAACTAATTTGGAAACGTGAGTTCCAGTTACCTCCACATTGCTTTTCCAGGATGAATAGAGAATTTACACTGCCACTGTGAATTATCCGCAGTAAGATTTCTAGTAATTTACAGGTTTCTCATGAAACTTTATTGGATGCTGAGTTTATTTACAGCAGAGAAAATCTGAAATAAATCTGCCAGAGTCAATTGTGTTAACCCAGGCTTGCATCAATATTAATAGAAACAAAACCTAAGAATATATTAAACATATTGAGAGTTTATATGATTTAGGAGTGTAAAATATTACAGTTACACTGTCTATATTTGTATTCAGTTTATAGCAGCCAGTAACACATACTCTTTGTTCAAGAGCTTTTCAGTGTGGATTTACATAGGTAATTTTATCTTAGGCTGTTTGGTATTTGACATAAATCCTTTATTTCTGGAGCAAACCAATAATATAGCTTTCTATTTTTGAAAAGGAGATTTAACCTTCATATTTGTGAATGAAAGCTGGAAATCCTGAGTCTAGAAAATCAAAAGCATGAATTATTTCTATGTAAAATCTCAGCTTTTCTCAGTGGGGGGAAAAAGGGGTTTATTTTCATTTAATCTTGCTCCTGTTTATTGAATGCTTGATGCTGATGAGGCAATGTGGGTGTACACATACATGTATGGAGGTGTGAATGTGCACTTTTTCTTACACATATACCTGAACTGGAGCATGTTGGTACCTTTCTGAAGCTCAGGAATGTTTTTCCAGGTGGTGTTTTTGGTAGATTAGTCACTGCCTAGTGCATGGAAAATAGGAATCATGATAATCTGGGGCCAGACATGGAGGTTTACTATTACCTGGGCAGGATTCTCACAACAGGGAGGGAGGGTTGTATTCCACCTAACAAGCTCACAGAAAGCAGAGAGACATACCAGGTGACACCAGCATGACCAGTGTGCCATTCACAAAGTATGCAGCTCCATAAATGCACTCAAACTTTTTTTTTTTTTTTTTTTTTTTGTTATTTCCTTTTTCTAGAACAAGCAAGTGAGTCAAACAAAGATCCGGGTGATCTCTACCATCGTCTTCATCTTGGCAGGCTGCATTGTCTTCGTGACCATTCCTGCATTTATCTTCAAATACATTGAGGGATGGACAGCCTTGGAGTCCATCTACTTTGTAGTTATTACTCTGACCACTATTGGCTTCGGTGACTTTGTAGCAGGTGAGCAGCTTTGAGCCAAGGTGCTGTGCACAAGGGCCCTGGCTCTTAGAATTTGTTTTCTGCTATAAATAGGAGGCTCTTCATAATGTGTTATATTCCAGTGAAATGATGCCAGGTGTTTCTGTTGGGATTGCTGTGCAGTAAGACACTAGGTTGATTTAAGATCCAGGTACCTTGCCGTTTGTAGATTGCTAGCCTTCACCAGTGTAGATAACAGGAGCCTGGAAAGTCCTGATTATCCTTTATTGTGCAATGAATTATGCAAAAGTCAAATTACTTTCCCATTGAATTAAATATTTGTATTGGTCCATTAGAGCTCAGTCTGAGGCTGACTGCAGAAGCAAGTAGCCCAAATGATGAATGAAGGAAGCTTTTACAAAGGAGGAATGAGCTGTAGGCCTGCAAAATTCTCTTGTCGGATGCAGTAGTGGGCAGCTACTACAGGAGCTGCAGCATTTCAAAACCTGCATTTTGTTTCCTAACCTTGGCAGAAATTTTGCCATTGAGGTTGCCCTGTTAAGAAAAACTCATGTAGGAGAGAAGGAGTAGCAGGATCTGTATCTCAGTGCTTGGAGGATGCTCTCCAAGATTAGAACAGTATTAGAAGGAGCTAAAAATATTGACCCATATACAATTTCCAAAGAGGGAATTGAGATAGTTGACTGGAGAGATGAGAGATACATTTTTTTCACACAACTGCTTTGCTAACAAAAAGGTGGTTAAAATAAGTGGATTTTTTCCCATCAGTGCATGACCTCTACTCCCCATTCCTGTTAGTGGTCCTAATTAAAGGCATTAAGTTGCCTGTGTTAAAAACACTCATGCTTCTTAGACTCTAGAAACTGAATGAGTTAAAAACATCAAATATAACTACAGGGATATATAAAATTGTCTTTGCTGAAGACTTGAAGACAAGTCTTTTTGTAGAGAAGACTCTAATCCTCCCTTTTTTATGACATAGCGGCATAGAAGGCATGAATTGCTGAGGAAAAAAAAGCCACTGAACAAAGAAAGGGCCAGATATGAAGAAAAAATGTTTTACGAGCGTTCAGTTACTTGTAGTGCTTGTATGAGCCCCGTCCGTTTTAACCACTTATATGTGTAGAGAAACTCACTGATATTCTTTGTGGTATCACAGCGTGAAATAAAAATAATTTACAATATTTTTCTTAAATGCTGTATTGTTTAATAATACAATAGTAAAAAAGCTCTGAATATTAAGTTGTTCTATATGCACATGATTAGGAGAATATAATCCACAGCTGGGGGGCTACTAACAAGCAGGATTTTTCAAAAATCAAATGGAAGATCCTGAATGAGAAAACTTCAGAGGTAATTTCATGATAAGAGTTTAAGGCAGGTGATCACCAGGAGATTTGGGGTTTATTGCTGGTTTTGAGAGAGATTTTCTGCCCCTTTTATTTTCTGTCACTTTAATCTCTCAGTATCTCTGTTTCTTCAACATCAAATCAAAAATACTATGTCTTAATGGTTAAAACAGCATCAATGGAGCTATGCTGGCATATTCCACCTAGAACAAATCCTGGCTCTTGGGAAACTGGAAGGTTTTTGTACTACTGTTGGAAATAAAATTGGATGGAGCCTGAAAAAACAGAGTATCTGATAGGCTGAAAAAAGTGGTCTCATACTTTCTCAGTCACCTGATCACTCTGCAAGATAGATCTAGACAATCTGTTTCCTAGTGAGCTTCCTCAGGGACACATATGATCAGAAGAGGCTTCTTGTACCATAGCAACAGCAGTCCCTACCTCCCATTGTTTCAGGCTCTTAAAGACTGGAAAAAAAGAGTGTGATTCGTGCAGTCTGTGGGGAGAGATTAACATCAAAACCAATATTTGGCCAACTCTCAAATGTCTGACCTTCCATGGGGGTGTTCAAACACTGTAACTACACTCACATTGAGTCTTGATAAAATTAAAGTCATAGAAATGTCTCAGATTGCAAAAAGCAAAGGGGAAAATGCTGAACTGTGTTGTCTGGTGATTTTAACAGGCGGAAACCCTAAAATCTCTCTGCAGTCATACAGATGTATAGGTGTCTAGCTCTTGTCTAACACATCCCTCTGAATGATACCCAAGCAGACTGTGTAGACTTATTTTCAGAGCTAATGCATGGTTGGCTTCCTGTCAGACACACTGATTTGGAAGACAAAGCTATTTTTCTTTCTTCTGCACAAAGGTCTCTCAATCCTGCAGCTAAACCAAAAAGTTCTGGAAACTCTTCAACCAAAGGCGATCGATCTGTAAATTTTCTCAACTATGAAGCTGCAGGCAGTTCAGAATAAGGAAGACTAGCTGTACTAAACCTTTCTCTTGGATATGTGTTTGTGCTGTCACAAGTATTATCAAAACAGAATTTTAGACTTGCTTCAGCATACAAGCAATACAAAGGAAAGTGTTTACTAGGAACTCTGGCAGGACACATAGCAGCTAGACGATAGGTAACTTTGAAGACTTTTAAATTAAAATAGACTGTGTTCCTCCTATCTGACTGGCTTCTTGTCTTGTTATTAGAACTACCGTGGTGTTGACCAGAGTTAAGAAATACTTTTAGGCATTTCTCAGAATTGCAGATATTTTGCAAGAATTTTGTAATAAAATCTCATGATTTGTAAGCATCAGTATATGCTTATTTCAGGAGGAAATGTTGACATCAAATACATGGAGTGGTATAAACCCTTAGTGTGGTTCTGGATCCTTGTTGGCCTTGCGTACTTTGCTGCTGTTCTGAGTATGATTGGAGACTGGTTAAGAGTCATATCCAAGAAGACACAAGAAGAGGTATGATTAGTAATTTCTCAGTGGTTTGTCATTTTACAAGAGAGCTTTACGTGCCTGATTTCTGCTTGTCTAAATAAGGATGCTCCTCTGCATGACCAATGCTCAATATTCCCTGGGGTTTACTTCACTGTCTGCCTTTGGTATACAGCTAGCTCTGAACTTTAGCTCCTTCACAAAGGAAGGGAAGAAAACAACTCAAGCAACCAAGGTTGTTACACCCCTATCAGTACTCAAAAATACACAGAACACATCAGTAGGGTTGCAAGTATGGAATGAGAGGCCAGTCGTTACTCTGAAACTAGCTATTAAATTGTGCTAAAAATTTCAGTGTTCTTTCCTTAAAAAGTAAGAGATTTTCCTGTCTTTTCCTATGCCAGGGAATATGGTTCTGAATAAAAGTTTAAATTCAGGCTCCTAACTATGTACTGTGTTTTTAAAAATTGAAGAAACTGAGCAGTCAGCATCAAGGAGAGCATGATTAAATTCACTCAGAACAGGTCCTCCATGATTCAAAGAGGGTACTGCTTATGCTTCACTAAAATAAGTGGGGAAAATAGGAGGGCAATTGTCATGACTCTAGAGCTGAAGCCTGTGGTGGAGGATGTTAGCAATATAATTTCAAATTTTAAGGCAGTCTCCTCCTGCATTACTAGCAAAGCTTACCCGGCAGGGTTAACAAAAAGCAGGCAAAGTTTGGCAGGGGAGTAGTGCTGTTTCTAATTTTTGAAGGCATCTGCACCACCCAAGGCCTGGTGCATCCCCCATGTAGCTCCATTAATCAAGGGCACTGCAGAGACTTCGGCTGTTACGTTGATCATCATCAGGCACCTACGGCTGGGAATCTGATCACCCACATGGATGGTAGATGCCTTCTGCCACAGTGCTAAATGGAGGCCTGCACATCTGGCCTGCGGAACCAAAGATGACTCCTTGTGGGTTATTGGATGCAAAAACTTCTGGCTGCAGCAGCACAAGCAAACCATTGACCATGGTGGGCTCCTGCAGACACTGTACTCCTGAATCTGTTCTACTTTAGCTGAACTTTGAAAAAGGCTTGTTTTAACTGAAATATTTCTTGGTAATTTATCACAATTTTTTCTCATTTTGGAAGGAATATTTATTCAGTACACTGTCATTTGGTGCTTTATTCTTAGCCATTATTCCAGTCTCCAGTGCAAAAGAGTAAAACAGAGAAAGACAGTAGGACATTCAAGGATATGCTCATAGTGCCCACACAGAATGTGTGTGGAAAACTCCTCCAGAAGGCTTGAGAGTGTGGTATTTGGACAAAAGCTGTGCAGTGGGAACCTCCATGAAAGACAGCTACAGTTGTCCCTGAGAATGAATCCTAGACTGGAGAAGACAGAGGGCCACTTGAAATTATCTAATGAGTGTTTTCAACATTAACTGCTCTGTGACTCTGTGGCCCTGAACACAACCTTCAGTGGGTCTAAACAGCTGCATCCATGAGCAGTACAGGAAAACACATTACTGTACTGCTGCACTGGTTGTTGTGCTGTTTTGATGCATATTGGTTTAACTATATGTGATTAACTTTGCCCACTCTTGACCATCTACTGCTGACATTCTAAGTCAGGAGTTTTGTTCTTAACCGAGGGTGGATTAGCATGAATGTGTCCCATGATATAACATGGCTATAAAATGTGTGGGGTGGCAAAGTGGCACAGGCAGATGAGTTCTATGTCACATTAACCATCAGTTGGTATGTTTAGAGTTTGCCCAGTGCAAACATTTTGCTACTGAAGTTTGGGTCCAAGTGGATGTAGTGAAGATGGGATCACTTCCCAGTTTCGTGCCAGAGGAAAAAATGCTTGTGCTGTTGTTCTACAGGAAATATTTTGCCTTTTTTTTTTTTTAATGAATTTCTCTTTCTTCATGTTGTAAAGGTTGGAGAAATAAAAGCCCATGCAGCAGAGTGGAAAGCAAATGTGACAGCTGAGTTCAGAGAGACGCGGAGACGGCTCAGCGTGGAGATCCATGACAAACTTCAACGGGCAGCCACCATCCGGAGCATGGAGCGCAGGCGCCTGGGCCTGGAGCAGCGAGCGCACTCCTTAGACATGCTCTCTCCAGAGAAGCGCTCTGTCTTTGCCACCTTGGAAACAGGACGCTTCAAGGCCTCCTCTCAGGACAGCATCAACAACAGGCCCAACAACCTGCGCCTTAAAGGACCAGATAAGCTCAACAAGCATGGGCAGGGGGCATCCGAGGACAACATCATTAACAAGTTTGGATCATCTGCCAAGATGACCAAAAGGAAAAACAAAGACCTCAAAAAGACCATGCCTGAGGATATGCATAAAATTTATGAGACCTTCAGAAACTATTCCTTGGATGAAGAAAAAAAAGGAAGAGGAGACAGAGAAGATGTGTAATTCCAAAAACTCTTCTAGCACTGCCGTCCTGACCAACTGCATTCAGCAGCACTCAGACCTGGAAAATGGAGTGATTCCCAATGAAGCCAAAGAAAGGGAGGATAAAAACAAAATGCAACTTTAAGGCAGAAGTTAAATGTAAAAGATGCTTGACTTGAATTAACAATGTTGGTGTTTTATATACGTATATATTGAGACACGTGCCTTATACAGACTCCTTATTCAGTCTGAATTACATAGCATCGAAGAATATTTCACTGTGCCATAAAGACTCAAGCTTGCTCTGCCAAAACAAATCAGGAACACAGCACTGCAGGACGGCAACAGAAAGCTACGCACATGGAAATTTCAGCCTGTATAAGATTACCAGGGCAAGACACAAAGGAAGGGATTGAACCATGGCAGTATCACCAGAGTGCTCCTACCATGGTGTGATGTTAGACAAAGGGCAGCTATGCAAGAAGAGCCTATGAAAAGGATGAAAATGAGTGTATCTTTGTAATGGAGTATGCATCCATAAAGCCTTCCCCTGGTGATTAAAAAGAGGAGAAATTATTGGAGTGAACTAGAAACTTTCAGTAAGGCTTAGTTTACGTTTTGGCACGTGATCCAAGCTAGATTTCTTTTCCCCTATTTTTGAGTCAGATGCATTACCTTTCTAAATTCCAAAAGAATGTCCATGGACACAGCCAGCAGCTGGGTGCTGGCTTGAAAAATCAACACAGACATAAGTAAGGGTTGGATTGCTCTTTTCATTAAAAAAAAAAAAAAAGAAAAAAAAAAGAAAAAACTGTGGGTATTTATCTTAAGCAGTGAAAAAAAAAAAGAAAAAAGAAAAGAAACAAATGTAATTTTTTTCTCATGTAGGAAAATTCAATGTAAAGTCACAGCAAGAAAGTGCATATGAATAAAACACAACATCTCATGCTATGTTGTTTAAAAGCAGAGAAACATCAATTTAATGATAATTTGGCTAGATGTATAAAACAATGGGCCAACTCTTTTTTCTGAAGAATTTCTCAGTCACACTTTCCCCCACTGATAAAAGCCCTTCTCTTTTAAGGCTGTAAGACTATAAGGACAGAAGGGAAGCTATAGCTTTTGCATGTCAGCAAACTGCTGTTCTCTAGCTGAATCTGAATTTTTAAAAATAGACATAAGAGTATATATGTGATTCAGATGAGGGCCCGGGCTACCACAGAATCTCAGGGCTCTCTGCCCCCTTTTGCTGGGTTTGTTTTAGACATAAGCTGCTGTCATAATCTCAGAAGAAAAAAAAAGAAGAAAAAAGAAATTTAGGAAAAAAAATTAAGAAAAATATGGTGGTAATCTTTTAAGTGCTTATAGCTTTAAGTGCCATTAATGCTGTCATATTTTGTAACTTTTTAAACAAGTATTTTGAATTATTTGGTTTGTTTTCTTTCAGATACTATCTTTGACATTAGCTATCCCTTTTATTGATAAAAACGAAACATGAGCTCTCTGCATTTCTAGACTAAAGTGAAGTGTAACTAAACTGTGGGGCATTTTTAAAAAATTTTTTGTGCTGTCTGGGCATACAGATGTAAAAAACAGAATTGTGTCTAGACTTCACAGTAAATATTCAAAGAAAAGGATGCAAAATAATTAATGGGAATTGCAAAACATACTAAATTTTTTGTAGCATCAGCCTGTGGGCTACTGGGTGGGCCATTGCAGGCAGAAGATTTTGCATGCTGGAAATGAGATTCACATGATTGTACCAGCAGTGCTTTCCCTGTGCTTTCACAAAATCCTAAATATTCCTGCAATTCAAACTGTAGGCTTATAGGTAAGGTAAGCATGGATGTTGATTGCAGAGACTCTTGCAAGCTAGTCAGACATACAGACATTCACAGGTCATGCAGACACAGACTGTTGGAATGCATGCTGATGTCTACATACACTAAAGTGCACATGTCATTCTGTGGTAGTTTCTGAGATTTTGTGCACAATGAGCCAACTCAAAATCCAACTGGCCACCAGAATACATGACTGCCATGGCTGTGAATGCAAGCATGGCAATGGAATGCAAATTTTGAGTATACATATTTGCATATCTCTGCTGGATTTGCAGGAGTGAGCCAAATTTCACTAGTGCAGAGGAGGAAAGAAGTTTTTAGTTTGTTCTGTCAGCTGGTTCACTTCTCTTGAAATGTCTTATCATCTTTCTAATTTCATTTTCTGTCTAAAAATCAAGGATGAAAAAGCAATGGTTGAAAAATTTCCAGTCATTTGGGATTGCTCTAACTCCATAAGATGTCCAACAGAAATTGAATTCTGCTTACTTCATCTCTTAAGGTGCAGGGCTGCACTCTGGCTGTACCTTACCAGAGGCAGGGCAGTAAGCCCAGTCCCTGGGGAAGGTTGCCTTTGACTCAAGAACTGCTGTGGCTTCTGGGGACTTTTGTGCCAGGCCGCCCTGTGCTTGGCTTCTCAAACATGCAGATGGCAGCTTGTGACCATCCTCAGATCCCATCCTCCTCAAGCCACAGGCAGACACCAGCACAGTGCAAGTCTCCTCAAGCATTGGAGTTCTTTAGCCTGCCTGTTACTGCTGGTTTTGGGCAGGCTTTGAGTGCCACATATGAGCAAATCTTCTGAAGTCTCATCCATGAGCATCACTAATTCTGTAGTGCCAGGAGGATGAAGCATATTTGGATGTACTAAGGCTGTTCATATATGTTTTACTGGTAGGAGGTTAGAAGTCAAAGCTACAATTTAGATTTGGATTTGAATTCCAGAAAGGATTCAGAAGTGCTCAGACATATTATTTGGGTCTGATAATTAAAGTAATGCCTTGTTACATCGTCCTGCACTTTGCATCTATGAAGGATCTGACACCCAAAAGCATCTCATCTGACTCTAAAAGCATGCAATACATTCAGTTTGTGCAAATAATTCTCCTTGGTTACCAAATGCCAAGATCAGCATCATGTATGCAGTGTTTTCTGTTCCTCAAATGAGTTCTTCTCACAAGAAATGCTTGACTGCAATAGAACAGTTCTGCATAGTCACACAGACATCTGTAAGGATATGGGAGATACATTTTCTGTATGTGAAATACAAGGCTTAGTCATAGCCAGGGCACTTCTGCTGATTAGGTTCAGGGAAAGTGAAGTCTGTCTTGTAGGACTTGTCTATGTGAGCAGGGAGTTGGCAAATCGTGGAAAACAGGTCAACGTGGACAAGTGATTGAGGAGGCAAAATTTGTTGGGCAAATTCAGAACTGTTTGCTCTGATTCAAGAGAAGGACCATGACATCTTGGCAGGGTTTTAATCTTAATTTTCTGAGTTCTCAGTCTGTTCCCTGTCCAGATTCTAGGTGATGGTGCATGTGTCTCATTCTAGTTTCTGGGTGGCCACGCCATGCCCCTGGCTGACATTTTATCAGCTGTTTTTTCAGCATCCCCTGGTTTGGGATATAGTAGTTCAGGGACAAAAGGTGATGCTCAACATTTCTATGTCTTTGAAACTTTCTGAGAAAGATGCCAGGCTGATACAGGAGTAAATATTTTCTTCTAGATGATTGCTTGTTAAATACCTCAATATACATAATTTTTACTATAATATGGGAAGTGCAAATGGTGTATTTCGTAGGGGCCAGACAGAAACATCTTGACACCTAAAATGACATTCTAATGAATGAAATTGCTTTTCCCCTTTTAAAGGGCATCCCTTGGTTTTAAATGTCTGCAACAGCTTGAGAGAGAATCTCAGCTCAAACATCAAGTGTTTTTATGGCTAAAATTCTCATCCTCTGGCATTTAGTTATACCTATAAAAAACTTGTCATGTTATTTCTAGTGAGGCTGTTCCACCATTATAGAAAGTTTTAGCAAAAGTAGTCTGAACCATATCCAAAACTTCTTTCTCTAAATTAAGCCCTTTCTCAGCAGCCTGAAAATAAGAAGTCAAACAAAAGGGTGGGTTACTGACTTTAACTCTTGGATCCTGCCCTGCGACTTGACATGGGAATTGAGACCTGAAAGGACAAAGGAAACATGGATTTTCTGTAGCTGCAGCCCTCACACATAGACGATGACTCAGCTGCTGTATTCCTACAGCTTTCAGCTCTGCAGTCCCACTTTCCCCTGTCTTGTGCAGGAGAAGTCTGTTATGCCACTTTGGAGGTCCTCCTGAACCATTAACCATTATAACCATCTCTGAACTTGTGCAGATACTGGTTTTCAAAAGATTTGTAACTTCATCCATGTGGCAGTCAGCAAATTTCATTACCACTTAATAGGGAACATTTTTTTCTAATAAATCTTAGAAATAATAGTAAATATAATAGAACCCCTCCAGTGATTTATATTCATGAAACCTGATTTTGATTGTTGCCATGAAATTATAAGTCATCCAAGCTTCTGCTGCCTGGCTTTATGATGTCTCTAGTACCAGCTTGCTTCCTCCAAAGCCATTAATGGACTATGTCAGAGACTTTCTGCAAAAATCTCTAACCCATAATAAATGAAATTATATCCAAGTTCAGGTTGTTAAAAACCATGTCCTTAAAAACCCTGCATTTTTCTGAAGTATTTGTATTTATGCTGTACACGGGCCATTTGTTTGCCAGCTTTGGTTTTCTCAGGGGTTTATTTGTGTTGTCAGGTTGCATGATGTCTGGTACTCTCACTTTTCCCTTTGTCCACGAGAAATAAATTACAGGCAAAGACAAAGCATCATGTTATGTTGTGTACTTACCAAGAGCAAGAAGTCTCCGACTAAACAGATTTGAAAGGTGACTGGGGACTGCTTCAGCCCTCCCTGTACATTTCCTTGTTCTGAGCTATGTTTTGTCTAATCTAATGCCAAAATCAGCCCCTGTAAGTCTGTGCAGTAAAGTGAAGCTAACTTGTTATTTTTAAGCTTTTTATAGCAAAGGCCTGCTGTTTTAACTTATCTCTACTGTGCAATTTATACTTACTAGAATGGCATTATATCAATACTAAATAAAAATAAGCTCAGCTTCAGAAGGAATTCCCTAGGCATTTAAACATCAATGAAAACACAAGGCAAATCAACACAAATCTGTGGAACTCACATAAAGGCCTGTAGATTAATGTATGAAACTGGTTGGCTGAAACGTGTCAACAAAAAAAATGTAGATCTGAAAATTGCTTTGGGTTGCTGAAATTTTCCCAAGGTCCCCATCTCCTTAATACCATTGCTGAACTGGACTGGATTTTTTTCCTCCTGCCACTGCGACTGCATTAGATAACGTTGTTAGTCTCTGTTGTGCTGTTGAAATCACTGAGGAACTAGTTGCAAAACTTAATTTGGGCTTGTCCTGATGTAGGCAGTGCATAGTCTGTGAGCTGAGCTGGATCGTGCTGGGATGGGAAGGTCACTCGAAGGGCAGGTCTCATCTACCACCCTGGTGAGTTCCCAGGAACCAGCTGAAGAACAGCCCCATGCAAGCACCCCTCACACGGCACATGTAAATGGTTCTTACTGGTGGTGCCTCCCTGCTCCCTCATCTCTGATTACAAGTCACATCTGAGCTAAATCTTATCACCAGGAAATACCAGTGCTGCTGCTTTTGGGGGAAAGTGGACATTTCTATAGAATTTGGCCTTTCGAGGCAAAGAGGAACTGCTTTCCCTCACGGATCTTGAGAGCAAAGCAAAGGGAGGTGATACTTAGCATGTGAGAGAGAATACTTTTGTCTCCCAAATATACTCTATCCCCAAAGTCCTTTTTATTGTGAGAGCTGGATGCGTGAAGAGGAAAACTTGTGGTGCCTATTGTGAGATGTAAGCAAAACATGCCAGCTTTCAGCCTACCATTTAGCAGTTTCTCAGATCCTGGGATCATATTATAGCTTTAATTAGAAAAAGGCAGAGTTTGTGTCTAGATCATATCTTCCCAACAATTTAAATTTATTCAGAGAAGTGCATCAATGTAGTTTTAAAGTGATTTTTTTCCAAGTTCTAATGGAATTTGATCTGGACCTTGGACAGTACTGAGAAACCACTATTAGTTATTTTCAGCTTTGTGTTTGAAAAAGAACTATCTTAAAATTTGGGGAAACTTTTTTTTGGGATTCTTTTCTGCTGTTTTTGCCTGATCAACTTCAAATTATACTATAAACAATCAGTAAAACTACTTGCAAGGATGTTCTGTCTACTTTCTTGACTCTGTCCCTCTTTCACTCTCTCTCTAAGATTTAATGGTGCTTTAGAAAGACATTCTCAGACAAATGACCATTTCAAAAATGTCATTACCAGGGTGCAGAGCAGAATGTGCTTGTACCATCTTGATAAGTTTTGCTGCTATTGTCTTTATTATATGATGTAATGTTGTAAAAGATTGAAAAAAATTGCAACAAAGACCATCCAGGTGAAAACACTTTTCCTGTTGTTTCTTTTTTCTCTTTCTGTTCCTGTAATTAATCTTCCCTTTTTCATATCCCTAGAAGACTCTGCATTGCTAGTAATCTGACTTTTGCTGGACCTTTGTGCTTGTTTTTGCCCCTTCTACCTTTTCTCTGTGGTTGATGATCCAGATTTCCATATTTCCTGGGTGTTTAATTTGGGAAACTATGGTGCTGGGCTGGTTTCAAAAGAGAGACAAAAATTTCCAGCCATACCTCTACTCATACTGAGCCATTTCTGCATTTAGTGACCAGTCAAAAGGGAAGCAAGAAACAGAACTTTGAGGCGGCTCTGTCTCTCTTTCCTAGTTTCTTTCCATAGAAATTATTTGACAGGATGACTGGATGAAGTTACTAATGGAGAGAGGAGGCAAAGCTCTTTGACCTTGGGAAGAACAGACAAGGTTGGGGGTGTCTTTTATTGTGAATTCTTTTGTCTTTTCACAGCTTTTTTGGTGCTTTCGTGTTGGCTACTTTCTACGTGAAGCCTCAGATTCCCTCACTGCCTTCTTTTTCCTTTAGCTTGGGAAACTGCAGCACAGACCAGTGCACTCACTGAGGGTGCAAACTCTTGAACTATGGTTCCTTTTGTCAGTACATGGGGGTGATAAAAAATTCCAGTAAGCATGGTTCATTGTTCTGCAGAGTGTGGATAGAGATCCCTCATGGCTGAGCCATTGCTTGGCTTTGAGGGAAAAAAAAAGGAAAAACCTTTCTCTGAATGGAGCAAAATAATCTACTGTGTTTTTGTGCTACTTTTTATATGCTGTTTATGCCACACAGCCCATACTGATTCTTGATACTTGACGTGCATTAACTGTGCAAGTGAAGACCTATTTTTCCAAAGCACACCTCCATCTGCAGAATTATCTTTCTTTATGAGCATGAGTCTCTTAATTGGACCTACTTTAGCTACTCTGCAACACTTTTATTTTTAATAGAGAAGCAGTTATTTGCATTCTGTAGTGTATGCACATTCTGCTTGTTCACTTGATTTCCAGGGCCAGACTTTATCAAGCTACAGCTGATTGCTCTTTGTGACCTATTGCCTGCGATATACAGATGGTACTTACATTTCTGGAGTCTGCCAGCAAGTTGACCTATTTAGTAAACTGACCCAAGTCATTGTTCCTAGAGGTGATTGAGCAAGACAAAGAAAAAAACCCAACAAACCAGCAAAAAGCAAGGAGTGGATGTGTGACAAATTGTGAAATACTTTTTTTCTCCAAAATCTGTATGCAGGATGCTGAGGGTTGCACTAAGATTCTTGCTGAAAAATTATTTTCTCGGTACAGTCTGCTGTTCTGCATAACACCAACCATTTTTGAAACAAAATGTTACACTGTAGAAAACCAACTGAAGTTGCTTTAGAAACAATAAATTAGTGTATAATAATTAACATACTAAAAGTGAATAGCTCAGGAAGGAGTATCCCATAGAGACTTCACAGTCCATTTTTTGGCCTGGCAGTTGTCACTGTTTTCCAGCAAAGCTTTAGATTGTTTCCATGGGGGACCCTGGAGACTTCCCCCACTCTAGGAGACTTCCTCTGGGTGATCCCTTCCTTTCATTCTGGCACAAGGTGCTGATGTTTTTCTTGATGGAACTCTTTTGACAGTGCCATTTCTGAGGCAGAACAATGTAAATGTCATTACTGAACCCAATTTAAACAGGATGGATGGACACCATAGGTTTCTGGAAGCAATTAGCTAAAAGGACCTGTGCCACTATTTCCTTCTAAGTACAATTATCTGACTGGGAGGAATGAAGCAGTAAATTAAGATTGTATTACATTCCAGAGCGTGTGGTGACTGTGAATCTTGGTTGTGCATATGAAGAAGTTGTTTAAAATATCCGCTCCACTACATTGAATCACAATGTGCCAAACACATTGATTGGTGGGGGTCCAAAACGGTGGTCCTTCTCTCTCACTTACAACCATGAGAATCACTTTAAAAAGAGAAGAGTGTAAACTGAGCAACACAGTTCTACCTGTCAGCAGAAATCTGAATGTTTCTTGAGGTGAACAATTGACTTTCATGTGCAGCCTAAAGCGGGGAAAAATACGACTGTTGCAAATTTCTGGGGGGGAAAAAAGTCAAAAACCCACCACACCAAAACATAACAACAAAAACCCGCTTCCCCCAATCCCAAAAAACAGCCACCATAGACCAAAAGCTTTTCCCTACGCCACTATCTCATTGAACATATCTGGATTTCTATGCATTTCAAGGTTTTGCAGGTGGCATCAATGAAAATTAAGATATGCACACTGCATTTTGCTCTTGTTAACCTTTCAGAGCTAATCCAGTGAGGAGAAAGTAATTTTCCTGTTAATCCCTTGCCTGCACTATGCACAGATCTAACAGTTGCAGGTTCATTACTTCCCCCTTGCATGAATATGTGGGCAGAAAAAGAGACAAAGAAAATTCCACAAAGGACACAGTTTGTGCCTACAAATCTCTTCTTCCCACAAGGATTTGTGGGAAAGAAATACCCAATGTGTTCCAGATCACAAGCTGTGAATGCAATGATTGAAAAAGAAACAAAACAGCACATAAACGGAGGCTGTTTTGCAGAGTCATTAAATACAGACAGGAACCTCATGAGATCATTTTTATGATGTCATATTACAGACCTGGGAATGACTTTTAAGATGTTGCAGCAGGAAAAACAAGAGCCCTGGCAATCAGTGTCACATCAGTTGAAGTGTGTGGAGAGGCTGGAGCCAGGCTAATCGATAACTCCTCCACAGTGAATAGAGCAGCAGGCGTTTGAGGGATTAAGTACAAACAAAGGATGATGCATGTTTTGTAACAAGGGAAATAGGCACTATCTGAGTAACAACAAGATTTCAGGTGTGCCTTAGGTGCCGAAAGATACAAGTTGTGCTGTCAGATTTACACCAAAGTGTTTAATCCTTCAGCTGGGGGCATCTGAAAGACAGCAGCCTACTCGAGTGTTTAGCCCAGACTCTCTCCTAGAGCAAGTCCATCTTGCAGGGAATCCATGCTGTGCTGTGAAGCCAATTATATTCTTTTATTTCCATTTCTCATTCTGATGTTGCTCAATTTGACAAACTAAACATACTGTGTCAAGCTAGGAAAAAAACAAACCAACTAAATACAAAATAGCAACAAATACCCCTTTGTAGGCTGCAATTGTCACGTTTTTCCTCTTGGATTCCTTCAGCACAGCTGCCTGCTGAGAATGATTTATAACAGCATTGATAATGTGTTTAGAAACAGCTAGTCTTGCTGTTTGAAGAAAGGTGTATGACTTCATTTCTCATGAGAAGGAAAAGAGGAGGAATCTCCCTGAAATCTGGGCTTGTCTTAAACAGGAAAATAAAATTTTTATTATCTCATCCTGTAGCTATGATTTCCTTTTTAGCAGGAAGTTACTTTATATTTCACAGCTTAACAAGAGCTTTAAATGAATAATTGCATTTCTGCTTTGGATTGCTTAAGTTTCCTGCCTTGCTAAGCGTGCACTGATCTATGAAAACAGGTGGCTTCCTCTCTGTGGGATGGACCTCCCTCCCTCAGGCTGAGTACTAATAAATTAGCCCTGCCCACTCGCAATCCTGTGTGAAGCAATCCGAGCTCGTTAGCTCTTATTTGGCAGTTCCCAAGCAAGCCAATTTAATGCAACAGGAAAAGAGATTCAGGCTGTGCTTGGCAATTTCTTTTGCCCATCATTATTCACACATCCCTGCCTGGGTCTCTGAGTCCTGATTGTCTGTTCCTGACTCACACCCACAGCAAGAGGCCCACCTACAGTAAATTTAATCTGAGGTCTCTGTAAAATAGTTGCTGATGTGTGTTTTTTCATGTGTAAGGTCAAGATGTGAAAGCCAAGAAAACTGAGATACTTTTTTTCATTGTAACAAAAATACTGTTATATGTTGACTGGTACTAGGAGTAGTTTTCCAGAGAAGCAAATTCTGCTAATAATAAAATTTAGGTTTTTAAAAAAAATTTATTTTAAGAAAGTAAAATAGGAACAGATTGGATTAAGGGATACTGTGTTTGGATCAGAGTTGAAATAGCATTTGATTAAACATCAGGTGCAAAATTGCACCAGGCTAGCAGAACACTATAGCAAACCTGGGCTAAGGACAGACTGGAAAAGAGATGAAATCTTGGTAAAACTGGAGCTCAGAATTACTGATTTTCAGCTCAAAGATAAACTCTAGAAGACAAAAAAAAAAGGCCATTTGAGGGTCAAACCAAAATGAAGTAATATCTTCCCAGTGAAATACAAAAGCAGTAAAAAAACCCCAGTTAAATTCAACTGGAATTAACTGTCTTTTCAATCTGAATGAAAATGTCACATTTCCATTTAAAACAAACTTTTCCCTGAAAGTTAAAGGAGCCATCTATTACTTCAAATTACAAAAAAAAATCTGGCTTTCAAAGGGAAAAAACCACTTTTCTCTCTTTTTTGTCTCTTTTTTTCTTTCAGATGAATAATCAACATTATTCAACTGAATCTGGTTTGTCAACCCAAATGAGAAAAGTCAGATGGTTTAGCCAGCAGGAGGCATATATGGTTCAAGTAGGAGCAGGCTGCTTCTCTCCTGTTATACAGTAAATGTCTGAGCAGCTCTGAAGCCTGCTCTGACCAGTGTGCATTGAATGCAATCACTACAAAAAACAAGCTCATGTTTTGGAAACATAAACTTTTCCCATTAGGAGTTTAATGTAATGAACCAATGTTCAGTCGAGCAGCCAATGCTTAGGTTAGGGCATATATGAACTCTTGATCATATAAATTATTCTGGTAGCATAGTAAATTCTACCTGATTATTAATTTAAATTCTAAACAGAGGATGTTTTCTTCTTTCTTGAGGTACTTGTTTCAGCTTCATATTTAATGTATTGTGTTGTATTTTTAAAGTCACAGAATTTCCATGAAGCACTAAGAAGACAGGAGAATGTGAAGTGCAGAAAAAATTGTAGTGTTGTTAGTGATATGATGATTAATATTTACTTACTTTTTTTCCAGTGGAACACTTCCTTGCCAGATCTCATGTGCTAGGAAAAAAATTTAATAATTGTCACAAATACTTAGGAAATATCATTATTCCTACTTTATAGCATAGGAAATTAATTAGACAATTCAAGTTACACAAAAACCTGTGTCTGAGCAAGGGTTTTAACTCTGACTTGTTATTATTTGCTCTAGTAGCTGACCAGCCATGCTTTCATGGCTATACCATGGTTCAGGTACAGCTTTTCCTATAAATAAAGTGCTGGATTAAGCTTTGAGAGTATTCCATGTACTATTTTTTTTTTTTTTTTACATTAATTGCTAAATTGTAGTCAGGCTTTCACAAAACTGGTAGGTACCAGAATTAAGATTGTCTGTGCACCTTAATTCCTCTTATGTCTGCTTTGTGGGGCAATCTTTGATTTACATCATCCCATGCTTATGAATTTTCTGTCTCATGTCTTGTGTTCTGATCAGTTATCAAGTATTTAATCTGTTCCTTCATGTTCACTGTATAAACCCTGGCCTTATTTACTGAAAGCTGTTCCACCCACACTCTGTAGATTGATCTTTTCTCATGTGCTTCTTGGTAGTGTTAATCACTAGCACATCTGGAATGATTCACAAGCACTGACAACCCTTTTGGGATGCTGCAGGGAGGCAAGGCAGTGGTATTCCTCCACTTGAACAGAGAGCAGAATGAAGGACAAAATGCATCTTTCCATTAACCCAACGGGCTCTGTCTGAGGAGTTTGGAACCTGAGATTTTACTCTAGTACCATGTAGCACCTTGGGATATAACAGCCCAAGGGGTAAATGCCCAGGAAATTAGGATGAAAGGGATTCTGATCACCTTAGAAAATATTGGTTATATTGTTCAACATTTCCAAGGAGAGACAGAAGGAAGAATGCAGTTTTCTATAATGGCACTTAATTTCCTAAACCAAGAGACCACTTGTATTTTCTGTGTCAGAGATTTTAAGAAATACCACATTTTGGAAGGATACCAGTGTGGTCATTATATTCCAAGCAAAATGCTTGAGGAATGACACTTGAGACTTACTCTTTCCTTCATTCTACACACCAGCTAGTTTTAGGTAAGGCATTAAAAACGTTTGATATTATTGCACCAGCCTATTAGATGGCAAAGGAATACTGGATTTATCCAAAGGATACTGGATTTATCCTGAAGTCCTTTTCCAATTTCTGAAAAGATCATCAGATAAAAAGTCCTGCATATCTTGACCCATGTTGGAGCAATTGGAAAAGAGGAGTATCAGTGCATGAAGATACTAATCCATCTGTAGAAAGGAAATACAGCATAGAGAGTTTAAGAAAAACAGTAGCATAATGGAAATATTTCCTGGTAAGAAAGTGAAGTTTTGGAGATGTATTATGAATATCCAGCATTTCTGTGCCCTGGCTGCATTGCATACTGCTGCTTTGTTTTCAGGCTGTGGGGAAAAGTGAAGGGTACATAGATAAGACCATGGATGTCTCAGAAAATATTTCATGTGTGCAGTTAAATTTAAATTCTTGTATAATATATTAAATTTGCAGTAGATAGTGTATGGAATGCAAAAAACTTCACAAACCTATCATGTTTTGTAGTTAATCAAAATTAAAAAAAAAAAGAAAAGGGCAATTTTCCAGTCGAAGTATTCCAGAAAGTCAGGGGGTTCCAGGTTTCTAAAAGGACATTAAAGGGAGCACCTACATGTTTCCGTGAAAAGCGGACTTAGAAACAGCACTGTTTGCACTCCTCTTTCTTCAGGCAGAATTTTCATTTTGGCTTTGCATCTACAAGACACCATATTTTGGAGTTTTTTCACTTTAACATTTCACAAGTTGCTCATGGATTTTGAGTTACTCTTTGATCAATGGTGGAAATAATGGCTCAGTTTTGGAACTGCCTGTTGAACTGCCTTCAGCATAGTCAATGCACTGAGCCCTCACATTTCTTAACATTCTGTCCCCACTTCCATCAGTTAATGAGAAGAGAGTAGTTAGTGAGGGAGATCCTGAAATAGGACACTCCTCCAGAGAGTCCTACTGCACCAGCATCCAGTGTCTTTTTTTCCAAAAGTCTCTTTTTTTTTTTTTTCTCTGTTCTCTTTTCTCTTTTGTCCTGCCAAGTGCAATATTTTTTTCACTGCCTCTTCTTTCTTTCCTGAAGTCTTGCGAGCATCAGATGTTACCAATGCAGATATTACGAGTCCTTTCAACTGTGCCATCTGGTGAAGCTGACACTTAAAAGATGAGGGGTCTCTTGGTTTTGATGTGGTCGCTTGTTTTGGCAAAGGGAAAAGAATATGAACTTCTGGCAGAAGAAAGAATAATAGGAGGGTATGAGGAGTGCCCTCCTGACCCGGTCTGGCCTGTCAGGAGGTAGGGAATGAGCGGTTCAGTGCACCCAGTGCCTCTTCTGCTGCTTATGGAACAATCATGCAGCTAGTGGAGCCCCTCGTGTTTGTCTCCTGTGCTGTCCCTCTAGACACAGTTTAGAGTGTTCTGTGCAGTACATTTTGCTCTAAACTTGACACTTAAAGCTCTCCTGGAAGTCACTCCTGTGTACTAGACTTATCCACATCCATCTTCACCCTTCCCAGAGAAGTCCTTATGAGCATATACCCTCATGGAAACAGCTTTACTTTAAGCAGCAATCTCCTTTCCTTTTTCTCCTTTTGTTGTAGTTAGTTATAAGCTCAGGTGGACTTAACCCAATAACATTTCTTATTTTTCATTCTACAAAGGAAGAAAAAAATTGCATTGAAGTTCCAGGGAAAGTATCTTTCTTTTCCAAATCAAATCTCATCAGAGATTTTGGTAGGAACTGGATTAGGTTTGCACTTCAGTAATATGCATTAACAGCTTAAAAATGTGCAGTACATTTTGCTTTGAAATGGAGAATCTGTTGCTGGACCTCACTTGTTTATACTTCATTGTATTTCCTTCAAGTTGTTAATAGTTATTTCTAAATAGAGTGGCAGTCTGTGCTTTCTCTTCAGTGCATTTATTCTTCTATAGCTTGTGATTAGCTATTCTTTTGTTATATGACTGTTGGTTGGTTGGTCTGTTTGTTTTAAATGGCCCTAATAATGCCCCAGTTCATCCTCTGGCACCTCTGTATAAGATGTTAGTTTTTATAATGGCTCGGGCAGACTGTGGTCTTGAAGGCTTTGATCTGGAACATCATAGTTATTTCTTTATTTTAATATCTTGGTGAAGATCTGCTTATTAGAGGTCTATCAGCCTTAATAGGCTGTTATCTCTTCCAGCTGAACTTCCTGTGGTGGCTGAGCTACTCCATTATCTTAGTGAGGTCCAAGTGAAATACAGAAAAGCCTTAGTGCAGCTCCTTTTCCCTTGGTTGCATTAATTGTGCTGGACTAACAGGGACAAGAAGCAGAAGATATTTAGTTTTGGCACTGCTTTGGTATGGCTTGGAATACACACCACAAAATGGATAAATTCAAATACCAGTTTTATATAGCAACTTGTCAGAGTACAACCACACTATCCGCCTAATGTTTACCAGCTCCTTTAGAGACTGAGTATCTTTTGCATCAATTTAGCCCTCTCTAGGGCAAAAATATCATCCCCTAAAATGAAGAGGGCAGAACATTTAATGCTCATCTTGTAGCTTTTAAAGGTTTATTATAAATATTGTAACTGCAAGGATTCGGAATGAAAAAATAATTGCCTTTTTGCCCAGTGCAAAAATATCTCGGTTTGAAAACCTTTATTTCTGAATTCAGTAGTCTATTAATCATGGAACAGAAAGCTTTTCAAAGAGTTCTGATTTATGTTCCATAGATTTCTATACAGTAAATGTCTAGTTCAGTTTCAAATTGAGGAAGTGGCTTGGGCATAGTATTATCAAAGGACATTTCAATCCTTTATGAACAATGCGGAGGAAGCAGGGGAGTAAATCTGGAGTTTTACTTCTTATATAAGTCATTTAAATTTAATGTAAACATTTGTGGACCTCTGTGAGCAAAGAGGAATGGAGACACCATTCACCCTTAAATCCCATGAGGAAATATTCTGATTTGCAGCCATAAATTGCAGAGACATTGAAGCAGCATTTTCAAAGACCTCTTTATGCACTGCTTTTTCATGTTTAGCTGACGACTGAGCACAGCAGAGGCAGTGTGACACTTGTCAGGGACAGGGACTGGTCTTGGATACAATGGGGACTTCATTACAATATGGCAACATCTCTCAGAGGACCCTTGCTAATGGTGCTAGATAAATAGGGCTGTGCATGTCCAGTATCATAAATACATGTTATCATGCCATGCCACTTCAATGGGCTTATCTGTTTGTATATGCATCAAAGGGAGCAAAAAAATGTTTAACTTGCTTCAGTGAGCTGTAAGCAGAAAGAGAATAGATGAGAGCTGAGGGTTTGGAGCACACTGAATCATATCTCATTCAGGAAAACTTCTGAATTATTGATTACATTTTCCTTTCATTTTTTTCATTTTTTGAGTCACCACGTTTGTGTTAGCCAGACATAGTCTTCTGAGGTTATCTGCACTAATTTACAAGTGGCTTCTAACCATCATGCTAGCTCAAAGTGGGGTGTGCCCTTTATGTCTGAGATGGTCAGCAGCCAGGATGGAGTGATTAATGTGGATTTCTGCCTGTGCATAATGGCTTGACAACAATGCCTCCTTTCTGTTGTCTCCTAAGCAGGGGTAAAGGCAACAAAGACCTTTGCTTAATGAAAGGAATCAAATTCAAATATGTCATTTAGAGGTATTCACATCTGCCTCTTTCAAACAGACCCAGGAGGCTCCTGTCTCCCTCCCCCTCCCAGGACTTCATACATTTTTACTGAAGATTAACTTCAAAAAGGGCTTGTGTTGTTTCATCCAGAGGGTTGTACTGTCACTGTGCACATCACCCAGCAGGTGCTGACTTTCTGCCACGGAGACCAAAACATCCAGAAAGTGAGGTCTGAAGTCAGTAAGAAGCCAGGAGAGGGGATGAGCTCTCCAATTGAATATGGACCTGGCACAGCACCTGGGACCTGCTGTCCTTTGTGGCAATGCTATTGTGCATTCCAGATGCTTTGTGATAAACAGTTGCTTTTAGACAAACAAGGACATGACAAACCTGTTCTGCCCTCGATTGCTTAGGCTGTCTGGTACCCCCTTCACTCTTCAGTGGTGATGAGCTGTGGCTCTGAAGTGTGAAACTCCCCAGTACTGATGAAATAAATGCTGGGCTTCCTTCTAAGCTCAGGGGATCCACAGGAGAAAGAGAAGGAATTATCTCTGTGGAAGTGTCACTGGCCCTGTGTCCACCTAGACAGCTGAATGATTCCTGATGAGCCTGCAGATAATTCAGAGGACTCTGGAACCCATATGGCTTGGTCTTTTACTTACTTATTCTAATGCATTTCAGTCTTCACTGTACAGTAAATATAGAACAAGCAGATGGTAGGATAGCAGAATCTACTCCCTGAGGTGACATGAAAATTTTTACATGAATGTGCCCTTCCATGTGCTGGGATGGTTCTGGGCTTTATTGCCAACCCTTGGTGAGAGCAGTCTTGGGTGGCTACTGGGTGTTCCTCCTCTGGCCCACCTTGGGGTGGCAGCTGCTCCCCACCACAGGCTGTCCCCACCTGCCCTTTCCATGCTGTGTCCTCATGACTCCCACAATGAGAAGGGAGAGGATAACAGATGCTCTTCCAGCCACTTGAAAAATGCCTCTTCTAACAGTGTGGGGACAACCTCAGCCATTGCCCAAACACTCCAGAAGCACAGCAATGAAGTAATTGTTCCTTGGATCTTATATTTTAGGGCATTTAGTATATTTTACATAGAGCTATCATTTTAACATAGCTTTTCAACTATTCAGTTATCAGAGGAAAATCTCTAGCCAACACAGGTCAGATTATGTGGGTTTTTATACACAAATTTTTGACATTATTTCATGTTGTTTATGATCACCTTTCTTCTAAAGAAGCTCTTCGGAATTTCTTATTACCCCCCTTTATTGTTTTGTTGGGGTTTTTTTCTCAGATGAAACAAAGATAAAATTCCTTTTCTTATACTCTGAATTTTTTCTAGAGCCCAGCACCATTTATTCAAGAATTTCTTAGTTACTCAGCCCACCAGCTGATGAACAAAAGGCTTTTGCCTCAGGCTCCCAAGCCACCTCTGCATAGAATGTTCTGCTCCTCGCTCCTAATTACATCACAGCTAATTGCAGTGCTTGGTGCTGCATAAAGTGCAGCTGGGGAGAGCTGCCAGCTGATCCTGGGGAAGGTCACTGATCACACAGGGGTGTCTGGACAGAGATCCTGCTGGGGTTAGGAGAGGGAGCACTGCCAGGACATGCTTGTGGGCATCCTCGTGGGTAAAAACCCATTGTGCTGCTGACCTGTTTAATTCAGGGAGAGGGAGAGCCTTAGTGTCACAAGGCAGTATTGCCAAGGGTTTCTACTCCAGGGCAGGAAAGAAGTGAGAGCCTTTCTCAGGCATTTAGAGGAGTCTTCAAAGAGCAGACTGACTTGTGAATGATGAGCATCTATGAATTATTTGCCCCAGACTCAAAGGGCCTAGTGCACTTTAAGGTGTCCCGTCAAAGAAGATAACATACTGGGGGAGCAGAATTAGTGCTTAAAGCCACATGCTTTGTCTGCTGAAAACGATGAAGATTGAATTATTAAAAATTCTCAACTGGGAAATCCAACCCTCAATGTTCAGCTGAGGAGATTTAACTACTACCAAGCATCTCAGACCCACTGCAGCAGCACAGAGCATCCATGCCAGCTGTGGGTGTGTTGTTGCATTTGCTCTCCCCAAAGCTGCTGTGCCTGGATCAGCCTGGATGGTCCATCTGATACACTCCAGCCTAGTCAGGGTGCTCCTCCTTCAGTTTAGAGAGGAAGAGGAGAATGGCCTTGAGGAGAATCTCCCCATCCTCTGTGTTAGGAAGAGCTATGTGCTAGGGAATTAAACAAGCCAGTGGAAGGAACTGAGGATGTGAGATGGCTCTGACTGTGGGTGGTAAAAGTGCCCTGGACAGTTTTCAGCATAGCTATTTATAACAGTGATGTTACTGGTAGCAACAAAACCAATCCATCTCAACAAGAAAACAGAGACTTTTATTCACAACTTAGTAAATAAACACTAATTAAACTCTTCACTGTATTTCACCTAATGCACTGCTAGTCTTGCACCAAAATTCTGTACCAGAAATTTTGGGAGATAGGTTGAAAATCCCAGTGGTCTCACGTTGTTCTGTTTTTGAGCTACCACGGCTCCGTGCAGCGGGAAGCAAAGCTGTGCCTTTACCCTACTGTTCAGGATGAGTGCATGGAAATCACCCAAGCCACTGCTGCTCCACCCAGCACTTCATCCATGAGTGACAACACTACAGAAATGTCTCTACTTGAGAAAATCACCATTAATTGCTGTCGTATTCCCTGGGGAAACCATGTGGCTGAAACTGACTGAGAACTGGAGAACAACCAGATGGTAAATTACTAGGTTCTCTGGAGAGGGGAGCAGCTTCTCCGCCTGAGCATCCTGCCATATCGGGTTCCTATTTTGATAATCTTCACTCTCTGGTGTTTTTCAGGCTGTTCCGTGACTGAGATTAAGACAGAGCTACTGCATTCACCCCAAAGTGCAGTGAATGTAGTGGGATATGGGAGGGAGAACTGCTGTTCTCTCCTCTGCACTTTTCCCCCTCCTGCCACTCAGCATAGGGATTGCAAACAGAAGAAAACAGGGAACTCTGCACATTGCACAAACTGGGGCCATCAGACCCAAGGGGAGAAGACTGCTCACCTACTCAGTCTCTTGCCTGAGCATTGTCATAAATCCAAACACTTGAAATAAGCTTGGCAAGACCCAAGTGGTTAGTAAGGGTGTGTAGTCCTCAGAGGTTTAATCCAGGGAAAATAAACACTACAGAACGCTACCTGAGAAGCTAGTTGTTTATTTGGGAATCATGGCATTTAGAGCATTTTAGAAACGTGCTTTTGCTCTCCAAATGAAGTAAGAATATGGTCATGCTGGGCCAGACCAAGTGTCTCTCTTGGCTTCATGTCTCACTAAATTCTCTGTAGCATTTTATATGACAGTACCATGAGATACAGAGGTAGAAATAGAACATGAATCAAATCCCTCTCCTGCTTTCTGCTTCTCCTCTGCCTCCCTGTTTGAACACCCAGATAATATAGCTCCATGTGTTTTCTTCCCCACTGAGACATCCTGGCTGATTATTACTATTAGCAAGGCAGCCTCACTATACTTTTCTCCTCCTTGCTGCGTTTTAGCAAAGGTCACAAGTGTTAATAATTGAAGCAATCATTTATATTTCTACTTATCATCCAGATGGCCCACGGTGGTAGTGTAAAAAAACAATGGAAAGAAATTTAAAATAAATTAATTCCTTGCTGGATTTAACAAAGAAACATTTTTACTCTGCTACTGCAAGCAGCAGGAGCTGGAACTTTGTAAGATAACACAGTGATAGCAAACCTTTTAGTGTTAAAAATACATGGCAGAAAGGAATTTCAGGAGAGCTGTTGCAGCTTCATGATACCTAGCCCAGGCAATTAGGGGCAGACTTAAAAAATGAGGGTGAGGGCTCTGTTACAGATGCAGAGGACTCCAGTACATACACCAGCTAGTGCCAAGGAGAACAGCTCCAGCCCTGGAAATCTGCAGTGTGCTTGGCTTGCAAAGCTGTGTGGGAGTGCATGTGTCTGCAGTGTCCCTGTCCCTGCTCTTACCTGCGATGCCAGGAGAGAGCAGCAGGACACACATCCCTGCTGCCACGCACCTCTAGTCAGGTGTGTGGACATGCTCAGGCAGGTCCAAACCCATGTGTCTTCCACAAGGTTGTTATGAAGGTAAATTCTCTCATTCTTTATTTAAATCATGTATGGGATCAATTTTAATGTTTTGCTTTCCTCAGCCAGAATTTTATCAGGGATAGATGCATCTGGTTCCTTGGAAAGTGAAATAAATGATGAGAGGAGACAAATATGCTGCTCTGTGGAAATTGCTTCCCTGTGGGAAGTTGTCTCTGCTTGGAATGATCCCATCTGAAGCCAGATAATGCAAAAAACATAACATGTGCTTGAAATCTCAGCCTTCATCACAATAGACTGTCATAAGTATCTAAAATTACAGTTTCATTCTTTATGTTAGGTGTTGGCCAGACTCTAAAGGACCTGCCTGCTCTGCAGACTCCAGCCTGAAAAGCCTGCAGTGGCCCAATGACAATCCTCAGAGCTGTGCATTAAGCATGGCACAGGGTAAACCTCCATCCAATTCCTTGCCTTGCCACAACTTTGTTTACTTTACTTTTTAATGGCTTAAAAATTCATAAGTCTTAAAAATTCATAATTCTCAAAAAATCAATAATGGGCAGGTGAATTCTGCTTTAATATGATCATTACAAAGAAGGAAATATTATTTGTATTTGGTTTTAGTTTAAGTCACTTAAGAAAAAAACCTCATGCTTGAAGTTGCATACATATCACGGATTTTCTTCAGATAACCTGCCCAAAGGAATTTATGGGCCTATAGTTTCTGACTTCCATTGAGGTGTTATGAATAGCAAGATACTGCAAGGAAAAGGACAGTATAGGAGCATAAGATAGCTGAAATGTGGGGAAGTGAGATGGGAAATTAATTTTGAGTTTGAGACATCAGTGATTAGAAACTTTTGCCAGGTAAGAGTTTAGACACTGCAGCTTGTGTTCCATGCTGCAGGGGATACTTGGATAGGTGTCTGCTCAGGTCTTGGTGATATAAATTGCTTTCTTGCTTGTGCTGTCTAAGTACCTGGCGGCCACATCGAAAAGGTGACATCTGAGAAGATATTACTGTACAAAGGAGTTGTGCTGTAGGGTGGGGGTGTTTCTGGGTCAGTGTTTTTCCGGAGTGGATGGTGAGTTCATAATTGTCTTCTGCCATGGCCTGTGCACAGGAGGTTAGAAGCTATGAGGGTTTCAAGGTCCAGTGCTGTGAACAGAGACAAAAGGCTCTATTTGAAATGGTAAATAGTGCTTTCATCCTCTGTGGAGGTGACAGAGGAAAGGCATGAGTACCTCTTTTGAAAAGGGAGATAATATTATAACTGGAGCCCAAACAGTGCTGATGGCTGAAATACAAAAGCTGCCAATATATTATAAAGGGACTTTTCAAAACATGAAGAGTATTTTGATTTGGGAAAGAAAAGTCCTATCATCTTTTGTTTTGTTTCAAAACACAATTAAGAATGTAAATGCCTTTGAGGAAATCAGTTAATCCTGTGATTTCTAAACACTATTTATGTCCACCTTTTTAATATAAGTGAGTTTTTGCATGAACAGTAAATAAGATAACAATAAGAAAATAAAAAATAAGACAATAATAAGATATTATTTTTTTTGAAGTATAGAAACTCATTGTAAACAATAATTATTTTGGATAGACCTATCTGAGACTTCTCCCAGGAAAGTAATGCCACAATTTGAGGAAACTCACATGACTCCAGTGTAGCTAGAGTTTAGCTGTTTTACAAGTTACTAGAAGAAGGTACAGCTGTATTTCAAAAGAAAAAAGAACCTTCCATACTCCTCCCAAGAGAATTATGGAAATGTAATAAACGCTTGCTTTATTGGAAGATGGAACCATTAAGAAGGAAATACATGTACTGAAACAATCATTCTCAAAAATTCAATCAAAGGCAGATGAATTCTGCTTGAATATGATCATTACAAGGAAGGAATTATTATTTGTATTTTTTTTAGTTTAAACCACTTAAGAAAAAAACTTTCGTGCTTGAAATTGAAACATCACTGATTTTCTTCAGATAACCTGCCCAAAGGAATTTATGGGCCTACAGTTTCAGATTCATGTTCATAGCTGTGATGTTCAAAGACTTCTTTGTCTCATGGCTGCTAAACAGCTTATTTAAAGACCTTGACTTCTTTTCCCCCCCCCTAATCCCAAGGCAGTTATTAACCCAATTACAAGCATCTTTCCTTTGTCAAAGTTGAAATACTCTGCTGATCCCAGAGATGAGTTGGGGACACAAAAGGAAAAGAATCAATGTCCTTCTTCCTCTCAAGAATCCCACAGAACTGATTTTATGTCAAATTTAAGGAAAATGTTAGTATTTAAACCAGTGAATTGAAATACTGTAACACCAATATTGCACTAAAGAAATGTGGAGGTAGAATCCTGCACACACTTAACACATGAAGAAAAGCATCTTCCTGCTGGAACCCTTATAACTTTTGCAATATTGGGCCATACTAGTATGTGTCTGGGGCTCTAGTGCTGAACCTCACCCAAGCTGTTGGGCTTGCAGGGCTGAGAAGCAGCAGGGGCAGGAGACTCAGCAACACTGACTGTGAGTCCAGGGCCAGGGATGCTGTGCCTGGGCTGAGCCCATCGTTATTACCTGACCACTAATGGAGAATTTCATCATTTCAGGCATGAGAGGGTGCAACTAAACTAGCAAAGTGCTGATAAGCAAGCTAGTTCTAACCTTCAGGCTTACTTCTTTGTCTATGCTTACCTAAGTGAGTCAGAGCTCATTCTGGGATCCTCTCTAATGTGTGGGTCAAACGTTTACTTCTGGTGCTCCCTCTGGCTTGCGAACGTTCCCCTTTGCCTCAGGTAAAAAGAAGGTGATAGAGCTTAAGCATCTTATTAAGTCTTAGTTTATAAAGCAGCCCAAAAAAAGAGATTTTAAGAAGTCTGCCAGTGCTACACACTCTGTAACTTTTCCAAGTTATTAGCAGCAGGACTCTGCTAGGTAAGTGCTGCACAAAGCACCAGCCTGTGACCTGAGCTCCTCGTTTCTGCCAAAAGCACAGAGCAGGTGGACAATAAGGGCAGATCCTAGAGCTTTTTTTCTGCTAATACTGCTAATACTGTTTTTCTGCATCTCTTCATAGTACAGGCATAGTCTGTTTAGGCAAAAAGATATGTGATCTATAATGAGCTGGGTCTATGCTGGGAAGCATACATTTCATAGGTTGTGGGAATTGTAAATCTATGTCATGATGCAGGAAAATCAAACAGACAAACAGAAGCCTTCAATAACTGTTTTTTTAAATAATAGACTTGAAGTCTTCTGTAATTACTTGAATGCAGGACAGTTTGGTTGTTATTCTTTATGTTTTGATATTGAGTCCTTTCAGTGTAAGGATACCTTCTTTTTGCCTATCACCTAAAAATTACCAAATAGAGATT
The DNA here is from genome assembly GCA_024500445.1 of Entomyzon cyanotis. Taxonomy (NCBI): domain Eukaryota; kingdom Metazoa; phylum Chordata; class Aves; order Passeriformes; family Meliphagidae; genus Entomyzon; species Entomyzon cyanotis. The sequence goes on from JAKEPQ010001030.1 coordinate 17,444,545, forward strand.
TGGTAATTAAACTAAAAATTTAACTAAGATCTACCAATTTTTTTTTTTTTTGAGAATTAATGGAATAGCAGTGCAGATGGAATTCATCCAGCTTCAGTCGCAGCAACTATGGAGCATCAAATACTATTTCATAATGCATGCAAACTGCCAGCCTACTGAAACCAAAGCACAAGAAAAAGCTCTAAATTCACAGTAAAATATGTGAGTAATATATTTTACTCAAAGTGTAGTGAGAGGCAGAATTGACTCATGTTCAGCTGTCTTATAATGCTACAGCATTAGATATATATGCAGAGCTAATATTTCATATGTCTGTAATAAATTACATTAAAACATATTTATGGGTTTTTTTATTAATGTGTATATAGGAACATCCAAAATCAGGCCTTGGTATCATTTCCCCCTTAATTTCATCAACTGGTTGAATAAAAAGACCATTACTGTAAAACTAACAAAAGTTTTGACCAAATTCTTATGAAACAAGTATTTGAAATACCACAATCAAAACCTAAACATAAACTCTGGCTCCCCAAGGCTTTCCTGAATGGTGAAATGGCAATATTTGATGAATTCTCCTGATGTATTCTGCTTTTAATAATGGCCTTTAATAATAAAGGGAGATTTTGGGGGCGGAATTATTATTTTGTGGAAATAGCAATTTGTCCATTCATCTAAGCTGGTAATTAATTCCCAGGAAGTGGATCCATTGTATTTAAGCAGTAGTCATATAAATTTTAAATTACAATTACTTTGGGAAACCTACTTCAACATGAGTGACCGTGGGGTTATGCTACCCTTAGCTCAATCTGGCTGAACCTCATTCCAAGGATTCATTGGGGAAGTCCTGTTATGAGCACATGCTCCTGGCATACCTGCAAAGCCACAGATTTGTTATCGTGGCTGACATTTTCATAAATTTATGAGCTTAGGGAAAACAGGCCCAGCCAGTTTTGGAATGATGACAGAGCTCAAATACAGGTTGTGCTTGTTTGACTGAAGCAACAGGAACTGTGCTGTGCAGACACTTCTGGGATGACCTTGCTGATGCTCCTCTGTGTCATGCATGGATTTTTAGCTGTATCAAAAACACCATATCAGATTTATATTTTGAGGTGATGTGAAAAAGGAGTCTTTGTCTTAAGCAGTAGATGTTACATAGAAGTTCTTGAAAACTGCCTCTGAAATGTGTGCAGGTTTTATGGCTGTCTTTTTTTCTTTTCCCCAGGAAGCCTATTTTTATTATCTTTGAAAGGAAAGTTTCTAGAAGTCAGATGCTTATTCTTTCTCCCTTCTTCAAAAAGTTTGTTCTTTGTTGCTTGTACAGTAGCTTTTTTTCCCCTCCCAAAATAGAAGTATAGTTCTTACCCCATTTTTCTTTATATAATCTCCTCCTCTCATGATGTGGTCTTAAATTGTTCAAAACCCAGACAAAAAATAGGTTGTACCTCCCCTCCAGCAGAGCAGAGGATATTGTTGCAGAATGGAGAAGAGATTCATTCTGTTTCAGTTCTGGACCACCAGTGTGCTGACACGAGGCTGATTCAGAAGGGCACTGCAAGAACTTGGTATTTCTGTCTACACAGGAAGAGAAAAGGAGCCGACTTGAAAAACTACACAGGGTAATGAAATCCCTGCTAGTATTGACTTGTGTGGGCCACAAATGGCTTTATTTCTGAGAACTGGCTCTGTTGCTTTGTTCCCTAAGGAATTTTGCACTTACCTGCAGGGAAGAATAGGCTGTCCAGCACAGCCCTTCCACTGGGTAAAGGAGCAGGTTGCTTGTCCTCTTTCTTCCCCTACCATCCATTGCTGGCTTTCTCTCATCACGGTTCCAAATGTGTAGCAGGCAAGCTTGTCTGAATAGATCTGAGTAATCAGAAGCTCTTTAACAAGCCCTGATAAGTTTTATCCTTTAGAAACTATTTCAGTTGCACTCTAGGTCAACATTGAAAGAGCCTAAAAAATCCCCCTAAAGATCTATAAGGAATGCTACTGTCTTATAGTAAATACTTTTAAATCCCATGAAATTAAAAGGTAAATTCAGGGTGAATTTCCCCAAAGTTCAGGTTTTCTGCCATAGAATTCAGTTGGTCATATTTTAAAGAGGCTTCTTGAACAGCCTTTTTCATCTGGATTGGAACCAGAGAAGCTGACTTTCAAAGTGTATTTTGCAGCACAGCAGTGATTGCAAATGTCCTCTGAGGCCAGGCATATTTGAATTTAATTTTTTATCAGTGCCATTTTTTTGTACAATCTTCTCTGTGTTTAGTTTTTCAGTGAAAGCTTTTGACATTTTCTCCTACATTTCACCTTTTCTCACTTGTTCCAACCCTGTCCAAAGATGGCTATTTCAGCAGGCCACAGTATTGATGTGGCAGACCTGCAAAGCATGGCTATTCTCTACCTCACCCTTCAGAGTTCTGCCTGGAGAGCACCAGGCAAGCCAGGTTTCATAGGTTTGCTGTTGGTTTGAATGCACACAAATACTTCTACAAGGGCCAAGCTGCAGAGGATTTGGGTGCAGTGACTGCAAGTTTAGAGATGCTTAGGTTTCTGGTTTTCTACAGTGATGTTCAAACCTCAAAAGCTCCCCATTTACACATCAAAAATGAATGCATAGTGTGTGACGGGCCAATTTTCTTGTGAATAATAATCATTGTTGCACAAGTCATGCTGTTCTTGTTTGAAGGATTTAATTCTGTGACAAGCAGAAGGAAAAGAAGGAAAGACAGAAGAATATTCTTAAATATCTATAGCTAGCAGAAAAAGATAAAAGTTGTTTTATCAAAACATCTGTGAAGTTTCATATTTAAATAGCTTATGAAATCCAATACATTGCTTGTTAGAAAGTGTCACTAAGATTTAGGAATACCAGCTGAAATGGACAGATTTGTAAACATAGACTGCACACAGGAAAAATATATCAGTAAAGTTTGAATTTAAATTGCAGGTGTTTCCATGATACATAAAGCAGCACAATGAGAAGTGCTCCAAAGCCACTCTTACAGTTTTGGGGTGAAAGATCACTGAGAAATGATCAGTGTTTCAGCTGTCAGTGACTACCTCAGGTACATGATGCTGTTCTGCTCTGTCTGGCTGTGCATTACAGCAGTACTCAGACATGATTTTAATGGGTGTTCTGCATTTGTAGCAGGGAATAACATTTAATTTTGATTGTCTATTGAGTGCTTTCTTCTTCAGTACCAAAACTAGTTTATATCGACAGGGTGTATTTGCTTTTTCAGTAAGGAGGGTCTGGCTTACTGCTTGAGAACTCGTGTAGTACAAAGCAACTTTCAACAGTACTTAAGAATCAGTACATTGCTGAACAGAGGGGATTTTCACATCTTTACAAACTTTAAATGTAAGTATACACATATATTTTGCAGAGTTAAATACCATGTAAACTTTACTATGTAAACTTATTCCAGCCATCCAGAATATAAAAGTGTGCTTACCTACATCATGTGCTACTCTGCACTACAGTATGTGACAGCAGCTCCTATGAGTGTAGGGAAATATTTAAGGGGAAATACTGACCTTCTAATGGAAAACACTGCAAATAGAATAGCTATTTCATAAAGTTAGTCCTCAGCATAAAAAATTTCATGAATGATCTTCACTTCTCTGCTCATAATGAACTGGTGGATTTCATTATGGCATCAATTCCCAAGCCTCCCTTCAATCCGTAATAATCATATTCAAAGTCTCCCAGCAGAAACCATGTGCAAAGGAATATGGTTTTGTCTTGCCAGCTTGCAGTGCTGGGACAGAAGTTTAATAAATGTGTGGTTAATTTCATTATTTAAATGACATTCATTTGGTCAGGAATTTGTATTCTGAAGTTCTCCTTAATACCATTTGATTGCAGTAGTGTACCAGGTAGATTAAAACAAACAAAAAGCCCCTAAAGGTACCTCATTATGGCAAATCATAGGTCCCTCTGGATCATGTAAATGAGTTAATATATTACCATATGGTTCCAAATTTATTGGAAGTATTTATTAGCAGTTAACTTTCAATATGTTCTTCAGTGAGCTGGTTTTTTTACTAGCCAGCTGTTTAATTGTATATTTTCTGTATGTCAGCAAGTGATATCTTCTATCAGTTAAAATGTTAATGGGTAACACAGGACTGATACATCTGTTTGAATTGGCATGAATGTAGGAAAAATCCCATAATGTGCTGGTAAGTTACTTCACATGACTGTTCTCACTTCTTTAGTGCAAACACACTGTACTAACTTAAAACATTTGCTATTATAATAGTCAATCTAGCTGAATCATAAAATTGCAGCTTTAAAAAACTGTAATGGCACTTTAGAATAAAATCTACGTAGAATGAAAATAATTTGGGTTGGGTACTCTTTGAAGTCTCGATGATGCTGGCAGGTGTATCTACACTGCCTTGGGAAATGCTGCCTTGTGCCTGGACTTCAGTTTGCAAGCTGTGCACAAGTGTTGTACCAACTAATCATTCTAGTGCTGCCTATTCCACTGAACCTTGCACTTCTAATAGTGAGCCCTTTGCAGCATTTTGCATGTCTGGCACTATTGCCCCAGTTGTGAAAGGATTAATCCAAAACAGTTGATAGGAGTGACAACCAAATTCCAAAAAATACACTTGACTGTTTAGAGCACACTTTCCACATCTGGGTTCAGTCTGAAAATGGTGGAAGCCCTGCCAGACATGAAGTCCAGAGTTTGTTGACATTTGCTGATTGGCCTGAGTTTGGAAGACTATCTTTCCTCAAAACCAACTGATTGTATATCTTGTCCACAGACTTCACCATCAATTATATATTGCTTTGATACTTTGCTATTAAATCAGGCTACTTCTTAATTTACTATGTGACCATTTTACTATTTTATTCTGCTCTGAAGGCTGTGTAATACATATGATTAATGCCTTTTTAAGAAAATCAAACACCCTTAATGAACTGTTCCCATGAATCACTTGGTTTTTTGTTTGAATAAACTGTTTTTTTACTATCCAGCCTTATACTGAGACATTTATTCACCTATTTTCAACAAATAATATAAGATCAAAGCTTTTATCTTAGAGTTTTTTTTCTTCCCTTCCCTTCTCTAAAACACTGACATAAAAGTAAACTTTGTCCTGATTGTCCACATGAATTATTGTAGATCTTTTTTACATAAGGGAAAATGTGATCATAGTTAATCTGTTTCTGCTTTCCAGCATCATGAAGTGGTGGCACCTTTGATTTAGTGGAATGCTTGTCCAACTTCCATTGGCCATCCAGACTGTTTTTGGCTCGTACTCTCAGAGAGAATTGCAATCATGTTGATGGCCTCCTAAGGTGCAAAAATGTGTGGCAGAAAATGGACAATTATTTGACTTTTTCAGAGGACTACTTGTGGTTATGAGTCAAAAGGGATTTTGATGCTGGTTAAAAGGGATTTTAGCAAATGAGGGTTCTGTGACATAACAAAACAGGACCTCTAACTCATAGCCAACCTTGTACCACCTAATTCCCTGTCAAGAGTAAAGCTCACAATGATTTGAAGCACACACACAATAAGCACTCAACACCTGACTAATCCCAGCAATTCTTGGGCTTTCCTGACAAAGGAAACCATGGAGAAGAGAAGGATATCTTTGCAGCTGTATATCTTCTTTACATTGCTGCCAAAGGGAAACAAAATGAGCAGCAGAAGTCATGAATCTGAACTTGTTGCATGACTAAAGCAGTTGGGTCATGACTAAGGCTGTTATGAGACTCCACATACCAAACTGCCAACATTCAGTAGAAGGCTGAACTGTGTTCCTAACAAATACTAAACCCACAAATGTGCAGTTACCAAATATGGCTGGCTTGCAAAGTTCATTCTGTTTTATTCTAGCTGTTTTGTCCCCATCCTGCCCACTCACATCCTCTGCAATCAGTAACCCATATTGTGTCTAGAATGATGACAGTTCTGCATGACTCCTGAGATAACAAAATCTTGATTAATAGGATGATTACTGTGAGGATTTATTTTTATAGAAGATGGCTGTGGAAACAGCCCATAGTGCCTTCTTCTTCCAAACTGAAGGCAGTCACTTGAGAACCTCCTGGGTGCTGGGCAAAAGGAGAACTGGAGAACTTACTCAAGGGAAGCCTAGAGTCTTTTTGTTCTACAAATGGATATATTGGAAAAGTGCATTTTCTCTTGCTCACTTCACCAAACCTTAGTTCTGGTTTCCATTATTTCATTTTTTCCTCAATGGGATTTTAAGATGCTTTTGTTTTTCTCCTTTTTTGTATAATGCTTAGCAGATTTGGTGCTCTCTTGATGTTCAGAGGCTGAACAGTGGGCAGAACGGTTCAGATGAACAATCCTAATGGCATGGTCCATGAGGCAGAGCACTATTCTGATGAAAATTACTTTGAAGAAAATTAAAGCTAATTGAAGAAGAGTAAGCATGCAGGAAATCCCTTTACTGCCTTCTACTGCACAAGTGGATATAGACAGGCATTCTGTGGAGAAAAAGACCAAACCCAAGAATCCAATATCTTGAAATCATGAAGCAAACATGCCTGAAGTCAGAAGGCAGTGAAATGAAAGCTATGTTTATTTTAAGACTATGTTTATTTACATTTATTTTGAAGTTATTTTTATTTCAAGTTGAGTTTGGTGCAGCAAGCAGGAGTTCCCCTGCTATTCTCAATGGAATTGTGACACAACATTTGTGTTTAGACAAGATGTACCAGATTCAGGTAACAAAACCACAAAAGACAGTCCACAGGAATGTGTTGACTTTATGAATCAATCATGCAATATGTTTCAACTCTACATTAAACACAAATATTCTGTGACAGACAAATTAAATTTTTCATACATGTTCTCACCAGAGAAAGCAGGAAAAAAAAAGCATAACAAGTGGTTAGGTGATCCTGTAAAAGCTTTGCTTTTGGTTATAGATATTTTCATTAAATACCTTTTTTCAATGGAAGAGACCAATGGAACAAGAATGACTTAGAATAATTCCTATTTACAAAGATTAGGCACTTAACATATTTTTATGTGCTGTTTTTCTCAGTTTTGACTCTCATCTACCCCTCCCACTGTTACCTCCAGACTATTTTTGCACAGTCTTACAGCAAAACATTGGTACTGAAGAAGCACATTCCCTGCAGATATTTGGAGAATGGCTTGCAGGGGTGCCTAGTAAATGGGAACAGAAGGATCTGTGTAAGGAATAAAAATGGCTACTGCTCTAAACAAGCTCTGTGACACTAAAAATTTCCTATATGCAATGGACTTTCAATGAACAACAATTTGAAGATTTCCACTTTTCCTGAATTGTTGACTGACAGATTGCAAAGCCTTGGATCTGTTAGTTATTAGATTTGTGAATTTCCTTACTAAATAATTCTCAGGATGCAACTTCTGTGAAATGCAATAAATAAGCAGCTGAGTATGTGAGATTCATTATGGGAGTTATGTTATGTCTTACATACAAAACATGAGATGTATAGTGTATCTTGCCACCAACTGCAAGAAAAACAGCAATTTATGAAATATTTCCTTAGAGAATACTTGAGCTAACACTGATCTTTTAACACAAAACAAATGCTACTAAAGATCAAGACCACAGCCTGCCCAAAGGAGGGCTTGCCATCAAAAAGTCTTTGGGAATAGTAAGTATATGTAAACCAGCAAATTAAAACAGTTGGATTATTTGTTGCAAGCACTTAAACATTATATTTTCTCTTCCTTTCTCTCATCCTAACTACAGTAGAGTGGGGACATGTTCTGCTCAGTGATCACAAGAAAATCATTACAGTAAACACAGCTGCAGTGTGCAGGTTACATGGGCAGAAATGTGTGAAGGATGTGACTTAGATCCTGTTAGACTCTCAGTGTCAAAGACTGTTGAAATCAGCACCTCTTTATCTATCAGATATATGAATATTATTTCTTGCCACCCTCACATTGGGAGTCTATGAAGGTCATGACAGAAATCAAGCTTGATGGTTCTTTTGTGTCTGTATTGGCAGGTGATGCTGTGAAATGTGCTCTCTCAAAACCCTGCAACTGAGTTTCATTCTGGACCCATTTTCATCTTTTATGATGAAGAACCACATGGCCTAAGAGCAGGCAGGCTGTGAGCAAAGAGACAGCTGTTTGTGACTGCAAAGGCGAATCTGAGGCATAACACACTCATCAGAGTGGGAGCTTGCTCCAGGCATTGAGCTTGTTTTTCCTGCTGATGCAATGGACAGGCATGTCCATGGGTGCACCCACATTTGTGTGAAAAACACGAGAGATATCAGGTGGAAAAAGCTTTGGTCAAAACCAAGGCGCTCACACCTCAGTATCACTTCATACCCACCACCACCAGGGCTTCATAAACCTCAGGTCTGAAATCTGTTGGAAAATGGTTAGCAGAACGAGGCCATATTGGCGAGGTATGTGTGCAGAAGAAGATGCAGCATGCACAAACCAGCTATTGTTCTAAACTCTGAAGGTGCTCTTGTTCCTAACTCTAAGATGCTATTGTTCATAACTTTGAGATGTTCTTCCCAGGAGATAGAAAAGAAAAGAGAACTAGAATTGTATCCAATGTAGAGGAAATAAGCAAAATAGAGAAAGAATCACACAGTCAGTAATTCAGCTTATGCTGGCAAAACTTTAGCTGAGCAAAGTGAAACGTGCCTAAAGACCACAGCGAATCAGAAAGCTAAGATAGATGTGTGCATAGACCAAATAGCCAATCATAAGTGCTGGTTTGTCGCGTGAACCTGTACCTGTTTTCTATAATAATGCCTGTCTTAGAAGAAATAAACGGAATAACACCATTATCTCTGTGAGAGTGTGTGTTACTTCCCGGCGGCCTCTCCGACAGAAATCCTGAGCAATGTGGTGATGACACACAGGCTAATACCTAATCACGTCATGCCAAGACATCCAAGCACACCATGTGCCCACTGTTGTGGCGGATAATACCACCTCAGGAACTGCTGGGGAGCCGAGTGGTTCCAGTACAGCAGGGCTTCACTGGTGGGAGACATCCTAGTCCCCCCCCGGAGAACACGATGGTCCCTCCCCAAATTATGTAAATCCCCCCAGCTGTAACTTAACCCCTGATCCCATCCCTTCCTTCTCCCCATTGGTTGTGATGTTCCCCCCGCCTCCTCTTCCCTGACCCTCCAGCTATCCCTATAAATATAGACAACGAGGGTCTCTCTTTCTCTTTCATCCTGGACCCCTTCGGAATAAACTTCTGGAATATCCAGCTGACTGAGCGCTCTGAGTTCTTTGTCTCTGGTGACGCACGAGCTATCCAGCTCTGTGGGTGAGTGAGAATATGTGCCATACACCGGCACGGGTGTGAGAAGGGTCGTTCTGTACAGCACCAGGCAGTGCTGGCTGGAGTGATCTCTCAATAGCCTTAGAGACACTTTCGGTAAACGCAGAGGCCTGGTTCCACCCCTCCTCCCCCCACTCTGCCCCAAGTGGCGCCCGAACAGGGACCTGAAAAATCCCTGAAAGTGTCTCGGAAGGCTTTATGCCATAGATGTCACGATCGGAGCAGCTACTTCCCTCGAAAACAGGTCTAAGTTTTATTAGATCTGTTTAAGGAGGCAGCCGAGAAATCTCCGTTTGTCTGGGACAGGAGAAATCGGCTAACACCAGAGAACCGCGCCGAAAGTTTTTTTTTACACTCTCGGAAGCCTCGAAGTGGTAAGTGAGGCTTTGCCGGGGTGAATTTTTCTTTTGTTTTTTTTTTCCTTATTCTTTCTTTCGGTGTTGGGAAGAATTTATTTGGGGAATATGGGTGGGAAGTTAACCCGTCCCCAATCAGAGCTTTATACCTACCTTAAAACTACCCTTAAGTCAGATAATTCCCAGTTTTCTAAGGGGAATTTAAAATGTTTTGTTCGTTGGATTTTTAACATCTTTCCAAATGTTTCTGTAGCTGCTGTTCAGTCTCTTAGTTTCTGGGATAAGATCGGAGAGAAACTAACTGTTCTCACACAGGCTGGGGATCAAACGATTGCTAATTTTCTCCCTTTGTTTGTAGTGATTTACAAGTCTGTTAAGAACGCTAAGACTGAATCAGTTCTGCCGAAAAATTCAGATCTCTCTTGTGCTGTCTCCCCTGTGTCTGTTCCCTCCCTCGCTGTCCCTAAACCCCCAGAACCCCAGGGGGGAGAAGCGCTCTCTCCCCTATCCCCTGCTCCAGCCGGGTCTGGCCAGCCCGGCTCGAGCCTGCCCCTCACCCTCTTCCCAGCTCCCCAAAACCTCCCTTCCTCGACTCCATGTTTTTCGCGAGACGGCACAAACCACGCGTTACCCTTTCCTCCTGCGGGGCAACATGGCGCCGCCCACGTGGAGAAACAAGCTGGCATGCCTGATCCTTATCAGTTTAAAACTCCCGGGTTAGCGTCGGCCCCTCCCCCCGCAGTATCGGCTGTCCCTGCGTCGGTCCCTCCCCCCGCAGTATCGGGTGTCCCGTCGGCTCCGCTCCTCCTGGTATCGGGTGTCCCTGCGTCAGCCCTGCCCCCCGCGGGGAGCTCCCATCCCGGCGCGGGTCCCTCCCTCGTTCACCCCCCCCCCTCCCCCGGCAGTGCTACTCCTGCGGCCCCGCCCCTCCCCGGTTCCCACGGCAACGGAGCCAGCCAGCGACGGAGGAGGAGCCGTCCCCACTGTGCCCGGTCCCGGCCTCGGGCTGCCTGTTCCTCTTCGGAGGAGGAGAGCAGCGACTCTGAAGAGGACCCGTGGCTCGATATACGCAGGCAAGCCGCACACGAGGGGCACTGGGAAATAACCAACAAAATCTCTGTCACTGCAGCGCCTGTCCATTATAATAGAGCTGGAGGGAACCCCCGGTGGGATGCCCTCCCGTATGCACAGATCAAAGAGATGTGCAAAGCGGGGAAGGATTTTGGGCGTGACTCCCCTTATTTTAAGAATCTACTTCAAGCTACTTTTGCTGCAAATGTACTAGTTCCACATGATATAAAAAATCTTATGGCATGCCTTCTGTCACCCGGGGAATACATGCTGTGGGACAGAACTTGGAAAAGACAATTAAAAGACCTCCTTCAGGTATATCACAGAGATCCTAACAGGGCTCACTTAACACTGGATGATCTTTGTGGGGAAGGAAACCTAGTTAAACCCCAGGATCAGGCGAGACAATTGCCTGAACTAATTTTAGAAGATATCAAAAGACAAGCTGACAGGGCTTTGCTCTCAACTCCCTCGGACTCCACTCCCTCTCTAAATTTCTCCACCATAAAACAAACTATCGATGAGTCCTTTATAAAATTCTTCGATAGACTAAAAGAGTCAGTTGAAAAGCAAGTTGGGAACTCAGAAGCCCAAAAGCAGCTCCTGCGTGCATTGGCTATGGCGAATGCTAATGAGAGTTGTAAAAAAGTCCTCCGAGCCCTTCCTCTAGACCCACCTCTTACCCTCGATCAGATGATTGAGGCTTGCACCAAATTAGCATCTCCTGAAGCAACCATAGCCCAAGCAGTTTCAAAAGGGGTAGCAGAAGCACTAGCAGCATCTCAGAAACCTCCACGGAGATGTTATAATTGTGGGAGTTTTGAACACATAGTCAGAGACTGCCCTGAACCAAAGCGTGTTAAGCGAAATACTAACAAAAATACTGAGGCTGTGCCCCCAGGCTGTCCCTGCCAGCATCACCATCAGAAGGACCAGGGAAACGGACAGTGAAGCGCGGCGCGGCTCCGCGCAAGGACACAAATTCTACAGCCGTCTCTCCCTGCCCTGCCACCCCTGCCATGGATGGTAACTGCGCACCACACAGCGGAACAGACAAGAGACTCTGTCTTGTAAGTACTGATACACACCACTTCCGCAATGGAAATCAACAACACATATATGTGGACTTTGAAAAACCTTTTGACAGGTCTGTGGACATTCTAGTAGTCGGGGACACTAAGCATGGTCCACCTGAACTTTTTATTTTACCTGAGGTCCACAAAATAGACCCCAGTGGACAAGTACAAATTTCTGTCTCCTGTAACAACACTCCCTGGTTTCTATCAAAGGGTCAGGTGGTAGCACAAGCTATCATACTACCTGAAAACCACCCCAGGTGCCACAGAACACCTTCCATATGGTGGGCAGAAGTTGTAGGCACAGATAAGCCCATGATAAATTGTAAACTACACAATGATAAATCCACTGCCTACCTGATGGGGATGGTAGACACAGGAGCCGATGTAACCATCATTTCTCGAGCAGAATGGCCCCAGGACTGGAAGACCAAACCAGCAGGCGGCGGAATCACAAGCATAGGAGGGTCAGCAACTTCCCAGAGGAGTACAAATAATATCATCATAGAAAGCCCTGAAGGACACACAGCCACCATCCGCCCATACGTAATTGACTCTGGTTTTACCCTCTGGGGCAGAGATCTCCTTACCCAGTGGGGGACTCAGCTGGTAATCCCACCTCCATCTCAGGATTTCTAGCTGGGGCCACTGGGAGACGCTCCACCCCTCCTCTTACCTGGAAAACAAATGACCCAGTCTGGGTAACCCAGTGGCACCTAAGCAAAGAGAAGCTCAGCGCTTTAGAATCCCTGGTAGAAGAACAGCTTGCCAAGGGTCACATTGTACCATCTAATAGCCCTTGGAACTCCCCTCTCTTTGTCATACGGAAACCTAGAAAGGACAAATGGAGGGTCCTCCAAGACCTCAGGAAAATCAATGAAGTAATTGAAGATATGGGACCCCTACAGCCTGGCCTGCCCTCGCCCTCAATGCTTCCTCAGAATTGGAAGCTTGCTGTCATTGACATTAAGGACTGTTTCTTCACAATCCCCCTACACCCAAGTGATGCTCCTCGGTTTGCTTTCTCCGTGCCATCCCTAAACCAGGAAGCCCCCCAGCGCAGATACCACTGGTGTGTGTTACCCCAGGGTATGAAAAATTCTCCAACTATTTGCCAATGGTACATGGCTCGTGTCCTGTCCCCCATCTGCAAAGAGTTTGCACGTTCTATCATTCTCCACTACATGGATGATGTGTTGATTTGTGCACCAAATGATAAATACCTGAACTTAACTCTAGAAAAAACTATTCAAGCCATTGAGAAAGCAGGGTTTGAGATCCAGCAGGAAAAGATTCAGCGTACCTGCCCGTGGACCTACCTGGGACTCCGCATCAGCGAACGGACCATCGTACCCCAGCAGCTCACCATCAAAAACAACCCAAGGACACTCCGGGACTTGCACCAACTGTGTGGTTCTATAAACTGGATTCGTCCTCTGCTGGGAATTACTACGCAAGACCTTGCTCCGCTGTTTAACCTCCTGAAAGGCTGTGACCACCTGGACTCGCCCCGAGTCATCACAGAAGAGGCCTGGGAATCCATCGCTAAGGTACAGCTTGCCCTGTCTTCTCGCCAAGCCCATCGGACAATTCCTGAGTTGCCTTTTAATTTCATCGTTCTGGGTGAGTCACCTAGGCTGTATAGACTGATTTTTCAATGGGACACTGCACAAAAAGACCCACTTCTTATAATAGAGTGGATCTTCTTACCACATCAGCCACTCAAAACCATAACAACACGACAGGAACAAGTAGCCCAACTAATTATGAGAGCCAGAGCACGCCTCCGTACCCTTGCAGGGTGTGATTTCACCTGCATCTATCCATCATTGGAAAATGAATCCTTAGCAAACGTACTCCAAACAAATGAACACCTTCAAGTCGCTCTGGATAGTTATCCAGGCAAGATTTCAAATCATCATCCAAAACATAAATTATTCAATTCGGCTTTTCATTTGGCCCCAAAAGAACTTCAAAGTCGAACCCCTCTCAAGGCTCTGACTGTTTTTACAGATGGCTCCGGGAAATCCCAAAAGTCAGTCGTGACTTGGAAGCATCCCGAAACGCAAGTGTGGAAGCACGATATCCAAATAATCGAAGGCTCACCGCAAATTGCGGAGCTTGTGGCTGCTGTTAGAGCTTTTGAGATGTTCGAAGAACCTATTAATCTGGTAACAGATTCAGCTTATGTAGCTGGGGTAGTCGCCAGAGCAGAACATGCCTAGCTAAAAGAAGTGTCAAATCCTAAATTGTATAAACTGCTCTCAAAACTTGTTTTTCTGCTTTCCCACAGAAAGCAGCCGTTCCATGTGATGCATGTGAGGTCACACACCGATCTCCCTGGACCAGTTGCTGAAGGGAATCGGAGGGCAGACGCTCTGGCTATGCCGGTGAAAGCTCCTAACATTCCAGACACCTTTGCTCAGGCAAAGCTGAGCCACCAATTTTACCATCAGAATGTACCAGCACTGATGAGAATGTTTAAACTACCTCGTAACCAAGCAAGAGCAATTGTAGCGACCTGTCCTAGCTGTCAGAGCTACCAAATGCCATCATTAGGGTCTGGGGTTAACCCCCGGGGTCTAGGCAGCTGTGAAGTCTGGCAAACAGATGTGACCCATGTCCCCCAGTTTGGCAGATTGAAATATATACACGTTTCTGTAGACACATTTTCTGGAGCTGTTTTTGCATCTGCCCATGCAGGAGAAAAGGCAAGAGATGTTATAAAGCACTTTCTCCTTGCTTTTGCTACCCTGGGCATTCCTGCTGAGATAAAAACTGACAACGGTCCAGCATACATCTCTAACAAACTTCAAGAGTTTTTTAGCTCATGGGGCATCAAACACATTACAGGTATCCCCCACTCCCCCACAGGACAATCCATAGTTGAGAGGACACACCAGACAATTAAGAGGGTCCTAGAGCAACAACAGGGAGGGTCAGAACTCAGTTCTCCCATTATGAGACTCTGCAAAGCCCTTTTTACAATAAATTTCTTAAACAATTTGTTTGAAGAGCCTGACCCCCCTGTGTTCCGGCATTTTACTAATTCAACCCAAGCCAAATTAAAAGAACAACCGCCAGTGTTAATCAAAGATCCAGAAAGCCATCGAATATCAGGCCCTTTTTCACTAATTGTATGGGGGAGGGGATATGCTTGTGTTTCCACACCTTCAGGACCCAAGTGGATACCAGGAAAATATGTAAAACCCTACCTCCGACCGTCAGTGACAGCTCCTGAGCAGACGAAAGATGACACACCAGACACTGACAAAGAAACCCCAGACAAAGAAACCAGTGCTGCTTGGAGAAGACGTCGGCGCAAGATTCCAGCCACGTGAACAGCTATTTGTGCCGCCTTCAAGCAGTTCCCCTAACCCACAAATCCCTTATCTGTTACCCTCATGTGTTTCCCTAACCCACAACCTTATTACCTGTGTCTTATGAAAAAAAGGGGGGATGAGAGGGGAAAAAGAAAGAAGTAACAGAAAACCATCTTTTAATGATTTTTGCTTGAAATCCCACAGGAAAAAGGACTACCTATACCTCTCTTACCACCATGCCTGTAATTGCCTACCTCTGCATTCTCCTGACCTCCTGGATTCTGTTACCACCAGAGGTTGTCGCATGGATTGTCCCTCAGCCAAAGACCAATATGTGGGTTACATTGGCAAAAGCACTCCAGCAAGACCATATGTGCCTGTCTATGGGCAGCGTCAGTGACCCACTTTCATCATGCCTGGTGGGGATCCCTCTCCGCAAAGATGAACTGCCTTTTGCAAACGAGGTGCTCCCCCAGAAAGAAGCTTGGGAGAAATGGGTAAACACGCTGGCAACAGCACCAGAGGAACCCCACGAATTACTATTATTGGGGTCTTCCCAGGCTACCCTTTGCCTCAAGTTTGTCTTCAGCCCGAAAAGAGGGATGGCATTATCCTGGTCAGAACACCAGAAATTAAGTCATAGTAGAAATGCAACACCCCAGGGAAAGGTTTACTCTGTCAGTAATTGGTGTCAGGATAAAAAGGTCATCCCAACAGAGTCATCTGTACACCCCAAAGCACTGCCCAAAGGTGTGTTCCTGATTTGCGAGAATCAGGCGTGGTCTGGAATCCCATCCCAGCTCCAAGGGGGACCGTGCACTCTTGGCAGGCTTTCTGTACTAGCACCAAACAAAACCCAAATTCTACATTGGAGAAACCATACTCAATTGGCCCGCCAAAAAAGAAATATACAACAATTAGATCCTAATTGTGATAGCGAAATTATCAATTAGTCATTGTCTAAAAGGATTGCTGCATCGTTTTTCCTGCCTGGAGTAGCAGCAGCAAAAGCCTTAGGTGAACTTAGCCACCTTGAGTGCTGGCTCGGAAAGCATGCTAACCTAACCTCGAGTGCCCTCTCTCAACTTCTTGAAGATGAAGAAACCACCAGGCATGCAACACTGCAAAACAGAGCAGCCATCGATTTTCTTTTATTAGCCCATGGACATGGCTGTGAGGAATTCGAAGGACTCTGTTGCTTTAACCTGTCATCTCATAGCCAGAGCATCCACGCGACGATACAGAAAATAAAGGATCAAATCAAAGAACTGAAGACAGAAAAAGAAGCAGACTGGATTGGCGATCTTTTCGGACAATGGGGACTTCAAGGATGGCTAACATCCTTAGTCAAAACTGGACTGTGGGTGATCCTAATAATTTTCCTTGTTCTAAGCTTGTTCGGTTGCCTCAAGAAGTGTTTAACTAAGCAAGTAGAGGAAGCCTTTCCTTTAAATAAAGAAGGGGGAGATGTTGTGGTGGATAATACCACCTCAGGAACTGCTGGGGAGCCGAGTGGTTCCAGTACAGCAGGGCTTCACTGGTGGGAGACATCCTAGTCCCCCCCCGGAGAACACGATGGTCCCTCCCCAAATTATGTAAATCCCCCCAGCTGTAACCTAAGCCCTGATCCCATCCCTTCCTTCTCCCCATTGGTTGTGATGTTCCCCCCCGCCTCCTCTTCCCTGACCCTCCAGCTATCCCTATAAATATAGACAACGAGGGTCTCTCTTTCTCTTTCATCCTGGACCCCTTCAGAATAAACTTCTGGAATATCCAGCTGACTGAGCGCTCTGAGTTCTTTGTCTCTGGTGACGCACGAGCTATCCAACTCTGTGGGTGAGTGAGAATATGTGCCATACACCGGCACGGGTGTGAGAAAGGTCGTTCTGTACAGCACCAGGCAGTGCTGGCTGGAGTGATCTCTCAATAGCCTTAGAGACACTTTCGGTAAACGCAGAGGCCTGGTTCCACCCCTCCTCCCCCACTCTGCCCCACCCACAACACCCCAGATCAGCCAAAAGACTTTGGAGACATCACTAGAAGTGACTTCTTACTGACCCAGGTGCTGTACAAGAGCTTACAGCACCACAGTTTATCACCTCAGGCTGCACAGGCTGTAACAGCTGTGACATCTGAAAGGACCTAGCTCAAGGTTTAACTCAATTTTTAATCCATTGCTCTCGCACCACACTAAGGCATTTGTTTTGGGGTGTTTTAGAGGGAAGCTGCTGAGACCTGACTCACCATTTCCTGCAGCATGTAGGTGTTTCTTGGAGTTCCATCAAACAGGAGCCCAGCCTGATGCTGCTTGCTGTGAGAGCTGAATCTGAATCACAGCCACAGCTTAAACCTGGGGCATCCAGGCTGCCCATGTAGACTAACAAAAGCAGTTTATAGTAGCTCAATGTATCTCCTGTATGTCTTCTGCTTTGTAATATATTTGGTTTAGCACTTTGAAAACAAAGGATGAAATATAATTTCTGGTAGAACCAGGGTTGTTGCAGCAGACATGGATTAAAATGGAACTGGCCCCAAAAATGTGATTCACTTGTTACAAAACAGAATAGCAAAAGGATTAAATAAATTGTAGAATGCAAATGAAGCTTTTCCTGCCCATCTCTAAAAGTTAAAATTATTGCAGTAAGTAACATGGTTGTCATGGTGACCAAGTGCTTGTTTATGGTAAAATACATCAGGCAATGCTGAAATGTTTTTAATTTAAAGCTCAGATGACAGGAAACTGAGTAATGTAAGCAAGAACAGAAATATATTTTGGTAGATACATGCAATTAATTATTTTTCTATGAAAATTCCTGTCACTTCTCAGTGTTTTTTCTGCTCCCATCTTATCTTCATTCAAGTTCTGAATATGTTTGTCGTCCAACAGTGCAATGAGCCAGCAAGACAGAGTTCAAGGAGGAGGGAAATGGGTGTTTCTCACAGGCACATTCCTGGTAGCAAACAGACAATAGGACCTCTTGTAGTAATGTCTCAAAGAGAAGAACAATTTTTAAAAGAATTATTTTTCTGTTTAAAAAAGAATGAAAAAGATTGAAAATTCTTCTCTTAAAAAATAATGAAAGCTGCACCTTTCATTTGGTAGTCCTGGCACCTGCAAATACGTAAAAACTCAGCTGAATAATCTGCAGCATTGCATTAGTCCAGCATTTTTTTCTCCTGAAATTGTCAGATGATTCAATTGTCTGAGCACCAGAGACTAAAATTCAGTTTTCTTTGCCTAAAAATAGCAGTCATTTAAAAAAAAAAAAGAAAAAGAAAGGTAATGAAATATGCAATTTGCTTCTATTTAAACTGAGGGGAAAATCCTGTTAAGGGAGGAAGCATCTGACAGACTAGAAGATAGTTTGCCACATGATTACAAATTGGTTGCATGTAAATTTCTCTTGTTAAGCTGCAATAGGCCCTACTTCTGCAAGGAATTTTATGAAAACATTGGGGCAAAGCTGTCCACTTGATGGTAAATTTCCCAGTGAATTCAGCACCTCTGGGCTCAGCTGAAGACAACTGAAAAAAAACATCCTCACCTACAGCTCTGCAATTCCAGATGGTATTTCATGTCCATGGCAGAATATCTAATGGGCTGTAATAGGAGATTTTGATGAGGTCTGGGACACAGAGCTCAGCTGTTGAAGTGCTGGAAGCAGGGACTTTTCAGAAAGCCTAAAGAACATCACAGGCATCAGCTCATCTCTCCTACTTTCCACCTCTCTCTGATTAAAGGCAATGAATATGATAAACAGAGATGAGTATCTCTATGGATTGTGTGTGAGGACTGCTGGTTCACAGGGAAGGCTTTGGTGGTGGCAGTAGGGAGATCAAGTTTCTTTTGCATTTAAGGATATTTTTAGCAACATAACACTTTATGCTTTAGAATTCTAAATGAACTGGTAAAAAATAAGCTAGTAACAATCATTATTGACTAATAGAGATAAATCTCATTGAATTCAGTAGTAAGGCATATTAATTTTAACAGGCTAGAGATCAAGACTTTAATGGTACATGATACAAGCTAGGTACCTTTTGAAGATGTCACTTCAGAGCAAAAGAGGAATAATGTTTAAAGTTGTCATCCTATCAAAGAGGAAAAGATGGTTTTAAGTTGAAAAACCTATCAGATGCCTTTGCTAAATAATTTAATTTGTTAGCTAATTATATTTGCAGATTCCTCTATTGTTTATAGGGATTGTTTTCATGGTGTTATTAGTAACCACAGCATTATTATTATCATCTTGAAAATAGCTTTTGGATGAAATTTCCATCTCATAATGCTTCATCAAGGCAATATCAATTTCACATTTATTGAAAACCAGTCCTTAAGCATGGATGAAAGTGAAGGTAAAATTTATTTTTAGGCCTAAGCAGATATATTAAATCAGTGTAGCTCAAATTATTTCAATAGTTCTATGTTTCTTTCAAGTCAAAGTGTGTGGCTTTTAAGAGTTGAAAGTCCCTCAAGATCTCCATTTTACAAATTGCAATGTCTTTCAGAGGCAAAATTAGAAAGTAATACATAATTAGATTCAGGCTAAAATTCATCCAAATAGAAATCCTTGACTGGTGAAGGCTTGGTTTCAGTAAGAGCTGCAAGTATGCAGCCCTGAGGAAGTGAGTGAAGACAACTGTGTGATCATTTTTATCTGGAAAATTTTAAGATGGCTCTCTTGGGAGGTGATACAGACGTCAACAGACCTGAGAACTAACACTAGTTTTGCTGGCTACCTGCAGTCCAGGCAGGACACAGACAGGCAAACATGGCAAACAACACAGATGTCTGCTTTCTTCCACTGACCTTACCTGTGCAGTAATAAAAAGTGTGTCCTTTCATCTTGGTCCTAACAGCACTGAATGATGGCATGAGTGCAGTCATGAGAATGTCTCCTAGAAGGTGGACAGAGATCTTACTCTTCGCTCATCATCCATAAAACCTTCTATTGACTAAGCATTAGTTGCCTGCACAGTATTTTTGACCACTGCTGTCCATTTTTTTCCCATCTCTTACAGATTTCCCCTCATGTTTATCACTGTAATATCTAATCATATTATCCACATCCCAGTCAGGCGCCAGTGGTAGCATTGTGGAGGAAAGAAATGGTCACATAAACATAATTTGCTTTGTGTTTTGCTGCATTTAAGGCTCCTATTTTGTTATTACCATTTAATTTCATTATTCAGTTCAGAGCTGAAACACTAGCCTGAGAGTTTCCACTGGAGTGTGTTAAAAGGCTATCTAATTTCCCTTCTGTTTCCCCTGCCTGCTTTATAATTTTTCCACAGAAAAATTATAAGAATAACAGATACTAGTACAGATTTTCAGCACAGTGGCAGGGAGAAGGCTAAAACACTGAATGTGCCAAGGCTTCTCTGTTTATGGGAAATCAGGCATGTTCCTGCCCATGGGCATGGGCTGAGTCTGGAGCAGCTGTGAGTCACCAGCTCAGTCCCCAGACCCCACAGCTGCTCACCCTGCACAGCCAACAATAATGTGGGGATGGAAGTGGGACAGGAGAAACAGGAGACATTTTCTTCCTAATCCAGGGTAAATTACCTTTCCAATAAAACATGGGCACAGCCTTCAGGGTGTCAGGGCTTAACCACAAAGCCCTAAGGGCTAAAAGGGCTAACCACAAAGGTTAGGTTATTCAGAAATGACAAAAGCAATGACACACGATTTTCTCAAATACACACTTGTTTTCTATGAAGGATGAGTGCTGCACCTCTGTTGGAGCCCAGCTGGAGTCCTGGACACTCCTAAAATCAGAATTTTTATGCAAAAAAATAAATCACAAACCAAACCAATGAATTATAAGAAAAAATTCTAACAAAGTCACTTTGTAGAGAAATGAAAAAATAGACTGGAATTTCAACAACCCATGAATAAATTTTTTCTTTTGATGGAATCCTGGTCTTCAGCAATTTTTCTTGATGGCCTTCTGCCTCATATGTAAAGTAAGGAAGACTGTAGTTAAACTTAATTAGATTTCTTCTGGTTACCCTCTAGAAAGGCAAATAAGATGCTTAAAAAGTGGTAACCCATGTACAAAACAAAATTATAAACACTAAAAATGCTAGATACTTTCTGTTCAAACACTTTTTTTTTTTCCATGATGAGCTTTCACTGTGTTAAGAAATGATTCCTTAGCCTTTTTATTCTGAAGAATACTGGTCTAGAAAGGCATAGTATTTCTCAGTTACTTCAGAATGTTTGAGCTCCTCAGAATCTTTAATATATTCTTTTGGCAGCAGGTAACATGTAGGCAAGTCCCATTGTCTTATTTATTGATGTATTACACGGTTTTGAATAATCCTTTCATAATAATAAAGGTTACAGCACAGGGAGTTTCACAATCTTGTGTGTGGTGTTTATCTGTACCTAGACAGTCCCAGACCATCTGCTGGGATTGTTTTTCCTTGATTGTGGATCAGAAAAATTATAGTGACAATGAATAATTATTTTCCATGATAAACCAGGAGGCAGATGACTCGAAAGACTAGTAATGCCTAGAAAACAAGTCTTTTTCATCCAGTTCACTGGTTCAAATGCAGCTTGGCCATAACAGACTAGAAATCAGGCCCAACTAATTTTTGGGATACCTTATGGAATACTGTCAGTTGTATTATTTTGACAGTTGTGGCATTTCATGAGAAAGTGTGAAAGAATGAGAAAAGAGATAATGACCTCAGGACAGGCTGAGTCTATATTACAATAATATTAAACATCTAACTCCATGGCAGCAATATGATGCATCAAGGACCACAGAAAAATGAAAAATGTCCAGGGTTTGAGTGTCTCTCCTGGACTTGTGGGAATCTGTCAACCAGGCTGAGTCTGCAACTGCTGAGGACCATTAGCAAAGCCACTGAAATACAAATATAATAGAAGAGGCAGTGGGAAATCAGTCCTTGACAGTGTTTACAAAAATAGTAACTATTTACACATTTAATGTATAAACTGTCATCTGCATGTGTCAAGTGGTTTTATAGATACTGATGAATTAAATTTCAATGCATCCTTATGAGATATTTGATTCCCATTTTGTGCTCATAATTGATGTGTAAATAAATGCACAGGGAGATGAGGTGATGTGGCACTAAAACCACTGCAGGTTTATGTGATATAGTATAAAAATTAGGCCTCATGGTTCCAGCTGTCCACACCACAGCCATGAGATCCTTCAGTTTCCAAGGGCATCAGTTAAGATGCTCAGGGCTTGTCAGACTGTTCAGCTGCCCTCTTCATAAAGGATAGAAAGAAACAAGGGAAATTATTAGAATTTCTGTGCAACAATTACAGATTATATTCCTATGGATTAATTGAGGACTAGCTAGGTGCATTTGTTTTCCTGCTTACTCAAAGTGATGTTTCCCATGCACAAGGATCTCTCTTACACGTTAAAAATAGAGGCAATGATAGCATTCCGAAATTGTTTAAAAACTATGCAAAGGCTAGAAAAAATTGTTGCATACAATGACCAGAAATATCAAGGGAGTATGGAAAGAAAAGATTCAGTGATTTATATGGAACTCTTTTTTTCTTGAATTTGCTCTGGTTCCAGTGTATTTTAGGTTCAGAATAGTTACAGAGAAGGTGCCTTATAGGTTATATAGGTCTTTTTGATCTACCAAACAGGAAAGGTGCTTATTCTTTGAAAAAATTAATTCTGAGTAAAACAAAAATCAGCTGTCTTCCTGTGATCAAAATCTCTTTTCCCCTTAATGATTGCTGTAGGTATAATGAAACTGTTATATCTTCTGGTTTTGATTTTTGGTTCAAAGCTCTGCTTCACTTGCAGGTGCTTTCCCAGTCCTTTTCGATAGTTTTGCAGAGGATACTTTGAAACAAGCTAAAATCAAGTTGGAGTAAAATAACTGGCTTTGGTAAAAGCAAAACCTGCTGCTATCTTCTATTTTTTAAAAATTTTTTGCAATTCAAGGTTCAAAAGATCCTTTTCACATAAGAGCAAGTTTAGAAAATTGGTAATTTTACAGAGAGAGAAATGTGCTTTCTCTGTAGTTTACTTTGTTCCACTACCATTGTTGAAGGTTTTGTTCATTCTCACCTTACATGCTGCCATTCAGGGTTGCTGTCTTTCCAGGACAGACCTTTGAAAGACAGGTCTGATTGTCCATGCCATTATTCTAGCATTGACTTTGCTGCTCTTTGCCTGATTTCAGGAGAGTATTCCCAATGTGCATCACTCTGGAAGGAGGAAAGTCTGGAAATCATAGCAGTGGGTTAGACAGTATGATTGGCAGCTCAGGAGCACAGTTTAGGTTGCACTGGCTTTCTCTCTTCCTTCTAGTAAGGCAGGAATGACATTTATAATTTTATTTTTAATTTTGTTTTTCTTCAGTTGCATTTTCAGATTATTATCTGCCCTACACCTCTAAAATCTTGATCAAACTTAGAGACGTACACACTTCTAGAAATGCCACATGTCTTTTGGGGCAGATTATCAAAAACAGACAAGGGAATTAGGAACACAAATTATTGGCCTTTGAAACTTTTGACTCCTGTTTTAACCCTTTTCACCTATAGATCCGACAGTTTTAAACAAGGGAGTACTTTTATTTCAGTTTCTTCATAGCTTGGCAGGCTGGCCACCGAGAGAGCTGTCAGTCAGCTCTCAGAAGGCACATATGGCAGACTTGTTAGTGTGTTTGAAAATGAGATCCATCCCAGGTCTTTCCTATATTAATATTTTTCCACTCCCTTAGTCACTCATGTCATTGAATACCTTTGCCTTCTTTTTTCTTCAGCTGTGATGGCCACTGCCATGAATACAAGATTTGAAAAATAAGCCTTTATCTGCTGCTTAAGTGAGGTATTAGTAAGCAGGATTTACTTGAAAAGATCATTACATGTTAAACTGGAGAAAAAGGTTGCACTGGCCTCATGCTGTTCTTCTTTGAATACCTCCTGTGCAGATCCCTCAGTTACCATGATTTTGTATTCTGATCTACTTCTCCGTGCTGAAATGTTCTCCCATGACCGTTGTGTTAATTGGTGGAGAAGCTGTCACTCAGAGAGAAACTGAGGGATGGGCAGTGAAGGGATTTCAAAGTCAGCTTGCCTTCACCACCCCAGCAAACTGGACTAGTTCTGAATGAGGGTAGCCCTGTTTGCCCTGCGGGAAGGAGCACTGCAGCATAACTTGGACATACACCCTCAGTCAACTGAATTAGCCTGGCTCACATGTTTTCCACATATATACCAAGGGATTAAAGTTTTTTTGAAAGGAGATTCCTTTTAAACTGTATATTAATAAAGTACATCTTCAATTACAGGGATACTGCAGGGTGATTAGACTTTATATGATGCATCACATAAGCTGATAAAGTTTTCTAATTAGTAAATTTCACACACACAGTTAGAAGCAGAATGTGAACCTGAAAACAAAATCCAATTTAAAAAATCCTTCTTGTGATTGGAGCTTGGTAGGAAGTTTTCTCCAGGTCATAATGGCAGTGACTGGCCAGCCCATGCTTCATGTCTTCATGGTTTCCTCTGTGGCTCTGTAGAATGGGATTGCAGCCTTGGATCTCTTTTTTCATACAGATTACTTGCTGGGAAAGAACCTGGAGCACTGACAAAGTCTTTGAGTTCACCTGCTCTCTCAATTTTTTAATTTTTATTTGTGCTTGTATGTATTTTATTAAAGCTTTAAGGTTATTAAGGAGGTTTGGGGAAATATTTTATGGTGTCTGGGAGTAAGGGAGAATAGATGCTCTATGGATTTGTCTGTGTCTACCACTGTGCAGTCAAGTTTTTGAAGCTCATGTTCTCTTCTGGTCTTACATTTCTACTGTCCCAGTATTTTTTTAACCAATCTGGAAAGGTCTTCACATCTTTATGTATCACAGAAAATGGATTTTGAAAGTAGTCTTTAAAGAAGTTTCAAGGGTTTGAAAGGGAGAAAACGAACAGAAAAGGGAATGAGAATAATGAAGTATACTGCTAAGACAATTTTAGATAGCAGGCACAAACCTTTCTGAGATGCCATGGTACAGGGAATGCTGTGTTAAAAAAAACTGCCCAGGGCAATAAAGAAAACAGCCATTTCTCAAGTGATTGTAGGAACTGGACTTAGGAAGGGAAATAATTGAAACGATACACTATTAGCCAGAAGGGGAGGCATAAATCACTGGGTGGAGGAAAATGGAATGACAAATGGAGGCAGTGCTGGGGAATAAGCACTAATACAGGAAAAATGACAACAATAACAAAAGAAAAGAATCTACAGCTGTCCTACAGAGCCCGTTTTGTGGGTGGAGAGAAACAAAATATCCTGGAAGATGTATTTTTAATAATTTTGATGGTTAATTTCTGCCTACACGCTTGCTGCTTTAATTTTGCTAGTGGTTACTCACAAGTGTGGACACATCATGGAGAACATATCCAGAAAGCCTCTTCTGACATCAGTAGTTTCTTGGATTTGATGGGCAATGTGTATACCTACATAGCCACCAGTATTTCCTATATATGTAATAATCTCATTTTTTGAAGATGGTGACTGTTTTGTAGTAGATTCAATTGCTGTATGCTACAAACTTGTATCTATTCTTCAAGCTGACAGTCTTGGAAACTGGACTGCAGACTTTTAAACTGTTTTTAATCTGAAATTATTTCAGTTTAGATTGCAAAATGCCTTTTTTGAAAGGGAAATACTAAATGACACAAGGCAAACTTCTCCTTAAAGGTAATTCCTAGATACAGACTACAATATTGACATTACAGAATGTAAATCCATAAATTTGTAAACCTGTCATAGTTGTTCCACAAAAATCAACAAACCTAACAATATTCACACATTTAAAGGGTATTATTGAAATACAGAAAGGTTAACCTGACACAGCACAGTTCTTTCAACTACAAGTTTTTTCTATTACATATTTGAAACACAATATGTTTTGTGTTCTTCACAGGAGCCTGCACAAAGCATTTAGCATCTACTTCAATATTTTTTACTGTGCAGAACCTCCTAAATCTCAGGTGAATATCCCATTTCATCCACAGCCAGCAGTCTGGCTGGGAAAACCAGCTCATCTATGTTTTGGACCTCTGACTCCTGCTGTAACTATTCAATCTGTCTTTCTGTTCCTGTGTGTGACATTTTATGCCCTTTCATTCATTCCAAATAGGTTTTCTCTTTAACCTTGTGGTACCAAAACATTTTATTGTATTCCAAAGTAATGGCATTTGGTAATTGGCAATGCACTAAGTGGCAAAGGGCACCTCCAGTAATTTACTTGAATGCTGTCTGTATGAAGCTGAAATAATTTGATTTTCAGGAAAGGGATATAAGCATACTAACAGTGTCTTCCAAGCTATTAGTGTAAAAAGGTTGTCTTGGGTGTGTACTTTGACTACTTTAAAATTAATAACCAACACCTATTGATAAGGAGGATAAGTAGTAAAGGCTTAAGGGAGTTTGGAAGGATTTTTCATAGCTATTTTTGTTATCTAGGTTATATAGCCACTTTACTGTAACTTTACATTTCAATATTTAATCAAAAATTCAAAATATTTCTCATGTTGAAACAGTAGTTTTCTGGCCAATCCTAAGTATTATCTGTGTGCACACATGACAGAGAAAGAAAATGAAGAATAAATATACATTTGTGTGTGAATACAAAAGGGCACATGTACAAGATTCACTGTGGATTAAAAGGCAATGTGAGCCCTGGGGCTGTGAACAGGGCTCAGAGTTGGCCATTAAAAAACATATGATGCTTGAACAAAATGATTGAAAGGTATAACTGACTATATGAACTTTACATGAAGTGAATAGTGTGTATTAAGTTTCTCCTTCTCCAAAGTGAAAATCATTAATTCATTCTCTGGGGCATTTTGATGTCTCTAAATACATACTCCAGGCAAGGAGGACAGCGGAACAGAGAATCTTGCTAGCTTCTATTATTTTCTTCTGTTGACATAAAAATGTAAAGATTTGTTTTGACCAAGTCTATTGTGTTTAACTAGTCTTGTTCATCTAAAAGGCATTATTATCTAATAACTATCAAAACATAAGTTAAGTCTATCTATTTTGTTAAGCTACAGGTGCTAAACAAGAAAGGAGTAAGGAGAGAGGCACATGTACCTGAAGTGAATTGCATAATGATCTGGCAGAGAGCCCCCACCAGAAATAGAAGAGCTTTCTAGGTGTATATTTTGATATGCAGTGCAATTTTTTTTTGCCTACTATTTCTCAGATAATTTTATTTTCCTTCAGATCAATTCTTACTAATTTGCATGTCATTATACAATGCTGATGGTGTGTTTAGTGACAAGAATCACGTAGGTCTGCAGGTTCAGCAACAGTTCAGCTACACAGATAGATGTTTACTCGCTCTTAATGGCATTAGTTTGGGTGACATTTGGCTTTTAGTGCACATTATTCATGCTCAATTATGGTAGAAAAAGAATTGAAAGACACAATCACATCTGTGTTCCTGAATGAAGAGTCTTTGTGACATGCTTATAGAGACTGAAGTGTCATCCAAGTGAATTAATTGTAACAATCTGTTTCCCAATTCAATCTGGCAATTATTTCCTTTTCAGAATAGCCAGCTTTGATTTTGTTTACAGATGTTATACAAACTTTGCAACAAACCCATAACCATGTCACCCATTCACTGCTTTTTTGAGAACTCAGGGGGACAGCTGTGCAGCTGCAGAGGTCACTGCAGAATTGAGCCCAGGGAGGGAGTGGGGTGATCTCTGTTCTGTGCCACTGCTGGAGAGCAGCAGGTGAGTTCACCTACCTGAGTCATGGATCAAATTTCTGAATGTGGATAATGAATGAGGGACCCCAATTGACTCTGGTTCTGAGTCTTTCCAGTTCTGGAATCTCAGTGTGTCACAGAACCACAGAATACACTGAGTTAGAAGGACCCACAAGGATCATCAAGTCCAACCCCTGGCCTTGCACAGCACCATCCTCAAGAGCCTCGCATGTCTGCCTACAGTGCATGAGATCTACTGGGTGGTGACATTTTGATTGTTTTCCATAAAGGATTTTGATTTGTTCATATTGAAGTCTATAGGGCAAAAAAGGGCAAAAAAGGGCTGAACTTGGCTCACGTCTGTCCATGTGGATGCACAGAAATAGCAATGATTTTTTGTTAGACTGAAATTCCTTTTTAAACTCGTAACAGCATCTTGTAATGTTTCTTGCTATGAGAGATGTCTTCAAACTGCAGCTGAATTTCACATGTGCTGCCAGGGTGCTTTTATCCTAAGCTCCCTTAGAATACATACTTCTGTGCTAATAATTTTCTGGCCTCGAAATCAAAATTTTAAGCCAACTCTGTCCTATCATTAACCCACTTTTCCTTTAGTGGGATATCTGCAAATTAATCCTACAAAAAAGGGGTACTAAACCTTGACCTACTCAAGACAAATTCAGATAATGTATAAACAGGACCTGGATTAACATCTCATTACAGAAAGTCTGAAACTTGGCTCTTATATTTCTTTGATGTCCAACATAGTTTAACTGATGGTGATCTTGAACCAAATGTTGGATGAATGTGTACATATCTGTATGAAACTACATAATTTCTCTCAAAAGGTATTTCATTGCATTTTTCAAGGACAATGGAGAAATTCAGGTTGAGGGAGGAATTTTTTTTTAATTGAAATATTAGGTGTCTCATGGTTATTCAATGAATGAATCCACCATGATAGTGCCGTTTCCAGAAACTTTGAAAGCTATTCCCCAGAAACAAAACAAAGATCAAATTTCTCTGGCAAAAATGTAATCCCCTTACAGAATGGCAATGGCATGGCATGGAAATAGATGCAAAGACAGCTTTTATCCCCTTTAGTGTATCAGTCATAGTAATCAGCTGCTTCTTTCTTTGTCCTTATTAAGAGGAGAAAGTGCTATGAATGTAAAGAGAGATGTTTTCTTGCCAGTATACGTCTTTTTCCTATATGATGTCAAAGTATCTTTACAAAAGGTAGGTGTTTCTCTGTGCCAGTGCCACCAAGAGCAATCTCACAGCAAAGGAGGTCCCTTACTATCTAGTTCCTACCACAGAGCAGACTTCCTCTGATGACTCAGCCCAAGGCTGTGCACTGGGTTTTCTTTATCTGCAAACACCGCTAATGGCCATCAGTAGCAAATCACAGGGGGATTCAGAGCCCTTCCTTCAGCAATGTAAGAGAAAAATTGATTTTCACAGGTAAAAGAACAGCATGAAATGCTACAGAAATAACTCCTTTAATGATTCATGAGTCTAATTATTATTGTTACTAACGATGATATCATGCTTAGAGCCATTAGTACAAATCTTGAATAAATGCTGGGCAAACGCTTTTTTCACAGCCTGGAATTACACAGTCTAAGGGGTATTCATAACTAGAAAGCTGCATTATAAATAATATACATTATGATTGTTATATCAGTTAATTCTGCTGAGTTTGCCTAATTTCTGGATTTGCTTATGAATCTTAATTAGCCACTGTGGAATTGAACACAAATGAAAGATTACCAAAAACAAAATAAAAGGTTTAGATAAAATCTGTTAAATTATGAGAATGAATTCTTTAACTTATAAATTAATTGACTTTAGGTGTTACCACAGCCATAGCACAAAAATACTTTTTATCCCTGGTTTTTAATATTAAGAGCAAGTTGGCTTTGTATTTGCATGGAAGCAAGGGCCTGGGAAAGCAGGCTTTTATGGAGATGCCATCAGTATATATAAGTCAAGGAAGCTATTCATTTGGTAATGGCCTACACCCTCTGAAGTTAGATGAGCAACTGTGCTCAAAAATCATCTGCTAATGTAAAATGCAGCCTGGCTTTGTCACTTTCACCACTAAAGTGTCATATACACCACCAATTACACATATATAGTAACTGTTTCCTTTGGAAGTTTTGGGGTGTTGTGAGAAAAATCCCATCATCAATGAGGAGATTTACAAAGTAGCTAAAGAAATGTTCATCATCAATGGAACTGGAAATAATTTGTTATATTCTGGTTACCTATCTGGATATCACCACACCCTGCATCCCCCACTCCTCCCATCCAGTGGAAACAATGAGTCTAAGAGAAAACCTGACAGCCCAAGGGGAACCAATCCCTGCCACTGTTGCTGGAAAAACAGAAACTCAGAGATTTTCAGTGAGTCCTGGAGATCCCTCTGTGCTCTTTGACTCTGAAATGCCTCAGCAATCCTTTACATTAGCCTGTAATGTGTTCCAAAAAAAGACCCCACAGCTCTTAAAATAATATTTCTCCTGCTATGTCCCATCATAAATAGTTATAAATCATGCACTGCACACACTGAGTCTCGTGTTCTGTTTTATTATTGTCCCTGTCCTTGGTATTGAGTTACTGATTTCAGCACTAGTGGTTGTAGCTGCAATACTGAGGGAGCAGCAGGAATGAAACTTCAAGGCACAGCCTGTTCTCCCCTTCATGCTGCATCTCCGTGCTAGCTGTGCAGGAGGAGGGGCAGCTGCAGCTCCTTCAGCCCCTGCAGAAATTATCTGCTTGCAGAGGATAAGGGAAAAGGATTCACTCACTCATGGGCCATCGCAGTCTATCCTGCTTATTTAGCCTGCATCTCGTATGCAGAATATTTACTGGAAAAAATGGATTATAGGTTTTTTGAAACCATCTTACTTCATTTTAGAGACTCCAAGTGATGGTGCTACTGCCTTGGGAACTTACTGATGTTTAAATGCCACTGTCATCAGGAAATGGACTTTTCCAGATGCCAAACTGCACCTTCCAAACCACTTGGACCTGTGATCCTTTCTGGGTAGCCAGGCAGATAAGCTGCCTCCTGTCACACATACATTTTCAGTGTCTAAACATGTAGGAAAGAGATGAAATTACTCCTCAGCTTTCCTCTTGGGTAATCAAATATCTTGAATCCTTGTGACACGCAACATAGTTTTCTAGCCCCTGGATAATCTTTTGTGAAATGTAGACTGTGCAGCAGAAAGAAATTCACATCTTTTAAAAGCTGGCATGCAGATGAGATTTTATTATGCAAAATAAGCAGCAGAGAGATGCTTCTGTCTGATTGTGGCTGCATCTGTTCTTCATTACTAATGAATTTATATTTCCTAATAAATTAATATTATGTATTTCCAATAAATTAATTACTAATAAATTAATATTATGTATTGCCAAAATGTTGTAGGAGTTGAACACTACATTTATTTAGCCTTAGTGTTCCTCGTAAGGCTTGCTCTTTCTAGGAATTACTCTGCCATAGTTAGTGGTACTAACAAAGACTTGGATTATACCTCATGTATCAATTTCCAGCCAAACCAAGAGGAAATGCATCATTTCACAGGTGTGCCTTCTCTGGGGTTGCTCATGCAGACTTAGACTTCAGCCTTTTTTACCTGCAAGCTCAGTAATTTAGTTATGCCAGCTAGCTGGCTCTTTTCTTTTTAACTCATTAATATAACAAAGGGCAGCTATATCCAGAATGGTTATTATGGAATATATGCTAAGGCCATCTGTTACAGTAGGATACTGAGAGCCTAGAGAGGATGATTCATAATTCTGAGGCAATGTCCTATGGAAAGCATAGAGCATGGTGGCAGATGGGAAGAGCTGGATCTGAGCAGATGGATCTGGGTGTGGTCCATGTCTTACACACTGGTTTACACTGGGACAGAGCACTGGGGCTAATTTCTTGACAGCAAGAACAGCCTGCAATGTGCATTTGTAGCAACCACCAGCAGATACCAAAATAATTCTGCTGAGGAGGCAGGCATGCTCACAGTGCTGCTCGCCCCAGCTCCAGCACTGGCACAGCAGCTGCACAGGGACAGCCAAAGGCACTACTTTGCGTTCAGAATAGAATGCCAGAGTGAGGAACCACATAAGGTGTTCAGGTATGACTGCTGATGGTGTCTGAGAGTATTCTGGATTGACTCACAGGGCTTCCCAGATGCCCACAGTTACTAGTCAGCGGCAGTGAGGGGACAAGCACAGTGACAGCAGAATTTAGTGTACCATATTATCTCCTGAAATAGGGATAAGTGCAGGAATGCCAGAATTTGACTGAAGAAGGAAGTTCTTGGTAATGTCAGAGATTGCAGTTTGTTTTGCAATATAGTGTTTTCAAACAATATATTAATACTTGTGATACTCCAAAAAGCAGCCTAACCAAATGAAACATTTAGCAATGACACTGTTTTGGAAAAGTGAATCACACTGATTAAATAGCACTTTCCATTTAAAATTTGAACTTGTCATTACTTACATTACATATGCTACTCATTTGATGAAGTAGGGCATATTCCAGAGCTCCCCAAACTCCCCAGGAATCTCTCCTCACAGTTTGCTGGGAGCTATCTTACGCCTTTTGTACACTGATACTGATTTTGGAAAGAAAGTTGCTCCATGAAAGAAACAGTAACAAGGTGAGACAAGATGATGCAAAAGAGAAATAAATAACATACCTTACCACAGCTATCATAGTTCACTTTTCTAGCTTGACTTCTGTTCAATTCACAAGTTACAGTAAGTTCAAGAAGGGAATACTTCCAATGTACCCTCTGCAGGTGGTTTCAGGATAAATCCAGTTCTGGCTAATGGTGTAAGCACCCAGTAACCCAATTTAATTGAGTCTTTCCACTGAGAAGTAAATTTTTGCTTTTCTTTAATCTGCAGGTGGGAACTATTAGAATTCAAATATATTTTAATCAATAGTGGGCATTGGCAGTATAAATATGAGAATGGTAATTTTGATAGCCTCTGGAGCCCTGTGAGGTTATTTCTTCCTGTATTAGTTTGAAAACAAACCAGTGTGAGATCGCAAATCAGAATTAAAATTTAATAGAAAAAGTAAAAATAAGCATAATAACAGAAGGAAAAGCACTGACACAGTCAGATACAACCTGACACCCTGTTAGCATGGTGCCAGCAGTCCAAATGAAGTAGTTCAGTTGAAGCAGTGATCCTGTGGAAGGTCTAGTCTCCGCCTGAAGGTCCAGTGGTAGCTCTTGTCCTCTGGAAAACCAGTAGACAGAGCTGACTTGGGCAGTTCCAAGGCCAGGTTATATCCAGGTGGGAATGCTTGGCTCCTCCCTCCTGGGTGGAGCATCTCACAACAGGATAAGTCCATGAGTCATGTGGTGGGTCCTTGATGGCCCATTGACTGTTATCAGGGGTGAGTCATAGCAGGAGATAACAGGTAATGCCCCACAGCTGGTGGTAATAGAATACTAAATACATCTATATTGTAACCTAGGACACTTCACCACCATATCTATGTGTAAAGAGACAGCTTGAGGGAAGAGAGAAATATATTTGATGTAAGTCACAAAGATACCTGTGCACAAAGAATGTTCACAGAAGCCTGTGCTGGGTACAGCATGATATCTAAGAAGCATGTTTAGCATGGGGCAGGGCATGCTGGACAGCTCTCTCCCCAAAGTGCACAGAAACAGCTCACACGTTGTGCTTTCCTCTGCAAGAGACTGCTTCTGCCAGGGCTCAAGTGTCTGCCTGGAGCTCAGCAGCCTCCATTCCCATGAGCCAAGACACGTTGTCTTGGATCCTGCTCTTCAAAGCTTCTGGATAAGATACAGTTAATGACTTAACAGGATTTGGAGGACCTCTGAGAATCCTGGTGGCTGGACTTCAGCTGGAGTCTTGGATGCTCTGAAGCATTCAGCATCATAATGAAAAACAGCATTGTAAACCAGGTTATACTTAATAACTTTGCACACTGCCAACAGTAGTGTAAGGTTCAAGAGAAGCTCTGAAAACAGAAGGAAGATGCATGTTGGTTGTAAAGTCTCATTTTGTACCTTCTGCCTTATCCTTTAGGAGGATTTTTATAGAGATAATTCCCATTCTATACCTTCTTCGTTTATGCCTGTATTACAATCCCCATTTCCCTGATCTGAAGAAATCAGCTGTCTATTTTAGGAAATTGAATGATTTACCTGTAAACAGAAAGACACATGTCTGCAATGGTCATCATTGTAAGCCTTGTGCTTCTAGTAAAATATTGATTTCCTCTCATCCAATAATTTATTACCTGATGGGGCACCCTGTTTTGTTTTTTTTTCCCACAACATACCGCTATCACCAAAGGAATTAAGGTATTTTCAGACTAAGAGTTTTCTGTGTTTGGGGTTTTTTTAAAGAAAGTATATTCCTACCCAGCTTTGAAAAGTTATTTCAGATAGATGAATCCCTGCAAGGCAAGTGCTGTTTTCATACCCAAGGGAAACAAAATTTTATTTTTACCCTTAGCTGCATTAATTTATTGAATTGGTGCAGGCCATAGTTAAAGGTCAGCATGAACACATAATTTCTAATAGCTGCAACTTTTATGTGAATTCTCAACTACCATAGATAGAAAAATGAAAACCATGTTGGAGACAATGGGGTTCTCCCAGTCTGTGCTGAGATAATGACTTCTTTAATATCCTCTTTATAAGAATCTTTGTGGTTTAGCACCTCATCGGAAATGTAATATTTTACTACAAATGGCTGACAGCAAGGAAGAAATACAATTATCTCAGTACAAAGAAGTTATTTTCAGAGCTCTGTATTGTCTGCTTGGCATCAGCTTTTTATAATACTTGATCTGTGCATGACATATATAACATGTATATAATTGGACTACCTGCTGCACTGTATTCAGACTCTGAGCTGCTCTGTATTCAGACTCTGATCTTATTTTTATCTTTGCCATGGGAAGTTTATATCCAGGTGTGGTGGCTGACCAGCTCAGCCTTAACCTTTTTTCACTGTCTGGTGCAATCATGGGTAAGGAAAACGCTACTGGTAGTAGCAGTTTGCTAGCAGGGAATACAGGAAAAAAAAGTGTATTTGGAAAATAATGGTCATTAAAATCTCTGCTTTTATATTCTTTAGGAAATAAGAGACAGTGCTAGTGACATGTGTTTAACATGACATCATAAGTGTGGGCATAGTGACTCTGGCCTAGCAGACACTCTGCACAGTATCAGGGCTCTGTGTGCCTTTAGTATGTGTTTCCTATGCTCACATTCCCACAGAACCAAATGTTTTAGATACCTTTCCTACTGACAAAACTTTTGAGCACATATTTTCTTGTTCTATCTTGAAAGGCATAGAGTGAAAAATATTGGGATGTAGTTTTTTTTGGTAAATTACTCAACCACTTATTGAAATAAGGTTGTGTTAGTGGGAAATTATTATTATAAAAATTAATGATAATAACAACAATAATAATAGTGTTTGTGGGAGCTACTGAGAACATTACTGAAATATATTC
Organism: Entomyzon cyanotis; assembly: GCA_024500445.1. Lineage (NCBI taxonomy): Eukaryota > Metazoa > Chordata > Aves > Passeriformes > Meliphagidae > Entomyzon > Entomyzon cyanotis. The sequence continues at coordinate 17,479,961 of JAKEPQ010001030.1, forward strand.
TGAGATTAAAAACTAAGCCTGTTTCCAACATTTCAACGATTCCCGAAGTTACAGAGTGTGAAGCTGAAATTATGTTTTCTTGACAAGGATTTATACTCCCAGCATCTGAACATTCCACTGGTCCTTCTGACACATTATTGATTAGTTCAGCTTTTGTTGTTTATAGGCATTGTTGGCAACTACAGACCACAACAGAGTCAATACTGATTGAGGTGAGAGCAGGCAACCTCCATGCATTCAGCTCTGCACATAATAACTACTCCTAGGTTGCAACAGCAAAGAATAAAAGACATTTTTTAAGGTTCTTGAAAGAGAGGCATAAATAGAAGAAGTCAAAAAGCCTTCATTTCATTTTTTAATTCTTGATTTCCCTCTTTTGTCTGATAATGGGAAAATGGGTTTAGTCTGTGAATAGGAATGACAAGACAATAAGATGAAACCATGTGTGCATTTTTAAAGCAATGAAACACTATGGAAGGCACAAAACCCTACAAGGAGGAGATGCATTAAAACAGCCTGAGGACACACAAATGTGTGGGGTTCTGAACTAGAAATTATAACTGGATGATTGTCTTCTCTTTCTCTTGTTTATTGTACTGCCAAAGGGAACTACTTGAGTTCCAAGTGCTATTTTTGCATGGCCAAGCTTTGGCAGCAGAGGGGCCACAGGGTTGGCTTCCGTGAGAAGCTGCTGGAAGCTTCCTTCATGTCTGTCAGAGCAGCAACAAAGATGGACATGCCACTGGTCAAGGCTGGGCTGATTAGAAATGGTGGTATAACATTGTTATACCATCAGTGTGATAACAGACTTAAAATGTAGAAAACCAGAAGTTACTGTGCAATTGTAATTGTGGCCAGAGAAGTGCAGGGTGAGAACATGTGAGAAGACCAGCCCTGCAGACACACAGGTCAATGAAGAATGAGGGGGAGGAGGTGCTCCAGGCATGTGAGCTGAGATTCCCCTGCAGCCCCTGGTGAAAACCATGGTGAGGCAGCTGTGCCCTGCAGCCCATGGAGATCCATGGGGATGAAGAGATTCAGCTGCAGCCTGTGGAGAAGCCCTCACTGGAGCAGGTGGATGCCTGAGGTATTTGGTGAGTGATCTCTACCAGTCCTTATCTCAACTCATGAACCCTTTGTTATATTTTCTCTCCCCTATCCAGCTGCAGAGGGGAGTGGTTGAGAGGATTTGGCAAGTACCTGGCATCCAGTGTCAACCCACTACACAATTTTTTTTTATCCTCAGAAGACTTTGAGGACTTTAATTGAAGGAAGCTTTAGAGAAGAACTTAGATAACAGACTATATGAATACAAACCATTTCTGGAGAATTCTGTGTTTCTGGTGATGCTCTCAGACCCTGTGACAAAAACTGTAAGCTGAGTAGTCAGTACTGGCAGTAGATCTAGAGCTAGAGCCAACGCATCTTTTATCTTCGCTACCTACATTCTCTTCTGTCATCACAGCACAAATTGTCATGGCTCAGACAAGTGCTGCTCTGATCTGATATCTGGAGACACAACATGGAAGCAGAGCAGGTTAGTGGCCAGTGTCACTGATGTGTCAACAGATGAAGCACCCTCAGAAGTGGCAGTCACCAAGCCTTTCCACAGCTTCCTGTGAGTGTCCTCACTACTCACCCCGGGAAGGTTTTCAGCTGTGTGTGCAGTGCTGTCCACTTGTCCATGCCACCACAGCCTGTCTGTCCTTGCACCTCTTCTTCTTTGGCAAGCTGTACTTAGAGGATAAAGAAGCAAAAAAGTGCTGCCTCCTGAGGGAGCTGGAACGGCTTTTTGTGTATCTTGTATCAAGCTCCATGGTCAAAAGCTCGGAGACTTTTTAAATGCGTATAATCATACAGTTACTTTAGCACCTCATTGCAATGCTTACATATCTATAATAACGTTTCAAAGCAAATAAAGATATTTCATACTTTTCTCATTGCTACTCATATCTGAGAATATGGAGAACATTTCTTAACAATGAAAGCTGATTACAGATTAGGCAACTTAATGATAGAAATTGCTTCACATGAGACTTTTGAAATTAGGCTAATGAAAAGACAGCAGGGAACAGACTGCAGTAGATGATGGAGTCATGTGAATATATACTTTTATTTTTAAGAGTGGAGCTGTAGACTTCATACTTATATGTTAGAAAAACATTATCTAGGTTTTCAATGAATTAATGGGTTTTTTTTACTAGAGAATTTAGCTCATGTGTAATTAACTTACACTGGTATCCCCACAGCACAATTCATGGCTAAATTTCTACAACATGGTTCCATTTGGTACCCTAGATTTTATTAAATATCTTTTATCTTAACTCTCCCTGGAGTGATGGAATTCCTAAAAAGAATTTGTGAACTGCATCTCAGTCTTTTCTGAGTCTACAAGACCAGTGGAAGACTTTCAGCCCAAAAAAATTGCACCCAGTAGATGATGCAAAACAAAGAAATTTTTTATTTTTTTAAATTTTAACAAATACAAACCAATCTTATTCTCTGGCAATTCTTTTCTTTTCCCCCTGCCTTTCACTGAAAGATGAAAAAGTGTCTTGTTTAAGTAAATAGTTGTTATTCCTGCCCAAAATAGCACCCTACAGTTATTCGGTGTTTATTCTCATGTAATTATTAATATGATAGTAGAGCTCATCAAGATTCTACTTCTTCTTCTCTTTTCTGATCAAGCTGATTTATCTGGCTGTAGTAATTTCTTGAAATTCAACATGAATTTAGGTCATGGTCACAGTATTCTAAGGTAAGGTAAAGACGTAATGTTTATTCTAGTAAACAACTTTTAATTTTAAAACTGCCCTTTCTAAGTTATTTCAGTTGCATATTAAAGAGCTCTTCAGAGAAGTAACTAACAGGGACAAAAATAGCCCGCACAGAAGGGACAAAAATAGCCCAAATAAAAGGAAAAACTAAAAAGGGGGGAAAACACAGAAGATTGCAGTAACAAGGAACCTGGTTTGCATGACATCAGTTTATTTTGCCATGACATTGATATGAAACTTCATGGTGAAAGTTCATTTAAGCTCTGAGGAAATTCCCCTGAATCCTGTTTGTGGTTGACATTGTGGTAAATATGTCCTTTCTGACCCAGCCAAAATACTGATGCCTAGTGAGCTTTTTTTCTCCCTTCCCCAACAACATGACAGTTCCATGTACTGTGCCATAGCTCAGGGTTGCTTATGTTAGTAATGAAGATGTGAGGAATTGAGCAGAGATTTTTTTAAATAAATATTCTGCAGGACATATAATGGACCAAGGTGGAGCAGTATAGAGGAATGAACTCTGGAAAAAGAAAAAAAGAAGGGAATGAAAATAATGACCTAATGAAACAGAGGCAGAAGGAAAAGGAAGAAGAGAAACCTTAAGCTTCATATTGGATGGACTTGTGCAACATAGCATAGAACTTTTTGCTTTGTTAAATATAATGTTTAAACTACACATGAATGAACCAGCAAAATGGGAGTTTATGGTATACTACGGCAGAAAGCTCTTGAGGCTCACTGTTGGGCCTTTTGTTTTTTGCTCCTGGGTCTGCTGATTGACAGCCTGACAGTTTGCTGCAGCTCAAGGCAGAGGCTGAAAGGACCATTGTGGCTCACCCCGGCCTCACGGGAACTCAGGGGGCAGTGGCCAGCTCTGTTCCCAAACTTTCTTTGCTTCTGTATAAGAAACACAGCTTTAAACTAGGGGGTTTTATGTTTTCCATAAAGCCTGGCTAAACAGACCAAAATCGCCACCTAGTGAGGATAGTCCCTCAGCTCGCTCATTTTACACAAGCCTTTTGCAAATACAGGTGAGATAATCATAATACTCCACTGCATTTAAGTTTGAGTGATAGTGCTAAATAATATTTTGCAAGAAAAAACCTCACGAATTTAATGAAAAATGTATTTGCTGAAGTGACAGGGACACAGGCATCTTCCATAAAATAATATGTATCCAAGCACAGGTATTCCTACCAACTCTCACTGCAATCATTAAGGTACTTACTTTAATGACTTCAGAATGTATTTAGAGTTATCCTAAGTGGAGACCAAGATTTAATATCTGCATTGAGTGTCATGCCTCCTGCACAGGTAGTGCTTCAAAAAGTTTCTGAGTTCTTCATCCTGGTTTCTTTGAATGAATTGCTAAAAATAAACAAACTGCATAATTGGCTAAACCCCCAAGAAGCTGCCAGAAGTGGTTTTACTTGTTGTGTGTCTGCAATGAATTGAAGTGAATGCACAACAAAGAAAAGATAAACCTTTATGTACCATATTAGCAAGTTTTTGAAAAGCCTTCCAGCTAAATCCATTTTGCAGGTTCCTTTTGCTTGATCTGAGTGATTGAACAGGCATTTGGAATCTGCACACCTCTTTGCAGCTACCAAATAATTCTTGAAGTTTCCACTTTTCTACTATTTCTACCATGACACACCATTTGTAAGTTGCTTCCTGCTACAGTGAAAAAAATAAACTATTAAGGTTTAAAAAATGCATAGCAAATCACAGCTAAGATTTAAAAAAAACCCCAATTACTGTTGAATATACTGTATTTTAGATTCTTTTTTCCTGTCCTACATTTAGTCTTTTAAAATTATCATTGTAAAGACTGTGCAGTTATGAACATAAACCACAAGAGAAAGGGAAAATACCCATGAACCTCCAGATACAGGAGCTGTGACTTCCAGATAACCACATGAAAGCATTATGAAGAAATCATGAGTATAAACAACTGTGAGACAGGAAGAGTTAGTGGGTTTTTTCCTCAGATAAAGTTATTTTTCTTGACTTGCCTTGGTAGAGATAGAATTATGACTTTTACTGCTGATGAATATGTCTAGACCTTTCTGAAACCACATATGTCAGGTTTATCTAAAATCAAATTTTGAATCTACCAACAGTGCACTAGGGATAAAAAAAAACTTCAGGATTTATTTTTTTCTTCTCCAAACAGGGCTAATTTTAAATGGTGAAATGCTACTGCCTACATTTATTTCCTGCTTTCCACAGAAGTAAATAATCCTCTAAGTGTGAACACTAGACTTCATGATGAAATGTGCTACTCAAATAGAGCATGGGGAATTTTCAAAGCTACAAAATTCAATGCAAAGTTACATGTGGCATCACAGGCAATGCACAGCACACTTCACAGCACACTTCACAGCACTCTTCACAATCTTACTCCTTGTGTTATGTTATGAGGTCCCAGTGATACACAATAGGGTTGAGAAACTGCATTGTGAACCAGCAGCTATCAAGTGGGGAAGGAAGAGTCACACAGATCATGTCAAAACAGGTGCCCAAGAAATCACATCCTGTATTTCACACATTTCGGATACCTAGTCTGTAACGACTGCAGTATTGTTTCCCTGTGCAATATCTCAGTGTGAAGCCTCTTCCTAGGTTGGTTGTGATCAACAGAACCTATACTAGGTTCACATACTCTGAGCTGCCAGACAGTGACATGTGCTTGTTCTCTGCATGGCAGGAAGGAGAGCTCACCTCTGTTTGCATGGAGTTACCATGAATACATCAGCTGTCCTCGATAGTTTGACCTTTTCTGGTGATTTTTTTTTTTTTCCCTGCTGCAATAAATTCTGAGAAGGAGCAGAAATTTTGGTTTACTGTGGGTTATTTATTGGGTTGCACTTCATGAGGATAAGCAAAGAAGTTAATGAAGCCATGTGTTTATACTCTCATTCTGAGAAGACAAGGAATCTCAGGAACTGCTTCACAGATATTTGGCAGAGTTAGGAGTTCCTTTTGCACTCTAAGAATTAATGATTTTTACCTTCCTTTTTGTTTAAGAGTCCTTGGGTCTCCTGTGGTGAAATGATAACTATGAAAATGAATTGCCATAAACCAGATCACTTGCTTAGACACAGGAGATCCGGTGCCTCAAATAAGGATCCTCACCTCAGTCTCACCAGTTTGTTTCATTGAAGGATGTGAGCCTAAGAAATATCCTGATTTGCAGGATCAACAACATTTTCCTCATAGTGTTTCCTCACACGTATAATTAAGTCTGCGAAAGAGAACACAGTGTATGGATCTCTCCTTTAGATTGTAGCTTTCTGGATTTAGTGCTTGTTGGGATATCTGGGAAGGTACCAGCTATCAGATGAAGAAAACTGAGGTGACAATTCTAATAGTTCAATATATGCGTGAGATATGACTAGGATTGAGAGGCAAAAACCTCTGTGCTAAAATGCTAGAAATTTGAAACAAGATTGTTCGTGGGTGTAGTTCTTCATGTGGGGTCATAAAATTAGCCATTACTTTGTTCCCCTGTTGTTAAAAGGAAGGAAGATTTTTAAACAGGGAGAAATGAGAGATAAGGCCAAGATTCTACAAGAAATCAAAATAAAGCTGCAGCTGGTGTGGAATATAGCACAAATTAAGGGATATAAGAACCATCTCTTGTGAGAAGCTTGTGCAAGTCATTGTCTATGTTAAATGAACTTCAGTAAGTCATTTCAAAGGCTTACTTTCCACATCTACATGATCTGAAGAATCATCACAGAATCATAGGGTGGCTTGGGTTGGAAGGAACTTCAAAGATCACCTGGTCCCAACCCCCCTGCCATAGGCAGGGACACCTTCCACCAGACCAGGCTTCTCCAAGCCCCATCCAACCTGGCCTTGAACCTCCAAGAATGGGGCATCCGCCACTTCCTTGGGCAACCTGTTCCAGTGCTTCACCACCCTCACAGTAAAGAATTTCTTCCCAATATCCAATCTAAACCTAATTTCTCTCAGTTTGAAACCTTTCCCCCTTGTCCTTTGTCTACATGCCCTTGTAGAAAGTCCCTCTCCATCTTTCTCATAGGCTCCTTTCAGGTACCGGAAGGCCACAATTAGGTCAGCCTGAAGCCTCCCCTTCATCAGGCTGAAAAAACCCAAATCTCTCAGCCTTTCCTCACTGGAGAGCTGCTCCATCCCTCTAATCATCTTGGAGACCCTCCTCTGGACTCACTCCAACAGGTCCATGCCCCTCCTGTGCTGAGGACCCCAGAGCTGGATGCAGCACTGCAGGTGGGGGTCTCACAAGGGCAGAATCCCCTCCCTGGCCCTGCTGCCCACAGTGCTTTGGATACAGAATAGGACTGGCTTTCTAGGCTGCAAGCACACATTGCTGGGTCATGGCCAGCCTCTCACCCACTGGCAACTCCATAAAGGATATGGGCACTAGTGCAGTATCTAGGTGTGCTGGTAGCCAATCTGTCATCAGCTCCATTTTTCAGACAGACCTTGACTTTACCAGGAAAATATAATAAAGGAAAAGAAAAGAATATTTTATCCCTGCATTGAACTTTTAGCAGTTGCTATAGCAATAACATTTCTCAAAATACTAATTTAAAGTAACAGCTACCCTTGCTCTTGAGACATCATCTATTTTTTCCACTTCTCTCACACTCCATTTAAAGAAGCTGTGAGTCTGTGCTCCCATCACCAAAATATTCGAAGTTAATTTTGAAAACAGAAAAAAAAGGGATTGACCTATTTTCCCACTTTTTTCTTGCACCTCCCACTGTTTTAGCATTCCCATACCAAATTAGTGCTATGATGTGTGTGCTCTGATACTCAGTGAGAGATGCTATAGGCACACACTTTGCTGTACAGAGGCTGGATAGAGGCTACAGGTGATACACTGCTGACAGTGCCTCTGGGTTGGCAGAGATGAGAATCTGACCCTTGTGAAGCATCTTTGTAATTCACCTGGATCAGGCTTTTTACTTATCATTTGGGTTTTTTGTGTTTTTTGTGGGTTTTTTTTCGTTTGGGTTTTTTTTTGTTTTTGGCTTTTTAAAATTTTTATTGTTTTGGTTTGCATTTCTCTTTTCTGAAGTCCCAGTCCACAACATAATTTATGTCTCTATAGGATGTTAAAGGATTTAGGTGAAATAGCTTGGTAACTTTTAATTCATAGACGAACAGCCAGAACTTCCCTGTGTCAGCTTAGGCTAGCAATTTGTTAGTAACACATCCATTGTGGTGCAGCAATAAATGAAAAATCCTTATGAAAAACACATGTGCAATGTGTTTGGCTGTCTTTCCCCTTATCAGTGCTGGAGCATCTCTTATCAGATGCTGTCTTGGAGGAGCCCCACTGGGGACCCTGCGGGTGCAGAGGAGTTGTTGGCCTTGGGCAGGGGCAAGCTGCCATCTCTCAGGGCTCGGGGACCACCAGGAGCTGATGTCTGAGGCAGGAGGAGAGCCCTGGCGATTGGCAGCAGTGGCCTGTGTGTGCAGCAGCTGCCCCAGGCTCCTGCTGAGCTCAGAGCCACGCTTTGCTTTCCTTCCCTGCAGCCTTGTTCTGGGCAAGCTGATTTTCTGCTGTTGTGGTCCTGCTGGTCCCAAGCACTCTTATACTCCCACCCATTTTGCTCTCTCTGCTGAGTGGCAGTGGGACCAAATGAATAGTTTGGTTCTCTACCACCTTAGAAAATAGAGAACTAGACTTGATGATGACACTGATGAAAGTGGTAGTTAGTATGGAAAGTGGCACATGACTAAACTATGGCCCACTGCTCCCTTCTCTGCTGGCATTTAATGAAAAGTGACATTTCTGAAGACTTGTCACTAGACTTACCAGAATAATTTCAGTAGCGTCATTCTCTGGGAATGGAAACAGGAAGTGGAATATATTAACTGTATAACTCAAATTCATACTTCCTTTCATTTTTTGGTGGTTCTGAAATTAGGTGTGTTAGACATTTAAAAAAAAAGAAAAAAGAAAAAACAAAAAAGAGAAAAAAAAGAAAAACGAAAAAAAAGGCCATAGGTTAAGCCGGTCTCTCTCTTAGTCTACAACCTTGTGAGTCAAGACTGGCTGCACTGACATTTACAAAGTGAAGCTTATGTGTAGCTTCATCAGAACAGAATAATGATCTGTGGGGCTGCAGGTTGTGGCTGATAGTTTGACTAGATGATCTTAAGGCTCTTTTCCAGTCTTAATGATTCTAAGATTCTGAAAAAAGCCAGATTAAATGACGTCTGAAATTCCACCAGCTAGGTCACCACAGTTCACTGAAAATCCCTCAGTTTATGAAGCTGAGCTATATATTTGCTGGACTTTTGGCAGTCAGATTCTGTTTTAAGAGAATTATTGATAGACAAATTCACCCCTGCTGCTATGAAGCTGACAGCAATATTGTTTGACACTGTCACTTCATACCCTGTGGATATTAATTAAATTACCATCACAGCCCTTTTAATTATCCATATTCTTATTATATTGATTTGAAGTGAGATATGATATATGGTGACTTACTGAGAGCATACACTGTTTGTAGGCATTGTCTGTGAGGAAAATGGAATGTGAATGCATGCCTTTCTTCTTGCCATTAAACAGACGTGAATTTCATAAACTCTTTTGTACAAGGAATGTCATTGCTCTGTAAAGAGTTCCTGTGGATTTGCATTTGTTTTTTGCCTGCAGAACCATCAGGAAGTCTAAGTGGAATATTCAACAACAATAATACACAGCATGGATTGGAACCTGGATGACATTTATAATGTCCTGTGCCTTAGTGCACAGCGAAAAGTACCTCTCCTACCGCACTGCAATTTTAAAAAGAACACAGATGTTCACTTTCATGCAGTAGATTTGGTCCAGCTGGGACAAAGTAATTTGGAGAGAGAATGAAAAAACTGTAAATTTTAACTGGATAAGAATAATGAGGGAAATACACAAATGACTGAAGTACAGTTCACTGTAGTCTTTCTATCTAGAAGCCTCCTCATTTCTCCAGAGGGTTGTGATTTGAAGACATAGCCAGAGCATTTCTGAACAATCTAAGGAATTAGGTACCTATATTTTATTATCATAAAGGGATAAGGACCGTGGACTTACCTGAACTTTTTAATGAGTCCCAGCCTATTGGCCAGCTATTGTCATTGCTTCCCTTTATCTTGAAGTGAACCTTCAGCAATGCAGGGAACTACCACAGAAAATGGTGCTATGAAAAACATCCACATATACCAGTGTAAGCTGGTCCAAGCTATGGCTTTCATGAGCACTGGTGGGTTATTAAAAAATATAAAATTTCAGGGACAAATTTTGTGGAAATTAAGTTTTTTGCAGAGGGTCAGGGCCCTAACTTTACCAACAGAGTCTGTAGTCTCTTCTACTACCCTGGGAATTGAGTGCTTGTGCAGAGGCCAATGCTGACATGGTGCTGCCATGTCCAGCCTTGTACCTTGCTGATCCCTGCCTTGCCTTCTTCACTTGGCTTCCCAGCTTGACCTCTGACTGGCCTTGTCACTACAGATTTGACTGGTGATCACAGGACAGTTGGCCAGCCCTGCTCTTGTGCCTCGCTGTAGTGTTGTGGGACTGTGCCATGTTGGTGACGATGCTGCCCAGTCTGCCTGGCTGTCACCCTCAGCTCCTGGCTCACTGCTCCTTGTGGAGCTACCAGCTCTCACTACTCCCTGACACAGAGGATAAATTTGACTCAGTTTTGTTTGTTAGCTTTAGTTTTCATTATTCTTTAAATTAATTCTTAAATTCTTCAAATTAAAAGCCCGAATAGAATTAACTTTCCAACTTTTATGGCGTGTGAAAGATTTAAAAATGAATCACTGAGTTATTTTTTCCATGAAGTTACAGTGAAGTTTGGTTCTGCTTTTATTCCAATACTGCAGTGAAATTTCACATTCTGTTGCAAAATGCGTAGGTCAGCACAGGAAAAAAAATCCATGGTGAAGTAACTTGCACCGCTGCTTGCATAATTTTTCCTCCATAATATATAAGAAGGAACTACAGAAAAAAAACCCCCAAACCTAACCAGAAACACAAACCCACATCAAATAAAAAAGCAGCAAATGGGAACAAAAAAGAGAAGGGAATGTAATTTTCTAGAGAGGAAGGCAACAGCCAGAACAGTGACTACCCACAGGATCACAGGACAATTGTGGTTTCAAGGGACCTCAGGAAGTCCCAAGTCCAACCTTCTGCTAAGGGGAAGGTCGGCTACAAGGGCAAACATTGCTCAAGCTTTGTTGATTTAGGTATTTAAAACTGCTGAGGATGGAGCACACAGAACATCTTGGTGCAACCTGCTCCACTGCTTGTCAGTTCTTCATAGTTCAGAATCTCCTCCTTATATCAACTCTGACCCTTCTTGCTTCAAGTTATGCACATGATTTCTTATCCCTGTTAAAAAGGTAACAGCTGCACTTTTGATTTGTGCTAACGTCAACTCTTTCAAAATGTGAGCCCTTTTGCTTCCATTCTTACTGTTTATGGGTACATTTATGTTCTTTGACAGTTTGTCAGTATTGCTATTAATTTTTTTAAAACTGGCAGACTGAGAGCCCTGGAAACTCTAGCTGAGGCTCCATGTGCAGTTAAGCAAATGGATGCAAATCTTGTCTGAAAATGGAACCACACTCAAGATTTCAGTCATGAGAAGCTATTCTAAAGGCTGGCCCTTTATGTTGTGGAGACATGAAACCTCAGCTCTCTCCTCTTCCTCCCTGCATGTATCAGGAAAAGTTTCATCCAAGTTAAAACACTGGTGGCTAGAATTTGATTCTTTACAGGCACTTGAAGTAATGAATCTTCAAATATCTGAAACCCAATACTGGTACTGTAATGAAACAGCATGACATACAATTATACATTAGAACATACATTTTCCAAAGAAAACAAAAGCTTAAGAGCAGGTACACAGGAGGTAAACCATTTTAAGAAGTGGCTGATCTCAGGTGTATGCTGAAGAACTTGAGTCTTTAATGAAACACAGGAACTATCATAGCAGCATAAATTACACCATGAAATGACAGAGAAATTCACCACACTCCCTCTGCCTGATCCTTTGACAATCAGGACAAAGAGGACTTCAGCCTTCCTCCAGCTGAGTACATTGCAGCAGGCTAGCTAGCAAGCTGCAATAGGCGACAGTTCCATGGGGAATCCACAGTAATTCCATCAGCAGGTCACAGCCATCCTTCCTGACTGTCCATTGATTTATATACCATACCTGATTTAAAGATGTGGATTGATGCTCCATTGATTTCATTGACCCTATAGTAAGTTCTTATTGGCTCCAGCTACTGGTTTTGCTTAGATCAGTGTGTGACTTTTGGGGCACTTCCTAGGTACAGACTGGAGAGGAATTTTTTCTTGTTTTCCTTTTAGGTTATCCAATTTTCCTTTGCATGTGCTCATTCAGGAATTTTTGACAGTCTGTGTTTCACAGGAAGTTCTGTAGGTGATTATTGCACTGCTTTTTGTAGCAGAACTGTACACAACATGCTCTTTCACTTGCTCTTCCTGATGATTTCGCAGGCACAAGCAACACCTGAGCAAATTCACTATCTCTGTTCGTGCAGTTTCACTCACAAAGCAGTACAGAATGGGATCTGCAATGCAATTCAAACTTGCTAAGGCCTGTGTGATTCTGTAAACCTTATACATGGACAAAATATGTGGATCAGAGGTGGAAGGTTCTTTGATGCTGCGAATAAGCAATACAACATGATAAGGAGTGAAGCAAACAATGAAACTAACTGTGATGTTCAGAATAAGCTTCCTCACTTTTTTCTTTTCTTCATCTACTGTGGCTTGGTTATATCTCACTACCTGGTAGATTTTATGGTAGCAAAACATGATGATTATCAAAGGGACCAAGTACCCTGAGCATATCCGGAATAAATTTATGTTTGCCTGCCACCTTTCCAGGGGGTAATTATCATAGCATAATGTATGATTAGTAAAATTGCAAGGATCATTGAATACTTCTTTGTACATCAATATGACTGAATTAAAGATGCTTTCCAGAAGCCATACAAATATGCTGACAATTAATGAAAATCTTCTTGTGCGCAAGTACTGGAGCTTCAAGGGGTGAACTAATGCCAGGTACCTGTCAACAGAGATGCAAGTAAGGAAGGCAGTGCTGGTGTAGAAATTCATATATGTAAGGAAGGCAAAAATCTGACAAAGTGAGGCAGAGAGCCTCCAGTCGTCTCCATGCCAGGCATAATCAATCCACAGAGGCAGAATCAAAGAGTACAAAAGGTCAGCCAGGGACAGGCTAAAGATGTAGACTGCTAACTCATTCTTTTTCCTCACCTGAATGCAAGATGCATAGAGGGATATGCAGTTGATGGGAATACTGATCATCATCACAATGCTGTACACAAATGGAAACAAATATTTATCCAGGGTGTGATCATCATGGCACTCAGCAGTGTTGTTGTTCATTGTCCACCCCAGTAGTATCCTCGCGATAATTCCAGCCTGGGTGCAATAAAAACCCCTGTGTAGTCTGATGGGTTGTCATCTGTTAGTTCTTCAGGACTTGGTTGACAAGTTTCCAGCCTTCTGTTACCAAAGAGGAAAAATGTCAGGTATACCATTTCTGTTTGTTTTTATGGGATTCTTGGCGCGTCTTTTTTTTAGAAGAAAGGAACTGTGTTTGTAGGAGATCAGAGGACATAAACCCTCCTGGAGTTAGGAATGCATAGCAAGAGGAACCCAAAATCTAAGATAGCCAAGGTCAGCTAGATGCAAGCTTCTACAGCAGAAGCAGGATGAGTAGTTAAGACACTTCTGGGGGTGGGATGATGTCCTGCAACCCTGGGTCTCTCATGTGGGAGAGTAAAAGGAGATCAGAAAGTGGACCACAAATAAATTATTTCTATATTTTATATACCCTTTCTATTATTCTGATCAGCATGGTTTTGGGAATATGAATATGGAAGATTTCTTATCCCAAATAACCTCCTCCCCTCTAAGACAATGGAGAGACAAGGACAGAAATACAGGGATTCAGGTATGGCTGGATGTTGGGATCTACTCAGAAGAGGATAATGTGTGTCTGGTGTGTTTCCCATTGCAAATCACTCTCTTGTCTTGTTTGCATCCTCACACATCCCTGCTTCCTCTCTCCTCCTGTTTGTATCCCACAAGATCCCACAAGAAAAGAACTTGCCATCAACTGTGCTGTTCAAGCAAGGCATACTGCATGTACCAGAAATCCTCATGTGAAACCTGGCAGGCTATTGAGTTCCTGCATGTACATGAGAATCTATTGGGTGTCCCTTTGAATGTATGAGGTGAAGACTCTGAGTACAATTCTTCATTTACATTTCTTCCCTCTAAAAAAATTGCAGCTGCGATTCATGAGCTTATAGAGCCATTAGCAATTAAACTTTTCTGAGTCACTTCCATGACTGTGGTTATCAACAGCTTCAGCCCTGACTAAAGCAGTGAGACTGGAGGAGTTGTGTGTGTGAGCCTTTGAAGCATGTAGAAGAGCTGACCTTTCAATAAGAAAGGGTGTACAACTGAAGTTGTGAGACAGCTGGTACTCACTGATTGTATCACAGCTCTGACACTCAGCAGTTCCCTTCTTTAAAGACCCAATTGTTACGTTCAGGAAATATGAGAATGGAAAATATTGGTTGCAGTCCATTTATATTGCCCAATATACTAACTGCTACAGAGACAGCTATATATATGATATATATATACACATTTGTATATATGTGATAACTTATCTGTGCTTTGAGCCTGGACTGCAGCAGAGAAGGTGAAGAGGCTGAAGAATAAGTAGGTTACAAGACAGGATGTCTACAGCTGTCCCCACATGGGAGAGAACTCCAACGGAATACAACTTGTGTGTAGAAACTTTCCATTGTGGTACGAAAAATCCAGCCTTTTATGGGTTTGATGCATTTGTGGGTTTATTAGAAAACCCCAAACACGTTTATTGCCTGTGCTGAGAGGTTATTATATAGATCTCTTGTCCATAAAAAAACCCTTTCATAAAAACTAGCCAGGAAAGCATATATTCAATTTTACTTGCCACTGCTTTATTTGATCAAGTTTCCTAACTTATCAGCTGGAACTGAACTCATTCACCAGCTTGAAAGCCAAGGAATATTCTTGACAAGGACTTGCCGGTTTGGTCCATTGAGTAACTTTACCTGCATGATGACTAATTAAAAAAATTGTAGTGTCTATATTTAAGACAAATGTAAGATGTCTGCATTTCAGCTTGGTTTCATAAAACCACACAATAAATGGGGCATTTTAGATAAGTATCACAAAATAAAAATCTAGCTCTAGAAATTGGATCCCAGGGTTTTGTGAACCACTTCTCACCAAAAGAAATCAAATGTATGCAGACAGACCAGATGAATCAAAGATAAAACACCTACCTCTTCTCCTAATCACATTTTAGCATCTCTTTTCCTATGACAGGTCTCTTCATGTCTTAGAGGGAAACATGCCCTTTCAGAAGCATGTGTGTAATGCAGCAAGTCTATGAGAATGTTTACAAGTCTCATGACTGAGAAACTGGAATTCCTTCTCCCTCCCCCATAAACTCTTTCTCTTTTGTTAACTTGTTGTAGTACAGACTCACCATCCTTACAAGCTCCCAACTTGTCTCATGTTACTCACAACAGCTTCTTTCATATCTACTCACAGATCAAGAAGCCAATTTCCTCATACCACCTGTTTTTCTTCAGTTTTCTCATTTTAGCTCATTGTTTCTAAGAGCTTTGCTCTGTTGATTTCACTGATTGTAATGTAAAACACTTGTTCTTATATTGCATTTGTCTGAATAAACCACATGTTCTTTGGGGCAAGACTTCGCTTTGCTCTTCTGCCATCTGCCTTAAGGAACTAATATCTGAAGGTGTAATTGGCTAATGGCAGGTTGGGATACTAAAGACGAAATTCAACGAGGTGAGTTGAGACCACATGAAATTTGTTGCCTCAGAAAGTTTTCTCTGTCCTTCATGTTCACAGGTCACAGTACCCCATTGCATTTTTCCCTTCTTAACCAGTATGTTCGTTAGCTCCTATGAACACAGCCCTGGAGGCTGTGTAACATTCCCCAGGTAATCCATGCCCTAAATTTGATGACACACTGATGGTACTTATATGAGGACATGATTTCAGTGATGGTAATAACGAGAAGTGTGTCATTCTGGCATGTATTGATGACCTATACTTAAGTGTGTCAAAGAGTCAGAAAATGAAGCTTACCACAATGCGTGCTGCAGTTTCTTGCACAGAAATATAAAAGCAGAAAGAATTGCTTTGCCCTGATTACAACCCATTTCACTCAAATTCTGTGGGGCCTTATTTCAGAGGAAGTAGTCCATATCACATTCTTGCTTAGCTGTTTTTCTGGTAATTAGGACTTGGTAATGCAAGATGATTTTTCTTACCTGAATGCATGATCTGAAGCATTCCCAGGTTTTCTCTCAGCTGCTGAGCGCACCTGCTAGTTTTGCCTAGGAGGATGGTATTGACTTCCAGCTATCCTAAAAAACAATATTTGATGATTTTCCCCAATGATTGGTTGGTTGTTTTTTTTTTCAACTATCAAGGAATTTTAGTTTAATAATATAGTCTAACGGTTTGACGTTCATGGTCCAAGCCTACTGTGACTATTTCCATAAACTTGTGCCTTATTTTATAGACTTCAGTATCAGATGTTTAAAAAAAAAAGTTCTTAACAGTAATTTTTTCTTTTAGACACATTATTCACTTATTATCATAGCTCCTGCCTTTGTGATTTTGTTACAGAAAACATAGTGTACAGGAATTCTGAAGAGTCAGTAAGACATAAAATTTAAAGCAACAGACTAGCAAATGTTACGCTCCAAGTAACGTATGCAAACAAGCCTGTAAAGGAATCTTGTGAGAGTTTCTAGAGAAAAGTAGTCCTTATATACTGTATCAATGCATTTCTAAAGCATCTTCTTCAGCTTAGTGTGGTCTTTCCATTTACTACATTTTGAAAGTCACAAAGTATAAACTTCCATAAGCACAAATACAAAAGGATATTCCAAATTTTTAGCTGTAACAAGTTTGTAAGGGAAGAAAGGAACAATGCTGTGTGAGCTGGTGTAGTAGCTGCTGTACTGGTGATACTGTATATCAATCATAAGATGGAAAGAGATGGTTTTCTTTTTTCTGTTACAATTTAAACAAAGTAGATTGCTTTGTGTTCTCAAAATAACTTCTTTTGCCAAATTGATTTCCTCGAGTAAAAAGGATGTTCCATAGCTGATTCTTGTCACCTAATGAGCAGATCTCAAAACTCAATTCTGATAAACTTCACAGTTTAGGAGAACTGAAATACGCCTTCCAGTAACACAGATGTTTTTGGTTAAAATTAACAGCATTCTTCCTCATACAATGTTAAATTTCACCCACAGGTCTCCATGAGATTCTGTAGGGAGTCAAACAGGCCTAAAAGAATTCAGCCTTTTTAACTTGGAGATATACTTTATGGACGGTTTCACTGAGCATAAACATTCTGTGTATGTGAGAAAATAGAGAAAAAACCCCCACCATGTATTTAAGGATGTAGGCCATGCAGGCAAGTATTATTTTACTATATCATTATGTGCATCATGCTTTCCTGTAACCATACAGGAAGACATACAAAATATTTTTGTATATATTATACTTGCCATTTTAAGAAGCTACTTTTACCAAAGCTTATTTTTCTTCTAAGTTTTAAGGATTGTGTATATTCATATAAATAGCACTGGGTATCTTGTTAGTGTCTTGCAATACTGACGAATAACAGAAGAGCTACTGGAACCCCTTATGAGGCCTGAGGCACTTTTTGCAGTGATAGGACAGCTCAGAGTGTTAAAAACTCACCCCCATATACAGTTCTCTATTCTTGCCCCCCTTTCATAATCAACAGTATTGTGAGGATGGCAATGCCCTTACAACAAAAAACAAATCAAAATTCCTTTCCTAATTCTAGGCACATCTTTCCTAATCTAATCTTTTGATGTCATTTGCCTTAGCCTCGTGTTTTGGTTGTGCTGGGATTGAAGTCATCGTTCTCCCAAAGCAATCTTTTCCAGCCCCTTTTTGTGTCCCTTCTTCCTGTTGTATGATGTCAGCATCCCATTAAGGGAGAGCTAGGTTGCAAGCTGACCAAGAATGTAGTTGTATACCTGACTCCCTGCATCCCAAGCACTCACCTTGGCAGCCACGTGTCCCTGGGCAGCGATTTCCCTGTTATGCCATCAGCAGCGTAAACTGGGTCTGCTGCTGAGAAAGTGTCTGCTTGTGCTTGAGCAGACACTGAGACAGGAAGCTGCTCTTAGATAAACAGGCGGCAGTTCACACATCTCTTGGTTTTGCTTCCTTTTTTTTTTTTCTTTTTTCTCCCCAATTTTTTGTTTAATCTAAGATTATCAATGAGAAAAAAGACAACATAATTACAAAGAAGTGTGAACAAAGGATGGTACCAACCCTTGGTAGATCTAGGAATACTTTTGGAGAGTTTGTAAAAGTTTAATTGAAAATATCGCCCAATTATATGAGTGTAGTATATTTTACACCCCTCATCTAGGACACATTACATTCTGCAGAGAAACCAATCCACAGAAATAAAATACTGTTTTTCATTTGTGTTTACTTGAATATGTTCAAAATATAGCATCACTTTTTTTTGACTGAAGAACCTCACTTGCTTTTCCAGACAAATTTATCATGGAATCAAGTAAGAATCCACCTAAGAAGAGCTCAAAAATTTATCACAATGACTTTAGGAGTTTGTGGAAAAAGAATTAAGTGTTTTCAGAATTTATGAGAAGTTTGTGATCGTTCTAGTTAACAAAGGATAACAGCATTTTATGCACGGTGAGAGGTTACATACTTACGTATTTTTATATGAACTCAATCTGACGTTGGATGCAGTTTTCATAGGAGTGATTCTTTTCACAGATAATTCTATTCAATTAGACAGGTGGAAAGTTGTTACACGAGCAGAGTTCTTTCACCTCTGTGATCAGAATAATCTATTGTGTGTATTTTTTTCTTAAATTCTGTTTGGAACAACAAAATTCTGCTTTAAGAAAGTGGGTACAATTTCACTTGAAATGTCCATCTGCTGAGTAATACAAAAACTGTTTGGTTTGATGATTCAGATGCTAAGGAGAAATGAAAGAGAACAAATTGAATAATTCTAAAACAGGGGCCTACTGACTTCCTAGAGAATGCCTAGCAGTTCTAAAATATTTAACCACTGGATGCAGAGATTTGGTTTCTTTTTTTTTTCAGGCAGAGCCTGACTTTTTCATCCACAGTTTTTTACTGATCTGATTGTTACATGAAGCCTAAATTATCAAATACTTGTGGCCATTCTCTAACTGTTATAATATCCCCTTCCAGTTTGGTGAAAGGAAGACTGCTTGATTAGATAAATCTCAAAAATAAATTTCAGTCACACCCTCATTTTTATTGAGAGAAAATTCACTAGACAAAGACCTGTTTCATCACTTTCCATGTGCCTTTTCCTAACAAGAATACCTACTAAGAACAGTGTCCAGTGTGCTGGTTCTGCTGTTTTGTTGAGTAGTCCTATACTTCGCTGAAGAAAAAACAAAAAAAGTTATCATTATTGGAACAGAGAAACATAGTTCAAACATTTCTACAGCTTTTTGCAGTGAGAATTGATGGGAGAATTGAAATATCAATGGACGCAAGAGAGAAAACAATGCTTTTTATGCATTGTCAAAGAAACTCTATATGTAAAAATAAATTCTTAACTGTGTCCATATGCAACAATTTAATTTCTGAAATAAGCAACACTCTTTTTTTTTTTTTTTTTTTTTTTGAGATCTGGACATGCACAGTATCTCAGATCAGTCATCTCCGAACAGGTGTCCTTAGTGTTTGCTGCAATTAATGCACTATCAGTTAAAAAAAAAAAAAGAAAAAGAAATAACTGAAATAAAAAAGCATTAACAGTAGAAAACAATCTTATCTAGAAAAGACGCAATAAGTTTATTGGCTAAATTTGGGCATACAAAAGATCCACGAACAAAGATGTAAAGAAAAAAATGTTCAACACCAGGTCAAGATTCTTATTGCAGAACAAAAGTTTACAAAGTCACACTAAAACATCCTTTTCCTTCCACTGAAACAGATTGTGAGACTGTTTTTCTCACACGTATTTGCATCAAAGGATGCAAATATGAGTTTTGAAAACTGACAGTTTTAGGATCTTAGAGTGAATAAGAGATGGAATTTCACAGCTGAAACCTTTTCCATGGAATAAATTGATGCATTAATCAACGAAACTATCAAAATCAACCAATTAATAATTCATGATCATTTTTCAAACCTTCCAGGCGTGCAAAGCTGTAGTCTGCTGGAATGAATGTGAAATAGCACCACGGGTAGAGTGGTACCTCTGGCACTGACTCACTTTAGCCCTGAGGAAGTCACTCTGTCCTTCTCCATGTAATAATGGTATCATTTAGCTCATTTGGGTGTGAGCAGGTTCATTAGTTAATGCTTCATATTGCTGTAAAGTGCAAAATGTTTTGTGAGTGCTTGGTATTGCTATTTAAAAAGAAATAAACAGGAAACGTCAGTCAGGTAATGTCATCACCGAGCCATTAGATCCCTCAATGACTAGAGCAGCAGAGGCTCGAATAACAGCATTCTTTGTGGATAGAAACGTGCAAAACCTGGGCTTTTTCAGAGCTCTTACACAACGCAGGACATCAGCTACTGCATCTCCTGATGCCTCGTCCCTCCTTTAGGCACACGAAAAATCTCCTCTATGAAATACTGGGGTCAAGAGACAAGACAGTTCCCCATTATGAATTTTTATAGGATAATCAAGCTGCTTGTCTGTCTCCTGGTTACTTTTCCTTCGAACCAAATGCTTGCATGATCTGGAGTCCGAGGGAACACCCTGGTAATCCTCACGGAAATTTTTGGCGTGCAGCACAGCACCACCTCGGCTGCTCACATTTTGATTGCGGCTGCCCTACAGCGCACCCCTGAAGGCGTAAACAGGCTCGTTCAGCCCATCATACTTTAAACCCCGCTTTCAGCATCCCTCTCTGGGGGCTGCTGACGCAGCTGCGGATCTAGCTGGGCCAAGCGGGATTCCCCGGGCAGGTCGCGGGGCTGCCGGCAGCTCTGCGGGGCAGGGCCTGGCGCGGGGCCCGGGCCGCTCCCTGCCTCTGCCCCTGCCTCTGCCTCTGCCCCTGCAGCGATCAAAGCCCTTCTCACGGCGCGCAGGAATGTACTCCTTCACAGGGCCGCTTTGTGCCGACTCCTCAAGGGAAGAGAGGGGGGCGAAACCAAGAAACTGGCTGCGAGGCGCTGGCCAGGGCCTGGGAATGACAGACGCACAAGGAAACGCCATTCCTCGCCCAGGACAAAGCACCGTGCCTCGCCAGAGGCCCCGAAAAGGAGAGTCTCAGGCCCCGAAAAAGAGGGTCGGCTTGACTCCTCCGGTACGCGCGGCCGCTCACGCTGCTCCGAACGCCAGCCCCGGCGCGCTCCCCCACCAACCCCGCCGCGCCTCACAGCCACGCGGCCTGCCCACACCCAGCATGGCGCCGCAATAGCTTCACTCGTAGCTCATTGCCCAACTCCAGCATGGCGGCACGCGCATCACCACCCGGAACTCGCCTTGCCCTTTCTCAACATGGCAGCCGTTGTCTTCAGAAGGGGCGGGGTTACCCGTAAAGGCTGAGAAGCCTTCCTGCCCCCTCCTTTCCCTTGAGCAAGATGGCGGCGCCGGGCGCTGCTGCCCCGCCCCGGGGCTGGCGGCGGCGCGGTCACGTGCGGCGCGTTGCCGGGCAGTGCGGAGTCGCTGCAGGGACGGGGCGGCCGCCGGACGCGGCGGGAGCGGAGCTGGATCGGGACCGTGACGGGGATGGGCTGCGCGGCTCTGCTCTGGGGCGCGATCCTGCTGGGCTGCAGCTGCGGCCCGGGGCCCCCCAGGGTCGGTGCCGCTCCGCTCGTCGCGACCACCTACGTGCTGGACGATGCCGACGGGCTGGGCAGGGAGTTCGACGGGATCGGGGCTGTCAGCGGCGGCGGGGTAAGCGGCGCCTGCGGGGCTGCGGTGCTGATGCCCTCTTCGGCGCGGCGAGGGACACCTGGGCTGGGCACCCCGTCAGTGGGAGCGTGTGGTGGCTTCGGCGGGGCCTGGGCCGGGGGTGTCGCCGAGAGGAGCCCCGGGGGCTGTGGGGACACACACACGGCGTGAGCGGGGCTCGGCGGGGCAGCCTGGGGGCGCTGAGGGGAGCGCTGCGGGCACTGGTCCGGCTGCGGGGGGGTTGAATCGGGCTCCGCTGTGCCCAGCCCTCTCTTACCTGCACGGGGGCTTTTCGGGGTGCCCAGGGCCAGCCGTGTCCTGGGTGCCGGGGGAGGAGAGCTCAGCCAGGGTGGGTTTTTATGTAGAGGGTCTGAATAGTCGCTGCGTTTGGTGCTGGACGAGAATGCTGGACAAGCATTCTCGTTTTATGCTGGACAAGCCACAGCCGCGCATCGTCTTTCGTGTGGTCCAGGCAGCAGAGCCATGAGATTGCCGGAGATTTTACCCGCTCTCTGACCTGCTGAGATGCTTTCCTTGTCCTCCTGCCTGTGTGCCCCGTGAGCTCCCCTTGCCTTTGGCATAATGCGAGCCAAAGCAGGGAGAGTTGAGTAGAGCAGAAGTGTTGCTGGGAGGGAGCTGCATTTTGCTTGTCATAAAGCCGTGTGATCCCTTTGTTTCTCTGTTCTCTGGACTCTGCAGTAAATTCCAGGTAACTGGAGTACAAGGCAGGTGCAACCTGTGAGACCATAAATGCACAGCTGATGGTTTAGAAACGAGTTTAGGGGCTTAGCTGAGTTTCTGGTGCTATAACTATTTCTGTACTTTTATTAGCTATGTGCAAGCCGTGGACTGAAAAGCTGGGGTGTATTTAAACGTTTGAAAGTTGTGTTTTCATATTTTTATGTTTTCTTTCCATTTTAGGCCACATCTAGACTCCTGGTGAACTACCCAGAACCTTATCGCTCCCAGATTTTAGATTACCTGTTCAAGGTAAAATTTGCTTCACTGCTACAATAATGTTTAATTTCGTGCAGAGTTTCTTATTGTGTAATGTTGGAACTCCTATAGTATATTCAATGCTACTTGAAATTAGACAAAATCCCAGCTTGAAAAGTGTCTACATTAATGTTGATTGTTATTAGAACCTTAAATTTTAGCTGTTGTTTTTGACAACCAGGATTTTGTTCAGGACACCATTTCTTCATAGTGTTATGAAAATGCCTTTTTATGTTTTCACAGTAAGTTTTGAAAATATGTTTTCAAAACTGTATTTAACCATGTATTTGATCATCCATGTGGGCTAAATGAGAATTAACTTCTGTGGTTAAAATGGTTAGCTGTTCATACTGATTAAAGTTAGTGGGTCTTAGAGACAGTTTTGATTTTTTTTGAGTACAGATAGATTAGCACAGCATAAAAATGACACATCTTTTCCAAATTAGTCTTAAGTACAGCTGCAATGACTCTAGAAGGTGTAGGAATGTCATTGGTGTGTGTGTAAGCTGTGTTAGTTAGCAAGTGTAACCCATGGAGTTACCCAACCTAATACATGGTAAGATTATTGCACTGGACATTAATAACTTGTTTTGCTTTTGGCACTGTAAATTACTCTGCTGGAAGAGGATGTCATGTCACTTTCAAGTAATGCAATCCAGATGGCTGGAGGGGAATAATTTACCATGCAGTTTAAAGAATTAATTTTCAACGGCAGAGTGAGGCATAATGTGTGGCTGGGGAATCAGACCTGATGCTTTTTTCTGAGACTGAAGCTGTGTGTTACTAATACAAGTGCTCTGAATAGGCATGTGGTGAAAGAAAATCCAGCTGAGAGATCATGATTTTCAAAGAATTATGTGCTCTTTTACCAAAACCTCTTAAACTGTCATTTCTGGGAAAGGGTATAGCTTGCCTCATGCTCCTTGTTTTTTAGTCAGTCGCCTTTCATGATTGGAATGGGAGAACAAATGTATTAGAAGTTTACAATAAAAAATGTCAAAAAGAGAAATGGTAAATTGGAAATGTTTGCTTTGCTGTTAAAGGAAACAAAAACTTGTAAGCCAAAAGACATGTCATCTATGCAGCATTTTTTTAAAATCAAATTGCATTCTTATGTCTTAAAACATTTTTTTAGATACCAAAAGTATGCTTGGGTAATTCCATGGAGGAGGCCAGCTTATTAGTGGTTATTAAAATAGAGATTAATTGTAACTTCTGGCTTGAGCAACTCTGAAGCCACTAATGGCTGGAAGAACATACCAGGAGTGGAATCACCTTCCTGAGCTTGCATTTTACATTTGGCTCCACCAGTCAGATGCCAGGAGAGTGGGATAGTGGACTAACCAAGTGTTTTCTAATGTGGTGGAGTTTTTACTCTCTTGCCTATATGCTTGTAGTTACCAGATGATTTCTGACCTGTATGTATGCTTTTTCATAAACAGAGTAATCCTTTACAACAAAGAATAAATTACAGAATTTACAGAAATACTGACTTCAATAATTTGATTTGAAAAGAAAACAAATTTGACTTCTAATAACATCAAAATACTGCTGTGTTCCTCATATATCCTGTGTTCTGCTTTAATAGTGCATTAGTATTACCTTGAGCATAACGTATTTAAAATCTGCACAATTGTGCAGAAGTGTAGTTAGTGGTGCAAGAGTCAATGAAGCTGTTTAAAGATCAGTGTACCTTTTTTCCTCCTGGATTTCCTTTTGAAAAGCAGAAATTTATATAGGAAAAGCAGAAATTTATATAATCTCTCAATACATGTGTAATGGGTATTTGAAAAAGTAAAACTATTGCATTTTTGGCATGCTCAGAATTGTACACTTACCTTATTCTTCATGTTAACAGAAGGAATTTGTCTGATTTTCTGTCTGTTTTTTTCTCTAGCCAAATTTTGGTGCTTCTTTACATATTCTCAAGGTAGAGATTGGAGGTGATGCACAGTCAACAGGTATGGATTTTGCATGAGCAGCATTTAACTTCTCATTTCAGTGATACTGTAAGTAACGTGTGCTCCACATGGAGCTGAGGCATGGAGATAGCTGAACTGAGTTGCAATAAACCATAATGGCTGCTAAGTTGTAGAAGGGGCATTTACATCAGCATTCTGGAAGCAGTTCTCACTATCATATGAGCAAATGAGTTCTTTTGTTCCCCCCTGTAGTAGGTTTCTGAGTTGCAGAGCCTTTCTCAAAGACCAGTTTTGCAATACTAGGTAGTTTATGTCTTCAAAGCATGAAATGCAGAGGCATTTGATCAGAAGCAGTTACATTTCTTTGGTTTAATTAGCTGCTACATTTCACTGGAGTGGCATTGGCTGGCAGTAAGCAGTATTTTTTTTCTGCCTGGGAAGAGTTGCAGATGAAAATGTCTTGATGTAATTTGCCTAGCCTGCCTACTACATTTACATACAGGAGAAACTAGTAACTGGTTGTGACCAAAGGCTGAGAAGCAGGCTTCATTTAAGACAAAGTCTCATTAGAAGAGGTCTCTGCATATAATTTAACATAAGTTGCATAATGGTTGCTGTCATGTACCCAAGTTATTGCTTGACTTTTGTGTAATGACTTCCCATGCAACACTGATTCTTCTGCACATTTCTGGTTTGTTTACCTTTGCCTGAGGAAATTCAGTACATAGCATTCAATTCCAAAAAGTTTCCCGCGGTCACAGAATACTGTGAAAGTTACAAACTAGATATTTTACTGTAAAAATAAAAAAAAACCCCAGCTTCTTTCCTATAATTGAAAAACTTCACAGTAGTTCCTTTCTTTTCTCTCCCTGGATTTGTCTTGTACGGAAGAAACAAACTATAACCTTCTTTTGTTTGTTTTTTGGTTTGGAGATATCTTGCTTGTGTAATTACCTTTTTTCCCTCCTAATCTTAATGCTGTAACTTTCCTAGTGGTTGTTAAGATCAAGATATGAGACAGTAGTGAATATAAATTCAGTGTTATCATAGATAGGGATAGAAAACACCTAATAGGTAACCACATGTGATGTTAAAAATCAGGCAAAGGCTCTTAAAAATACAAAATTTGTGTCAGTGTGCTAGAACGAAGGGTTGCAAGTCTTGCATTTACTTCCCACTATTCCTTTTGCTTTGAAGTACATACCAAAGAGCTTGTGAACCATGTTGGAGATATGTGTTTGCATACTGTGGCAGTGAGCAATACAGCAAACTTTATGATGTGTAACAGCTTATGACACAGAAGATAATTGTGAGCTACCTGTCTCTTTCCTTCCTAGATGGTACTGAACCCTCCCATATGCACTATGAAAATGATGAGAACTACTTCCGGGGCTATGAATGGTGGCTGATGAAAGAAGCTAAAAAGAGGAACCCCAAAATTAAACTGATTGGTAAATTGCTTTAAGCAATTTTAGATTTAAGTGCCCTTTTATTCCCCTGTCTAAGTTACCTGTCTGACCCTTAATTAACATTTTAATGGGCAGATGTTTTGGTATTGCAGTAGACAAAGTAGAATCTCTAATATTTGTTAAGCTTGTCTTGATACTTCACTTACCATGTTTTATCTTGTTACAAGTAACAAGAAGCACAGGATAAAAAATCTCTGTATTTATCACAGGATAAAAAAAGCACTGTAACAAGAAGCACAGGATAAAAAATCTCTAATAATTTGCTTATATTAAGTAACTGTAATGCTTAGAGTGTATTGCAGCAATGACCATGAGTGATTTATCATGAGAGATGAATTTCAGAATAATTGAGAAAAAAATGGAGAGGCATAAAGTAAAGTTACTGGAAGTATAAACATGTAAGTCTTGTACACACTACATTTGATTTTATGTTCTTATCACCCACCCCTTCTTCACTCTCAAGGTTCTGGTCTTCTGATTTGTCCTACATATGTATTTGAGTTGTCAGAGCAGTTTCGTGTCTTCCTGTTTTGTTTGTGAGTTGTGTGTGTGCTGAGACAATACAAATGTGGAACCCTAGATTGCATTTTTGTATGTTGGAAATACAAAATGTATTTTACATGAAACAAGGTAAGAAATCTTTCAGTTAAAAGATCTATAATTCCTCTGTCTTCCAGGAACTTTACCACAGCCAGCCACAAAGCAAGGCTTGGTGCAGGATTTCCCAATCAGGTTCTGTTTGGGACAGAACCTACTGTTTGTGACTAATTGTGATTATTAATAATGTCCCTCTTCCATCAGATCAAGCACTCAACAAAGGAGGGAGGGCTTACTTTTAAATTAGCCTTTGGTATCTTATACAAGTCATCTGGAAACTTAGCAGCATCTAGTTAGATTAATTTGTTTTTATTATTTACTACAAGATCCAGTGAACAGCTGAGACTTGGAAATTCTTTCTCATGATCCAAATCTTCCTTCCTCTTTTATCATCAGATCATCACGTCTTCTGAAATTCATATTTAGGAGATTAACAATTTTTCATGTTCTGTATTGATCCTTTGCCTTTAACTTTGTAAATTTTTATTCTAAAATCTTCAGATTTTTAAATCTGTTAGAGATAATACCATAAGATTGACAGATTATACGTAGTCAGTTCTCTAGCAATGAATTCTTCATAGCTTATTAAAACAAAGAAGCAGCTATTAATATGCTTGATCATAATTTGTATTATAGCATATTCTGCAGTTAGGTAGGTTATGTTTCATTGTCTTCACTGGAACCAAGCGAGTCTGAAATGCATATCTGCTCCTTCATTTTAAGTAGAGCAAATTACAGCTTGCTCTTGAAGCTTATTGAGTAATGTAGACCAACTACTTACCTCATTTATTTGTTTTTCTCTTCTGTTTCCAGGATTACCTTGGGCATTTCCAGGATGGATAGGGAGGGGTGAAAACTGGCCCTATGACTATCCAGATGTCACTGCTTACTATATTGTTTCTTGGATATTAGGAGCAAAACAGTATCATGATTTGGACATTGATTATATTGGGGTCAGTAAAGTAAAATCTCTTGTATATTTTATCTATCTTCTCCTAAGATCTTATTCTTGTCTGTCTTTGTTGATGACTGGAGGAGGAAGATAGAAAGGGAATTTTTTTTTTTTTTGGTAATTACAGTTTTGGCTTGTACTGTTGCCAGGGGAAAGGCAGTGGTTGTGTTAATTTACAGTCTTCTGGAATGACAGCTGTTAAAGCAGAACCCATGTTAAATAGTTCCTGCCTTCCTATTTCTAGAACAAAGTTACCAAAGAATTTGAGAGTTCTGAAATATTTTCCTTTCCTGCCTTGCTTGTTCTGCTTGCATTTCAGCAGTTACCAGATAACAAAAAGCATCAGTTAACACAGTTTGTGAAAGTCAGCTAACATGACGGCATAAAATATGGTTGTTATTTTGCAGAGGAGCAATCCTCTATAACGTTGCAATTTTTACTAGCAGTATTTATAGTTGATAAAGGTGAACCTTTTACAGTACATTACAACTACTGTATTGTGCTATTGTGCAATATATGGAAGTAGTGAATTAATGTCTGAGAAAAAATGTCATAATTTGGAGATGAGAGACAGAAACAGACAATCTAAAAAACTCCACTTCATTATTTGACCAAGGAAGTGTGTCTAGAATTCCTCTAAAATCAGTCCTACACTGACTGGACACTTACTTTGGACTTTTAAGTGTTTGGATATGAGACAGCTTAAATGCAGAAAAGCTGCAAATCCCTTCAGAACAAAGCTTCTAAAGCCTAGAACAAAGCTTCTAAAACTGTGGTTCCCGTCCCTCAGAAGAAGCCTGACCTTTCTGCTGTAATGTGGAAAGGTGTAGCTCACAAATATCTCCTTTGGAATGCATCCCCCTTGATGTTGCTGACTTACTTCAGTTGGGTCAGTCTTGCACTGTGGGTAACATAGCGATACTTCAGCAATTCAGTTTTGGGGACAGGGAGAACAATTGCTGTTACATTTTTCTCTGCCCTGTGCTCTCAGAGTAGAAGGTAAGTTCTGCACTTCATGTGTTTGAGTAATGTTGACTTCTGTTGTTACTTCGCAGTCATTAAACTTCTGAATTCTCTTCTAAGAAAAGGGAATTTCTGCTTCGCCAGGCAATGTGGTGATATTGCATATTGTCTGATTTCTTTGTGGGTATAATCTGAAATACGGGAAGTCAGTGAGAGGTCTGTGAAGTGTCAAAACAATTTTAATGCTATTGTGATTGTACATGGTTAGCCTTTACCACTCTTTGCTGTAAGTATATGTTCTGTATCACTATTTGATTTATGAGATGAGCCTTTCAGTCAGTAATGTCTTAATTAGCTCATTTCCAAAGTCATCTGTTAGCATTTACAGAAAGATGTAGAAATACCAAAATCAACTGAACCTACCCCATCTGCAGGAAGGTGTGTGCTTGTACATTGTTGGGTAATCTAAACCTTTACTGGTGAATGTGAGTCACTGTTCATGTTGAGGTTAGGGGAAAAAAAAAATAATCAAAATTTCTGCCTATGTGTTTTGTGGGCCAGAGGCTTTGGTAAGAAGGCAGACTGGTGTTCCAGCTTTTGAATTTTGAGCTGTGTTTAGCTTAAACACTCTTCCGATAAAAGATGGAAAATTTAGAAATTAGCTCATTTTGTGTCTGTTTATTAAAATATGTTGAATCTCTTTAGTGTTCAAGCTTCTATGCAGTCCTGTGTAAATTAGAAAGAACTGTAAGCTCCATTGATTTGTTCAATATGTGAGTTATTCTTGCTCTCCTATGTTCATATATTGCAACAGGGGCCCTTTCATTAGGCCACACCTTGAAGCTGCAGTGTATTTCTCAATGATTCCTAGCAAACTGTAGAGCCATTGGTAATGTAACACTGCTGCCATTGTAGAGCTGAGGCAGCTCTTGCATTCTTGTCAGCAAGGAGGCAATCAGGGGACCTTAGAGAAAAATAAACAAGTGGCTATTATGAACTTCCATACAGAATTTTCCCCAGAAATGCTGCTATCAAAACCAACCAGCACTTTCCTCTAGCACACGGAAACCATGGAGTTGATTAATGGTTTTATAATCTTACACATATATAAATAAAATCTTTAGTTCTGCATTAACATATCCTGATTTTTCTAAATGGATTTTACTTTTCCTTTATAGATATGGAATGAAAGGGCATTTAGTAGCAAATACATTAAGGTATGTATTCTTTTCTTTTCCTGTGAAGTGAAATGCTTGTCTCACCATATGCAAACAATTAGCTTTTCTGACTTTTCCTAGGAAAGGGACCTTAATCCTGCAACTAGTTCACTTACTGAACTCTGTTCCTTGTAGTTGCATGCATGGAATGCTAACATGGTCAGATATCTAGACAGTTTATTTTGTGTGTGTGAAGCTGTTATTTTGAACTTTAAGCATGAGCTTAAAGTATGCTAGGACTTCTAAATTTTAATGGAAATTTCAGTTGCCACTATCATACAAATGTGTATCATCTTTATACCAGCTTGGATACCAGTTTGGATATGGCTAGAAGTCCAAGATCTAGAATTGCTTAAAATTCTGTAGCTAAGTTGCATGATTATAGTACTTTTAAATATTGCTATAAAAACACAGTAAAGGCTCTGTGTTTTTAACTTTGCAAAATTCAATACTTTTTGCTTAAAAAAATTGAAGGAACATAGTATTTCACGTAACATTGAGATAGCTCTAATATTTCTCACTGCTGAATACCTCTGCAGCCCCCCCTGCCTTGCTTTGAAAACTCTCTTCTGTTTGTTATATTGCCTTGAAGTGAAATCATAAGTGCAAGGCCCTGCTTTGTTTTTTTTTCCTTGTTACTGCTTTGAGGCTAAGACACAATGGTATTACCTCTTCTTAATAGCAAGTAAGACTTAGAGAATCATGGAATAGCTTGAGTTGGAAGGGACCTTAAAGATCATCCAGTTCCAATCCTGCTGCCATGGGGAGGGACACCGTCCCCTAGACCAGGTTGCTCAAAACCTCATCCAGCCTGGCCTTGAACACTTCCAGGGATGGGACATTCCATCCATTCCCCCTTGTCCTATCACTACATGCTTTTGTAAAATGTCACTCTCCATCTTTTTATGTAGGCTCCCTTCAGGTACTTGAAAGCAGCAGTTAGG
Source organism: Entomyzon cyanotis (assembly GCA_024500445.1). Taxonomy (NCBI): domain Eukaryota; kingdom Metazoa; phylum Chordata; class Aves; order Passeriformes; family Meliphagidae; genus Entomyzon; species Entomyzon cyanotis. The sequence continues at coordinate 17,510,868 of JAKEPQ010001030.1, forward strand.
TCACCCCAAGACCTTCTCCAGCCTGAAAAGTCCCAAGTCTGTATCATTTTACCTGGAGGCTTTCTCATCTCTTTGTCTTGGCTTCCTCATGTGTGGAGAAAGAATATGGAGAACAAACTGTTGAGTCTAGATGCAACATTCTACGTTATAGCTTTTTGAATGCTGTTGGATTAGGACTGAATGTTTGGCTTCTAGAGCTGAATATTCAGTTTAAAATGTGACCTTAAAATCACTGACAAGTTTCCGCCTTCCTTCTACTGTATGTTAGCTGATAAGACTTTTTTTATTAAGCACCTGTTTTACCATTCATTCTCTTACAGTGTCACTTGGCACCTATTCTCTAGTCAGCATAATAGTTCTATTTGCAGTCTGCCATTTCCAAAGAAGTCAGTTCAATGAAGTGTGCTGCTGCACACCAAACATTTTCTGTAATTCCTGTGAAATATGTCACAGGTAAACTCTTAGTTATCTTGCTAAATTTTTACTTGTAAGATGTTATTTTAGTTACTTCATCCACTAAGACACTAGTTATGTTTCTTACTAGATAGGAAAAAAAAAAAGAAAATAGAAATGAGGATTTTAATGCTTATAAATTCTTGTTCAGGAAGACCCTGTTCTTTCAGTTATATGAAGACTGGATATGGGGGAACTATTCTGTGTATTATTGTGGAGTGCATTTTTGGTGCATGCAGTTCTGTATTCTTGGTACTTATCTCTCAGCATGGAAGTTCTGCAACCATTCATCTTGTTCTTCTGAACTGTCTCTGTGATTTGGCAAGTTTTCCAAATGTGTGGGTAGCTAGAAAGCTTTAAATTGCAAGGACTTTCTAGCATTATGAATTTTTCTTCTGGCAAATTTCAAAGGTTTCAAATAGCTGAAGAGAACTTCATTGGTACTTTTCTTCCTCTCAGTGAATTTTATGTCCTTGAGATCTAGGCTGTGATTGTCATCAACACTTAAGACTTTGATTTCTGTTCTTATTTGACTACATGAAAAACAGAAATGCTCCCTGTTCTTTTTCACATTGCTGGAGGGCCATTACAAGAAATTGTTTAAGGATTCATACCTACTGATCTTTGAATCAAGTTGCAAAGTCTTTCTTGTGGGTGCATGCATACCGACAGCACATAGCACATAATTCCTTTACTTCTGAGAATGAAAAAAGCATTTTAGACTGTGGACTGATGTGGCTTTTTTCAGATGCAAGTGTATATGCAAGCTGCTGAAAATATGTTCTTTAATTTTTAAAAAATTATTATTTCTGATTTGAGTCTTCAGATAATACTGGCCCTCTATAAGTGTGGTTCATTCTTAACCATTAAGGCTGAGTATAATTTGCATTGGTATATTTTATCTAAGAAGTTCCCCAGACAAATGTGAGAGGTTTATCATCTTTAACAGTGAAATAGTAAGGAGAAGCTGGGAAGAGAGAACAGGAATTATTTTCTGCTGGCATATTTGAATTCAAAGTTGGTTGCCCCCATTTTTGTTGTAAATATGCAATTACAGTTTTATTCATTACTTTTCCTGAAAGCGTTAGAGAAGCAAGAGCATAGTAGTTGGTAAAGTTAAATACTAAACAGTTGAAACAGCAAGGATTTTTTTGTTTTGTTTAGTAAAATGTGCAGTGAAAAGAATGTTTAGGTGCTCTTCACTTGAACAGGACAGGTATTTAGCAAAGGTTTCTGTTCTTGTAGACAGCTGCATGGATAGAAGGTCTTTCCTATTTCAAGAATTCAATCCCTGTTTTTTCACGATGCTTTTTTTGGGATCAGGTTAACTTTTGCTTCTGATCACTTGGGGAGGTATGTCCACTTCCACATTTCAGCCAGTTGTCATTTTTAGATCAGCTTAACATGACTGACTTTACGAAAAACCATTACTTCTGTGTAATGGTTTGCATGCATGCAATGGAGTCACTATGTTGAGAGTGTCCAAGTGGAGTATATGTATGCACATGTGGTGTCAAAAGTTATCCAACTGATAAGAAGCCCATTTTTGTGTAATGACTGTCTGAATGTCATAGGTAATCCTTCAGTTTTAGAAATACTTACCATTAACTTTGTCTTAGTTGCCACTGTAGCTCTCATTTGAGAAGTGAGAACTTTTCTTATTCATCCTGGTCTGAAAACAAAGGCTTCCACTGACTCCTTCTACAGTTCTTAAATTGTTTTCAATCCTAAGTTTTCACATTGCCTCATTGATGAAGGCTGTACTTTAAGTGGTATTATCTGTTGCTAAGGTGCTTCGACATTATTTGGACAGACTGGGTCTGTGGAACGTTGGCATCATCGCTGCGGATGGAGATTGGAATGTCTCAAAAGAGATGATAGTTGATCCCTATCTTAACAATGCTGTTGAGGTAGTCGGGTAAGTGTGGGAGAAGGGAGGCATTTTAAACTTTGCTGTTGCTTCTTTTCTGTAAATAAGTCATCTCTATTTTCAAGAGTTATATATTCTTATTTCATACTTCCTAGATGTTCCATTTTTTCATCATTGTGTGCAGTGGTGATGGATTATTCTTTCTTGTCTTCCTCTCTTCCTTCAGTTTAGTACATGTGTGAGCTGACCTTACCACTCTTCCATCATTTCTTTCAAGTGTCCATTTAGGAGCTCTCTTTTAGGCTTCTTAGCACTAGCAAATGACAGGAAACTCTTAACTAATCTGCATGTGCATCTTCCAAGTCACAAAAACCTTAGGGCTGAACTCTTGGTCTTCAACTGGTTTTAATTTCAGGTGGGCGTGAACTTTCACAGTGGAACTTATCACCCTGGGGCTTTCTGTGGCTGCAACTGAGATTTTTCTGGTCATATCCTAGAGCTAGAAGTTTCTTTTTCTTGCTTATATCTCATAAAATAATATTAGAAATGCATGCACTGACAGTAACATAGAAGTAAAAACAAACACCCAAAGTTTGTAAACTAATACAGCCTGTCTCAGTTTTGGCAGCTGGGAATGCCTTCTGTTGCAGTTTCAGTAAATGTCAGCTCAATTGTTTGCCTTCACTCTTGTTCTGTAATACACTTTCTTAATACCTTGCTTCTGGCAACTGGCTTGGTACTTACTCTGCTGCTCTTGCTTTCTTTGTAATCTCTGGTTTCTCAAAATTATAACGATTTTTAAAAAAAATTACATGTTCCCAGTGGAAATTACCTATACAGATATAAATTGCTTACTTGTGTTGTATCTGTTACCTTATTTCTGTTGTTAACCTTACTTTGATAAGAACATTCTTGTGGTCAGTCATGTTCCATTCATCATCTGTAAGTGAGGAAGTATGATATGCTCATCATTGTTTAAATAATGCCTGGTTCAAGGGTTATAGCAAGTTAGTTAAGCAGGGATTTTATAAAGAAACTGCTTTTATATGGGTTGAGCTTGTAAATACCAAACACCTGGAAGTGGCTGCCTGAGAAATACCAGTTACAGTGTCAGCATTGAGTAAATAATTTGGTTAAAAAAACTTTGAAAAACTTTCCTAGGTTAGGCAAGACTTGCAGCTCAGCAAGTTACAGTGCATCAGGAAATGTTGTTATAATGATTTCCGTGACAATATAACTTGAAGAATGAATGCTCTGACTGTGTACAGCTCTTGTTTCTTTCAAAGCTTGACAGAATCAAGGATAGGAGTACTGGTTTTTGTTTGTGCCTTTAGAACCACATATTTTAGTTGTTCTTTAAAATAAAAGTTCTTTTTGTCAGAAGTTTTTATTGAGTGTCATACAGATTTTTTCCCAACTCCCCCACCACTACTGATCTGAAAAAATGAAGTGTTGAGTTTTCCTATGCAGTGGTTTTGTTATCTATCAAGAAATTAAGGTTAGTGCAAAAGGAGGACACCATGTTTCTCAGCCACTGCTGACTTTAGGGTACTAATTACCAAACAGTTCTTGCTGACCTAGTGAAAGATAATAGTATTTAGGCATCTGTCCTTCAAATGCTCAGGTTCAGAAAGCTGCTGAAAATACACTGTATCTTTATGTCTCTTAGATAAGCATGTCTAGTTGTTTGCAAAATCTGCTAGTCAGTCTGTTTTCCTAAATAGTCTTACATTCTTTTCTCAGAAATCCTTTTTTGTATGTTCTTCTGTAATCTCTTTTCAGTTATAACCCTCTCTATGATTTTTTTTTAGTTCTTTAAGTGTGGAATGGAAACCTGGGATTAAATTTATATTTTTTTATTTGGAAATTATCAAGATAGTTGCAATGATTACTTTGGCATCCATACAGAAAAAATAACTGCCCTTTCCCTTTCTTTGTGTTTAATTTAATTTTCTGTTTTCTTTCCTTTTTGACATCAAGTAATTTTTACCTTGATACCATTGCTCCCCATTGAGCTTTATCCCTTCCTAAAATGCCATTTGTAATCAAAAGTACAGCAAACACTGTTTAGGGGACCTCTGGACTTCAAGAAACTGCATAGTTAGACTTGATGTTATGTGACATTTTAGAACTGTTTCATTGACTTTCAAGGCCTTAAAATCTCTAGGGAACTGCACAGTAGTTGCAATTTTAAAGATTGAAATAAAACAGTTGGGCAATAAGGTGTGTACATGTCTGGTGTTTTTCTTGTTTGTTTTGTTGCTTGTGTTTAGGAAGAACTCACCTCATCTGTGGTTGCTTCACTGTTAAACTGAACTAGGTGATTAGCAGGGAGTGTTGGGGGAATGAGCTCCTGTTCTTAATGAAATTTTTACTGTACTTCTGCAAGGTTTATAAATTGTAATTCAATTGTCCTTGCCCTGTATGTGGTCCTAGTAGTTTAACCATCAACACTGTAATATCTAAGTGGCTCATCTGCAAATAGGGTATCTTGCATGAAATGTGATATACTTTGTCTTTATCTGTACTTTTGCGTCTGTAAGAAGAGCAAAATGTTTTTAATTTTATCATGTATTTTGGGATTTGGTATGGTAGAGGAAGAAGGTGTCCTTTGAAGTCGCTTTGTGCTTGACAATGTGGCACATTTTGTTTGGTGTAACAGTTGTCCAAGCTGCAAAAGCATGAATTAAAGCATAGTAGTTTTTTTCAACTATGTTCAAACAGCGCTGAAGAGGATGCTACCTTTCCCAATGTAAAGTTTTGACAATTTGAAAAACATTTTATTTTATTTGTCCCTTCTCTCTGTTCTTTGCTCTCCTTTTTTTCCAAGCTGTTGAGGTACACATTGGATAAGCATGGTCTGGAGCAGGTGAGGATCATAGCCAGCGATAGACTGTGGGAGCCCATTTCCTTTGTCATGCTGACTGATTCTGAGCTCCACGGAGTGGTCGATGTGATTGGGTAGGGGGTTCTTTCTGTTTTTCTTTCTTGGTGGTTTGTTTGTACTTTGTCTTCATCTTATGTATGACTAACACAGCCAGAACTTTACCTCTCTGCACTCTTACCTGCAAGGAAAGGATTGGTACCATATATGAAGTTCCATACTAACCCACATCAAATCGCATGGCTCTTGTCCCAGTAATAACCTCAATCTTTAATTGAATCTGGAGTCTTCTATCGTATTGAAGATTCCTATGGGGTGCGGCTGCACTGTTGATGGATTGCAGGTTTTTTTGGACAACACTATTTATTCTGAGGGTTGTTTTGGTTACTCTAATTGGTATGCAAAAAGTGCTTTAGCTTTACAACTTTTTACGCAGTCTTGTGTTACTGACTTACACTGGTTTGTTACTGAAATATTTGTACTCTGGAAATGAATTTGGGCTGTGATTCTTCTTTGAATTACAGTGTCTTGATTCTTAGTTCCCATTTTGTTTGGATGAGAAAGCTGTTTGGAAAACATGTGGCCAGCTGACATGTTTTACTGGTTTTGAGTTTTGTCATAATAATATTTTGCTGGTAGACTAAATTTGAGATTGATTACTGACTTGATGGCTGAATGGAAATGTGTTTACCACATGTTCATTTACTTCTCTTTTTGCAGTAGCTCTAAACTTTTACTTACTAGGTGCCATAAACTTGACTGACCCAGTCACATGCTTCAAATATGGCAGTTCCTTGCTTCAACTTGAGTCTTTTTTATTCATCTTTATATATCCAACCTATAGGAGGTGTAGAAATGAAGGCTTTTTCTCCAAATACAGATAGGCAGTCAGTGTCATCTACCCCTGCTATCAAGCCCTCCCCCCATTCCAAACATGAACAGTATCCTGGCAGCTTTTCGTAGGTGAAGTCTTGGATCGTGTCTGGATAAAGCTCAACTGTTTTCACACTGTCTAAGTAAGCTGTAGTTACTTAACTCTTTACAAATGTAAGTTTTATGCCCCTACTCTGATTCAGTCTTAACAGGGAGGTTAAATACTCTCTTGCGTATTTCAGGTTTTATTTGGCAGGGATGTTGACACTTGAGAAACACCTTTTCAGGATATGGGGTGTAGAAAGACAAATTATTCCTTCTCTACTATGTTTTTGCAAGCTGTGCACTTTATGCCATTACAAAAGCCTTTTGCTTGGTACTAATGCAATACTTAATGTTTCCAAGCCAAAGGGGAAATACACAGTAATCTGTACAGCAGAGAAGAGTGTAGCTAAAATCTCTGCTAGCGGTTACATTGCTGTTAATGAAGCTATGTATGAAGGACTACAACACTGGGAAATGGCTCATTGTCCAGTAGAGGGAAAATAATGAAAAAACCCTAACCGTCAGCCTAGAAAAGCAGGTGTTCCTTGTATCCCTGACACAAATATATCCATTTGTCAAGTTGCAGTCTAATAGTAAAAGAAACATGTATGTTTTCCTTTCCAGTGCTGATAATTTCATTTTAGTGTACATATCTAGTGTGTTCAATGAATGTGCTAAGTGAGGAAAATCTCAACCCTATTTTCTGCAAGGGATTTGAAAGGTTTTATTTCAGTCAGACAAACCTTGCACAGTGGCTCAGTGTTGTGATGGAATATAATCAAAATCTCCTTTGGGAGAAAGGATCTCTCCTCCTATTAAGGAAGATCTTGGAAAGAAAATCAGCTATTATATGTTTCAGCTATTATCAGTGTTATACCTCTGTAACTTCTCTAGTCCAACAAGCATTCTTTTTTGAAACCTGAGTATTAAAAAAGATGTGCAAAATTAGCCAAGTTCATGTTTATTAAGACATTCATGCAGTTAAGTTCTTAGTATAATGCCTAGTACTGTATCTTACTGTTGGTTTTACATTAGTTATGGTTTTGTTTAAGATAGTATGAGTTAGCATGTATTTTCTTTATTTGGCACATTATGGTAATGAACATCTTCAAGCTCAATTTCAGGACGGAGGTTTGCTTTACCAAACTGGAAATTGCATGGTGTCTTTATCTATATGCTGTCATGTAGCAGAAGAAATAATCTACTGATGTAAATATAATAAGCTCCAGAATGTAACAGTTTCTCCTTGTTCAGTTTTATTCTATTCCACTTGCAGTATTTAAAAGAAATTTTATTTGTCATTTTCAGTTTGAAGGAGGTGAATCATTGCTGCTGTATCTACATCCAAACTTTGATTTTTTTCTTTGTACTAAGAGTTCTTTCTTTTTAAAATACTGTGTAGGGCTCACTATCCTGGGACAAAAACAGTGAAAGATGCCCTGTTAACTGGGAAGAAACTGTGGGCTTCAGAAGATTACAGTACTTTCAATGATGATGTTGGTGCAGGCTGCTGGGCTCGGATCCTGAACCAAAACTACGTGAATGGAAACATGACCTCGTAAGTGTTGGGCACTGTTGCTCGCTTGCACAACTTGGTGTGTAAGAATTAGTGAATTATTTGAAGTACTGTATAACGCATCCATCTGCTGGGGTGAGAAAACAGTAAACTGAAACTCACCCCACTGTAGTCTGAATTCAAATAGAGCAAGATATGGTCTGCTCTTCTTCCCTCTTTCTGGGGTAGAAGTCCCACAAGTTTCAATGTATTCTTGTTCCACAGCACCCAATGGTTTATGCAGTTAATTTCAAATGCCTTTAAGACTCATGATAATTAATAAAAAGAGAATGTTCTTAAGAAGAGCTAACAATGAAAAACATCGGAGGAAATAATAATAAAAGGAATAACAATAAAACTAATTTATCTGTATTTTTCTTAAGGTATTTATCAGGTTGTCTTCAGTTAAACATATAATTATGGATGTAATTATCTAGTTTTTCCATACAACTTCTTCCTCAGAATCCATTTTTAAGCATGCTGTAGTCTTCTGATACATTAACTGTTTTCTGCACATTTTCTTTCTAAACTGAAAACTGTAAGATAAATGTTCTCTTTAGTGGGAAGTGACATAATTCAGTTTTAGAAGAGAATAGAAAATATAGTGTGATGTTTCTAGTGCAGCAACTGCAAGGCTGAAAGAAAAGTTTGATTAAAGAAAATGTAGGCATCAAGATGTAAGCAAAATTGTTTAAAGCTTTTAGATTCTATGTAACTTCATTATTGAAAAATAGAGAGAAATATTCTTACCTATTGCTTGAAGTGGAGTGCCGGAAAAAACACTTTGATACTTGTAAAGGAAAGTTTCTTGAATCACCTGGTTTCTACAAATCTTTTGTTTTCTCTGCAAGCTGAAATTTTCTAGCAGATAAATATTTCCTGCATGAATTCCTGATCATTCTCCTTGCCTCTTAACTAATGCTTTAATATCTTAATTTGGGGTCTTTCTTTTCCCATTATTTTTCTATTTTTATAACCCCTTTCGAATTATATATGCCCTATTTCTTTTGTAGCCTAACAGCCAAGCATATGTGTTGTATTTATAAAATACTGTAGAATAGCTCCAAGTCCAGCTATCCAACAGTGAAGTTATCTTGGATTTTATACTGAAAAGCGAATCTTTCTGATGAAAGGCAGCTTATCTTTATGTTAAGCTTACTGCCATTGAAGTTGTGTTTGCCACTTTTCTTTCTTAGTTTGAAATCAGCAGAACAAGTTTAATGTGAGCAAGTTGAGTTTACAATTCAAGAGTTGTTTATTTTATGAGCAAGTTTTTATAGAATTCCGGGATCTCTTCTGTATGTATGTATAGTGTGATAAGTCTACATCAGTGACTTTAGAATGAGGCCTTTGTACTCACCTGTATGCAACAGCAAAACAGATTGACAGCTTTTGCCTTCTACTTAACTGCTCTGTTAAGCTGTGTTTCCACACTTACGGCCCAGAGGTCTTAAGTTTAATGTTCTTGCAAAACATTTTCACTGAAGACCAAATCAAAATCCATGAAGTGATTATCCTTCTTGGTATCCTGACAATGTCTTTAAAAGACCAAGAAGTCCTGGTGGATGGCTGGTTAAAATTGTTTTCTGTTTGTTACTTATATGGATAAAGATAAGTTTTTTTTTTTTTTTTGTGGTACTTAACTTCTCCCCCAAAAAAGTCCACCCAAAACATCTACCACCATGCACAGCAATAACCAAGCAATCAAAAAAACCCCAACCAAACAACACCCATACTTTGCTAACAACATTTTTTCCCATTCAGACCAGGAAAAAACCCTAACAATTGGAGTCTTTAACCCTCAATACATATTTCCTTTAATGTATAACTTTTCATGGTCCTATAGCAAGAGAATTTTTCACCAGTTTTGGAAGAAGTTCTCACGACTGGAAACTAATTTGCTTTATTTTCCTCTCATGTGTTTTTGTTCCCCATTAGCTGGAAATAGATTCCCTGCACCCCCACCCACCAAATTATTTTCGTTTTCTAACAGAGAAAAAGGGGGAGTGTATTCTTGTATTAAGTTAATCTGATACTATCCGTGTGAATGGAGCAAACACGTATTTTTCTTCCAGAACAATTGCATGGAACCTGGTGGCTAGTTATTACGAAGAGTTGCCCTTTGGTCGATGTGGATTAATGACAGCGCAAGAGCCATGGAGTGGCCACTATAAAGTTGACTCTCCTATCTGGATTACAGGTAAAAAATTTGCAGTTAAAAGTTTGGTGATCTGATACCAAGCATCACTGTATTTTCTGAGGCCTTTATTTATTTAGTGTTTTTATGTGCATTTTTTTTGTACCAAATTAAGGTAGATCTGTGCAAAGTTTTGCAAATACTTTCAAGAAAGAAGGTTAAAAAAAGCTCATTTTAATAGCAGGAAGATTTAGTAGCAAGGGAAATCTTAGAACTTGACCTTTAACTGTGGCAGAAATGAATAAGCTACTTCCTTCATTGCTGTTACTATTAAAATATTTTGATGTGAAGTGCCTATAAAGGTTAGTGTGCTTTTCTGTTTCCCTTTTCCATATTTAATCCTTGAGTAGTATCAATTCCTTTTGGTACTTCTCAATTTGAGAAAATGCAACAAAGAACCTCTATATTCTTGTCCTGCTTGAAATTCTTGGCTTATGTAAATCAGCATTTCCTTGAGATTGGGCAAAGGGAAGCATGTTCACTTAGTGTCTGTGGTCACATGGATTCACTGGCTACTCTGTAGTCCTTAAGTAATACTTTACTGTCTTTCCTGCAGTTCAGTAGAGCTATGCAGTGCCATGAAGGAGGAACAAGACAAATGCTTTAATTTTTATTCTTCTGCTAGATACCTATACATGTAAAAGAATTGAATGAAAAATGGCCATAATGTCTCATGAAGAGTTCAGAACAGCTGAACAGTTGTTCTTGTGTCCATGTTGCTCAGGATTGTCATGACCTGGGTGGTCATGTTCTTTGATAGTTTCATTTACTTGCTGAAAACCCTACTTATTTAGTTACTCCTCATGGAATTTCCCATGTGTGCTTTCTTTGGCTCAAATGTTTACTTAATTAAAAGAAAACAGAAGAGATTTGTGACAATATAAACTGTGATGAATATTCAAATTGCATGTACATGATTACCTTATATAGTTCATGTCTAAATAATTGCTATCATTTTAACTGTTTTTATCAACCAGAGAGTTGATATTTTTAATTTTGCTGTAGGATAATTCTTTAGTCTTTCCTCTTGTATAGGTAAAATATGTTTTGGAAGTTCTATTACTTTCTTCCCCAAATCAAGATTTTGTTCTGTGAGCATGTATGAGGGAGAAATTTAATTAAGCCTACAAATTGTACTATTTTTTATTAAGTTTTGATTATTGTATTCTGATTTTTGTCTCAGCACACACCACACAATTTACTCAGCCAGGCTGGTCATACTTGCAAGTGGATGGACACTTAGGAGGAGGTGGCAGTTTTGTAGCTCTAACAGATGGCCTAGGGAACCTTACCATCATCATTGAAACTATGGTATGTGCATCAGCAATTCCAGTGGACTAGAAGAGTTAAAGGAAATGTTTTGTTATGAAGAACTTGTCCTTGATTTATGTAGTTTGGTATCTGTGAATGTTCTTTGATACTTGTGGCTTTGTTAGTGAGTTCACTAGAGGTCATTTTTTCTATCTGAACTTTGAATACCTAGTTGAGACTTCCTGGAGGCCAATATATATGCCAAGTTTATCTTTTTTTCACACATTAGCTTTAACTGGATGACACAGGAGGAAGTTATATCATGTGCTTTCTTAAAATCTGTATACAAAATGAAATTATTAAACTGGTGTAATTAAAGGTTTTAAGATAACAGTGAAATGCATTATTGCTTTTTAAATTTCAATTCTATGCTGTATGTTTTTCATGAATGTTGCCATGTGTTGCATTCCAGTAATGTGTGTTTCTTCTGTTGCATTTATTTTTTTCTTCAGACTCATAATCACTCTAAATGTATCAGGCCTCCATTGCCAAATTTCAACGTCGCACCTCAGAGAGCAACTTTCTACCTCACAGGGTCATTTGTAAGTAGATTTCGAATACATTTGATAAACCTTGTAAAATGAATTGCCATTCATAATCAAATATATGCAAGGCAATATCACGGGTTAGCAAGAAACTAAGTCTCAGATATTGAAAGCTGTTACACACCTGGCAAAGTTTTAAGCATTCTAGTTCTGTTTCACCATGAGATACAATGTCATAACTGAAACTGTGGAATTGCTGCCTCCCAGTCTAATCATCTCTATATTGAAGAAGAAATTGCCCAGAATTGAAATGCAACTGAACTTTTCTTTGGAATTTATTCCAAGGCTGGGTGCTCTGACGTGCTGACATAGTTTGTCTGGCCAACGTGGCTGTGGCCTTTCTAGTTATCAGTTCATGTCCAGGGAAATAGCTATAGCTGATTTTAAACTGTAGGTTTTGTTGTTGCATCTTGTGAAGAGATATTCTGAGACTCTCCCAGTTACTGATTTGTTTATTCTCTTTTTTAATCTTGCTAAAGTAAAGTTCCCTCTGAATTGTGAACAGTACTTTCACAGTATAAACTGTAAGGAGTCGTTGTTAGTTGATTTGGATGATTGCTTCTCAGAAGTTGACAGTGCTTACTTACTTGGAATTTGATTTTTGGAAGCATTCGTTTCCTTTAGGAGGAGATAATTTGGACAATAGTTTTTGCAATAAAGTGGTTCACTTAGGAAGAGTAGTGGAGTATCAGTTTGGATACACAGCTCCCTTTTGAGGAATGGCTTATCCATCTGGTAGCTCCAGGTCACTTGCTTTGTTGTTGGTGTGGTAACTGAAAAAAATCGTAGAAGTTAAGTATGATTAAAATCTGTAACTAATGTAGTTGATAGTATTGCAGAAGTCTGGAGATCTCTAAGTGAAATATTTTGCTCAAAACTTAATATCAAAGCACTACCAACTAAACTAAAGTTCTCATAAAAGTGAAACTAGTAGGATGTTATTTCAGTCTACGTACTTCTAGGAAGAGAGCTTTTATCCAAGGGGTATCACTGCTGGTGACAGAGAAATTAAAGTTTGTGTCTGTGTTTGCAGAGCTGTCTGTCTTTATAAGCAACATTAGTGTATGTTAGGATAATTGATGTATAATTGATGTATAATCTGTAAAAATGCAAGACATATGCAATGACTAGCTGAATAGAGTTGTTGCCTCTAATGTGATCAACAGCTTTAAAATAACAAAAATTAGACACCTTTAGAGGGTGATATTCCTCAAGTTGGATATTGAAGGTTGTTTATTTTGCTGTTGTGTTTTAAATTGTATGGTGTGTTCCATTGCAGTATATGGTGGAAACCCTTCAAGTGTGGCATTCTAGACTTGGTTTTGAATATGGAAACTCCAGTCTTTTCCAGAAACTCCGTCCTGTAAAGGTAAGTTGGTCAGTTTTAATTACAGTCTCTCTGCAATTCCAGGTGCACCTTTCCCCTTTGCTGAAACTCCTTAACTTTCATGCTTAAGTTGTATGTTTAGGGCATGTTTTATTAAGGCTGTTTGACTACAATTTCACTTGGCTATATACAAGCTTACCTGGAGGAAATGAAGAATTTGGGGAAAAGGAGTTTTCAAAATAGCCCAGAGATATTTAAATGCTGAGGCAAGAAGACAGGATTTTGGCCTTAAATCAGGGCTTCAGAGGATCTTCTTTACTTCATGAACTTGGGTATTTTGTCATTTTGTTGTTTAATTTTTGCAGCTTGAGCTTTCTTCAATTCCAGGTATGGAAGGGAAGATTTTCTTTAGATCTAAATGTGGATGAAGTCTACACTTTAACCACACTAAAGACAGGACGGAAATGTGTGTTCTCAGAGGCACCTCCTCCTTCTCAGCCCTTTCCTTCAAATTACAAAGATGATTTCAATATACGTAAGTCAAAATTCTCTTAGTCAAAAACTTAATTCACACACAGATATAATTGTAATGTAGAAAGAAAGTTACGTTATTTGAATCCTCTGTATGAGGTAGCCTGAAGATCTGTTTTGGTTTTGTTTATTTATACCTGTTTTTCCAACAACTTACACCTGTAGACTCTACATTGCAATGAGATGTATTTAATTTTATGTCTTAACTGGGTGCTCACTAGCACCAATTCTTGATTTAATTGGTATAGCTCATAACTATAGTGAGCTAGTTTTTGGAAGGCAGGGAAGAATGTAGTTTACTTTGTGAATGTATTGCAGAACTGGTGTCTGCTTAAAAACTTCCATTTTGGGGACTGCTTTGTCAAAATTGTGGAGAAAGTTTTTAGGGGAAATTTCTGAAAATGAGTACACGGAAGAAAAATAATGTTTTAGAGTTGATATGCATTTTATTTTCTGAACAGGTAATCCACCTTTCAGTGAAGCGCCAAATTTTGCAGATCAGACAGGTGTATTTGAATATTTTGTAAATGCTTCTGACCCAGGAGATCATGTGTTCACACTCCGCCAGGTGGTGGTTCAACGGCCCATCACTTGGGTTTCTGATGCAGACCAGACCATCAGTGTCATAGGAAATTTTAAGTGGTATGTAAATAATATTTTCTAGTGACATTTGGGGAAATGTCCTCCTCACCAGTGTGAGTTATGATCAGTGAATCTGTCTCAAGCCTCATTTCTCTCGGACAGAGGGCTTTTGCTTTTGCCTTCAGATTCTCTGTAGATTTGTAGGAATGATGATTCAGGGACTTGTAAAAGTCACTGAGCCCTGCTTAGGGCCAAAGACCAGCTGTGTCTGCCTAAATGACTCTTAAAGGATGGGGAGTCCACCATATTTATTGGTTACTTAGCCCACTGCTGCACTGTCCTAGAATTTTTTTTTTGCCTTATATCCTGCTGGGCATATTTGTTCAAGCTAATTTTTTAGAATGATGGATCTGAGTTGGCATACTAGAAAGACGAACGCATGCCCTGAGTTTCAATATTTCTCAAATTTGACTGAAACAAAAACCCAATTAATTTAAAATTACGTAATTTTGAGTTGTCTGGCTTATTTGTTAGCAATATGATCAATCTCATAACTCCCAGACTATTTCATTGATAATTCAGTTGTATTTGTTACAGACTGCCATCTTCTGAGCAGTTCCTAGAATTGAGTTGATTTGATTCTACTGCTACTTAAACCAGTTTTATTTCTGGGTGAAAGTAACTGAGGGTTAGTTCTTTGATAAAAGTATGGTTACAGTTGCAATGCTTTCTAGGAGCTATAAAATTAACAGGAGCTACAATGATGGTAATTCAGAATCAAGCTGCATACTTTAGAATAATGTTTTATTTTTAAATAATAAGGATTTGGGAAAGAGCCTGTTAACTGATTGTGCTTTTAATAGTACTAATAAATTTCATGCTTAAAACTTTCTCTTCTGCTTAGAAGTCTAGCCTAAATCCTTTTGATATGTTCTTTAAAATAGTCATTCAGTCAGGTTTTTTCACTTTGATTAGGTCATTGATCTTGCAAATGCTTTTTCAGAACATGCTTCACACCTGATTCCAGGCCTGGAGAAGTGATTGAATCACTTTGATCCAAAGCCTGGAAGAATATCACTCTCTTGTGCTTGGAGGTTGTTCTTCAGTTATCTGATATTTTCTTTTGCAGCCCTCTGTTAAGAAAAATCTCATATTCCCCCTATAATCCACTTTCCCTCATTGAGTAAATTATATTTAGTTATTCCTATAACAGCTACACAGGATGTATCCTTAAATTACTGTACTGAGATTCCTAGCAACTTCCTATTATTTTATTTTGATTCCATTTCTTTCTGAGTCTTCATCTTGTTTTCAGAACCAAGCGTGCTTCCTGAATATTCAGTTTATTCAACTTTTACTGATCTGTTACTTTTCATAATGCTAGTCCTCAATTTCAGGCCCTCAAGTTTATTTGCTTCATCCTCAGTTTAAGACTCACTTTGTCCCTGGCAGATATTTTCAACAATGAGTGCCTGCTATTAAAATTCTGAGCCAATTTTGCATTAAATTTCTCTGTGGGATGATACTTTACTTCAATCATCAATGTCAATTTATCATGATTCAATTTCAGGATTGTTTAGTTGGTTTTAATTTGAATTTTAAACTTGTGCATGTGAAAGCTTTTTGTTCTCTTATCCTGAATTTGTTAGTGTTTTTCTCTGATGGTTTTATTGAACCTAGCTATATTCTAAAGTTATTGCTATCTAGTTAATTCTGTAATGCTTTGAGTCTCTTTATAATGGCTTAAGGAAAATGAGGGGGGTGTCTCTTGTTTAATACATGGGGAGGCAAGAAATAATCTTGTTTGTGTAATGAATTTATATTCAAGAATTTGGTACTTCTAATAGCATTACATTAGAATGAAAACCCAGGTCATTCTTATTATTATGTTAGAGGTGAGAAGAAAAGTTGCTAAAATAGCTATTTTTTGATTCACTTATCAGCTGAGCTGGTGTTGCAGAGAGTCTTTTCACATTCTGTAAATAATTATAGATCATTAGCATCTTTTTAAGTATGTGACCTTGTTGGCTGTATGCATATTACAAGTGATTTCAGACATAGGATGTAGATTTTTAGTTTGAATATCCATTATTCAAACTAAAAAGAATGCTTTTAATTTTTATGGTTAGTAGCCTTGTAGTACAACTTCAGGGAGGAGGAATTTGTGTGAATTTTCTAGGTGCTGCTTGCTGGTTTCAGTATTACTTTGCTTTATTATCCTTTACAGCTCTCATTGCAAGCATAACACAATGCTTTAATGTTGAGCTGAAGTATCATCTCAGGAAAATCAAATAATTTCTGCCTACTTCCTGCTCAAAAAAATGGATTGCTTCCTTGTTAAAACATTGAACTTCTCTTACAGGGTAAACATGACAGTCACTTGTGACGTCTACATAGAAAAGCCACGTGATGGGGGTGTGTTTATTGCAGGAAGAGTTGACAATGGTGGAATCTATGTGCGACGTACCAAAGGAGTTTTCTTCTGGGTTTTTGCAGATGGTACCTACCGAGTCACTGGTGACCTAGGTAAGCAGTTCTTTGCAAAAGTGGGTGCTGGCATATGGACATGTTGTTTTGATAACTTTGATAAAAATGGGTAACATTCAGATTTTATAGTTGTCATCACTATAAATTTAACCTGTTGTGTTCTAATGACAACCACTTTTCATATGTGGGGAAAGCATCTGAATGCTAGTGGCTGGCATTTCTCAGGCTCACCTTTCTGGAGTTTTTGTTTTTCCACTGACAAAATCTGTTTTACACTAGCAAATATAAACTATTTTGCTTTTCATAAAATAAATCCTGTGATACAATATTAATTACAAAAAGATTTGATCTGTATTCTTACACTACACTTTAAAAAAATCCTGATTGAAATGAAGTGACTTTTCTTAGAGAGCAGTTCAAGTCCCTGTACTTTTATCTGGCTTAAGGGATGATGATAAGTGGACTCCTGTTTCCTTCTCCTGTTAGTCTACCTCAGTGGAGTGAGCACATGTTCTACTTGTGACGCTGTTCATCTCTAGAGCACTTGACAGGCACATGAAAGAGTGTATGATAAATACTTCATCAATAGCTAAAAGTTCTGTTCAATTTGCTTTGAAATAGTGGCATGTTTAGTTGTTTAAATGCATTTCCTATCACTTCATAGGTATATTTTTCAATAGTTTCTGATGAATCAAATATAGCTTCTAGATCTACAGTATATTTGATAAGATAGATTTTTTGTGTGTGTGTGTCTGTGTTCCTTTCCACTTTTACCATGGACAGGGAGCATAAAGAAGATTTTACATAGCTTCTCTGAACATCCAGTGCTCCCTAGGGAAACTTTGCAATGTCTAACTTCATAAAAACTTACATTTCAGCTGTATGGAAATACATACTTGTGTTTAGGATCGACTCCATTTTTTATTTGTAATAAAACCTAGAAAAATTATCTGATTAGTTTATCAGGCTGTCAGAAATAATTTTTCCAAGATGAAATGAGTGGATTTTGATTAACCACCACATTATTTCAGGCTGAGACTCGTGTTACACAATATGATAATTTTTTCTGTACAGCTATTTTCAGTCATCTTTATATTTTTCTAGAAGGGAGCCTGAATGTTAAGTTATCTTGCAGCTAAAACTGTCTACTGAATAACTGAAGACTTGTAGCACTTAACTTTTTTCAGGTCTTCCCTCCAGGTGTCATTCACACCTCATTTTTGCTTAGCTTAAATTTTGAGTAGAACTAAGCAACATGATAGTGTTGTAGGCAGCTCAGATCCTGTGGTTTAAAATAGCTTCAAACAATACGTAAACAAGAAGATCTATAGAATAAGCAGTGCGATAGCCACTGTCACACTTTGTGAACCCATCCTCTCCATAGAGTGAATCCTCATGCCAAATTGCCAAGAGCCTTGGAGATTTCAGTGGGAAAACAGTCTGGGCAAAACAGAAGGCCCTCATAATGCAGAGTCTGGGTTTGCATATTAAGCCTTCCATGCTGCAACTATAATTGGCAAAATGTCAGCCCTGAACACTTCGGAAAAATAGACATTTATTTTCCTTTTGCTGGCTTGGTATTGATCAGTTTCAGCAAAGGGCTGAAGTAACACTGTGCTAATTTAAGCATATTTTGCAGCTGGACAAGAAGTATTAATGAAAGGACTTGCTGGTGTCCGGGATAATGCATGGCACACACTAACTCTAAACATTCAGGTAAGGACACAGGTGAAAAGCTGGAAAACCAGTTACGAAACTTTCAGTCCTAAATGGTTTAGACAAAACTGTGCTATAATATTGATGGTGTACTTGCATTAGTTACCCTATCTAAAACATAAATAATATCTGTATTTTAAATCAGTATTAAAATACCATAACAAACTCTGCTGCCTGTGTTTTTAAAGAGATCTTGAGAAATTGTAGAAGGTACAGAAAATACCTAGAAAGATGAATTGAAAGGTAAGAGGGTCATAGCAACAAGCCTCTTGTTTAATCTGATGGAAAGATGATGGCCTGGCTTCCTGTTTTTAAGACAGTCAGTAAACTACTAAAGTAGCCTGTGTTACAAATCTGTCTCCTTCCAGTTACCTTTGCAGGCTAATAAGGCCTTGTATGTGGAGCTAGTAAAGGATGGGAAATTCAGATAATCTGAATTCCTTCTCTACTGTACTGAAAGAGCATGGGGCATTGTGTTGCTGTATAAATGGGCTGCAGTTAATGAGATGCCTGTCTGCATTTTTTTCCTTCCCTACCATTTGACCCTTTTTGACCACAACGACTTGGTGAGGAAAGTAGCCCCAAACTTTAACTATCCCTATGTGCCTCGATGAGTGAGACATTGGTACCTAAAAGGCTGTAAGTTCCTCTTCTGAATGCCTAATCCCTTTGTCTAACGTAACCTTTGCAACTGCAACTGGCTTCAAATATGAAGAAGCTTAAATCCTAGCTGGGGAGATCTGCTACTGAAGGTAACTCTTTTAAAATTATGCAGAGTCCCTCAGGCCAAAATGTCACTGACTATTAGTGGAAGAGACAAAAAGCAGCTTCTATCACATTGGGAGACAAAGGGATGTTGAAGAACGTTTAATAGAGAAGGGACATACAGACTTAGACAAGCTGTTTCTGGAACAATAGTCTTGTTTAGCTAAGTGCTAACCCTGTGTTCAATCAGAAATTAGGGCACAGTGATCTTGCTGCAACATTAGGATAACGGTACCGATAGAGATGTGCAAGAACTAATAAGATCATAGAAAACTAGACAAAGTTAGTATGTATCCATACATAAGGCATATAGCCAGATTTAGGGCGTTGAAGCAAATAGCCAATAATAGTATGCGGTTACAGAATACGCATTATCTAATTAACCACACTATAAGTATGTATGCTGAAACTCAATAAACTGAAGCTTGTTGTACATTCATATTAGACGTGTTCGAGCTTCCTTTTCCCCAAGTCTGCTGCAAAGGGACACTTGTACCTAAGGCATTCGCTGGAATTGATGTAGTTTAGTTTAGACTTTGGTACACCTACATTTGTGACAGCTCTTGCCATCTGTAACATGGGCCAAGACATGGGGTTACTGAAAACTGAAAACAACGATGGTAATTTTAAAATTACAATGCTTTAAACTTCAGCCTGTCCGGTTAGAAGTATTTCGTACCAAATATGCCTTTGATGTAATGACTGAAGTGCAGAGCTGTCTTTAAATAATTCTCACACTGACTCCTTCTTGAAAGACATTCTTTCTTTTAGCCGTGTCTATAATTGTCTTTCAGATTAAGAAATACAAGTAAACTGAAGTGTTTTTTCCTAAATACTGTTTAATGGAACACAGACAAGATAAATTGTAATTTTTCCTGAAACTGCTTTTAATTTCAACATCTTGAAGTGGCTTGAGTGATACTTGAAAGTTCTGCTGTCTCCTCTTTCTCTTGGCTTACTGACTAAATGACATCTTTCTTTACTTTTGACTTCTGCCTAATTCTGCAGAATCAGTGCCAGGTGTCACCTTAGGAAAGTTGGGCTGTTCGAAAGAGCCTGATACAAGTGGAAGAGGAAAACCAGTTCACCTTTCAGGTTCTACACTGAGTTAGCAAACCTGTGAGTTGGGGAAGAGGAGCCTTTTATGTATTCACAGTAAAGGCATTAGATCTGTTTCATAGAGCTGATAGACACCAGAGGATTGTATGCAATATTTAGATGCACCTCGGCATGAAAAATGTGTGAAATGTAGTTGAAAGTTGACTTGACATCTTTCTGCTTTGTCATGTCTCCCCTGTGAGCAGGCTCAGTGTCTGCACAGACACTGGATTTTACAAAGCTAACATTTTCCTTTTTTTGACAGGGCAATTCTGCCTCAGGACTGTTAAATGGTTATCCTCTCTGGGAGAATGTCACTGTTTCTAAACCAAGCAATGGCTGGGCTGCTCTCGGAACTCGCTCGTTTGAGTTTGCACAGTTTGACAACTTTCACGTTGAAGCTTGCTGAGGTGGCTTTGGCATCTGGAGAACCTGTTTCTCATGTTCCTTTGAATAAGAGCCAAGTCAAGCTTGGAGCAGAGCTGGCTGCTAAACTGATTGATCTGTTGGCAAAGAGTCTGGATTCGGTCCGTTTTATTTGTTAAAGGTTTACTTGAGTAGGTATCAACATGACTGTAGCTTTATACTCCTGTTGCTGTGGGATTTTTGCCCTTCAGTTTTTGGGGATAAATTTTAGTTCAAGATAATGATGAAAACAAATTCTCGGATTTAAATGTCTTTTAATAACAACATCTTAACTTACCAGCTCACTTCTAAGATAACTTTAGAAGTTAACAGAAGACAGATGCATCTTAAGCTGCATTTTTTAACACTTCTGCTGTTATGTCCATTGCTTTCACTGTGAAGGAAAGAATTAAGTGCCAGTAAGCCTTATGAGCCAGTGGGCCCCATGCTTTTGTAGGTCTGTCATTCTCAAATTTCATTTGGATAATGTACCTAGATTTCCTATAGTAAAAAAAAAGATGTTTTGTCTGTTTTTTTGCTACAGTCTGTGACTAGACATTACAGTACTCCAAGTGCATTTGATTACTTCCTCCAGCTTTCATTGGCAGCCCTAAAATATATCCTATTTTCAGTGGAATGCAAATGTGCCTTATGACTGATCAGGCAGTGCAGGATGTGGCTTACTTCTAATCTACCTCCTCTGTCCAATAAAAGGGTTGAAATGGATGAAAAGATATCCTAACTCACAGTTTGTGGATGAAAATCTTGTGGGTTTTTTTGCATGGTGCAAAGAATAAAATTGTTGCATCATGGATATTTTCGTGTTAGGTCATATGTGGAAACTGGCGTTTTGTTCCTAGAAACTTGGGCAACCACTTAGAGCTTTGGACAGAAAATAATTAAAGCATAACAATGATATTTAGTTTATTATATTACTATGGCACAGAGGAGATATGGATACTATCGCTTCCTGGTATGGAAGAAATTAGAAAAAAACGTCTTTGCCCTTAAGAGTTTGCAATCTGATCATAAGGTAAGTGACAGTAGGTGGACACAGATGGAATTATTTAGTGTGCCAAGCAGTGGTAATGACACAAAAGTGTTTGTTTTTAAACTTTTCCTAGCCTTCATAAAGTTCAGAGGATACTTCAGATCATTGGGAAAGGAGGGATTCTGTTTTGGTGTTACTTCATTTTATTTTTTTCCCCAAGTTACTGTGTTATAAAAAAGCAATTAATTGAAAATATAATGAGGTATTGAATGGGTTTTCCCTCACACATACTTGCAGTTCAATTTGCTCCAGAATTTTTCTAGTTTGTTGTTGGTCAGTTTGAATGAAGTTGATGTTTATTGACATAATAAAACTTGCCTCCTGTGTCCATCTACTTTTCATATTCACATCCTATTTAATTGACAAGATTCCACAGATTTGATAGGGCTCTAGTAGCTGCATGAGGCCATTTGTAGCAGGCAACATCTTGAGAAAAAGATTTTCAGTATACTTTGATTTATAGAGATTATTCTTCTGATTCCCTTTATTTTATAGGATGATTCCAATAATTGTTAACTTCAGTCTTTGAAGTTGTCATCTAATATAAAGTAAATATAATACAAATCATTCCTGGAAAATTTATAAAAAGTTTAGCTTCTATTTTCATTTTCGGAGAAGAGTTTTTAAAATTCCATCTCTAGTGAGTACAAATTTTTTGTCTTTTAGGTATTATATTGATATTTCTTATTCATACTTGCAAATTTCATGCATGCCAGCAACCTTGAAAAATGGTTTCAACCACTAAACTTTAAAACTCTCATAGAAGGCTTCCAAATGTTAAGTAACTGTTTACCTTTATGAAAGGCATTTTTCCATGTCATTTTCAAGTATGGGTGCAGATGTGTTCCTCACTTGCTTGATTTCCTGAGGAATGTCACTGGTCACTCCACATGCGAGGGAATCTAATTTAAGGTCCTCATATTCAAGTAATATAAGAATCTCAGAATGAATTTGTTTTAGTTGTGATGGATTTTCGTAGTTGGATGCTTCTTGGAGACTTCCTGGTAGCTTCTGTGGGTGCAAGCAGTGTTTGTGTAAGAGAGAGATCAGCAATGATGCAGTTATTCCAAAGGAGCTGTCCATTTTTTTACCTTCTAATGCACTAGTGTAATGAACTGTACTGTTATATTGTGTACTAAACACAATGTACTTTATCACTGGAAATGTTGATTTTTGGTTTTTTCCTAATTTTAATTTACAGTGTTTGAGGATTAAAGTGTTATGAATAGAATAAGTGATTTAATGGTGACATAATGTTATTAATCTTCATATGTCTGTAATTCTTCACCCTTCAGTGGATTGTAATATGTTTGGCAATAACAAGCTGTCAGGTTTTTCGCTGAGGGGTGGATTTATGTTGTTGATTATAAATGCTAATCATTCCAAATGGACAAATAAAATACTTAAAAACCCTTTGTTTGTGCAGAATGCTTCTGTAAATGTGTCTTGGTTTTCTCCACTAAGAAAGCTGACAATTTTTCCATTGTGATTTCTGATAACTGTGTTTGGCGTTAACTTTATTGGATTGGAAGAGTATAGCCAACTGGTACTTACTGAAAATATCTCAAAATCCATGTGCATTAGGACTTGTGCTCTTGATAAAATGATTGTTTTATTTTTGCTTCTTTCTGTTTTTTGGTTTGTTTTTTTTTAATTTAGTGAAGGCAGTTAAATTGTATTTGAGGATGAGTGATGTGAAACTGCTGATTACTAAGGTCTTGTGAGATTTAGCTGAAACTGATTTTCGAGGTGTGGAAACAGACAGTGTTTTAAGGATGTACTCCTAAGGTTTAAAGGCTTCTTTATTTTGAATATCATTTTGAAAGTAGCTTCAAACACACTATTTTTATTATTTTTTAAGCTAAACTTTAGGGTTCAACTTTACAAGGAAGGCAGAAATTCCATAGAGCTAGTTATGTTTTCCAGGCCATCATGCCAGTTGATATGTAATTCCAGACTTACCCTGGAATTATTGCCTTCCTGTAACCAGGTGTGTGCTACCATCCACAGAAACACTGCATCAAAATCAATCCTGTCCCTTCTCTGCCACCCCAGCTTTGAGGTTAGACACAAGCATTTATTGGGATTTTCAAATGCCTGCAAAACACCAGGACTCCTTTGCTTTAAAAGTACAGGAGACACTCAATTTAGGCTATTGATGTTGGTTTCTTTTGCAGCTGCCTCCTTGTATCACTGTAGCAAAAATAAATTTCTACTTTAAGGTTTGATTTGGAGTGGGAGTGGTTTGGTTTTGCCTTGCAGAATCAGTTCTGTTGCATTGTAGCAGCAGGTTGTTTTCATTCAATAGATTTTCATTGGTTTACCTGAAGTTTCTGTCCAGAGTCCATTTTCTGGAGGGGTATGGGTATTATGGGATTAACCATCATAATTATAGCTGTCTTTGATGATTTCAGCAGTATAGCCAAAGAGGGAAAGTTTTTGGAGACTTTATTATCCTCACTTTGATGTTTTGGGGTTTTTTTTTGAGTTGGGTTTTTATTTGTTTGTTTCTTTTGGGGGTTTTTTGTTTGTTTTGTGTGGGATTTTTTTGTTTGTGTTTTGGGGGTTTTGTTTGTTTGATTTTGTTTGTTTTTAAACCCTTTAAAATGCTACATTTGTACAAGTCTAGCACATGCTGAGAGTGGCAGACAGGCAGGTTGTAAAAAAAAAAAAAAAATTATTTTGAAGATGTCCTAGGCTGGTAGTGGGATCATCAGGTAGCTTTTTTAGAATTCTGAGAGGAGTGTGCATGGAAAAGTCAGCATGGGAAGTTCCTCTTGCTGTGCTCCTTCCATTTATCGTCAAATGTCACTGTAACAGTAAGGGTTGTGTTTCTAGAACTTGCATTCTAAAAAAAAGTCCAAAATACCCACTAGTAATTGAGCAGAGGAAAATGTGTGCTGCAGCAGTGTTGCCAAGCTTTTGCTGTGTGCCAAGATACTTCTCTGCGGTTTTCATAGTGGCTAAGACAAACAACTGTGAAACTCTGTTTTTCCCCTCAAGGAATTATGTTTGGATAAGGTTAGAAACAGACACAGAACCCAACACCAGTTTTGTCAGGGGCTCCCAGTAACTTTGCAATAAGTGCATTAAACCTGAATCTTAGTTTTGTATACTCTAGGCTAAACCTAGACGTATCTCTGGAAAGCAGAAATGAAAGTATCCTAAAAGTATTTGTTGGAGTGTTGACTTTAATTTTTTTTAAATGCCTTTTTTGTTGGTATCAAGTGTACCTGAGTTTAAACTTCACTTAGGGCAGGAAAACAGTAATTTTGGGTTTTACTTTGCTCACAGATGCATTTCAAACACAGTACTGTAGTAGAGGGTAGCTCAATACAGAATTAACTTGAGGGTATGTAAGAGGAAACTGCGTATTGTTAGTCTAATATTTTGCAGCTATGGTCTGGATTCTTCATGGTCTAAGACAGAGGAGGTAACACCAAAATGACTGTTAAAAAAACCAGAACATCATCACAAACAAAAACCCCCAAAACTGCACGCATGTTCCCAAATAGTACAGGAAGATGCAAAGAAAAGTCTGGGTTTAGCTTGGCTTCCTTTGTTCAGTTTCTGGTGAAAAATACAGCCATCTTTCTTACTGCTTTCCATGAGCAATGATTTCGTTAAAATGCCTATAGAGAGTACAGGCTTCATTGTTGCTAAAAAGTGAATATTGTTTAGCTAATGATAGACAATGTTATTTCCCAAGAACACTGGAATCAGAAAAGGTTAGAAAACATGCAAACAGGTTATGCAGCTGGAAGGCATTTCTGTGATGTGTGAATCAGTCCTGCTCCCAGTTGCAGAAGATTCCTTCCCTGCCAGCATAGCAGCAGAGCTGTATAAAAAACCCAAGTATTTCTCTGTTACTGCCACCCCACTTTCAAGGTTTTGGGAAGCTTCATGTCCATTGGCCAGTGCAGGAGTGACTCTGTAGCCTCTTGATTACATAGTGTTAACAGAGTCATTTGAAAGAGCAGCTGGCAATGGCTAACAGCAAATCCTGTTAAGGATGTCCATATTCCCTTCCGATGTGATTGCTCTTGTAGTGGGAGCAATAAATGGTAGAGTTCACTGGCAAGAGTTCAGGTAGGTTTTGTGCTGAACAGAGGTGCACAGAAATGTCTCAGTGCAGAGATCTATAAAGCTTCACTGGGATGCACAATGTCTCTGGCATAAGCTGCCTATTTCCTGTTCAGTCTAAGATTCCTGTTTAATGGTTCAACTCCAGTTTTCTTCTTGCTGCTTAGCTGACACTTTATCCTAAATACATTGTTTTGCCAGCATTATAGGAAATATGCTCAGGGCAGCAGAGCATGGCTGTACCAGGAGGAGGAGGCTGAGAATACCCTGTTGATCATTCAGCCCACCTCCTCACTAGATAGATTGAACATTTTTAGTGCCTGCCTTGGTTTAGTGCTGAGACAAAAGAGTGGAGACCTTCCTCTTCTGTTTTGTAGGTGGCTATTCTGCTATGGATTTTGAAACAAACAGCATCATTGTTTTTGTTTATGATCTGTGTAAAGGGTGCAGGAAGATGATTCAACTTCTTCTCTTCCCAATTCATGATAAAAGCAAGATTGATACTTCAGACTGTATCTTGTATTTATTGAGCTCTAGTATTCACTTGTAGGATGGATTGAGTCCTTCATGAAAACTGTGATTCTACCTTGAGGGACAAAATACTTTGATTCGATAAATGTTTTCATACAGCTATGTCAACTGGTAACACCCACCTCCCAAGCCAATGGGAGTTTCTCTTATGCTGTTACTCCATGTAGAAGACTAATTTCAAATACCATCATGAGGAAGATACAATTTTTTTCTAAATATTAGTTCTAGTCGATCTTCACAACAAAAATTCCAAGCCAATGGGAGTTTCTCTTATGCTGTTACTCCATGTAGAAGACTAATTTCAAATACCGTAGTGAGGAAGATACAATTTTTTTTCTAAATATTAGTTCTAGTAGATCTTCACAACAAAAATTCCAGCCTCCTCTTATGTAAATACTTTCTGTACATACCTTGATTTCATTCTACTTTCCTGTTTGCACTTGTGAAATGGTGAATACTTAGAGACATCTGTCACCTTTTTTTATCCTTCGTGTCTGCATAGAACAGTGATAAAGCTCTACCTCCAATGATAGTCACACTATGAATGGGGGTCTCTTCACAAAGTTTTGGAAAAGACTCCATTGATTCTATGTACATTGGAAACCGGTGTCTTCACAGTCCAACAGTATTACAGCTGAGAAAAAACATGCCAAAGTGGTGGAGTCAGTGAGCTGAAACATAAACCCATCACCAACAGCTGCCCACTATCTGCAAGGAAATCTGGAAAAGGTAAAGCAACATGCTGTGCTTCACAGAGTTGCCTTTCTAGTAGAACCAGTAAAATGGACATAAGTAGGATAAGTTGGAAATGGCTTGGTTTGGTATAGAAACACACAGTGGAATGTTGTAAAGCTTACACAGTGGAATAATGTAAAGCTTACATAGTGTTTTCTTGGAGTTGGATTAGTCCCTGTGTATTTAGCATGACTTAACAAGGTAGGAGGAGTGTTAATGCATCTGTAAAAGTCTGAGTCCATAATATGCTCTCAGAAATGCTCATCTCCAGGCTCTCTCATTTTTTTCACTGAAAAAAGAATTATGCAATTCGTACCTAGCAAAAGAGCAGAATGGTACAAGAGGTAAACAAGGCCAAGTCCACTTTTCTATCTGCAGTCACCTTTCCTCAGTGTTGTTTTCCTGAAGCTAATGAACACTGGTCACGTTATTGCATGACTATGGCTACTTCTTTTCCTCTGGAGACCTAATTCCCTGTGAAAAGTCTCTCAGTCCTGACTGAAACCAGATAAACAGCAATGCTATTCCAGTTCACTGAGTGTGACTGACACGGTATTTGAAATCACCACTCAGCCCAGACAGTCAGGAGGGGTAGCTCATACTTCAGGCTGCAAAACAACCCCCCTCATTACAGCAAGTCTGATCTGTTCTCAGGAAAAAAAAAATCTATCGTGGTATCACAAAGATTGGTTTCCGAATGAAAAATTGAGGTTTGACATGAACCTTAGGACTTTTTATCTTTTGTGACAGGTTCGTAAAGCAAGAGAGACCGTTGCTGTCTGTGCTGGAGGCACTAGATGGCAGTGGAAGCACGGCTAAGAAAAGAGCTGTCCTGCTGGCGTTGGGACCAGTTTCTCTGAGCCATGAAAAACAAGGAGTGAAGGCAGTTTTACTTGAGAAGAAAGATAAGGTTGAGACTACGGGCGGCCTTCTGCATACAAAACTCAAGTCTTCCCTTACAAGAAATATTAATTCCTCCTTTAATAATTTTGCATCTCCTTAAAGCAGATTAACCTGTAAAACCCCAAATACTTTATAAAGCACCTATTACCTACAGTGGTTTGTCTGGATCAAAGCCATTAAATGAAGAAAAAGCCAATTTCCAATTGCTGCCAGTGGCACAGCTTTTGTGTGAGTCTTGGTAATTTTTAACTCATGTGTTTGAGCTAAGAAAGGATCTGCAGTGATTATTTTTAGAGTACAGTGAGTTTGCTCTTCACTGCTGCAGCCTATATCCTGAATGCTTTTGACATGCCACAGCCCCACTATCAGGTCTCCCTGTGCAGCTGTGTGCCCTGAGACTGTCTGGGAGAGCTTTGCACAGGTGGGATCACAGGCTGAAACCCCACACTCCAGTGAATGAGAACGGTGTGTAGGAGCTTTTTACAGTGTACAGCTGCAAGAGGGTTATTTCCCAGCTCTTTGAGGTTTTCTGAGGTGTGGGGATCGTGTTTTCTGCTTCAGTTTTAAAATATGAAATTGATTGCTTGGGCAGCTGCAAGGGATGGAGATACTGAGATAAAGAAGCAGCATATTTGCACTGACAGAGGAATTGTCATCCAGTTTACATTTGAGCAAGGCAGTTCTTTGCTCAGAGGGGTCTGGAGACAAGGAAAAGCAGCACCCTTGTAAACATGTGAAGGGGAGACAAAATGAGGACGTCAGGAACTGGCTGACTTTGGGGTTGTCAAGAAACTTATGAAAAGAAAGAGGTCAACAATGGGAAAGCAGAAAGGGAGGATGGGTTTGGCTATTATCAACTGTCTCAGAACAGCATAATCAGAAATATAGGAGAGGTAAATGAGCAGTGATTACCGGGAAAGCAATTCACTCCGTCGTGCCAGGTTTTCAAAAGCTTTTTGTGCTGTAGGTTAATAGCCAGCTATTTGCTTCCACTCTGGATTAAGCCCCAGGCTTCCTGAGGTGATGTCCTTCCCTGTCCCTCACAGACTGCCATGGTCAGGCAGCTCAACTCTGCACATCAGTACGGGCTATCTCAGCTCAGCCTCTCTGGCAACACTTTACTCAAGGAAACCCTTAGTTATGGGTTCCCTTGTTTTGTTTCTGTACCCTTTGCATTGTCCCAGAAAGGGCCTACCTGGATATACGTATGTAGGAACTGGGAAGCAGAAGGGCTTTGTTTAAATTAAAACCAAGATACAAGATCCTGACATGAAACGTATCACTATGCCTTGTCTTCTGGAAAGCAAAGTGAGAAATGTTTCTGATTTTGACAGAGGTTATTGCAATACCTAGAGGATGTGTGAAACTGAAGTGGGGACTGTTTTTTAGTCCTGCTTTTATGTAAGGCATCCTTGAGGTTTGCTTCTTTAAAGGGCGGATATATCATTTGTCTGGTGGGGAGAATGCACAAAGCAAGGAACTTGGTGCTTATTTGTTTTATGTGGCTCTTAAGATCAGTATTTCATGTGAGTTCCTGTGGGAGAAGAAGATAATATTTTCTGTGGGAGTGTCATGCCCCTCTGTCTAATGAGAGGTAATGTCTTTTTTGAAAAACTACAGAAATTTTCCTTATTGGTTTATAACCTTAATACTGTCTCTGTATTTTTTGGTCTGTTTTCTTTATGAAATTCCTCTGAGTACTGGTTATTTTTACAGGCCTTTTGGTGCTCTGTGCTTCTGGGTAATGGCTTTTTTCCTTGTTTCCTCTGACAGAAAGTGATCTTCAGGAACATCTCAGGTTTTCATTTTGCCTTTCCTTGCTATAATTTCAGTCTCTTGTGCAAAAGTGAGTAAGAAATGTGGTTACTGAACTTTGACAGGTTTTCCCTTTCACCCACAGTGCTTTGAAGGCAAACTGCTTACCAAAAACATGCTTGGATACACGAAGGATATACAGGAAACTGGAGGAGTGATCCCAAGATATCATGTGGCCTATAGAGGACAGTGGATATTTGCAAGTGTCTTTGGAGCAGGTGAGTGACATGGTCCTGTGTCAGCCAGGAGGATAATACCAGGATGACTGTGCTTTGTATAACCAGTGCAGGCATGCAGCTTGGCAGCATGTTACCAGTGTTTTAAGTAATTCTGCAGTTCCACATTAGTGACTGAATTTTTTTTAGACAGCCTTTAGCTCCTGGGAGAGAGGGAAGAGCCTGGGCAAGAGGCTGGTGTAATCTGCTCCTGCCAGCTGCTGGTGTGAGCTCCCATTCCTGGTTTCCCCACCAGGAATGACAAAGCAGCTGTTTGGCAGCAGTGCTGCAGTGCTGGTGGGCGCTTGGGCTGCCCTGTGCTGTGATACAGAGCAGGGAAGTGGAGGAGGAGGAGTGCTGGTAGGAGAGCAGAGCTCTAATGTGATGTCTCAGAGAGCTGCACGCAGTGCTCGGCGGAGCACAGGCTGCTGAGGGCTGTGAAGTGAAAAACACCACAGCAGAAGCAGTGCTCCTGCCAGCTCCTGGGCCAAGGGAGAGAGGCAGGGATCCTGGGAGCAGCTGGCTGAGGAGCAGCCCTCGGCTAGCTGGGGGATGTTTAAGTGAGGGACTGGAGCTAACTCCCAGAGGGACTGAAGACGGGGGTGACCTTCAGCAGGAGTCCTTCTGCAGATCAGTTCTGTGATTTCTGGTTTGCCTTTCCTTGAGCAATCTGTCCTTACAACTCACTTGGTGAAGAGACAGCAAGGTCACTGAGCTGACTAAGGAGGTAGACCAAGACCAAGGGGACAGAATGACTTCATCTTTAGCTGTGAGTAGTTTTAGTACTGCTGGTACTCCTGTGGAATGATATGCCAAACACAGAAGTATTGTCAGCCTGTTGGTAGAGTTCTAAACGGAATAGAAAACCACCTCGTTAAATTGGGATGTTTGTGAATGACTGAAGAAT
Source organism: Entomyzon cyanotis (assembly GCA_024500445.1). Taxonomy (NCBI): domain Eukaryota; kingdom Metazoa; phylum Chordata; class Aves; order Passeriformes; family Meliphagidae; genus Entomyzon; species Entomyzon cyanotis. The sequence continues at coordinate 17,541,752 of JAKEPQ010001030.1, forward strand.
TACCCAGTCTCGACACCAGTCCTAAAGACAAAATTTTGTAGAACCACTAATGTGAGTTTCTTGTATCTGAGATTCCCTGTCTGTAAAATGGTGTGCCAGTGACATTATTCCAATTTTACAGTCTTGAAATCTATTGATAAAAATGCTGCCATAAATGAAAAAGATGATTATAAGTCAGAGAACAAATACAAGAATTACAGCTCTTGCCTTTTAGAATTCCCTTCTCCCCCTGGAAATAACAGCTTGCATTATAAAATGTCAGCATTATATAATGGAATTTGCACTGGAGGACTGGAATACTAAAACCTGGGCTATGGTTAGGTGATGGCAGTGCAAAAATTGAGACATGAAAGATCAATTGTAATGAACACAAAAAGTAAGCCAAAAGGGTTTAAGCTGACTGTTGGAATCTGGGGCTTCCTCAGGAAGAGAACTGTGCTTGTGTGATCCAGGAAGCATTGTCTGTTGTGTAAAAATTATTACTAAATGTTTAACTTAATTTTGATGAAAGTAATGATAAAGGTTCTTTTTCATATTTTATTTGTTCACATTTTTAAAACTGTCATGGAAAAAAAGCATTTCTATCCTATGACAAAAGATGTCTTTGGTATAGGAAAAAATTAATCTTGTAAAATTCTAAGGAAAAATTCCGCTTGGTGATAACAATTACACATGGTTCTGATTTCTTCCTAGCTTCTTTCAAGGCAGTCAGGTCTCTGGAAAAAATGAGAATACTGAGGAAACCAGAATGAGCTTCTCACAAATTAATGATGGTATTTAACAAGTACCTGATGGGGTAACAAAGGGATAAAAATGCATTCCTTGTGATGTTTTCAAAACTTTTTCTGCCAGAGCAAAGAAAGACCCACCAATGGGCAACTTTCAAAGCCATCTTAATTTATCCTCTTGGGCATGATACAGGGTACCTGTCACCTGTGCCAGTGGTTGGAATGGCACAGGAAAGGATATCAAGGCAGTGATATTTTTCATCATGGTTATGGTGTTGTCATTTGCAGTGAATCTGTAGCTTCAGTGACTTCTTTCTCTGAGCTTCTGTTGTTTGCATACAGATCAGGATTTTAATTCTAGGGCAATTCAGATTGAGAAGCCACACTAGATTCATTATGTTCACAGAATAATTTGAAAAAGTGACATAAAAGGTCTAATAATTTTCCTGGATTTTCTTATGCCTGAGAAGCATGAGAACTTAAAAAGAGGAAACTTTTTCAGTGTGATTCTTTGTTGAATCCACTGGGTGCATCTGGCACATCTGCTAGTCTTAGGTTCAACCAAAAGCACCAAAACTAGTGACTTCAAGCTTGACTTCCTATGCATATCTCATGATAGACATGGGCAGTGTAATGCTGATTTGAAAAGGATATATTACCATTCCAGTGCAGAGCAGGATTTTTGAGATAGAGGAAAGAGGAGCTCATACCAGAGCAACACACAGCCTGGCAGTCGAGTCAGTGGGTCTGGATCTGGACCCTTGTTCTCTGAGCTCTGGTCCTGGAAATTAAACTGGCACCCTGTTTTTCCATAATGTTGAGGCTGATTGCTGTTTTGAGGGGCATACATGAGGCTTTACTCAGGAGTCAGCCTCATCTTATGCTGGTTTACAATTGGTGTCAGATGAGTTATGGTATTTGAGATGAGCTGTTGTAAAAACATATGTATCTTCTTAGCTGGCAACAAATTTTAGTACTTTAATGATGCTTAAGACAGCTCCAGCACAGAGAATACACCCTATTAAAAACAGTAAATCAAGCTCTGCAAGCATGATAGCTGAATTAGGGTTTGAGCTATTCTATTGTCTTTGCATTCTGCTTTGTTGCTGATGTGTACACACAGACATATAAACTATTTGCAGTTATAGTTTTGCAATTCAGTGTGTTGCTTACAGCAACAATACATTTTAAGCAAACAGCACAATATTGGATCAGTTATCACCAATAAAGCTAGTTTTGCTTCATAAAATCCTCCTCAGTACATTCCTTCTTTTCCAAACTGAATCTCTTCCTAAACCACACTTGGAAGCATCTCGTAGAAAGACTAAATACCTGAATAATGGCAAAATATGTTTCCCATTTACCACTGTGTGATATGGATGGGGGGAATAGGGGGTGGGGTCGAGCAGGGGATAAAAACTCTTTTTTCTGGTTCTGCACTGAATGATTCTAGCAGTATCCATATCTTAATAGACTGGACAAGGGAGAAATCTCAGGTACTCTGACATGGGATGTATCATCCAAGATAGGCATCTTGGATGATATCCAAGATGCCTATCTTGGGCTGTGCTCAACCTTAAATTCTTGTTTCTTTTATGGAATATGAATATTGAACACCCTAGCTTACTCTGACAGATGAGATTTAACCTATGGGCTCTCTGCTCTCTGTGTCAGAGATCTAAACCTGTATTATCTCTGGCTTCAGACCAAGCTCAGTAGCTACTTCTTATCCTCACTTTCAGCTTCTCATATTCTCTTTGCATTTCAGACTACAGGTAAACAAAGTCCTTGCATCTTTTGCCTTTCAACTACACAAGGGAACACTGCTTAAAATTCCAGTCTTTCATATTCCATGAGCCCCTGGGAAGTCAATAAATGTCAAAGAAATGTTGGATTATTTATGTATTTGTTAGGTCTGTGCCACATTTCTGAGAAGCCCTTGTGGCATTTGGTCATCACATTCTTAGAAGACATATCACAGGGTAACAGCACTGTACATATGTCAAAAGAATTTAAATGTTTCCCACACTACAATGAATTTATATTGTTCTTGATACGTTACTGTGTTGGAAAAACACTTCTCTCTTCATTATATCTGTTGCCAAGTGACTTTCTCATCTCTCCTTTTTTTTTTTTTTTTTGTGTGCTTTTTTTAAGGATTCATAAGTAAATTTTAGTGCAAGAAGGAACCAGGCTGGTCTTAGAATTTGTGCATTTCACACAATAATTTTTCTCTGAATCAGTTCCAAGTCATGAGTGCTCTCTCATAGCGATGGCGAAAAGAAGAATCTCATCAGGATGATGCTTAAATCTTTCGGTAGGATTCAAAGTTTTATGGCTCTAGCATTGGGGATGGCATCTTTCTGGCTGCACGGTTGGTACCCTGGGATGAATTGCAGTCCCCACTTACACATTTTGACCAGGCATACTCTGACACTCAGCTTTGGCTAGTTACAGATAAGGTCAGCACTGCTGGCCCCATTGGGTTCGAATGAAATGGTGCAGACAGTAGCTTTCTCTTTAATCTGGGTGTCCCACCAGTGAATGTGATGAGTACTCTGTTGTCATACCTGGCTGTAGTCTCTCTGAAAATCACACAGCATCAACAGCCTTTGAATTAAAAGTTATTTGTAGAGACTAGAGAATCTAACCATGGTGGCGGAGGGTCCTAGAGGCTCCCCTCTCCCCCTCCCACTCTACCTTGCCTCATAATTTGTGTGTCCTTTGTTTTGACTGTGGAATATATTTTAGAATTCATCTGAATTTGACTTATGGCTCATCTTTTGATTTGGATGGCAATAACAATCTAACTCTGTCTCCATTAGTGATGTTAGTAATGGAAACTCAGAACCTGTAGCTTCCATGGTCTGCACTAAGCTTTCAGATCAGTGTGGCAAGGCAAGGGACTTGAACTACACAGAAACAGAAAAGTGTGGTACGTGTAAAATAAAAAGCCACTCTCCAAAGCTTTGCAATGAGCAGAAAGATGTGAGTCACACAGAGCAGGCTGGACTTGAGAAGATTGGTCAAGGACACTATTGACTAATTCTTTTCCTTTAATGAAAAGGTAGCATGTGATTGTTAATATCTCAGCAGGTGAGACTGCTTTCTAAGTCTTATCTGCATTCAGTAAACACCCAATATGTGGCCTATCATCCATAAAGGGACAAAATGTTATGCCTTAAGCCTGGGTTCAAACCAGCAGTTCATGGGCATTCAAATACTTCAAATACATTGTGCTCAGCCGACTGATCCATGTCTTCTGAAATCCATCATCTGCTGCGGTGTGATAGTTAAAGCTGGTAAACTGGTAATGCTTCTTTAATGAATTCTAATAACTTGTTTTTATGAGTAATCTGTCAGGAGGCCCCATTCTCTTTATGCATTTGTCCATCGATCTGTTTACGTGAACAGCTTTCGCTCTGTTATTTACAAATTACTCTTTGATTGTGTTGTTCTTCATTTAGAAAGTGCTGACAGTCAAGTGGACAGGATGATTGTTTTGATCAGATAATCAATGCCCAGATCATTTATGACTAACAGGATGTAAAGCAGAGGCCTTTCAAAATGGTCCCATGGGTATTAGTGGCCATTGGCATGTGGGGTGGCATGCTTTTTCTCCAAAATCACCCATGAACACAAATGCATCAATCATAACTATGTTTTAAAATAAAAGGAAAAGCTGACATCATGCTAAAAGTAGAACAAATATCAGCTAATGCTTTTTTGTTTAGTATTGTTTTTAAGCCTTTTGGATGTGTGTTGGTTACTTTGTAGGCCAGGCAGGGACACAGGAACAAATTGCCCAAGTGATTCTGCAATAAGACATAGTGTAAGTTACATCTGGACAGCGAGGAAGAGAAATGTAAAGGGAAATAAAGGTAACCTCCAAGACATTAAATACAGGTAGGTCCACATCTTGATGGCGTACTCACTTAGATGGAAACACATTCACCTAAGTGTGCATAAAATATTATTACTTTTTTAATGGGTCAATTTAGAAGTAAGCCCAAGAATTCCAAGGTCAATTATTTGTATTTTTCATTACTGTAGATAATAAATAATATGACTGCCTATGTCATTGGGGTACCATTTTACTGAATATGAAAGTGCAGTGCTATAGGACCTGCAAAGAAGTGATAATTTTTGGCAACACAAGTCTGCAGTCAACTGGGAAAGGAGTTTATTACTGACAGAATTTTACTATGCTGGCTGTAAGTTTATTAAGCAGTATACTGCATAATTTCTGTCAGCATATTGTGTCATTTTCTGAGCTATATAATAATATTGCTTTGAACTTCTAAGTGCCTTCCATTTCTGTAGCTTCCTAAAAAGTTATACCCATCTTAATTGCCATGACACCTCAGAGAGGCAAAGAAATATATTCCTCCTCCTGGGAGAATCAGTACTACTTTTAGCAGTGAAAGTGAAGTGAAATGAAAGGCTCAAAATCAAGCTAAAGGTTTGTCAGGACTGGGCTTGCAAAGGAAGTAGCATCTTGTGTCTTAGCTGTTAGATTGCCAGCTCTCAAAGCAGCTGGTCTTGACCACAGACTTTCTGCACAACATTTAAGTAAATTCCTTTTGCTTTACTTCTGCAGGTGTGACTGTATTTCCTGCCCCTAATCTTGGCTTTTGTAGGAACAGGTTCTTTGCAGTAGTATGCTTTCTGGTTTGTGCTTTGCTCAGTGCAATGACTGGGTTCTTTGGACACTAATCACCAAACACACCCTCCCAAAATGACAATGTATATTTACAGGAGTGCCATTTTTCCTTAGACAGTGATGGAGCAGCTTTCCTTGTATAGTGCAGCACAACCACAGTTTCTCCTGTGACAGCTGCTTGAGTCATCTGAGGGTGAAACAGGTGCCTTTGACTATCTTAGAATATGCCCAGAGCACCATCCCCGGGGTCCCTGTGCTCAAAGCTGGCCAGAAATTGGACAGGAGGCCTCTGAGGGAAACTCAGGATGCTGTAGGCCACTGAGTGGGAGATTTCTCTCACTGGCCTATGTACCAACCAAAGGTACACAGAGATGTTAGGATGCATGGGACTTCCTCAACCACTTTCTGTCAGATTTGGTATTAGATAAATTCTCATTATTTGTTGTCGCCGTTGAGCGGCTAGCTGAGGACTGACCCAAGTTCTCAGACAAGCGAAGAGAGGAGAAAAGGCACTTTATTGTTTTGAATTCCATATATATAGAGTTTACAGAGGTGCCCCAGATTGGTCAGCCCGAGACCTCCCCCTAGGCACAATTGGCCAAGCCCGAACTCACTCAATCCGGAGAAACTGTTTGCAAAACATCCAAACTTTATCTTGTTTATGAAATATAGCAAAATGTTCCCACGGGAAGAACCTGTGCTAGCCACAATTTGTAGGACTTGATTAGGCAGTGTCAGGCTTTTCCCTGTAACCTGTAATAATGCTCACTGTGCTTTGTTTACCTGCTCTGAGTCTTGATCATGGGTACACAATCTTCTTCACCATTCTGTCTGTGGTGTGGCTATGTGCCAGCAATTGGTGTGGTGAGCAAGGCCTCTTTCATACTGGGATTGCAACTTTGATATGCACTGAATTGTTTGTGATGCTTCATTCCAAACAACAGAAACAACCCACCCACTTCTGAGTGGAACAATCTCACTTGCTCTCCATGGCAGAGCAGGTGACTCAGCACAGAGGGAGGAAAATAATGTCCACCTTCTCTATACTTCTTACCTTTTTGCTATAGTCTATTATTTAGTCAGGACTGTGAGGGTGACCTGCAGAATCAGTTTTCTCCTCTTTTTCATATTTTTATCTGAGGGCAGAAACAAAAGGTTTTTATCATGAAAAAAAAAGAAGTAGTGTTTTTCCTAAATTTCTTTTCCTTCCTTGTCAATGCTGGGAACATTAAGATTAGGTTTTCTGGTTTGGCTGGAGATTTCCTTGAAGAAAAGGGCTAAGGAAGGGATGAGCAGGGCTCTAACAGTCGTCATTGAAGAGGTAAGGTCTGGTCCTCTAATGAAGAAGTCTTCATTATCAGGATTTTGACATCAAGATACTTTGTCTCAAAAGTGTTTTTGAACTCCCTTTTACAGGAACTGAGCAGCAGTTTCTTGCTGTTCTGCTCTGTAATATCAGAGTGATAGGGAAATCTTGAGAGATTTGAAAAACTTGGTCAAATTCGAATCAGGAGCTATTTGTAGGATTAATTAAATGTATAGGTCGAGCTCATGTGGATTTGAGGAAGAGATTTGGGATGAACAGCACCTCAGTCCTTGTCAAACTGTAGCAACTATATTTCATCAGACTGCACTTTTGTCTTGTTTAGCCTGTCTATCCTACCTATTGATCTATTTTTATTCTAAATAGGACTATTGCAAGACCTGTGTGAAAATATGTATTTTTTCCCTTTGATAGGTCTTGTAAAAGCAGTAGATGTGTTTAATATCACCACAGAAGAGAGGGGAAAAGTCAGTGGGACTTGGTGTTTACCCATCAAAACAAAGAACAGAAGTAAATCCCAGAGAGAATTATTCCATTTAGTAGTCCTGCTCTTTACAGAAGACAGAATTCAGCAGCCTTGCAAAGGGAGAAATACTCTTGGCAGATCACAAATGGAAAAAGTCAGGGAAGGAGATTAAACTTGAGGATGAAACACCTACATTGATGAGAAATAGGTTAAGTAATGCTCTGATTTTCAATTATGTTAGAGCTGTAGGTACTGAAGCCTGCTCATTAGCTGAAGCTATAAAATGCCACAGTTATTGTGTCATTTTTCTTTCAAATATTTGCCCGATGGGCTTGTGAAACGTTTAGCTCTCACTGCCTGAAATTCCCATTGGCTCTCCCGAAGAAAGCTTCTTTTCCTGACTTTATACTCAGAAATGTCATATCCACACCTGTTAGCTCTCCTTCTATTAAAACAGCTCTCAGGCCTTTTTCACATACTCCTTGTGAAGAGAAACATCATGTCCTGTTCACCCTCCTGCTGACCATCACATCTGAGCTGGCTCTGTGGGTTCATTGCCAGACAGCCCTCTGGGTCCGTCTGTCCAAGTATCTTACTCCTCACTGAACTCTCTAGCCTCTGAAGCTATTATTGAGTCAGTTTTTCTCCACACAATGAGCATGTGACAGCTTGGTTTTGTTTCAGGGCCTGAGCTATTGCTTTATTAATCAAATACTAACTGTTTGCCTTATATTTAGTACTTGTCTAAGTCAATCACCATCAGCCTTCCAGCACCCTTAGCCCAAAGCATCCTCAAACTGTCACGTTTTGCTTTGCTAGTCACTAGGTGTCAGAACTTCTTGTCCTGCTACCTGGGGGCCTCTGACAAAAGTAAATCTCCTTACTGGTCTGTGCCTCTCTCCCTTTTACAGGTGTGCATCCTTTCTTTGATGTCAAAGGATTCCCTTGGGGGATTCGTACTTAATTCAGCTATTGAGATGTAAGGATTGAAATGTTGTTGCTTTTTGCAAGTGATCCCTTGGGTTTTCAGGGAGTTCCAATGCAAATGACAATGTGCTTCCATAACAATCTGCATGACATGCTAACTGCTATACAGGATATGTGTTCTGTGTCTTCAATATATTTCGAGTTCTATTAAGAACTGGTGATCAGTTTCATAGTAAAGATAGATTTTCTTTCTGCTGATATTTTCACTTGTTGTGGTCTATAGACTGGCAGAATATTATCCTTTAGCCTTTAAATGGTGACTTCTGTTTGCTGAATAATAACTGACTGAATTCAGACAACCCAATGAAGTAAGAAGCATAGTGCTGTGAGCATTGCATTGCCTCCTTTGTGTGTTTCTTGATGGTTTTCCTGGTCCGATAATTATCTAATGCAGTAATAGAGAAAAGGTCAGAGTTATTGTGAGGCTGTTTCTGAGTGTAATTTTTCAGCTCATTTTTGGCATGTCATGTATAAAATCTCCCAGTGATGAATATTTGCATTTCATTGCCATGATTTAGGAGTGGTTTGGGTTTTTTTGCCTGTGCTTCAAATAACTTTCAGTGCTCTCTGCAAAATGTGCTTTGCAGCAATGCAATGAACTTTCTGAGTTCATTTTAGAAATTTGATTTTGTTCTTCCCCTTCACTTCTGGTGTCAGTCTGGTGTAGGGGGAGCATGAAGGAGGTTGGAGAGTAGGAAGGGAGTATGTAGAAGATTTGTAACTTAATAAGAGAAAAGAATATAGTTCAGTTATAATACAATCAAAAAAATTTACTTCTCTGCAGAGATTAACGTTCAGAGGTTTTTTAACCTTTGTGCTTGTACATGCTCATAGTGAATTACTGTTATTGTTACATCTAAGGAGAGGAGGGAAGCACTGGGGAGGAAACACAGTGCTTCCCTGACTCCTCCAGATCCCTGAAAATACAAAGAAGCTACTGGGACAGACAACACATGGCATGAGAGGTGCTCAGGGATGTTTGTTTTGATAGCACTTGCAGTGTTTTTCATCTCAGAAGCAGTGTTACTATGCAGGGCAAACCACACAGCTGGTTTCACTCATCTTGCCCCAGAGCCAGTCAGTGCCTTGTGGGAAAAGGTTCAGAATAGTGAAGATGGTAACAGCTTTTATAAGTTAAAGACAGGATTTAAATGTATCTTCAGGAACATCTGTATGCCAGCCATGTGCCACTTTGGGTTCAGGCAATGGACTCATTTCCAGTGTGGTGAGCCCACACACAAGGCTGTGAAGACATCAAGTGCTTTAGGGGGTTGTTTCTTCTTGCAGACAGATCTTATATCACCTGTCTAAAGTGTGGGTACCACTGGTGCCATAATTCAGGAGTTTGGAGCCTTAAGCCTGACAGTATTTAAGAGGCATTTGGACAATGTCCTTAATAATTTAACTTTTCATCAGCCCTGAACTGTTTAGAGAGTTGGACTGGATGATTATTGTAGGTAGCTTCCAAATGAAATAGTCTATTCTATTCTATTCTATTCTATTCTATTCTATTCTATTCTATTCTATTCTATTCTCTCCATGGCTCTAAGTAAAATATCTGATAGTTCTTTTTCTTATTTAAAGAGTTCTTGTGTGGTTCTCTCTTTCAGATGAATAACTTTATTGAATAGTTCAAGAAAAGAATCCAGAGTGTTTTGTTATATATTGTTATACCTATTTACAGTAGAAACAGTTTCCACCCTTAAAATTTGTACCACAAGCAGCAAATACAGTCTTTTTTGAGAGCTGTTCTCTTTCTTCAGTTTGCAGTGTTTGGCCATCCCATCTTTTGCCTATTATTAGTGTAAATTCTATGTTTGCAAAGAAATATGTGAATGTAATTGAAAAGCAATGAGAATAATCAAAAGCCTAGAGAAACATGGGTTGTGAGGAAAAAAAATTAATGTGTGGCTGTTTGATCTTCTAATATGTATAAAAGACTGCTGCAAGAGGAAGGCAATAATTCATTTTCCATGCCCAGGGCACAAGTAATTATGGCTTTAAACTGCAATTCTGAATCTCTCTGAGCATTCTCCATTGGCTTGTATTTCTTTCAAGTGACCAATTACTCACCTACTTGCTGTTCTCATAAAAAGTGCTCCAGTCACAGCTCTGCAGTGTGATTCCATCTAGCAGCTCTCTGTGACTCTCAGACAGGCTGCTGTGGGGCAGCTCTGTGATCTAAGTGCAGGTGGGGCAGAAATCTGGTGTAGGTTGAGCAGGGAGCCCAACAGCAGGGCAGAGGAAGGACTTGGATCTGGGAATCAGTCATGAGACTGATACAGGAGAGAGCCAAATGTGAGCCTGCAGATGAAATCACCATTTTGGATTCTCTCACCTCCAAGAGCCCGAGTTCAGCACGTTTCTCTTTCTCTGCTCATGACCTCACTGATAACCATCATGAGGCCTGACTGGCACGACCCTAATCATGACGTGTGTACCCCCATTCAGTGGCCTGCAATGGGTCAGAAAGCAGTTGGGCTCTGATAGTTAGCAATATAAATGTTATCTGTGACTGAGGGAAACTTTATACTGTTTTTTAATCTGTTGGACATCCTGCTTGGAAGGAGGAGTAATTTTTCAGCTGCAGGAAAACCATGAAAAGGAAATCTTTTGTTGCTGTTTGACTGATTTTCACACTGACAAATGGAAACAATCAATGGAAGTTATCAGCCCGGGAACATCTATCTTCCCTTTTTCCCATGTGAAAATCCCCACTTTAGAATGAGATCAACTTTATTGGGAAACTGAACTAGAATTCAGATATTTGTACTGATACGGTGGTCTACTTAGTACTGCTTGCAAGACTTATAATCAGAGCTGTCTGGATAATACTGATATCAGCTCAAGTCTCTGAGAACCTTCGTGGTGTGGCAGAATACCTGTTGATTTGTGTAGTCACATCTGCCATACCTGAAGTCCTAATTTTGAATAGTTTATTTTTCCACTCAAAAAGGTGGAATTAATTTTGGTTGTGTATTCAGTGGTCCTGCATGGGCTACTTTACATTCATCTGGTAACCTTTAGCAACAAAAGCTATGAAGGAAAGGGAACTAAAGATGTGTGATACCTTCTTTTTGCAATGTCATCCCCTAAAACAGTATCTTCCATAACAATTATTCCATCTGCTCTATGGAAAATACTCTCTTAGGCTGCATTTCCCTCACAAGAATGATACAGATGTAGGTAGCACTTGGCAGAGGACTTGGCTCACATTACATTTCCTCTCCACTCTAGTCCCTGGATCTATCCCCATATGGATCACATTCCTGCATGTCTGGCACTGGTGTACGTCTGCTGCTCTCTCCTTTCTCAGTCAAAGGACTGGGGAAAGAGGGGTGTCTGTTCTAAATTATAATCCTTTTTTCTTTATTCTTGATCTAAAAAGGAGGCTGTATTTGTTCAGAATTCATCAGGAATTGAAGACTCTTTTAAGATGGAGAGGAATACCCAGGAAGACTTTTAAGTATAAGGAACAAGGCAGGAGTCTCAGCTCTGTCACACGGTGGTGTCACACTCCAATTTTTGACCTCACTGCTAGCATTCAGAAGCTTTGATCTTGCTGTACTGTTATATGGATTATGCATCTCACCAAATTGTGATTCCTGTTTGTTTTATGCTGGAAGTAATCCAACGCTTGATGCAGCCCAATTGTTCATAAACTTTATGCCAACTTGTCATAGCAGAGCTACCAGTGAGATAGAAGAGAGCATTGATGAAGGGTCCTGAGAAACAGTCCAGTGGAACTGCAGGCTGGGATTGACTACAGGCCAGTGCTCTGTAGCTCATGATTCAACTGGAGCCTCTCCTCTCCAGGCTCAGCTGGAGTAGTTCCAAGTTCTGCACACAGGGACTAGAGAAAGCAGATGGACATTCATTATATCCATGGAATCTTACAAACCCAGGTTTCCAGGATTTGCCTACAGCTGATGGGGGATTTGAAGCTTAAACCCAGAAGAATCATGGGGAAAAGAATACCTTACTTACATGAAATAATATCTTTGCAACCCTATAGCTTCTAACACCACTGCTTCCCTGCTCTATCCTGCCTCACTTTTTTGGAGGGAAACAGCGAATTTTTTGGTTTGGTAATATATAGAGCTGATGACTAAAGCCAGGATGTGTTTAGCAAAAGAACAAGCTGGTACCAAAAATGATCCACACAAACAACTTTGGATACTGTCATTCAGAGTACCTGCAGCACATAAAGAAATTGATTTTGGGAATTCCTTTGCAAACAGCCAGACCTGCCACAAGTGTAGTCCAGAATCTGTACCACTTTTGCTGGCTCTTTTCAAGATTTATGAGAGTTTGATTATTTTTTTCTGATTCATCTTTTCCTATTTTGCATTTGGAATTAGTCCGTGTTGATGCAGAAAGCACTGAACTGCTGCAAATGGGTGGGATCCTAATATTTTCATACTAAGCAGAGGCAGTGAAAGGGGGAAGTCTCATGTAACTCTTCCCTGAAGATCCAGAAAATGCCTCACAGCCCAGAGACAGACAGGAGTAGCCATACATACTCACCCTGGGCACCATCCTGATGTGAAAGAAAGCCCTGCAAAGAATTACTGTGATGCTTCTGCCACAGTAAGAAGGACCGAAAAGTTTTCATCAGAGGCTAAGTGGTGCTTTCCAGGCACAGCTCTAGATATTGAAGAAATGTGTGTTTCTGCTTGTTGTAGAGCTTTAGGGGGTTTAGTGGTTGTGAAGCCATGAGAAACAGCACCTTGCCTATGAGCACTTCTCTTCCCTCCCCTTATGCTCCACTTAAACTGGAAAGCAACTGCCAATCAAACCCAGGCTTACAAAATCCTAATAATTCCCACATAGATACCGAAAGAAAGAGAACCTCTGCTTTGCATCCCTGCCTAAAGTAGCCTTAGAGGATCACTCTCCATTTTAGTATTCAGTTTACTCCTTTTCTCTCAGTAAAATGGTCCTTAACTATTTTCTGTTTGGATGCACTGAGTCTAAATGAGAATGTACTCTTGGCAATACAGATAAGTAAGTAACTTAATTACATTTAATGAATTTACTTCAGACCAACTTCAGTGAAATAAATGCACAAACAAATCCTTCTGACATGAACATGAGTAAGGACACCTTTGTGATCAGAAAACACCTGCACACAGAGAGCTAGTACTCCTTTACACTTACCTAGAGCCATGCAAGCTGTACCAAAGAGCCACAGTCATGTAAGACTTTTGGGGTGGTAGAAATATCCTGTTGAGTTTCACCTCTGCTCCTTCTAATTTTCCTGGTCTTCTGCAACCTGTATTATTTTGGTAAGTAAGAGAAAACAATTTGCTTGCTAACATTACACTGGTTTAAATAGACTTTCAGTATAGATTTTCCATAAACCAAGAAAGCAGCCCAGCCTATCTGTTGGCTTTTAATTCTGAAATTTATTAGCTCTCCACATCCATTTCAGATACAAACACAGTCTTAATTGCTCCATTTTTATTTTCACAGAAGATGCAGTAAATCTTAATGGTTGTGCTTCAAACATTAAGGAGCAATGTAGTAGTTGTAGGAGAAAAGTATCCAAAACACATTAAATTAGTAAGTACTTAATAACATTTAATTTTCAAGCTGTTAATCAGAATTTGTTTTGAGTTTGAAAGAGTAAATGTTGCAAGAATTCTTAAAGGAGAAATCTGACTGGAATGCTTTCCTCCCCCCAAAATTAAGATTTCCTTATACATTTTCCTAACTCCTCCTCTCCTTCTGAGGTTCTCAGAACTGTGAAAACAATATTTTTTTTCTTTAATTATAATGCTAGTTGAGAATGTGTTATTTTGGCTACATTACCAGCTCACACAGTTTGTTTATAGCTCTCTGCAAAGCCATTTTAATAAGGTCAGATTTGCAATTTAAATTAACTTTAATATTTCTTGCAAACTTCAGTTCTGTTTGTTTATGCAAGAGGTAAACATACTGGAAATTTATTGTTTTAAAAATACATTCCTTTGTTTCATTTTCAAATTGGTACATCAGGTAGTAAACAATGTTGACTGTATATATTTTCTTGTGTGAAAGGAAGAAATTTTTTTTATTTTTTGCAGGAAGAGAAGAAAAGAATCTGGGAAACTGAGAAAGAACGAAATCATCTACTCAGAATGGAAATTTCATCTGAAGAAGCAATCCACAATAAACGATTTATTTTACACTTTCAGGTGAAGATCTTTTCCCACTTGCAATTATTTTTTTCTAGGGGACTGCTGCTTTAAAGATTTGTTAAATTGTTTAAAAACAGATAGCAACATATGAATATCTTAGGACTCTTCACCGGTAATTTTTATTCCCATACTGGAACTGAATCTTAACATTGGACAGTTGGTGATTACACTGCGATAACAATTTTTTTTCTTTCAATTTGATAGCCTTTTTCTTTCATCAGAAAATTTTCTTTCATCCCTATTTATATCAATTGCAGATGTTTTCAAAGCCTAGCATTTTAGCAGCTAATGCTACACTCCTCACAGAAGACACTGCTCTGAAGCCTGAATATGAAACACATTCAGTTTTGCAATTAGATGAATTAGGAAATGAAGGATTTTTTTTCACAGACATTGATTTGAATATACACTATATAACACCTATCATGTGGTAGCCTGCTGACAGGAATGTGAACCTTATCACATGAATTTCTGATGAAAGGCTCCTGAAACAGTGTGAAATAATAGTTTTCATTTTTCACTACCTTTGTTGGGCAGTTAATGTTTGATATTGTCTTATTTCTATAAAAGCTATGTTACTATCTCATAGATTTGTGTCAAGCATGCATGGGTTAATTCCTACCACTTTGAGGTAGTGGAGTAACTCTATCATCTCACTAGTAACAAGTTATTTTATTTTCTGAGTGCTAGAAAAAAATATGAAAAACATTCTTGGCTGGAAGAGTGGTTTGCAAACACAGATTCCTAGTTCTTCTGTTATAGTATGTGGATGCCTCTCACCTGATTAGCCCACCTCTTCCTTAAGCTGAGAGCCAAAGCTGCTGCAGAATAACTTGTTTACAGATCTGAAATACATTGTGGATAGATTGGAAGTGATGGGTCTCAGTGTCCTGGCAGTGGCAGGCAGACAGGTGTGACAGATGTGCTAAGACGGGTTCTGCCATTCCTGCAGTCTGTTAAATCCAGGATCACTGTGTTTTTCCCAGCTTTTTGCATCCCTGCACAGACACGCAAGGTCCTCCCTCCTTTTCTGCTTCCTGCCTAAAGGAATGTAAGGGTGACAGTCAGGTCTGTGGGCTCAGAACCTTTTAGATCTCAGAGACAACCAGTGGAGAAGCCATGCAGGATGTGTGTATTTGTGCCTGTGGATATGGGTTTGCTGAGGAGGGAGGTTGCTAACCAACCTAGCTATGAGAAATGTTGTGCTGCTTGGATATTTCAGAAATTCTGGCTTTATGACGGTGGTTTTTTTGTTTGTTTGTTTTGTTTGTTTGTGGTTTTTTTCATGCAAGCCTGCTAGCCATTTTCAAAACAGAGATAAACATAGCCTTCCTGTGAGGCTAAGTACATAAGGGTGTGAAAAGCACATCAGTATTTTTGGGCAGGAGTAGGCAAGAGAGGGCAAAGCTTGGGAAACTCAAAGGAAGAAATCAGAAGATGCTAAAGGAAGTGACACAGAGGTTATGTGTGGAATTTATTTCCCTTAGAAGTTATTCTGTTTTGTTGTTTTTAAGAAGATAATTTCATCCTGCTTTGAAGAAATACAGCTCTTGAGATCATTTGTCTCTAGCAGCAGCAGCAGGAAGGAATAAAGACATGGATACAGATTTTAAAGGCAGTGATAGCCTTTGCCCTGCTTTGTTCTGATTTGCCTGGAAGTGGCTTGGCAGAAACATGGATGCTGGTGAGGGCAGTGATTTATCTTGTAGCTATTAAAAATGAAGAATTTCGGTTCATGAAAAGACTGAGCAAGAAGATTTCATCAAAATATCTTTTTTTTTTTTTTAATAAACTTACTGAAAGTTGAGGTTCATAAAATATATGTGTTTTGACCAACTTTTCTCAAGAAAATATCTGACGTGGAGTTTGGGTCAGATCACAGTACAACAGTGAATGACAGTTCTTGACAATGTGGCCCTTAGTTTGATCCATAGAACATTGACCTAAACCCTGAAGTTCTCACAAATCCATGGAGCTGACCTGTCCTACTAACTGTTGGATGTTCTGAGGAAGTACACTGTTTTGCATCAAAAAAGTAACAACAAGAAAATGTAAAATGCAAACCCCCTCCCCTCCTGAAAAAATTAAAACCCCACATATTCTCTTGGTGTACAAGGAAAACTCCTTTTAAAACACTGACAGTTTGACATAGAGGAAATACTGGTTTTTGACCAATCTTAAATATTAGCTGCCTCCAAAGAGTTTTCTTCTGCTGCTGCAAGAAAGAAAAATTAGATGCATAGGAAAGATTAATTTTCCAGCAGACTGTCTGTGTTTCTGACACAAGTTTATGGGAGAAGCTGATTCCTTCCCTGGGGCTTCATCTCTTGAGGAAATATCAGTCTTCTGGTTTTCCCATTCTACACCTGGCGAATCAGAGCTTGCCATGTGTCATTGCATCTTAGGGTAGAAAGGCAATTTTGTTCCTGGTTGAGTCTATTAATTCATTTCACAATTTTGCATGCTATTTTTCTTCTCTGCTCCCTGTCTAGCTCTGCATTGCCTAAGGCTACAGCACTGAAGTTTTCACCTGGTGGATTGTATTTGTTGGTATCGTTGTAGGATATATTTAATAATTTGTTCAGACTTTGGAGGTTGAAGAGAGAGGTTAATCCCATTTAAAATGTAATATCTGTCACAGCATTTAAAATCCAATTTAACAGCTCCAAATCCTGACTCTTACTGTGTACACAAATAAGAAAAAAAGCTACACTACACAAGATGTCTTGATGAAACATGACCTACCCTCCTCTCCACCCTTAATAAGTCAGTGGGAAGGAATAGGTTTGTCCCTGGGATGCTGTTACAGTGTAGACATCATAAAGGAGATAAAATTGCTTTAAACATTCCTACTGAAGGTTTTTGCAATGTGGAGAAATAAGAAATGATTGAAATTACTCCTTGGTCCGGTTAAAAATCAACAAACCACAGCACAGAATTTCAATCCACATCCAGACTCTTGAAAAATCTAAGGGCAAAAATGTCCATCTGGAACAGTCTGTTTCTGGGTGTGAGATAAACTTTAAGAAGAGTTTCCCCATTCTGGCATTCTTTTTTAAAAAATGAAAATAGTTTCTTTTTCTGGCCTTCATTTTCTACAGCCTGACCTTCACATAATCTCAGAATGGTCAGAGCTGGAAGTGACCTCTGGAGATCATTCTCCCAAACACCCATGCTGAAGCAGGTTCACCTATAGCAGGTTGCACAGGACTCTGCCCAGACAGGATCTGAATGTCTCAAAACAAGGAAACTCCACAGCCTCTCTGGGCTACCTGTCCCAGTGCTCAGTCACCCACACAGTACAGACATTTTTCCTCATGTTTAGATAGGACTTCCTGTGTCCCTGTTTGTGCTCATAGCTCCTTGTTCCATCACTGGGCATCACTGAAATACTCTGACCCCATCTGCTCGACATCTCTCTGTAAGGTATTTGTAAACATTCCTCAGATCCCCTCCCAGTCTTCTCCATCTAAACAGGCCCAACTCTCTCAGCCACTCCTCATAAGGGAGACACTGCAGTCCCTTTTTCTCCTTTGTGCCCCTCTGCTGGACCCTCTCCTGTAGCTCCTTGTCTTGAACTGAGGAGCCCAGAATGGGACAAAGCTCTCCAGATGTGGCCTCACCAGTGCAGAGCAGAGGGGCAGAATCACCCCCCTTGACCAGCCACACTTTTCCTAATGCATCCCAGGACACCACTGGCTTCTTGGCCACAAGGGCACACTGCTGGCTCGTGGTTAATTTGTCCAACAACAAGTTGTCTTTGCCTGTCTCTCATCTGTGCTGTCAAGAAGGAGAACTGAGGCTGATTGGAAATAAAATTATTTTAGAAGATTCTTCTGGGAAAATCATGCTGTAGATATATGGTGCTTTTCTTCCCTCAAGGCTACTAGTTGATAACTAAGACCTCCCATGATTTTCTCTGCATCTGCCCTGCTTAGATTTTGATACTTTCCTTACATTAAAATCTCCTGTTTATATCAACTTCTGTTGATGACTTTAATCTGATATTGGACTTAAAATTAGTTTAGAGGATCATATTTTCAAGCCAAAATGCACTGTAAAAATTTCAAGAGTGTGTTCCTCCCTTGACTCAGGTAGATGAACTATCATCACACGCCAGTGATAATTCTCAGTGGCTGTGTGTATTACATCTTCTTTTCTTTTGTTAATAAATTGAGCACTCAGGAATGGCTACTGCTGAGGGCAAAGTGCCAATCTTGATCAACCAGTATAGCCATTCACCTGAGGAAATGTCATATTTCAATAAAGATAATAACCCATCTGTTCGGTTATCCATAATTGCTCATATTTTTTCATCTCACTCCTCACAAAAAGTGAGTGATGTAGGTTTTCAATCCATTTGCTGCTGCTTCTTCTCCCTTTCCACTAACATATTACTAGTACTAATTCTTTTCATATGATTCTTCTGCCTTATAAGATAGGATCACGGAGTGATATTGATTGGTTTTGTAACAGTAGTCAAAGTTACATGGCGAAAACCTCTTTGTTGTTTGACTCTACAATGCCTCAGTGAAAAGCCATGAGTTTTCCACCTTTTAAAATGTATAGTACAAACATATTTAATAATCCCTAAAGAGATAATTATCAGGTCGAAGAATTAAAGGAGAGGAAAGAAGTGGTCATGACTTTGCAATAGCTGTGGAGCAGGAGCAGTGGTTGATGTGAACCACCTCTTGCACTGAAATGCACACTCCAAACCCTGCTTGCAAGCAGAACTTATGGGATGTTTTAATTCCTATCAGGTTGCAGCCTCTTATTATTATGCCAGTGTCGCAGTGATAAGAGCACTAGGTGTAGAGTAAGGAACTTGGTATTGTGTTCTTGGCTCTGTCACTGATTTGCTACATCACCTTACTTGATTTACTTAACGTCTATGTCTTAAATTGTCTTCGAAATGAATGAAGACAATTTTAGCTGCTTTTTGTGGATGTTGAGGTTTATGTATTTTTTTTTTAAGTGACAATACTGTGTGATCTCTAATGACCAGGCTGCTCGTCATTATGCTCTTGGACTGTATTTCATGAGTCTTCAGTGATAAACACTGTTGTATTTAGTCTTAAACTGGTTGCTATTCTGGCTTTCCTTTCCCAGAGACATTTATTCATTTGCTATTCATCTCCTTGTCATAGTGCTGCAGCAGTACACAATGATCAGTCACTGCAAGGTAACATATGCCAGCTCCTAAAGAAGTCGAGCCAACAGCACTCTGAATAAGTGAGTTTCTTAATGTAACACATGGCTGATAAAAAGAGAAAGATAAATGAAGCCCATAATTCATTCAGTGTTTGCACTTTCTGGTAGTGAGACATACCAAGTTGCTGAGCAGGATTTTAAATGCAACCCCCTTACTATTTGTCATTAAAAAAAAACCCCAACCAGTTATATAAAATAAAGTGAAAGCAACCTTTAAAAATGAAAGGTAATCAAGCACTACAATTAAATGAGATCACTTTCCTTTTAGGTTTGTTACTTTCAATTAGACCTTATATAATGAGAATTGAAATTAAATTAAAAAAATTCTCTGTTGCAGTAAAAATATAAATGTAAAATGCTGTTAATGCTCTTTCACTACACAGTGGCTATCATCATAGCTGTCATTGGGGTTGCTAAAAATCTGATTAGATGAAGCATTGTATCCAAAAGGCCTATGCACATGTTAATGGATTTCTGTCCATTCTGTGGTTAACCAATTAAAATTCACCTAAGTACTGTGGGTTTGAAAGTCTGACAGCACCACAGAATTTATTGGTTTCCTGCTTCAGCCTAGGTTGTCTACCATGAGACAGAGAAGAGGGAAAAGCTGAGTTACAGGTGACATGGAAAACTGGCGACGGGACAGAAAGTGCAAGTAACTGAGTCAGATGCATAGAGAAAGATGGGTGGGGAAAAGGGCAATAAGCTAAGAGGTATTTCCACTATCTTCTACAAACTGTTCTTGAAAATTTTTTGGCCTTATTATTCTGCTCTAACACAGAGTGCAACCCTCATGAGGGAAAGAGGACGGACAGACCTCTTTCTGTTCTCTCTGGTGACCAGTGACAGGAGCCATGGGTATGGCCTGAAATTATGTCAGAGGAGGTTGAAATTGGCAATTAGGAAAAGGTTCCTCACCCAGAGGGTGGTTGGGCACTGGAACAGCTCCCCAGGGAAGTGGTCACAGCACCAAACCTGACAGAGCTCAAGAAGCATTTAGACAATGGTCTCAGGCACATCGTGTGACTCTTGGGGTGTCCAATGCAGGCCCAGGAGTTGGACTTGATGATCCTTGTGGGTCCCTTCTAACTCAGCATATTCTGTGATTATGTGATTCTTATGTAATTTAAGAAATATGCCATTGTTTGACTTCACAGTTAAGAGATTTCGGGAACTTTGAGTTATTTAGTAAGTTCATGGACAGTGTGAGAGATCTGCATGACTTTAGAGGAAGTGCCCTTTCTCTGCCTATGATATCATCAGGTAGGATCAAACAGTATACATTTCCCAGTAAGCTGCAAGCATCTGGGAAATTTCATGTAGCAGATTATTTTTCATTTACACTTTCATGTATATAGTGCAATACCAGTGGTACTGATTTATGAATACTGAGGCTTAAGTTGGGGGAGAGAGAGATATTTTTTAAAGTGAATACAATTTAGGAAATGAAGGGCATTTCTACTCCTGTCCATAGACATATTCTCTTATGGAGTTATTCTGTAAGATTGCGTTGAAGTATTTTGCATAAAAGAACTTGATAATGAATCTTAATGTAGCACCATAAGAGAGAAGACAGAGTTTGATTAAACTTCACTTTTATTTAAAATTAATAATGTTTTAAGGCCAGGATCATCTAATCTGATCTGAGCAGGCCATCAAATTTTAGTCAGTAATTTCTATTTTAAGGCTGATACCTACATTTAAACTACAAGCAGTCTTGATTTAAAGCAAACAAGTGATGGAGATGCTGATACTGAATGCATTTCAGCATCACAGTTGAAGAAGTGCTGTTAACAACATGGTTTGATGGGTCATGACTGCTACAGCCAGTAAGAGAATGCCTCTTGGGTTAGCAGTGGTCATCCTGACTGATGTATGGCTTACCTTTGTACTCATATGTGTGGACACACTCTGAGCCCACTTTGCTGCCAGTCAAGCACAGTCCCCATTTACTGAACTCTCAGAGCTAAAGGTGCTACAAACACTTAGCTCCAGAGCTGATGAATATGCATATTTAAATGGACGAAGCACAGTGGGTCAAAAATGTTGAAGGTCTTACTAAAAGGTAAACCTTCTTTCTAGAACAGATTTCTATCAGCAAATTTGTGAATTTCTTGTTAATTTTGTGCTTAAGTCAGTCTTCACATCCTGTTTCCTTTAAGAGTTAATGTTCATGTCTCTCTGGATGTAATAATAGTTTTCCTAGGACTGTTGACCTACTGTTGGCACAGATCTGAAGGTGTCTGTGTTTATACCATCATGTTATCCAAATCAGATTTAGGTAATGATTGAAAGATTGCTTTGGGAAGAGGGATAAATTTTTATCAAAAAATCCCACATATCCCCTATCCCTTTGTAGTTTATACAAAGCCTTTCTGGTTAAGATGTAGTTCAGGCTATGAATTCTTACTAATTTTTTATGGCTGACTGCTGGTTTCTCTCTGATATTTAGGATCTTCACATGCCAGCCACTTCAGTTGTGATCTGCAGTGGCTCACTCATGTGTTGAACACAGCTGCACATACTGAGCTCTATCAAAACACTTTTATTTATTCTATTATTTATTATATATGTCGGTTGGGAAGGAGAAGGAACTCTTTCCCTCTGCTTTTTTCTTCTGAAGTATGGTGAACATGCAGTTTTCCTACCAACTGTTTGATTTCTTTCTTATTTATTTCCTGGCAGGATAAACTTGTGCTTTGAGGACCAGGCTGACAAATAAGTGCAGTAACTAAGAAGGCACTGAGGAAGTTCACTGCTACCATTATGTGACAGTAAGAATGTTTAGAAACTCCTGGAGATACTTGGTGTAGAATTCTCAGTTTGCATTTGCAAAAAGGCAACAGATCGTCAAATCTAGGAGAGATTGCCCGCTAGGAATTCAGAGAAATAAGAACTCCTAAATTTTCCCCTCCTTAGTACAGGAAGCATCTGTGCATGTGTTCAAATGCCAGGTACAGTTTTGATGGCTGCATTAAACGTGTAAAGGCCTTCTACCGCCCTCACTGCTTTTTTTCTCCAGTGAATTTGACTTGTATGGTCATGACAATATGGGGTATAATTTTATAATGTCTATTTGTTGTTTCCACCTGTTTAGATATTCCTAGACACCTGATATATGTTTTGATTAGCTGACTTCCAAATTAAGGACCTAATTCAGTTGTAATGCCTATTTTGTCATAGATAAAAAGCTCTTTGCCTTCAGGAACAGTGTGTTTTACATGAGTGAAGGTGAGAAGAAGACAGGTTTTCTAAATCTAGTAAAAAATGTTTGCTCTTTAGACACTGATGTGGAACCTTTCAGTCCGTGAGACACAAGGAATTAGGGTGTTGTAGCTGTGCGAAGAATCTGTGTTAATAAATTCACTGGGTGTCCCACCCACCCACAGTCTGTGGAGATAAATCAACTTTCTCACTTTGCAGAAACTTTCCAAGCAAGGCACATCTCTATGGTTAACCATAGCGAAGAAATTATCGGAGCTGGAGAGAATGACTTTCTACTTCTTCCTTGCTGTCTCTCGTAGTAGAGGTGTGTTGCTCTATAAGTTACTGAAATCGAGGATAACTGTTCTTGAGAGTTATATCAAAGAATGTCAGAGCAGTTCCACTAATGACAATGGCTATCTGAGGGAATATTGTAGCCAGGGCATCATGTCAATAATGAAGTGGTTTGAAGTACTTTTAAATGATATTTTTGCTGACTGTAGTTGAAAATCCATGTCATGTAATAGAGCTGTAAGTGCTATTCTAAAGGCTCTTGTCAAGACAGTATTCTCTGAAAGTGAGCAAATCATCCTGAAGGGTGCTCTACTAAATGGATTTATAATGTATTGTTGTCTTAATGTGCATGTCGTCTGACTAACACATTCTGATCTGATTAAGTGCTGATTTGCTCCCGCTTTTAAATTACAGGGAAATGATGGCTCTGTGGAATAAGATTTTTGTGACTCATGAAAGAAGGAGCACTGCAATTTTAAAGAGCTCCATCTTGGTAGAGCGTGTTGGCAGAAAGTTTTCTTCAGTTAAAACACCTTTTTCTCATTTTTCACTTGTTACACTGCTTTCAAGGTTGGTCTTCTGAAGTATTCTCTTGATGATAATGGATTAAGTCTCAGGTATGGGATGTACTGATGAATTATTATTACAAGAGGAAGTAAGATTGATTTACTTGTGAAGCTGTTTGTGAGCTTTCCTTTAGGGTCATCTTCTTCACAAACTCCAGGTATTGTTGCACTCTGTAGTACCATGATGAATGTTTTTCTTTTCTGTGTGTAAAAATCTCCCTGTTTTGGTCTTTGACAAGCTATAGAGGATTCTCATATAAAACTACTGATTTAAAATTTTGCAGTCAGAAAAAGGATACTCCAGATGGCAGCTTTGTGTGTATAAACAGTACAATATGTTTTTTGTTTGTATTTCAGTCTTTATTTTCTTATAGCATTATGTGTAATTTTCTGCATAATTCTGAAGTTCATTCAAATGCTGCTCTAGCAACTCAACCAACTCTAGCAATGGAATAACTTTTTTTTTTAGAGTTTTTTTAACACCAGCTCCTTTTTAAATTAACCATACTTTTCATAGATGATCATTAATTTGTTTCTAAAGGAGGATTAATTATTGAATTAATTTCCTGGGAACCTACAACCTGTCAGCCTCTCCTCTGTGCCTGGAAAGATCATGGAACAGATCCTCCTAGAAGCTGTGCTAAGGCACATGGAGGACAGAGAAATGATTCAAGACAGCACAGCTTCACTGAGGAAAAGTCCTGCCTGACCAAGGACAGTCCCTGATGCAGGCTGGGGGATGAACAGATCAGAGCAGCCCTGCTGAGAAAGGACTTGAGGGTGCTGGTGGGTGAGAGGCTGGACATGGCCCAGCAGTGTGCCCTCACAGCCCAGAAAGCCAAAAGTGTCCTGGGCTGTATCCAGAGCAGTGTGGGCAGCAGGGCCAGGGATGGGATTCTGCCCCTCTGCTCTGCTCTGGTGAGATCCCACCTGCAGTGCTGCATCAGCTCTGGGGTCCCTGCAGAGAAAGACATGGACCTGTTGGAGTGAGCCTAGAGGAGGGACACCAAGTTGATTAGAGTGCTGGAGCAGCTGTCCCATGAGGAAAGGCTGAGGCAATTGGGATTGTTTAGCCAGGGGAAGAAAAGGCTTCTGGAAAACCAAATTATGACCTTCCAGTACCTGTAGGGAGCTTACAAGAAAGATGGAGAGAGACTTTTTACAGGGGCATGTAGTGACAGGACATGGGGCAATGGCTTCAAATTTTAAGATGGTGCGTTTAGTTATTAGGAAGAAATTCTGTCTGTGAGGGTGGTGGGGCACTGGAAGAGGTTGCTCAGAGAAGTTGTGAATGTCCCATCCCTGCCAGGGATCAAGGCCAGGTTTGCTAGAGGTTTCAGCAACCTGGTCCAGTGCCAGGAGGGTTGGAACTAGATAATCCTTAAGAGCTCTTCCAACCCAAATCATTCTATGATTCTATGATTTATAAATAATCCTATAATGTAAAGTCTTACTGTTATCCCCTTCTCGTAGATGAAGTGGTTCACAGTGAAGGAGAGATACACTGAGTTCTTGGTCAAAGTACACGTTAATATGTGTGTGGAATTTGAGAAACTCAAGGCCTGTTTTTTCAGGGACAGCTAGTGAGATCATGGTGAGTGATGACTTATTGGCCAGTGTGCCTCATTCCTTCTCATAGGCTGGAGTGGCAAATCCATGGCAGGGCACAGAAGGACTCTGCCAGACCAGCCTTGATTTCAACAGCCTTAGCAAGGAGACCAGATAACATGTCTTGCAGCATTCCCTGCCAGCTCCTCCAGCTTCTGTCACAAGTTTGACAAGATCTCTTACACACCTCACCCCACAGAGATCTTATTCCTGCATAGAATTTATTTTTGAGAAACAAATGAGGTAGATACAGTCCTGTAGAAAAATGCCCTTCATTTGCCCTGTAGTAATACCCTGAAAAATGCCCTGTAGTAATACCAACAGAAATGCTGAGTTCAGGTTCAAAACGCAAATAAATGGCTTCTGTTTGTGGCAGACAGAGTAGCTGTGAAGCAAAGGTGTATGACAATACTGTAACAAAGCCTTTCTCATTCTTTCTGCTGCTGCAAACCCTATGTTTTGGGAAACTGTAGGTTCAGCAGAATTTGTCATCTGTATATTGTGGCTTCAGGTACCTTTCTCCTTGGTGCTAATTTGATTTCTTGTGCCAGTTGGGTTCACAGTTATATTCAGCCTAGACTGGGTGCAATAGTGCCTGTGGTCACTACCTCCTGCGATGCATTGGAAACACAGGAGTGTGTACATGTGTGTGTGTCTGTCTGTGTGTCTGTGGGTCTGTGTGTCTGTGTCTGCATGTCTGCATATGTAGGGACAGCTGCTCTGCCAGCTGACCTCCTCAGTAAATCTGACCAGTGAAACGATGCCTGTGTTGCTAGTGCCATGCATTTCCTAAAACTAGAAGCTGTATGTGACTCTCTGCTTGGAAACACAGGGCAAGCCAAGAGAACAATCAAGAGGCAGACACTGTAATGCTGAGGGAGCTGTTTTGATCTGCAGTTCTGCTTTGCAGATCCAGTGTTGTTTCTATTCTCTTTTTCCTTCCTCAGTGTGTGTCAAGAGAATACTCTGGTGTCATAGCCTTAGAAAATTCCCTCAAGGACACCTTCATCAAGCTTTCCATATCTTACCAAAAGCAGATGACCAGAAGTCCCAAAGCCACTTATTGCTTTCTTTAATTCTTTGGAAACATAACTGCAAAATTTTTGATCATTTATTTAAAATGTGCCTGTGAGTCAAATAGAGCAACAGCCCAGGAAAAGAAAAGAGAAACAGTTGTTCAAACTTCCTTGAAATAGTGTTTTGTGCCTTGACAAAACCTCCTTTAGGGACGAAATTTAGAGGAGGAAAGGATTGGTGTGACATAAGGAAAAGGGACTTGAATACATTCTGTGTCTATGCAACATGTACAAAATGCCTCCCTGCTAAGAAAAGCTCTCAGATGAAATAAGGAGGCTGGAAATAACCAGGATGATCTCCTTTGATTATCTCCTGTGGACAAAAGAATGTGCCATTCCCATGGGGCTTGGCTGGCTGCGTAGATGGGCTTTTGTCTGCTTGTCTCTGTGCATGTGTCCTGAGGCTCTTTTGGCTCTGTTAACTGCTGGAAATGAGGGACTTGATTACCAAATAGTTCTGAAGTCCAAGAGATTGTCAGTAATTCTCTTCCATGTTGTGACTTTCACTGCAGTCAGAGGGAACTCAGCAGAGGTGAGTCTGCAGTGAAGGGTTTTAGGGTTTTCCCTGCCTTGACCCCATTTGGAGTCCTGCAGCACATAAGAGAGGACTTGTTCTTAGAGGGTTCTGGAGGGTGAGACCATCAGGATCACAATAGGTTTTAGATTTAAGTCACATGTGCAAAGCCATATTTGCCCTGCAGAAAAAGGTTCAGGATCCAGTTTAACCATAAAACAGGTTAAAAATTTAACCAGAAGTTTTTTGCTTCACAAAGGATATGTAAACAAGAAAAAGCCTAGATTTCACTTAAAATCAGGCTCGCATTTTGAGCTATCACAACTTGGATGTATTAGGGCTTACTGGCCCTAATTGCCACTATTTAAATATGGCTTGAAGTCAAACCACAGATTCCTTTTGGTCATCCCCAAAACATATATTAAAAGGTGCTGAAATCTCACTTCAATTACATTAAATCTTAAGCATGTTTACAAGGTTGCAGCAGAGTCTCACAGAAATATAATCTGCAGATCCCTTTGTCCCTGTTTTCATCTTGTTGCCTCCTTGCCTTCTCCTACCATAGGGCACCACATAGTGAGTCTGACCCTGGAGCTAGGATGCAAATACACATTTCTGGAGTGACATATTCTATGATTTACCCTGGTCCTTGAAGCAAGTGCTGGGCACTCAATCCGTTTTCCCAGCAACAGGCTTTGCAGAAATAATGTTTTCTATTGAAAAATCATTTTGACAACAATGTCCCAAAGAGCCTCACCAGCCAGCTTTATGCGCAGGAAAATGAAATTAATAACAGGGAAAAGCTTATCTAACAAATAGGAGAAAGAACTGTAAGCAGAGTGTCTCAGGACAGACTGCCAAGTATTGATTGTTTGGGATAAGAAGCAAATAATAATAACCTGTTAGTCACAAGTGGAATAGATAGAATACTCTGTTTCTGTAAGCACGTCTCCTGGAGCTGAGACATAAAGCAGAGAAACTTTACAAGTGTCTGTCAAATCAGCTCAGCTGAAATAAGATGTATCTCCTGATAGCAGCAGCAGGCTGTCAGCTGTGTGACAGATCTGAATAAAATGCTATTTTCCAAAGATTTCTTCAAGAACAGAAACATAAAAGCAAAAAAAAAGAATACAAACAAAAATCCTCCACACACAGTCTCTTTATTACCAGTGCCTGAATTTTAAGTGAGAAATACTACTGCTTCTGAATAGATATATTTCTCTGTTTGATGTCCCTTAGAATCACTGAATTTATCATCAGTTTCTTTGCAAAATAACCAAGGCCAGCAGCAAAGAATGGACACCATTCTCCACTGTTGGATAGGTGTCCTTTCTTTGGCGCCATCCACAGCATGGGACAAAGAATAAACTAGAAACAGCCTAAGCCCTGGAAGGAGTGCAAAGCTGACCTCATTTCTGCAGAATTTATTTTTCACTAGACCTCCAAGGGGGTTAAGAGGATGCATAAATTACAAAGTTGTTGGCTCCCATGTGAGGAAATACTGGAAGAACAGCAACATGTGGGATCATAACTCACATTTTCCCTTCTCTGTTTCTATAACCAGGCTCTTTCTTAGCCATTCCCTCTGATCTTTTTCCCTGCCTCCTCATCTAGTTGTTATCTCTCCTCCTCAGTAGGTGGCCTACTGTTGCACCTTCCCCAATGGCATTTCTCAGTCACAGGCTTCAAACTCCTTGTGCAGTTTCCTCCTTTTTCATGAGCTTCTTGTCTTGAAATCATCAATCACCTAAGACCCTGAGATCCAGGTTAAATATCTAGTGTCTATTTCTTATTGTCCTCACCCAGTCTTTCCCAGGGTCTTCTCCCTCATGCACATTCCAGTCCCAGTCTGTTTTTCCTCTGCTCCACTTGCTGGTTCCTGTACTGGATGCTGAATAACAACACATGTGGATTACGGGCTTATAGCACTGGTCATGAAGAACCGCGTCCAGAATTGCCATCACACATGCTGCAAGTGAACAGGGTGATCTGCCACCTCCTCCAATCTGGGTTATCTCCACTTCTCACTTCCAGTAACAGAGATGCACAGATTTAGAGCTAACCCTGAGAAATTCCTTTCATTGTCAAATGTAGTTTGATCACTTTAAAAAGCTTTTTCCCCAGTTTTGTTAGCCTGCCTGTTAGTCTAGACAGACTGTCAGGCCACAGAATGGGAGCATACTGCTTCCCACACCTGAGCTGGGCTGCTGAGAGCTAGGTCAGGTACCCCCACAAGGGATTTATTCAGACCACAATGCCAACTCTGCCTTCTGGTCTGGGCAATCTGCTTTCCTTCCATTATACCTGAAAAGGGCATTTACAACATAGCAGAGGAGAGACTCCCCAGTTTAGTCTGTATCATCCCAGAGCAGTAGCTGAAGGGCCAGTCTTCCTCATTTCAGACTTTCAGGAAGGCAAGAAATCCCTCCTCTTTTCTGGCCTTTTTCTCCAGAGCTTTGTTGGGTCTCTGGGACCCCTTGACTCAGTTCGGAATCGGGGTGACTGGACTGCGAGGCCTTCCCCAGGCAGCAGCAGCTTGCCCTTCGGGGCGGCAGGGGGAAAGATGGAAAAAGCTGTGCTCTTACGGGAGCTGCGGAGGTCGGAGATCAGATGGTGAAAGCAAGAAACGTTGGCAATTCTGAGCTGGGTTGAAGAAGGGTTTATTGAGGGTCGGGCAGGGAGGTCAGGACGGCAGGTAGGGGTGCTCAAAATGGCGCTGGTCTGTGCTGTGCAGCAGCTTTTAAGGTAACGGAAAAGGGGAGGGGAAACGAGAGACGACCAATGGGGTACAGAGAACTCATGACTGACACAGGGTTGGTCCAATGGGGGCACAGAGGGGGAGGGTACAAAATCCAAAAGAACCAATGGCTAACAACTTAACTGGAGAACAAAGGAGAAACTTCTAGAACAAAACCTTATATGGAACAGGGGAGGGGAGAGAGGCAGGGCCAATTGTCAAGCGTGCTGGTGCATATTAACTCATCTGGTGGCAAGGGTCCCTGGGAGTGCTTTTTCAGGTCACCATGACCAAGGAGCTTACTCAAATCCATGACTCCTCGAGGGCTTTGCCATGGCATCCTGAACCTGAGGCGCTCAAATGCGCCAAGGCCACCGCAACAGAGCTTATTATAATAAACATGACCTGTGTTTGGCTCTGTAATTTGCTGATGCTGATTGTAGGCAAATTTCTCAATGGCAAGGTTAATCTCATCTCTTCTGAGTTGCATAGGGCACAAGCTGACTGAAAATGCTGTGGCAATAATAATCACAAGTGTGTTAGGTTTCCTGCATTGTCACCAAGATGCTTTGAGGTTTTGGGGTTAGGAGCCATTTGTGACTTCACTTAGAATGACAACAAAAGGGAAAAAAAAAAGGAGGGAGAGAAGGGATTAAAACTGTAGGGACTCTTAAAATATTTATCCAACATCCTCTTAATCATTTGCATGCTACATCTTTTACATTATAGCTTGCACATCCTTTTCCAGATTTTTAATGTTAATTATGATAGAGAAAGTTGTTTTATTTTCCCCTTTGTGCATAGACTCAAAAAGGACACTAGAACCTCCTAATGTGACTGTGAGATCAATGTCTTGTTCTTTTGGGTTTAGTGTGCATGTGTGTGCTGAAAACAAACAAAAATACTTTAAAGACAAAACCCATTAGTTATGAGTGTATTACTATATTAGCTAATGGCATGTTTGGATTAAAGGTATCCGATGAATTGTAGCATAAGCCTTTTTACTTTGATTGCTATTAGAGTTATTATCCATCCTCAGCTTCTAAAATGAAATGGTTTCACCACTTGTGTGTTTCCTAGGGTTCTGTCCAATTTTCGTTTTGAGTGTTTTTTGGAGCTACTGCTTTATTGCCTTTTTTGTATGGAAAATAATGACAGGCTGGCCTAAGCAGTGATCAGTGGCAAGACTCTTAGTGATTTCAAGTTGCAACAGAATTTAGTTTAATGAATTCAATAACTTTTAGCATGTCTCAGATGTTTACTAGTGCTATTATTAATCAATCTGCTGCCAGCTGCTTGGACAATAGCTTCTTGTACTTCATAGCCTTGCTTAATCAAGAAAGTATTGTTGCCTGAGAACTTGGCAAGCACCTTAAGCCAGATTCATATTTCATTTACTTCTGTGAACTTTGAGAAATGGTGTGGACATCAGTGGTATTTTTCTGGTTTTGCCTCTGTATAAATGTGATCAGTATATGGCTCTTTAGTTCTTAAATTTGTCTTAAGAGATTTATCACATTCACATGGAGCTTTTACAGCATGCTCTTTATCTGTGAAAACCCTTTGCTAGGGATGTGTGCGTATGTGTGGATGTGCCTGTGTTTATTATGCATGTTGCATAGAGCATTAAATCTTACCCTTTTCATTTGCCTAGTCCCTGCAGGCCAGCACAATACTAATTACCTTGGAAAATGATTGATGTTTGTGTTAAAGCCAATATGCAGGTGGAATGTGTTATAATTTTCCATTCTTTCATTTATCTGCTTTTAACAGCTGATTGCTGCCTTGCACAGGGGACTGAGAAAAGCTTTACCAAAGGAAATATTAGGATACATACAAATTTAAATCACAATTGCATGATGGAAAGGTCTTTTATTTTTTCAGCTTTTTGGTTTTGATTTTGCCCCATATGATTTGATTGCATTCACATTGGCCAATCTGAGAGGGACCTTTCATAGAGATGACAAGCAGAAAAGGCTGTGAAAGTGCAACCAAGCAAAGAGGTGAATTAAGCTTGTTCAAACATTTAAACAGACTGTGGTGAATAGAGCAACTTTCTATTTAATCCTTCATGCTAGTGAGCAGACATTGCAGGTCAAATAGTATTAAAAGACAAAGTTAGTACACATACAGGAATATATTATTTCCGTCTCCAGTATCCAGCATCTCCCTGTAAAGTTTTGATTGTAAAGCTATTGTGGCTTATAATGTCATCAGCTCACTCTGTTTCTAATAATAATAAGAAGAAAAGAGATAATAGGCCTTTGTCACCTTGGACTTCCAAGCATGGTCCCCCTTGCTGCCCAAGCCCAGTAGCTACCTGTTTCCTGACCTGTCTGAACACTGCTAAATATTCTTCTAGGGCCTGTAACTTCTCACAAGATGCTCCTTTTATCAAACAGAAACAAAGAGAAAGTGCGTAGAAGAAATTTTATTTACCAGACACAGATGCATGCAAATCTATCTTTTGATAGATTTGCCTATCAAAAGATCCATAACTTCTCAGACCATGTCTGGGAATAGGATTCAGCTCTGGTTTTAACATGGAAGGCTGTAATCAAGCTTGGATGACAACACAGTATCTTTCTGATGAAGTAAAGCCTCAAAGACATTTTGGTCTCCCTACAAAAGGAGATCTGTGTCGTTCTGTTTGGTTACCAGTTATGTGCTATTTTGTTTGAAGAGTCAGAAGACAAGGGCAGACAGATAATATTTTGGTTTTAGTGGGTTGCTGTATTTCAGAGCATCAATACAACATTCTCTTAGTTCTTGAACTCTTCACTGAATAACACAAAACTTCTTTCATCATTCCTATCCCCTGAGCAATCGGTCTAAAATTATATTGGTTCACAGAAAAGAGGAATTACAGATTACATGGAATATGACTGAATGATCCAGTGATAAAACATCCAGCCTTATTCCCAGTTCACCTGATTGTCAATGAATTGTGGGAGCAGAGGAATCAAATGTGCCCAAAACCCTGGATACATCCCACCAGGTCCAGCAGCTGATGTGGATAGCTACACCTGTCCAGGGAGCCAGCAAGACTCGAACAGGTTTTGGGTGATGTAAGCAAATAAACTCCAGACCTATTGCTTCCACATCAAATGCACCAACAATTACTTTATAATACAACAACATTAAAGAAGAAATTTATTGTTATTACCAACAGTGGTACATGCAACACTTTAGCCATTGGACTGAAACCTGTAAATGTTCCACATGAGAAGACATCATTAAAATTAATGGCAATCCTTTTGGTACAAGCATATTTACTACTCTCCTGTGACTGACATTTTAAAAAAGTATTTTGCTTAGGTTTTCCTTTTGTTACTGTAGTTCAGTAGTAAGGATCCTTTTGCAAAACTGCTTACATGAAGTGGGGTGAGGGGTTACACAAGTATTTTAAATAAATAGGATTTGCAACAGAAAAGTGTAGAAGTGAAAACCCCAAATGGTGGCTGCTTTTTGGATTTAACAGCTAACCTAATTCTTGTCCTTGTTCACCAGGCTGGCATCCCTCTCTTCTCTCATTTTCAGTTAGTCATGCTTAACCTGCTTTGTTTGCCTACGCTGCCTTTGAGTGGTTCTTTTGTGGTGCCTGGCAGAGTTCAGGGTTGGGTCTGTGATTCTTATACCTCTGGAATATGGCTAACTGAGAATGAATTTCACTTTTGGAAATTGCCAATTAGCTTTAGTGAAGCTGCTCTTGAGGAAATTAATTTACTGTCCTCACCTAAACAAAAAGCAATTCTGAAACAGTCCCTGACTCTTTTTTTTAATATTTCTTTTAAATGAAGAAGTTCAGTGCTTTGGGGCAAAATGGTATTTCTTTGATTTTTTTCAGTTAATGTAAAAAAGAAAAGGTAAATCTTAAAATTCCAGATTGAGCAGAACCTTTTATTATTTTTTAATTGAGTTGATCCAATTTAACAGTTTTACCACATCACCTCTGTAGAAAATTTGTGTGGCTTTTTCAATTTTAGAGTAATAAAACAGAGGATATTTTTATTTTTACACATTTTAGTAGTAGTGAGAACTTAATTCTGCCTAATTGCTCACAGGACTATTGTGCTCTGACTGTACTAAAGTTCAGTGGCAGTTTCTCATTGCTTCAGTCTTAACTGTATTTTTGTTTTAGGAATGACATAAGTCACAAATATTTGGTTTGCTTTCTCAAATGCATTGTGCTATACTTTTCCCTACCTGGGCAATCAGTATATTTGGTTAATGTTAATGACTTGGATAGGAAAGAGTTTATATCTCCTGCAGAACAGACACATTACTCAGTTACGAAAACCAAGTGACTTCAGGAGGATAATAAAATAGGTAGGAAATGTATTTTCTAATAGACAAAAAGCCAAATATTTAAGTGAAACAAGTACAAGACCTCCTGAGAGTTGTTTATATTATAGTTATAGGAGAAAAAGCAATAAAGTGAACACTTTAGCTGTGCTGAAACAATCAGTCACAGAACAGACACAAGGATGTTGGCATACCTGCAAGTATCTATTTTCCGCATCCACTCAGAGAATTCCCAGGATCCTCCTCCTCTGTGCTATTGATTTCTGTGCTATTTCTTTGATAGATACAGGTGTCTCACGATGTTCTGTTATTGTGTGTTTATAACCTTGCCATTTCAGCATGGCAGAGAGCTCTATTCACGATGAGGGTGAAAAGAAAGGTAAATATTTAATTGTATTGAGTGGAATCCATCCCATGTCTGATAACACGATGCATCCCTGATACCATTTAATAGCAGTAGAGAGATATTTCCTAACTTTAACAGAAGTTAGCTGAGTTTCCTCAACTTGTCTTTCTACACAATAGAAAATTGTGGAGTTCAGTCCACTGTGTGAGTTTGAACATGTTAAAAAATACTGTGCTTATCTCAACCAACTCTTTACTTCTTCCCCTAAACACCCACATCTGCACTTTTTCAGCAGCTCATTTGACTAGAAAGAAGAAGGTAAATCAGTTGTGGCATCTAGCATTTCTGTTTTGCTACTACAAAAGGTGCAGCGGTTTTTTTGGAGAGAATTTAAAACCTCCTATATGCTGCCAAAGGTGTTTTCTCTTTTTTCCCAAAGATCTGATAAATGGGGAATGTAAAGGCATTTGCTACTTTTAAAAAGCTCATCTGGTATTTTGGTTTTGCTGATAAAAAATGAAAGCAAATCAGATCCAAAATGCTAAACACTTCACTATACATGGGAGAAGTACCAAACTTCAACAAGACCAATCCAGGTTAGCCATCAGGTTGAAAAAACCCCAAACCAAAACAGTAGAGGGATTGTCTGAAGTTATAGTGCTCACATCCTTAGAGGTCTTGGTTGGACAAATCATCTGTCAGTAATGATGCAAGTAGTCCTACTCAAAATCCCTCTGTGCATAGGAGAATACATGATCTTATTAGGGCCTATATTGTAGTATTTTTTTTCATAATCTATGGTTAATATTTCTATTCCTGTTAGGCAGAATACAAACATCAAAACCCAGAGCAGTGGGCACTAAGAAATCTAAGATTTTGGAAGTAGTTTTTCTTTTAAAGCTCAGGTGCAGGCATCTAATATAATAAGTTATTCAGGTCTGTGAGCCAAAATTATGCTTTTCAAACATCTCCTTCCGCTGCAGCCTGCCTTTAGAGCAGCTTACCAAAGTGTTAATGATATTAACAGTCCCTGTAGCACCTCAGCTCTGGCTGCTGTGCATGCTCAGTTGCTTTTCTGCATTTTGTCAGCCTGCTCCAGCACCTGCTGGTGCTCCCCCTAACACATGTGAGGGGTACTCTCATGCTGTGCTTGCCAGCCCAGGCTCAGAAAAAAGCATGGTGATACATGCTGGTCCTGTGCAAAGCCTAGCCAGAGACAAAGATGTGTTGTTGCTCTGGTGAGAGAAACAAAGACAATATTTATGGATTGAATAGCATAGCAAACACAGTGGAAGGTCAAGACATTGGAGGGGAAAGCATGAACGGGGTCAGTGCTCTACATATCTCAGGAAGGATGATGTGTTTATACATCAGAGTGATACCAAAGATATGTGACTTGATAGTTGTAAAACAAATGCTACTTCCTCTGGGCAAGAGTCTGAAGGATCAGGCTGCATTTGCCTGATCCTTAATGCTCTCTGCTGAGAGGTGGAGCTGACTGGAGAGAGTGGCAGGTGCTGGAGAGGTCTGTGGGAGGGAGGGGAACCAAGTCATGCACAGCAGGCATGGGGCAGTGACAGTGATTGCCAGGTCTGTGTAGGTGGGAGTTTAGTCTGTGGGAACACCACAAAAGGGGATGTATTAGAAGAGAGACAACCTGCATCCCCTGCTGCAGCCTTTGACATGGGATATTTTTCTCATCTCTTCCTCAATTACCAGAGTAAGACCTTACAGGATCTTTTTTCCCCAAGTGGAAGTTCTCCACAGAACTAATGCAATTTCTGTACTTGTTAAAGGATGAGAGGGACTTCCTCTTACCAGGACAGATGTCTAATAACACCGGTACAGTACAGCTGCAGTGCTTCATTTTCAGCTAACTAGCTCCAACACCAAAAGCTGTGACAGCCTAAATCTTACGTGGTAAACATTCCCGCAGGGCAAATGGCTGGGCTGTTTGCTAGTGCTGAACTCTACACTGTTACTGGCAAACTGCTGCCAGCTCCTGAACTGACTAATTTCAGGCAAGCTCGGACACAGCTGCTCCTGGCCATAGTGCAGTGACTAGCATCAACACATATCCTGCAAGATATGTTCTCTTGCTAAATGAGAACAGGATCAGTTGACTGCTAAGCGGAAAACAATGAACAACACATCTATTAAATACCTGCATACCTCTTTAAAATTTCCAAGGGAGATTATTACATCATTAGAGCAAGTTCTGTGTACTTCAACAGGAGAAAGAAAGGAGATGCAATTTCCCATTCTGTTGAGAAAATCAAGCAATTATATTAACTTTTCAGTTTCTCATCATATTTAAAATTGCCTTGATTTGACAGGACCTAGGGAAGTGGCAGGTATCAGAAAATTTATTTTGGGAAAACTGTGTTCAGTTCCTTCCTTGTCCTACAAACATTCAGTTGGCTCCTAAAGGCAATTTTTTGAGGCCAATACTTTTTCTTAGCAATATAACATTTTGCGGTCCATAATATACTGAAGACACCTTATTTTATCGGTCAGTTGGTAAATTTAACTTTTAAATTAACATAATGCATTAGCATAAAATCTTGACCTTCTGCCTCAAAATCAATGATCTCAAAAATCTGATTGCACTAATATCTTTTAAGGACATTGGCTACTTAAACAATTTTATTACCTTGTCTGTGCATACTTCAAACTAACATATTAACACATTACTCATTTTATTGTATTATTATCCTATTAATAACGCTATAAGCCCTCCCATGTTAAAGTCTTCTATTTATTTGTTATATAAACCCACAAAACTTAACAAGATAGGCCTTTCAGGAGCTAATTGGTCTTTTATTTAGAATGACAAGATTGGGATTCACACTCCCAAGATTCATAGCTGGGATTCATCTCCCAGACATTTTAGACTGTTCTAGGCAACCAGATGCCCATCAGAGATCTGGCATTTCTATAACACATTTGTTGCCTGTATGTGTCAGGTTTTCAAAAGCTCCTAAAGTTGATGGCCTTCTTTCACACCTGTGAGATTTTTCACATGTGTCATGCTCACCCCGCTAAGTCTAAGCTTTAGCCTTGCCCCAGTTACACTGCAAAGTGACTCATGCCAAATTCTTCTCAAGCTGTTGTCACCTATCAAACTCTTGTGTTCCATGACTAGAGAACTCCTGCTGGCCTGTTTAAATCAAAGGCATGAGAGAGGGAGCTAGGCTTCACCCCTGAAAACAAAAGCTACAATTCCAGATTCACAGTGTTCCTTCTGGGCCCTAGCTCTCCACACAATTGAAGAGAAATAGGAGACAATAACTTCCCAGGCTTTTTGCATTACCTACTCATCTCCCTGAAGGTGAGCAATGAAATGATCTGGTTCACTTTCTGCTGCTAGCACTTCTCTACCAACTAGTCTTAGTGAGTTAATACCCTTTTGAAATCTCTGGGGTATTTTTAGATGCTTTGAGGATCCAGAGTAGTTCATTAACTTCTGCATGGACATGAGAACATGAATATGGAATGCCTACTATTTGGGAGCTGGTAATCTCAGATTCAGATTCCCCACAGCAATGTCATCATTCTTTAGTGGGCTGGTGTCACAAATGTGCATACACACCTCTCTCTCAGCCTGCTCCTGACTGCTTTCCTTACACTGGGATCAGAATATAAACAACCCTCTTTTTCTTTTTTTCCTTTATTTTTAACTGAAAAGTAGGACTACCTTGGCTGTCCCTGAATCCATCTGTGCTCTCTACAGCCTCAGTGCATAGAGAGGCATCTCTGAAGGACAGTGCATGTCACCTGCCTTAGATGAGAAACCCAATCTGTAGCCACCTTGGATTCCTGGAACATTCTGTTCTGAGACACCAGATATTCTGTATGTCCACTGCCTGCAGTGCAAGCTGTCTTCTGAAAAACAAGCATTTCAAATTGGATGACAGTGTCCTGAAAGTTTTATGTCATATATCTGCAAGGTGTACAATGTTATTTGAAGATATCTGTAAGAACAACAGCTTTGATCATGTACAGTAACTTGTCTCTGTAGTAACTTGCAGGAAAGAATGGAATTATCTCAAAACATAAATGCTGAAGCAAGACAGACCTGGAATGTAGGGAACATCTCAAAAGTATAAGCAGTAATATTAAAGCAATAATCTGTATTCAAATGTTTCTGGTTTGTTTGTTAAATTTTATACTTTGTGTATGTCAAGAATAACAGGTTGTCTTGCCTTAAAAATATAAAGAAAATCTGTTTTAAAGTAACAACCAAAAATATAGGAGATTCAATTTTTTGACCTGATTGCCTCTGTGGTATGTTTTTGTACAATTACTGTAGCAGGCATTAGGTTACTTATTAGATGAATAGCTTCATAGCCAGTGATTTTTTAAGCCTTCATCTTTTGAATAATTACTGTTTCTAAAGAAGCAGCAAGATTTAAAAAAAAAAAAAAAATTGGAGAGAAAAACAAGATATATCACAAAGATAAAATCACAAAACTTCTAGTCCCTTTTAAGAAGGGGTTTCTCTCAAAGATTTAATCTTTAATTAAATTTATGTATTTTATTTATAGTTCCTTTTATTATTTTTTCCAGAACTTGCTGACACAGCAGTGGTTTTGCTAACAGAATCTGTGGTATTGCTATAATAAATATTATGACAAAACCCCCCTCTGGACTATTTCCCCAAGTGTTAGCATTTTGAGAGTGCATTTGGGTTTGACCACCATGAATTCATGCATTGTATATTTAACTGTAAAGTCATCATTGTTAAAATATATGGTCTTAATGGATCTGAACTGGCACAGGAAAGCCAAAGACAGAGCTAACAAACAAGGAGAGAATTGTAAGTATTTTGGCACAGAGCAGAGCTGCAGTCAGCAGCTCACCAAACTTGTATTGTCCAGCGACTGAAATGCTGTTACTTAGTTTTGTTTGCTTGGGTTGTTTTTTGGTAATTAACTCCCCTGCAGTCTCAGTTTTGTTTCTGCTAATTCTGCCATTGTTACCTCTTTCCCACCATTAGCTATGAAGATACTTAAACGAAACAAGGCATGGGGCTGAGCAGTTTCAGGAAGAGGAAGAGGGCATCTTAGCAAGCAGATAAACATGCAAACAGACAAACCCCCCAGAGGCCAAGCACTGAGAAAGAAATGCTCCCTTGGTGCCAGACAGTAGTCGGGGCTGAGAGTCACAAGCAGCTTTATACACTGACTCCCTCATTTGAAAGCTGTACATAAACAGACTAAGTTTATGACAGTGTTAATCTTTAGACTTCATGTAACTGTTTTCTTCTCTATGGGGGAGCTTCTCTTTAAGGCCCCAGACAACTACTGTTACCGAATAGAAGGATGATGAGGGTGACGAAACGTAACACATCTGTAGGAGAAATGGCAGATTTATCTTCTGTGTAGCTGAGAGCCATCCCTCTTTACAGAATAAACGTATTTAACAAATGAAATAAAGAGATGAAGACAAATGATAATGGCTGAAAACAAAGGAGTAATGTTTCACAGAATGATGCTGAGAGTAAAAGGGAATCTAGACACAGCAAGGTGCAGATAGAACATTTTTGGGAGAGTTTATCTCGACAGAATAGAGGGTAAGAGGCAATAAGCAAAGACTAGTAATGTCACAGATTGAAAAGAGTCCATGGAGAACATTACAAAAGTTCCCCTCTTTCCTTGCCCAAAACCAGAACTACCAAAGGACAGCTTTTGAATAGAGTCCAAAATGAATAAGGAAGCAGTACAATTAAACGTTTTTTATACAGAGAGAGATGAGAGACAGTCTCATTGTGTCTTGATAGGATGCAGAAGTGTTGATCATATGTTGATCAGGGTTTTGAGATGAAGAGATTTTATGAGTAGATTTTGACCACAATCAAAATACTGACACATTTCTCAAACCAGCATATTTTAAATTAAGGCTTCTTTTTTCTGGGTGGTAGTAAAAAAGAGAATTTCTGTGGATCAGCAAAGTTTTTCAGGTAAACAGAAGCCTTTCCAAGGCATTACTTTTCTTTGGTCTTCAAAAAAAGTAGTTTCTTGAGAGCCATTGCAACTCTTCAGCTGACTGAGAGTACAAAAACTGGTATTGTATCCCTGCCCTCAAGGCAAAAAGCTGTGGATTTTTTTAAAAAGCAAGGGAGAGAAAAGGGAAATATACAGAAAGTGAACTGGCATTGTCTTATTTCAGGTGACATGAAATCTGTGCAAATGAAATTTAAGGAAGTCAAAGAAAAGGAGATGGAAGATTTCAATATGGTTGATCTTGACATGAGGGTAGATTACAGGTTCTCATGATCTTCTAGGTCTATTTTCTACAGTTCTACAAAACTATAGTGAAATACAGATACTCATGTGCTTGGAAAGTCTGACAAAGTGCCAATACAGTTGACAGGAAGGGTTGTTATGATTGTTGGTACTTTTTTTTTGTTATCTCCTTGTCCTTACCAATACCAAACATATGAAGTTAGATGCAATAGTTTCAACAGTGTTTTATGATACTGTAGGAAAAGTTCTTAATACCTCTGAAAACATAACAGATAGGGAAGAGGAAAAATAGTATCTTTCTTGAACCTGAAAATTCTGGGAAGAGGTGAAGAAAGCAGTAGGTGATAGCGCAGAGTTAGAGAGCTGTCTACAGATATTTTTTCATCCATTACTGATATAATTTCTGAATTTAAGATATTTCACTGACTGTATCTCAGAAGAAAATATAAGTGCTCTCTGTCAAGAGAGGAGCGGTACCTGGAGACATTATTAAAAAACATGTCTAAGTAAAGTTGGGTAATATCAGGATCAAAGCAACAGATAAATGGACAAAAGGATGAACCAGAAAACTGAGAGAAAAAGGGGTAAGATTTCATTCCTAATGATTTTTTCCACGGGCAGCACTGCCTGGAATAGACCATAGATGATCCATATGAATAGAGACAGAATGATTAAACAGATGTTACATTTGGAATATTGCCTCCTTCAGATACATAGAACAAAAGGCCACATTCAGAATCCTGGAGGCAGTTTTTGGGAGCACCAGGACACAATTCTCCTGCCCGGGTGTGTACCACCAGCCAACCCATCTACCACTGAAACAACTACAGTTAACGCCAGGTCCTTCCAGCAAAACCCCAGGGTCACTGGCACCTGTAGGAGCCAGAATGCACGAGGTCCTTCAGGAAGAACAGAAAAGGTCCTATTGCAAACATCTGGCAGAATGAGCTGTACAGCTTGGGGGAATTAAACCTTGCCTTTCTCTCAGCTCTTGCAGGAGGTCTCTGTCTGGTCCTTACCACAACACAGCCATTCAAGTGTCAGGTGAGGCAAGGTCTTAATGAATGTCCTCTGCTGGATGTGGGGTACCTGAGCAGTCAGAAGAGTAAAAATTCTATGAAAAGCATTGCTTTGAAATAAACAGAGATGGCATAATTTACTTATGCAATGAGAAAATGGAGTTGTTAGCAGCCCTTACCTTGCCTTGATTCATTATACTCTTCTATGTGTTTTGGTCAAAGTTCATGGAAATTGATATATTTCTGGAGTGTTTTGATGGACTGCCATTTTCTAAAGGGAAAAAAACCCCAATTAATTTTATCAGAAGTGCCATCAACTCATGTGGGAAGATTTTAACTTTTTCCTACAGAGTGGGGATTTTATTATGTGTTTTATTGTTATTTAGAAACAATAGCAAAACTTTAATTGTTTTCATTTGAGAGTGCTGACCTCCCACACTTTCTTTTTAACTCCAGTCTACCACAAACTGCTTCTCTGGAACAATGAGCTTCCTCTTTCTTGCCCTGTTTAGATCTAAGAAGCATTTGTCAAGTAGGCAGCTCAACTCTACCTCTTGCTGATGGAAAGTACTTTCTGCAGGTTTTGCTTTACTGATGTGCACAGTGACTGATAATGAACCTTCACCCCAACGCTGCCTTGACTGACAGCAGTGGAGAAAAAGATCTGTACAACTAAACAGAATATTTGAAAAGAAACACACCCAAGTCTGGATGCTTGAAAAGGGGAAGAAACAGCAAAACATTCCAGATTTATGAGGGGCCATTAAGGGTATTGTAGAGGTTTGCATGAGCAGTTATATAATTTAGTTGCTCTCATGTGATATTCTGGGTTCTATTTACAATATAGAGAGAGTGAACTGCACCCAATTGTATTAAATACAACTACTTTTTATCAGGAGTTGCTAGTGACAATGTTACTTTAACAGCTTGTGCATGTCATCAGGACCCAGAGGTAAAAAATATAACACTCTTTGGATGTATTTTATGATTTCACAATAACTGGATAGCATGACACCTAATGAAAATTTCCATTAGGCAGACACCTAGTGTAAATTTCACCCCTTTTCAGTCTTACATCCTCTCTTGGCTGGCTTAGCATACCTGTTCTGATATTTTGAAAATACTACTTTTTTATGAATTCTCATTAAATTAAAATATCTATGGAGCTTAGAAGTATTTTTCAGCAGGAAAATAATATATAAAACTACTGAGAATTAGTTGTTTACCTTAAAGCCAGCAGGAGTTTGTTACTGTGAGCAGGTTTGGAGAAATGGTTCAGAGAAATGGTAAGAAATGGTTTCTTGGACTCTAAGTCTACAAACAGGAATGCACTTGCTTAAATTTATACAAGCAACTTGTTTCACTGGAAACCCTCCTAAACCTGAGTACACATGTAAGCATTTGTAGAAGAAGCCCTCATTTTGGTTACATCTGGCTCCTTTTAAATAAAAAAGCAAGTTACTGAACTTTTTCTAAAATTTAAAAATCCATGTGAGTGCTGAATAAATTGTAAGGTCAGTTCTCACTTTAGCTGAAAGTTGATTGACCTTCCTTAATGCACATAGAGTTGTTTGGGTTTTTTTTTTCCCTAAATATTAATTTTAATGGAAAGTGTTGGGGAATTTTAATGGAATGTGCTTTCTAATAAAAAGCAGTAACACTCTGATTTTATAGTGTCTTTCACTGTAGGTCCTGATAATGTCTAGTGAATATTTTAGTCTCACATAACCCTAAGCAGAAAGGTATTTTTCTATTTGTTTTGCAGGACACTAAAAGAGAGAGAGACACTGTGAGTTGTGCAAATGAAAATACTGAATAGAGTCCTCAGTGCTAATGGCTGCTCTCAAACTTATTTTCATACACACAGCCCTTCAATGCTCAGTAACCAAGTTTGTTTGGATATACTTTCATGACTGACAACTAATACC
Organism: Entomyzon cyanotis; assembly: GCA_024500445.1. Lineage (NCBI taxonomy): Eukaryota > Metazoa > Chordata > Aves > Passeriformes > Meliphagidae > Entomyzon > Entomyzon cyanotis. The sequence continues at coordinate 17,585,161 of JAKEPQ010001030.1, forward strand.
TGTGATGAAGATAGCTATAGCTTTAATTTGGCAAACTATTGTTGATTAGAGAATCCTTACTCATAGCCTCAATTTCTCATTCTTTTAGGGAGACTTAATAACTGTACTCAAAGCCAACCCTACGCTTCAGAGGTTTTTGATTCAGTCCCTGTTGGAGTGCTGGAGATGAAGTCTGCTAGACAAAGGGATAGGGTTTATTTTCTGGATGTAGACAAACAAGTCCCATATTTATCTGAGCACTCATGTTTGCCGGAGAGATTAATGTAAATGTATGGAAAATAATGATTTAAGTATTTTCTTTAGCACACTAATAATAACAGAATTCAGATCTCTTGTCTTTCTCTGAGAGAAAAAGCATTTCCACAGTCTTACCTTAATGTGTTTTATGTTAAAATACTGGTAAATTTCGTATCAATTTTTTATGCCTGTTTTCAAAATCTGAAACTGCTACAAGCCAAAGGCTGAATTGAGAATTCTGAACAGTGCATATGATTTCCTGCCTCACACAAATGTTTCATTACAGTATATGAGATTTTATAAAGAAAATTATCTGTTTGCATATAAATTTGATTTTCATTTCTAGTAGACTTTGCTACAGACTGACAGAGCTTGGATGCAATATCATAATTACACAAATAATACATATCAGTTATTTCAAAATGACTCTATTCTAAACTTGCACAGTTATGCTGATGAAAAAAATAAATGAAACAACATCAGATAATTTGGTGATAAATGTATTCACAGACTGTTTTTTATTTCCTGTGAAGACTTCAAATAAATAGGGATTTAGGAAAATTGTTGGTATGCTTGACCAGTGTTAAAATTAGCAGATGTTTATTATCCCAAAAGAGAGCATGTCAAGCACATAATTCCACTTAAAATATTAAGCATATTTTCCAGTTTATACTGTTGGAGTTTACGGTGGCATGTTTGATTAATAGGCTGTTTTATTGGTGATGCAAATAATGTGCAATATCATATGACCCATATGTTGTAGATTAGAAAGGTATTAAACTTACCTCGGCACTAAGTGAAAAATCTGAAATATCCCTCTAGTAAAATGTATCATTTTATAGGAAAAAGACATGTTGGCATTGCTTGTTCTTATGCTTTTGATAAATTACATGTCATGTTTACTTAGTTTTAGTATCAACATTTATTCTCTTTCATACTTTTGCTTCTCTCAGTTTGTTGGGTTCCTCTGGCGAGTGGTGTGTGCAATGGGCAGCAACTGTGAGTGAAACCCAGCTGCACGTCACCTGTCACTTCTGAACACACAGCATGGAGGGAGATGATGATGATGTTTAACTTTTCATAAAATAATCTCAGTATTTACCATTTATTTAGGCTGGTGCAAGCTATAACAGAATAAGGAAGGCATGTGTGTGAAGGAAGCACTTTGAGAAGGATCCTCAGCAAAGCCCCAAGCCACAGAATGGAAATTCACCTTGTTCCATATTGCATGGGAAACTTGAACAACAGGTTGGGGTCTGTTTAAAGATTCACTGAGATTCTGGGACTTTTGGGTAAAGTTTAGTTGGAAAATGGTGGCCTGACTTATGACTCTACCAGGAAACTGTATATAAAAATCCCAATTAAACCCAGAAATGGCTGAAACTCAGCACTTTAGGATGAATTTTAGTTTAAGCTTTTGAATTCTGTTAACACAGAAAGGTAGACTGGGAATCACAAGGTACACCAGAGCGTTGCATGCACTGCAATGCAATGAAACTGCTAAGTTTCATGTTATTTGCTCCAAGTCTGTACCTGACCTGGAGCAAAATCTGGCTTTCAGATGTATTTGTTCTAGGGCCAAAAGTGGCTACTTTTTCTGGTGATGAAATTCCAAATGAGAACTATCCCTAAGAGGCACACAGCAGTCTCCTCCTCAACTTTCACTTTTTCCTGCCAGCAATGTAGTCCTGATTCTTCTTCTGCTTTTCCCCTAAATTTCTGTTGGGCTTGGTAACCTGGGATATGTTTCCTTACTGGTCATGAACACTCCAGATGGGAATGTCTTCTGACAATATATTGGGACCTTCAACTACAAAGATAAAATGCACCAGCACATGGGACCATGAAGCCGATTTTTAGAATTTTTGCTTAGACAGAGGTGAAAACAGACCAACAACTCTCCTTGTTTAGAGCAAAATGAAAACGGACATGATTTCCTACAGAAGAAGTAATTTCTGAATGAAAAGAAGATATACTTAAAATCTTTAATGTGCCTCATCAATATTTTTTTGTTATTCTCCAGTATTTTCATTAGGCAAAAAAAGTGCTAGAAAAGCTGACTATTTGATTCAGTAACTACAGCAGTCTTTAAGGCCAAGAACACTGTACCAAAATTTAGCCTGTGGATTCAGCTGAAAATGAACTCTTCAACAAACACTGGAGTCACAGCGCATACCACAGAGACACAGATCATCTCTGCTTTGGCATCTTAGTCAGCAGCATCCTAAGGAAGCAACCCCTTCAGGGTCTGCAGCCCTTTGAGACCACTGCTCTTGTCTCTCTCAGGTTCCCTTTGAGATTGTGTAACATTAGTTTCTCCTGAGATTTACTGGTGAAAATTGTCCCATGCTTGAGCTCTTCCAGGCAAAGAAATTGTTGAGGGGCATAACTTTGGGCTGAATTCAGTTCCTTGAATTTTTTTTCCTCTAGCTGTGTTAGTTCTACCACTCTCTTTACAGCATACATTCATCTGGAAATAATTATCTGGGCCCTGCTCCTGTAAACTTCTGCATGTGCTGCACTGCATTCAGTAGGTTGCTTCAAGGAAATCAGTGGTTGTGTTTGAAAGGTTAAGTTTGTAGGTGCTGACAGCATTTGGACCCTAGTCACCAGAAGAGGATGTTAAAATACCAAGGGGGAGGGGGGAATCCAAAGGGCATCCTTAGTCAGACGTCCTGTTTTCATACAAATATGCTTAAAAAAAAAAAATTAAAAAAATATATAGGAGGATAAATATACAGAGAATGTATTTTATGGTAAATAGTCCTTTCTCCCTAGGTTGCCTCATTATTTTCCAGAAGGATCCAGCCATGCATTAAGCACGGTATTAGTTTCCTCATCTTGGTACATTGTGACAGTTTTAAAAAAACCTTACATAACTAATGCAGCCTCCATACACTACAGAGTGATGGTGTCCAAAGAATAGACATTGACAGATTTGAAATAATTATGTAAATTTTTTCTAGAGTCCTATTTAAAAGTACATTTTTCAGGCTTAAAAGAAAGAAAACACCCTCAACCAACCCTTAGTGATTGCTGAGGAAGCTGTACCGACATGCCTATAATAAACCTAGAACAATATGCTATAAAAACCTCATTACAAATCCAAGCTGTCTTTGTATCAGCATTAAATGCGCTTCCATACACATTCTGTAAATTACACACTTATAAATTACTCATTTGTAATAGCTGCAGGCTGACTGCCACAGTGAAAATTACATCGTTTTTTTAAACTTGTGTTTTTCTGATGTGTTTTTTGCTTTTCTGAGCACCTTGTGATCCTGCACTGCCTGTCAACGGAGGTGAAAAAAAAACATACAAGGAAATTTTCTTGATACACCATTTTTTTTCCTCCCATGATTAACTCTACAATAATCAACTACTTCTCAAACTGGAAATTTCTAGTGGCAGACATGGTCATGTTTTTATCCTGCATATTTCTACTGAAGTTAATGTCGAATAGTTATTAATAATTCAATAATATAACATTCAGCAATCTGTTACAATAACTCAGAAGAGCAAAAGATATTAAACTGCTTGTTTTTTCTTCATGAGGAATCATATTGTGCATTTAACACTTTGGAAATGTTAGGATCAGGATTCCCTGACAACAAACTACCCACTTTAGTAGGCATATTAACCTTTTCCTTAACTATCACATCCTGCTGTGTGCCTCAGCATTGTTTACCCAGGTCCACCTGTAAAAGAGTTCTGTCTTCAAAATGACCCATCTTTCAGGAGATGCCATTCTGCAGCTACCCTTAATCCAGGCTGAAGGAAATGCTATCCAACCTTGGAGAAATCCAAGAAGACAATTTATTAAACATGCTGATACTCTTTTCATACCACACAGGAATTTGTAATCCATGAATACTCTAATTTTGTTGGGAGGCATTTCTTAGAATGGCCTTTTTTCCCCCCTCACAAATACTTGGAGAACATCAAATTCAATTTCATATTTGAAACTTAGACTTGGAAATTAGCTTTAAAATTGTATGTATTTGCTAGGAAAATAGAAGTGTACAGTGTGACTTAAGTCTCTCATCTGAAGTCTTGCACTGTCTTTTCAATAATCAAATACACAATGGAAAGTGATCCAAAAGCAAAGATGCACCAAACCTACAAAAGCCCCGAAGTAGCAAGATGTTTTGGACACATCAAAAGGTAACCTGCAGGTAGAGTTACAAATTGAGGGAAATAGTGAGTTTTTCATTTGGCCCCAATGTCCACCAATAATGAACTGTAACATTTGGAAACATGCCCCAATATTCATTGGGCTATTTGTGTAAAACCTGAGATGGCTTACCTAGGGCAATTTTTTTTTTCAGTTATTCCCCACTTGTGATCATGCATTGTTAAGTAGTATTTTCTGACTTTATAATTATCATATGGACAAGGGTTCATAAAAGAGCAGGCTGGTGCTCAGATCCAGGACTGACCCAGTCAGACCTTTGCAGTTTGATGTTTGCACTGTAAAATCCAGATGCTTTACTTTTATTATAAAATTTATATTGGACATTTGCTGCAATGAATTCTCCCACCTTCCACGCCTTCTTTTATGTTCATATTGAGAAGGATTCAAGGATTCTATTTTTGCTTTACATATATCCAACTACCAGCCTCTACTTACTGCCTTGGTTCTCTCTTTATTGCTGCATTTGATCATTCCTTCTCACAAACATTCTCATTTGCAACCTAACTTTAAAATACATCTCTTTTCCCCAGTTGTTGGTGCCCATTTTCTACGACAAATTGGTTAATTCTTACCTGTAGGTATCAGTTACCTAATGTTTAATATTTTTTCCCATCTATCTCTGTGCAAATGGTGGTGGGTGAGGGGAAGGATAATGTATTTTTTAAGGTGTTTTTGTAAAAGGAATGGATTTTTCTATCTACTCCAGTGGGGGTTCTTTTTGTTTCTGAGGTCACTGATGAAGAATCTGGAAAAAACTTATTGAAAAACAAATTCAAATCTTTCCACTCTCTGTAAGAACAGCAAGAGCATTACAGAGACAGTAAGTGATACTCTCTGGTAATCAGTTTGAACAGAGACTGACAATAATACATTTGCACCTTGACTACTCTTCTATGATTTTATCATGAGAACATAAGAAAATATTTTTTTTCCAAGTAAATCAAGACAATTAAATGTATGGGAGTTTTCATCCTTGTTTCACACTCTAAAACCAAACCACATTTTTGTGCATGTTTTCTCCGAGAATCAGAGTGTAACACAACCACTTTCTCTGAGCAGGGAAGCACCTTTGTGACAACCAGCACCTTCTTGTCCATGTTAGCTCTACTTGCTATAGTCTGTGACTAACGAAGCTTTATGAAATCATGTGAAGTACCCATTTTAACAATGAAACTGAGGCCAGAATAAGCTGTGTGGCTCTATCTCAATATTTCAGTGAAGGTGAAAACTGAGGAATCCTTGTTCACTTGTTCTCTAAATATTGGAAATATTCCTCCCAACAGTTGAGTAGAACTTGATTTAGGGCAACAGAAGTGCAACAGAAGTGAATTGTTGAGCCTTTATGGTAAGAAGGCCTAGGGTAAAAAATTTAAGATTTTGATTTTTCTTCTATTATTCCCTTGTTTAGGATTAATATTTTATGTGTTTGAATAACTTTGTTACTTCATAAAAAACAATGAAAAGAATGATTCATTTTGAGGTGGATAGGGTGTGTTTCAAAAGATACTGATAAAAACTAAAGACTACAGTGATGATTTGCTGTGATTGTGCTAAAATAGATTTTTTATTAGAACATAATCTTACAACTTTTCTCAAAAGTACTGACCCAAATTTCATTTAGAGGAAATATATTTTTACAGTTAAGTCCAAGAAAAAATAAGTTCTTTAACTGTTGTAAATCAGTTTGTAGTGTTCCACTTCAATGAAGGTTGTGCCTACTTGAACCTGCTGAGGCCCTGCCTAGTTATGTTTATGAGAATTAACAGTGCTTTTACATGTTGCAGAATCTTTATTTAGAAATGCAATTTGGGAACCGGTTGACTTGAAGCTTAAGTACAGAGAGCATTTTAAGTTCAGGTTTCAGGCAAATGCAGCCTGATATTTTAGATGTTGAAATCACTCTGTGGATGCATGTTTGATAACCACGATGTACTGAAGTGGGTCATCCTAGGCAGTTCTCATGAATGAGCATGCACTCAAACAATGGGGTTGCCATTGGAGTTTGGTATGTAGTCTCCACGCAAAACACATGATTTTGCTAGGAAAAGGCCAATTTGAACTGTCTACAAGTGCCCCCTCATATGCCTAAGTCAAAATCCTAACTCAAAAAAAGGAGACTTTCTGGGGTTGTTAAGCATTTTGCAGAAATTTTTTTCTTTGGACTAGGTAAAGTGTCTGTACATTATATAGAGCCCTGCCTAAGACCCCCTTTTGCTGAGCAATGAGCTGCACTCAGCTTTACAGCACTTCCTGAGATACCATTAAAACAAATTAAAGAAGGCCGTGCTGCTGGTGAAAGGAAGGAGTCTGTTCTGTAAATAAGTAAAAATATAATACACTGTAGGCCCTGGAGAACACATGGATGGTAGGAGGAATATCACTGTCTGCTTACCATCTTGTTATGTGGGTGCTCTCAAAGTGTCTCACCATTCTCTGATGCTTGTGGCATATAGACTTAAATGAAATTTTGATCTGGCTGAGTGTAGCCACTGTTATGTTCCCAGAATAAACCCATGTTAATTGTGTTTGCTGTGGTAAAGCAAAATTATTCATTAGATTTGCCTTCTAATTCATGCTCTTCACTGTGCATTGTGCCTGCACAGAGTTTGCAGTCAAGAATCTGTGAGTAGTGATTATTCACAGGTGGATTACACATTTAAAGGAAATGCCCAAATTAGGCATTTGAATTCTCTACATTATGAGCTGAATCTTAGATGAGTATCATTCTGGAGAACCCTGACTGTGCTATATGCAGCCTGGAGGAAGGTTAGGGTGCTAATTCAGGCATTTAAATTAAATAATAAAAATAATTTGTGTGACTGTCCCTGCAGTAAAGGTGTTTGTTGGCAATATGGTTTTAATTGTGTTGACAGTACTGGGGACATTGCTTTACTTCCTTAGAGTATTCCATATACATAAAACTAGTGCAGGGTTGCTAACTTGTGACAACTACAGATTGAGCAGCATAAGGTAGCCTGGGCAGAACATGAGAGTTCCACCAGAGTGTGTGGCTTTAGTGCATGGCCCAGATTTGATGGTGTCATGCCTCTCCATCACCAGCTGATCCATCTGCAGTATTTCAGAGGTCTGGGCAAGGCAAAACCCATTCTGAATTCTGAGCTCTTTAATTCATTACTAAGGAACAGTTAGAATTGTAATTTTGTTAGACTTGTAATTATTTGGAAATGTGAAATATCTAGCTCATGCCTACCTTAAGCAGACAATATTTTCTTAAGGGGATATAGTTTATACTTTTGACTTCCTTAAAGTAATTGTCTGGTAGTAGCTGTCTGACTATGTGAATATTCCTGCTTGGGCTAACAAATATTTTTTTTTGCCTGAACTTCATATTTCATGCATATTAGCAATTCATAAAAATGTTAGGAAATTCTCCAGACTATTCCTTTCCCTGACTGCAGATTCATGACAAAATGCTTCCCTGAATAAAATCTTTGCAACAAAGCAGTTCAAAAAGCACCACCTTGCATTCCATATGTCTTAGAAAGAAATAATTTTTCCCCTTCTTTCTTCCCCTACCCTTTGTGCTGGTTTCCACTGGAATAGAGTTAATTTTCTTCAGACAGCCAGTATAGGGCTATGGATTTGTGCTGGAAGCAGAGTTGATAACACAGGGACTTTCTAGTTTCTGCTGAGCAGTGCTCACACAGGCTCCAGGTCTTTTCTGCTCCTCACCTCACCCCACCAGCAAGGAGGCTGGGGGTGCACAAGGAGTTGGGAGGGGACACAGCCAGGCCAGCTGCCCCAACTGACCAAAGGGATGTGCCAGACCATTTGGCATTGTGCTTGGTGCATAAAGCCGGGGGGAAGAAGGAGGCAGTGGGGATGCTTGGAGTTGGGGTGTTTGTCTTTTCAAATAACCATTATGTGGGAGGAAGCTCTGCTTTCCTGGGGATGATGCCTGACCATTAGAAGCAGTGAATGAATTCCTCATTTTGCTTTGCTTATTTATACGGCTTTTCCTTTCCTGATTAAACTGTCTTTATCTCATCCCAAAATGTTCTCATGGTCTTCCCCATCCCACCAGGGGGTGAGTGAGTGGCTTTGTGGGGCTCAGTTGCTGTCTGGGTTTAAACCATGACAGCCTCCTACTCCATTTAAAGGCTATGTAACATCACTACAAAGGAAACTTTCTCTTTACAAACCATTCATCACTGATTTCCCCCCGACAATAACCAGCCCTTCCCATCTGGGAGGACTTCCACATTTACCATTTGTGTTATAATCTCCACTGTATTTCTGCCTGCCACATTGATTTATCCTTTGCTAACAAATCAGTTTGTAGAAAAAGCTGCTGCTTTCCTATTCAGTGTTTGATGAAATGTTTGGGTACTCTATAAATCATACCTAGAATATGAGCACATAGGAAGAAAGAAAGTTTTTTTAAATAAAAATTTACATAGTATTATTGGAAAAAATCCAGTTTCACCACTACATTCCAGTGCTGATGAAATGTTGCTTTGGGAGATATATGTACACTAGGCTGTTGGAGAATATCTCTTCAACAGTTTCCCCTTCCCATTCTAAAGCATGGAACCTCTCATATGAAATGTCAGGCAGTTGGTTTGGTGATGAAAAAACAGGTAATGTGTTCATGTGCATAGGGATCCTCGCTACCTACTCTCCCATTTCTATTGGTAAGGAACAAAGTCTTAAAGCAGAAGACAGAAAGACTGAAGAGCTGATTTGAGTTCCTAACATCTCCCAGTTCCTCAGTGTGAGCAGGTGCAAAGTATGAAGCCTCTTTTCACTCGAGATTTGCTTCTGTAGGATGAAGGTGATAATGCTACCTGGCAGAAGTGGTCTGGTGCTTCAGAAATAAAGCAATAAGAACCCATTTCTGAACTTCATAAATTAATCACAGTGCTATCTGCAAGATCTACCATTGCTGCTGTTCATTTAGTTCCCCAAATACAATACAGTCTGCAGAACCTCTGCTCTGAAACCACCTGCAAATAACTAGAACCATTATACCCTTGTGGAGGAAGGAATACAGGGACTGAGGTCGTGGTCCTGGTGAGACATGAGTGTCTGTACAGGGTAACTCTCTTTAATCCAGCCACACAGGACAAAGTGCTTGTGGATCATAGGGAGAAAACAGGTTTAAGTCCTGAATGTCAGATGGTGTTTGATTCTCCACTTTATAGCGGTTAAATCCTTGCATTCATGTAGTCCTAGGTCTGGGTAATTTCATCACATAAGCGTGGGTTGCCATCAACTGGCAGAATATTCAGTTCCATGTCAGAAATATTCCAAAACAATTCATTGCACAGGGAAAACGAAGTGCCTTTGAACAGGACTGACAAATCACACAGGAGTATGTGCAGATCCTGTTTAGAAAGGCTTAGGAGAGAATCCTTGTCTCATAAAGAAAAGTTACTGAAAGACGGAAAATATCTATTAAAATCTATACTACCTCAATTTTTTTTCCAAAAAGAGACAAAATGAGATATGTTCTTTCCATTAGTCACCTTACTCTTTGAATTTGAGAACTTTTATTTCCCTTTCCTCTATTCCAATGAATAATTAAGCATCTAGTGGAATAGGAAAGATTGAAGGAGGCTGACCTGGCACATGAGCTATGAGTCAATGGTACCTTATTTCCTAAGGAATGTACAAGCAATTTTTTTCTGATTCTTCTCCATTAACATCTTAATTTCCCAGTACAATTCTAAGAGAATTAGATTAATCACTCTCACCACTCTGACAGTTTTAATCAGAAACAATGACTGCCTGTGAATAATAATTCTTTTCTTGTTTGTAGCTCCAGATGTTTGTAAAATAAACCACCACTTTCTTTGCCTACATTTAGAACCTACAAGGGGTTTAGTTTCAACTTTTTGACTTAGCAGAATCTTGGGACTGAGCAGTATTTGAGATTTGGAAAATTGGCCTTCTGCTTCCCTAAATTGAGAATATTTGCCTTCACTTCTGCTGAAACATTTTCTCAAATAATTTAATCTATGACTGTTCTGGAGACAAGTTAAAACAGGCAGGCAACCTCTGGGTTGGGAACCCTTGCAGAATTTCGGGCTCTGGACATTGGGACAGCTCTCAGGAAGGATGGATTTTGAGGAGACATACAAAGATCTTGGATAGAACTATAGTAGCCAATTCAGTCTGAGAAATGTCAAGGTCATTCTCACAAAAAGCAATTCAAAGAGTATAAAGCATGCTCTTGTACTTTCCAAATTTTTTTGGCACAGGCTCTTTATCTTGGTATCATTACAAAGTTGGTCTTCTTAACGTGCTCCTACACAGTCCTTCCACCACCCACATATCTCCCTTCAGTACCTCTCTGCTTTTGCTTTTTTTCTCCATATAGCTTATCCTTGCTCTCAGCTATGCTCCACCTTCATTTGCCAGCAGGAGAAAATGTGACTCAGGGTCAAAATTGTTGATTGCCAGACTCTCATGCTATTATATTTCTTTCTCTATGATTTTTCCTGTTTTAAAAAGGTGAATTTTAAAGCAAAAGACAACTATTAGTCAGTACTTGCAAAGTGTGCAGCTGAAGGGGAGATTCATTTATAGCTAGTTTTATGTTGAGGAAGCAATTTCATAATTCTGCTAGCATTCAGCATATCTACCAAAATGGGTTTGGAACAGCACATACATCTGCTCTCTCCTTTGGAAGCAAATCCTTGTTTGATGTTCCAAACTCTTCTGTAACAGTATTAGTCTTGGTCCTTGGGTATCATCAAATATATTTCATATTATGAGCATAATTTTTCAACTTATGCATTCCTGGGCAGTAGGCATACCAGACTATGATCTTGAACTTTTCCTTTTTCACACTTTAATATCTCGGATGTAAAAGAAGCAGTTCTATTCTAACAGTAATTACTCCCAGTAACTAAATGTATTATCTTCTGTTTTGAAATTCTTCCTTTACCTTTATATTTGAAAGCTCTGTACATTAATAAGAAAAACCCTCACACCGTACCTTGAAGCAAGGGAGCATGAATTTTAAAAACAATCATTAGATCATTATTTCTAGCTGCAAGCTTGTCATCCCCATGACCTATTGTATTAATAAAGCCTCAGAATGCTAGTTGGCTTTGACAGACAGAGCAATGTACAGAATGTTTTATGAACTATGTATGCAGCTCCCTCTGATTGCTACAGAGACACAAATTCATACAATTTCCTATCAAGAACCTGCTTCTTAATCATAAGCTAACATCCATTCAAATTAAAGAAGCCTAGCCCTTCTCAGAGAGAGAATGAAGGAGTCTCACAGATTCTAACAGTTTGATTTATTTTAACATTACAGTATTGAGAACATCAAAATTTAATATCAGTGCTGTCACTTTAATCATAAGGTAAGTACAAATTCTTACACTCAAGAGCTCAAAAATTACTGCATTTTTAGAAGGAGATTTATTGCACTCTATATGAAGGTGTGCAATTCCTTCTTTCAGAAAACTTGTGGATTATTTTCTCTCAGAAGAGGCTGAACTTGTGATTCTTATTTGCTATGTCTTTTTTTTTTTTGGCATAAATAATCTCTCATTTATTTCTCCTTTCACTTTTTAGCAGCAGGGAACTGAATGTTTCTTTACTGTCTTGGTATTAATAATTAGAAATAGAAAATTAATTAATGGAACAAAACCCAAAAATCATCTAGAAATTCAACCGAGACCTCATCAAAGAAAAGATGTGTTTTTCTCATTATAATAATCGAAACTATTCATTCTCTTCTGTTCACGTCCCTTTATTCTACCTAGGGTCTCTATGTCCATTGCTAGCACTTTTATTTGTAGACAGTAGCAATTTCTGGGCTTCAATAAGTTCCTGTACTGCTAGTTTGGTAAGAGTGCACAGAGCTCTTTCACAAAGATCAAGCTCTCTCACTAGATAAGATTAGCAAAGGATAATAAGGAGCAATATTATCATTATCTTTCAACAGCTGGGAAATTGAGATTTCATTTGAGGACATTATTCATCAAGGCCTCTGTTGGGTCTTTTGTCCATCATACAGAAGACATTATATTGGAAAGGTAGCTACAAGTCCAAGTAACTCTACTTAAATTTACTCTGTAGAGACTACTTATGCACGAGTACTGATGGTCTAATTAAGATCTAACATTATTTTTAAGACAGAGCCTTTCATTTGGAAGCAGATAAACTAATTAGAGGTATTAAATGCCTCTTGCTTTACTTACCATTTCTGGAGACTATGTTGCAGCTAGGAAAACTGAGAGCTTACTTGCCTTTGTAATCTGGTTTATAGGATAACATTTGTCTAGGTCTGAAGCAGTGGTCCAATCTACAGTGGTCCAATCTTTTTTTCATAAAAACCATCAAAGCAATTTAATGAAACTCCAAGCTTCTCTGTTAGAAACTGGAAGAAGCAGCTGGGACCTTTGTTATGACAGAAAGAAGCAGCTGGGACCTTTGTTATGACAGAAAGTAAGCCTGAAGAAGAGCCTGTCTTGAGGGAGAAATGAGTTAAGGAAGAAAAAGGTCAGAAAGTTTGTGGCGTATGTAGAGAGAAAAATAAATCAGATTTGCAGTGAAAGAAACAAGGAGGTTGCCAGAACAATGATATCTAAATAAACTGAAGTGATACAACAGATCAGTTCCTGCACAGAGAAAATGCTTGAGTAAATTTTCCACTATGTTAAATCAGACCCACTGCAAAGCTTCACACCAGACATTTAAGCATGTCTACTTTTAGTTTCTAGGGGTGGAGGTACCAGCTGGATCCAATTCTGATTCCAGCTAATAGCTTGCTCCAGATCTCAAAAGCCTGTAAGATAAAAATAGGCTTATATGTGTTGCTTTTATAAGGGCAACAGGGACATTTTCACAGGAACTTACAAAAGCAAAGTCAGAAAAGAAATCTATTAACCAGATAGGAGAGACTGAGGGAGAGTTAATAGCTGGCAGATACAGAGTAGCCATTTTACGTCTGCAAAGAAACTGAAATAGCTATTTTTCCATAGCTAAAGGGTCAAATGTCAGAAATTTGTAGGAAGAACCAGTATCTGGTTTGCACATATCCCTACTGCTAACGAACAGGAGAATTACATGTGTTTCTGTACACATACTGTTCAAAATTCACTGCTGTTAAATTTTAAAGTCACATGAAAGGGAATTTTGTCCATTTCCATGCTCCAGCATTCTCTGTAATTGCAAATGGATAAGATAGGAGAAAAGCAGAAAACTCTTTTGGAATTCTCTGAGCTGAGGTATGGTATAGTACAAGACAGAGATGTTAAATATTAGAAATTTCTAGAGTAGATAACCTTTTCATTCAATTAACAAAAATTAAACAGTAGCACACTTATACTTTTCTAGTAATAGAGATTACAATGCACATTATTTAATATTTTTTCTTTTCCAAATGCTTACTCTCCTTAAAAATGTGTTCACCTGTTTGCCTTGACAAACCCATAAATTCTAGATGAATTTTTATTTAGAAACAAGTCAGGACTGTATTTAAAAAGAATTATTATTTAGTATTTACCTCTTTTCTTTCATAGTGATGGATGGACAAATACATATTTGTATCTCTGTAAATAAAAATAATAACACCTGGATTATAGCTAGTGATAATATTAGTAAACCACAATGTGCTTTACAGCTACTATCCACAGATGATCACAGACCTCAGAAAAGAGGTCCTAACAGCATTTCAGACCTCTGTTTGTTGATGACAGCTGTGACAAAAATGTAAAATATTGATTCTGAAAATATTGCCTGTCAACACTTCCCACTTTTTCTGGCGTATGTGTGGTTCATGTATTGTTTCTGTTTCAGAGGCACTGCAGGTTTAAGTGGACAGGCTCACTGTTTCTATGGGAGTGCAGTGTATTGCATAGTAGCCTCTACCCTCGTGCTATGTGCACTTATCCATATTTTCCTTCATGTTTTCCTAGTGTTAACATTGTGCTCTTGATCTGTAGGATTCCTGAAAATATTTTGGAGAAGGAGGAATTTCAAGAGATTAACTTTGCAAAATACTGTCTCTTCTTTCATGGTGCTACAGGTTGCTCTTGTTTTATTGCTCTTGTACTGAACACTGAGAAATTATTTATGTTGTTTTACAGCAAGATATTTAGAAATACAGATGCTCCACACTAGGAGGACAGCGTGGACTGTCTGTCCCTCTTGTGTAGCATAAGAGTGTGGATGTACCTCTCAATCCTAAAAAACCACAGTAGGTGCTGTAGAAATAACATGTTGAAGATAAGCCACAAGACTTGCTCCACACCTTAAGTACTAGGAAAGGATTTTGGTTCTACATGAGAGAAAAGGTTTCCTCCACAGACCAAAGACCACGTTCTTTCCATCTGAAGGCATGGACATGAAATTCTATCCATGCAGAAACACTACAATTTGGTAAAAAAATAAAAAGGAACATGTCCTGGACAACACAGTGAAGGAGGAATTATCAAGGTGTCATGGCTGACTCACTGCTCAGACTTTGTTAATGTTTAACCTTAGATAACTTCGTGATTTAAATATATCTGTCTTAAAAATAGAAAACCCAGTTTGGTTTAAAGTGATTAGAAGAATGTGATGGGGGTTGGTAACAAGTCAGTTTGAACTCCATTATAATCCACTTGTTCTGTGTTTTAACTTTCTAATGCCCTAGAAGTTTGTAGGAAGAGATATGGCATTTTTATAAGACTGTGGGTTCACTGACATCCCAAAGTATGACGCAGTAGTTGTGTGCAGTATTTCTGAATTTATGTGGGAAGGTTTTGTTCTTAACAGTGTTAACAGTAGGTTACATCCAGCTGTTATCTGAGGGCTGAAGCAATCAAAGAATGGAAGCAAGTACAGACATTCACAAAGATTTCAGTTACAGACAATCCTGTGGACTTAGACTGACACTGGCAAGTGCTATTCTAACCTTATCTACTTTGCAAGCCTTCATTTAGACAATGGTACACTAAAGAGTATTTTCTTAACATAAAGAAACACTCAAAAATGCTGCTATTATTAACTACAGAAGATTTTATATTACGTTGAATTTAGGCTCTGAATGATGCATCTAGTAAAAGCAAAATGAAGCATACATCTATTTTAAGAAATCTTACATATGGATGTTTCCCCTGGAAGAATGTATATGGCATCCAAAGTCTTGTTGTGCAGAATCACAGGTAACTCCATTGTGACTGTGTATATCTAGGCACTTCCATTTAAAGCTGCTTTAGGTTCACAGGTCCCTGACAATCCCAGTTGGTTAGGGTTGTCTAGATGACACTTAATGCACCATGGAAGTACTATGCTTATCATAAAACAAACCAGTCGAGTAAATTTAGAGTACATCTGTGGGAGGAAATTCTCATGGTGGAAGTGCCTTTTGATTAGAAAATGTGGAGGAAGTTCAAATTCACCTCAGCTGCAGGCAATTTGAACCTGCTCTTCTGTTTTACTATAGAATGTCTTGATCATTACTCTGCTGCCTGTTTCCTACCTTCCGTTGAATCTGGACAACCAGATGCAAGAAAAAGTGCAGCATATCTCGGCACTACATCTGATCATGTTTATTGTGTTTTCTCTGTAGAGTAAGTATTTGCTGCATCAAGATCACAGAAAAAGGGAAAGCAAACATAAAACCAACCCCCCCCCCCCCAAAAAAAACCCAAACCTGATTTACTTCAGTTCTTATTCCTGGATTGCCTGCTCCCCTGCTCCCTTAGACTTGTTCTCAGATTACTAACTACTCTTTTCTCATAGTTTAAGTCTTCATTTGCAATCTTTGCATCTGGATAATGTACTTTGATTTCCCTTTCCCTTTCCTTTTCCTTTGTGGGACCATATAAGAGCCCAAAGAGGCACACAGCTACATAGGCAGATACTAGGAGAAGACAAATGGAAATGGTAACCTCCAGTGTGAGAGTAGATGAGGTGTGTAATACAGAAAGCTGGAACATTTTGGTGGTGACATCCATGTAACCTTGAGCAGCAGCAGCTGAGTTAGTTCATCTCCTTGTGTCTGAAAGAAGGTAAATGGTCTTCATTTTGAAAGATAACCAAGAACTATTAACATTCACTTACCAAGACTTCCTTGTTCACTCTTAGTTTATTGCTTGTGTAATGCTTTCTGCTAAGTTTTTGAAAGATGAGATTCTGGCATATGCTTCACTGAAGAGTTAAATGCTGTATAGAAGGACAAAGAAGGATTTCATAATATGGGCTATAGAATCTCAATGCACCATTACATTCCAACTGAAGCACAGGACATATAGGATATATATCCAATTTGAGAGGCTGCCCTATATGCCTCTTATGTGTTTGCACACTGAGGAATGAAGGTATGCTTCTCTATTCTACCTGAAGTATTTAGACTAAACCAAAACACTGAGTATCTTGAAAGTTATATCTAGCCAGGAAAAAAGGGCATTTATCAGGCTGCTTACACCTTCTATATCAAAGTGACCATAAAACCCTTTGAGGCTTTCCTTCCTCAATTTCTTCTCTTGTCTCTCCTTTCCACTTTCTTTTCTGACTTCAAGAATTCAGTCCCCATAATTTTGGCAACATTTGTTCCTTTTCACTGAACCTCATTTCATCCCAATCCATTGTATTTATTTGCTCCACTTCCAAATATTATTTTTCTTTTTTTTTCCACTCGCATTTTATTTTATCATATCTTCTTTCCCAAGTGTTTGTTACACTTGTTGTCATATTTCAGAATTTCATTTCTGAAATTAATTTCTGAACTGAAGAATTTCAGTTTACAAAAGGAAGTGAAATCTTGCAATTTCAATGAGGATCAATTTGGCAAGCTTTGGTCCATTTCCCCTCACTTCATGTCATCCCATGCCATTGTCTTGTTCTCACTTCGGTGCAGAATTTTCTTTTTTTAGCTCTGTGTATCTGGACATCTTTATGTTTTACCACAATAAATGAAGGATGATGGTGGAAGTCTTCACTGGCATTGTGCTTAAACCCTTACAACCTTACAAGAATTTGAGCAAAGCTAGCTTCTTTGTTTTGACTCCATTCTCCTCCAGGATGATCAGTGAGAAAGCCACATTAAATGATGACTTTTCCTTTACACTTTCATGTGTTTCCTATGGCAACCTGAGAATGTTGGACTACCCTCTCCTCAGCTTGCCATCTTGAAAGTAACCTGGAAGTCAGATCTAGGCCCCCTGCCACAGCTGATCCTTGCCTTTGCTCTACTATTTGTTTCAATAAAACTTCTGTTTCACAAAGTAACCCAGTGTGTAGAATAAAAACTTTCAAAAATTTAAACCTCAGTTTTGCCTTCCCAGTTGTGAAGAAAGTTTGATGAGTTAGAAAACAGCTGAGCAGTCTTCCCATGTGTAGAAAGGTGTTAAACAGGCAGGTCACAAATCCTTTTGCTCTTTTTCACAAATACATATTAAATGAGTTTCCAAAACTAATGGTACAATTGTGCAATGGTTGACATATTTCTCGTATCTCATGAACTAGAAGTCAGCCAGCTGACTTCTG
Organism: Entomyzon cyanotis; assembly: GCA_024500445.1. Lineage (NCBI taxonomy): Eukaryota > Metazoa > Chordata > Aves > Passeriformes > Meliphagidae > Entomyzon > Entomyzon cyanotis. Next base: position 17,603,054 of record JAKEPQ010001030.1, read on the forward strand.
AAGCTGTCAAATCCATTCATCTGTCATTCTGAGTATTGATTTTTGTGCTTTGTAGGGAGGTTTCCATCACGGAAATATGGCATAAAACATTATTTCAATTATTTGCCCTAAGCTACACCAATCTTTTGGTTTGTTGTTAGATTTCAAGGGTTGATGTATTGGTCAATCAATTAGGATGGATTATCAGCATTTTCCTTTGCAGTTCATTTCAGTTTTACCAGTGTTTGAGGATAGAAACCTGAGTGAACACTAATATGATATACTCAGTTCTTTTACAGGCTACAAACACAAAACAATATTGCTACCTTCATTTAATTAATCTGGAAAAGAATGGGAAATAAATATTGCAGTAAGTTTCTCATATGTTTTGTGCTCCTTTGCTGGTGACAGAAGGACATTTTACATCTTGCACTTTTGCACTGACTCTGGCTACCAGCTATCTGATAATCTTCCAATTGCGAGTTTTTGTTAGAATCAGTGAGTCTTCTGTGATGGCAAAATACTGTTTGTAGCCATTCCTGTAGATCTTGAAGTCTTCATGGGGATCTGGATAGGAACTAGAACTAAGTTAAATGGCAAACTTCACAATAAAATTTTCAGTGCCAGTGGAAGAAGCAGTTGATGTCTCCCTCTGGCTGTTCATCCTTGCCCTTGGAATGGCTCACTGGGCTGGTTTGGCAGAAATGCTTGTATTAGCTGCTCTGTGGTGGGCTGAACTGGGGAAGAAGGTGGCAGAAGGCCAAAACATAAAAATGGCTGGGAAGCTGGTAGCGTCAGTTAACTGGGGTAGTTCAAGCAGTTTCACTGCTGAAGTTTTAACCACAGACTCAGAGTTCAGAGTTCAGGTTTCTGGCAGATCAGGTTTCAGGTTTTTCTGCAAGACACAATCAGATACATCTGGGTCAGAGCCTGGAAACTGTTCCTGTCTGGGTTGGGTTTGACTTGGCTGTAACTAAAACCACAGGAGCTCTTTCATATAACCAAGTACTTGGAAAGGAATCAGACTGAGGTTCAAATCTTGGCTTATCTTAAAATGATGTTATCTTTAGTATGAGCTTAGTTTTTGTGTTGAATTTTTCATGTACCCCGCTGATTATACAGTTATACAAAAGGTAAAGTTAAAAGCAAAATGTTATACTGCTATTTACAGGATGAAAAAACCATTCAAAACCCAAATCACTTGTACTTGCAGTGCTAGTAAAAAAGCCAATCTGTGCAGCAGCATGCACAAGATAACTTACTGCCGCTCTGTATAAACTTGGCAATTTACTTAAAAGAATGTAATTCAAACTATTCATTTAGTAAATACCACAGATTTCCATTGAATATTAGTGAGCTGATGAGCCTGATTTAGTGAGACACTATAATTAATTGTTCCAAAAATTCCTAAGCAAAGGGGTATAATCAAATAATCAATTATCCAGTGGCTTTTAATTGAGATAGCTACATCTGTTTTTATTGTCAGCCTTTCAAAAATTTAGGAACCCGATTTAATAATCAGAAAATTATATCCATGTTTATGGAGATATAGATACTTTAAAACAAGGACAAAATTCATGCCTGGTTCAAATACATGTCATAGACTTGCAGATATAAGGAAAATACTCAATTTGCTCTACTTTTTAAAGTTAATGATGTGTGTATATAATAACTTAAAATCTTATGTCTTCAAGTGCTAGCTATGGATTTTCCAGAACAGCAGGATACAAGATGTATGCTAATTCAGGGAGCAGTTGAAGTTTCCTCTACTGTTGTGAATAGATGGGATTTAAATGGAAGGGTGCTACCTAGTGCCAAACATAATTTTCAGGTGTTGTGTTCTCCAGGGATGCCTTGATTGAATTAAGCAGTTCCAGCTAGTTCTGTCAGTGTGATGCTATGGGTTGCAAAAGGTTCTGTTCTCCACACGTTATTGAACACAGTATGCAGGTCTTTTGCTAATTTTTAAGTCTGCAAGTGAAAATTTCTGAAGTACTACAAGGATGGTCTGAGCTTTTAAAATCATATTAAACATTGCCATACATTAAAAAGACATCCAAACATTGGACTGGTCCCACATACTACATTATGTATTTTTCTAACTCCAAACTAGAATTCTTTTTCAAGAAAAATGTTTCTGTATGACAAAAAGCAAGAAAAATATGTTACTTATAATGACTGCAAGTGTCTGGAGGAAAACATCCTGTACTTTTATATTCTTCTATTTTCACCTCCCATCCATGCTACAGGACTTCACTGTCTTTGTTGTTGCCAGATTGCTATATTCCCAGAGCAAGTATGACTTTATTATTCCAGTTTTTACAAGTTTGAGTTCCTGTCATTGTTTGCACTGAAATCTTTGCGATCTCTTCTTCTGTTTACTCAGTATGAATATCTGGTACACGCAGTAATTCAGTTTAGCCTTATCAGACATGGAGTCCCACGGTAACAGTGGGGAATATCTTCATTATTAATAATATTATGAGTACTGAAGATAATTTATGGAAGCTGCGTCTGCATATTTGGGGAGTTTCTCTAGTGTTATCTGTCCTCTGCTAATTAGAATTTAGCTGACAAAGACATGGAGTGAAAAGGAGGGAGGACATTTTTATTTTGACTGCTAATTACAGTCAGCTCTTGTAATGTGTCTATACTGGACATTGCAGCACAGAAGAGATGCATATAAGCTCAGCTTTAAATTAATGTGCTCAGATAATAAAAGGAATTTAGCCATTTAAATATGGAACTTCAGGTAAGATTCTCAGAGATGATGAACTGGGAAAGCTAAAAAAAGTGAAAAATTAATCTTACCAAAATTGGATAGATTCTGTGGGTATAGTGGCTGATTTGCTGTCACACAGTATTATTGTTGCTCTGTCTGCTCCATATGATCACAGCCTTGGAAAGAGTAATATAAATCTTCTATGAATTCAATTGAACTGCTTTCCTATGGTACCAATCTACAAGAAGCTTGGAAATGGATATAGTGCAATTCATTGAAATTTTGATCACCTTCCACAGAAATCACTGGGAGTATTGAGAGCTCAGCTTCTCCCAGGCAGATATCAAGAAGGAGCTGGAACTTCAGCTCAGACAGACTGGAATACACAGCACAAATATTCAGTGGTGAACTGCATGTGCTCCTGCCATGTGTTTTGCATGTAGCAATGTCTATGAGGGAGTGGAAAGAATTTTGGCATTATTTTGGTTTTATTTGACTGCACTTTTGACTGTTATGTTACAGGAGAGAGAAATCAGATGTATCTTATCCTCAGCCATGGGTAGGAATTCCTTCATGTCACTGCTGCATTTATGCTAGGCCCACTGTGCTTTTCCGTCCCATGGAGTGGAATATGTTTCACTAGTGTGTCAGGGCTCTGGCACCACTTGATGGAAAAATGGCTCCATGTCAAGGCTGCAGGTGGAAAGGGTTGCTTTCAATGTGTTTTCTTGGAGGGAGAGCCACTTGGGAGACTCTTTTCGTCATATGTTCCTTGTTGGGGAGCTTTACTGCTGTACTGGGACCTTTCTGCAGTACCATAATTCAAGACAGCCATGAAGTGGAGAAGCTGTGTGATGCACTCTGGTACATAGGTGAGATTCTAGTGATGAGCAAATGTGAAGCAGAAGTCAGCTGGGGGTTTTGTTCCAATGAAAAAGATTTTCTAGACCTGAAGTAGTGAACAAAAAGAATTTCTTTCCCCCAACAGTAAGTAACCTCCTTAAGTAGCTGGAGGTTTTTTTAAGATATAAATTATTTCTAAAGAAAATTGGAGAAAGTCTGAGTGATTTTAGTTGTTTTTCACTGTTTTTTACAGAACAGACAGTCCTAGGTTATGTTACACATTTATTCCATTGAGGTACTTAACATTCTCCTGGAAGAAGTTCCTGCATCTGAAGTAAGCAGGGAAAGTGGGTTTCCACTATCTATTTATCTCTATCCTGAAGAAACAGCCACAGAGGCACCACAAAAGTTGTTCACATCCCAAATCTGGTTTGAAGTTGGGAAGATGTGCCTTACAGACAAACTCTGAGGTACAGTATATGGTGCTGGCATTTATAAAAAAAGGTTATGTCAAATAATAAATCAGTCTAGCAAAACAAAAAGAACAGGGTGGAAGAAGTCCTCAAGAAATATATAGCACAGCTTGTTGACAGCATCAATTTGTGGAGATGTTCCCACAATCAGGCTCTGAGGCTGCACAGGGAAGCTGTTTCTTTTTCCATTACCCAGAGGATCTCAACAGGGAATGAAAACAGTTGTTTCTCATCTATTCCTGGTAAAATTTCAGAATGTTTGGACCCCTTGGTGAAATGATTCCTAGAGCTAATGTTTATAATCCCCTGCCCCTTCTTTAAACAAAATATTTTCAATATCTCTCAGGCTAGAATGAATTTATGCTTAGCATGAGTGCTACTCCCTGCCCCTTACATCAGTGGGAGCAGGAGCAGAATTTGTTTTAGAACCACAGGAAATATTGGCAGGGACCTTGGAATTTGTGCACAGCTTTGAATCCTAGGGCAAACACCAGCATGCAGCAGAAACACCTACTGAGCTGGTGTAGTGTGGTGATGCTGGCCCAATTCCAGGTACCCACCAAAGCTGCTCACTCACTCCCCTCTGTGAACTGGACAGAGGAGAGAAAATTTAATTAAAAGTTCATGAGTTAAGATAAGGACCAAGAGAGATCACGCATCAAATACCATTCCAGGCAAAACAGGTTTTAAGAGCTATGAAGTGAATTTATTACTAACAACATCAGAGCAGGATAATGAGAAATAAAATAAGCCCTTAAGAACACCTTCCCCCCACCCCTCCCTACTTCCCAACTCTACCTCCTCCCCCAGCAGTGCAGGGAGACAGGGAGTGGTATTATGGTCAGTATCGTGATAATAGCTGCAAGTTCCCCACACCTCTTTCTTAATGACTGTCCTTGTCACCTATTGTCCTGCCTTCCCCACCCCACGTGGCCCTGGCCACTCCCTCAGGTTTCCCCTATTGGTTCCTGTACTCCTAACTCTGCCCCTGTACCTCCCCTGTGCCCAGAGGTCACTGGGCCAGTGTGCTGTCCCCGCCCCTCTGTTTCCCTATAAAACCCCCTCACCCTCTGCCATCTTGCTGTCTGTGCTGCACATGTGTCTATACAGCACGTGTCTATGCTCCACATGTGTCTGTGCATGTGAGGCCTTTGCCCTCGAGGCATCTCTGCCTCTGAGAGGTCGTTGGCCTCTGCTGCACAATGCGAATAAACATCTTCCATGGACACAACGCATAGACCCTCCTCGCCTCCTTTATCACCGCCGGTTGTAAAAGCAGACGAACCAGAGCTAGCCTTATGGCTCCCCGGCCGGTGAGAGCGCAGTGTCCAGCCCTGGGACAGAGGGTTTGGAGCTCTGAGGCACTGAACCGGGCTGGGTAGAGATGCTCTAGGGTAAGGTCTGCTGTAACATCCTCTAAACCGCAACAGGTCAGCTCATCACCTGTAGCTTCTCCTGCTGCTCAGAGAGAGAGAGAGAAGTTGTTCCTCTGCTGCACCATGGGGTCCTCCCATGGGAGACAGCTCTCCATGAGCTTCTCTGATGTGTCTCCATCTCAAGGGCAACAGCTCCACACGACCTGCTAAACATTAATCCATCCCATGGGCACCAGTACCCCTCAGACTGCAGCACTGTGGGTCACTCTGCCACGGGGTGCAGTCCTTCAAGGACAGGCTGCTCCAACCTGGGAGCAGGGCTCCTGTCTCCATGAGTCTTCCATGGGCTCACAATCTCCTCTCAGACATCCACCTGCTCTGGCGTGGGTTTCCTCCATGGGCTGCAGGAGGACCTCTGCATTCCCATGGATCTCCATAGGCTGCAGGGGCACAGCTGCTTCACCATGGGCTGCAGGGGACCCTCAGCTCTGGTGCCTGGAGCACCTCCTGCCCCTCCTTCTGCACTGACCTTAATGTCTGCAGAGTTGCTCCTCTCACATGTTCTCACTCCGCTCTTCTCTGACTGAAATTGCAACTGCACAACCCCTTTTTGTTTTCCTTTCTTCTTAAATCTGAGGCTTTACCACCATTTCTAATTGGCCCAGCCTTGGCCAGTAGCATGTCCATCTTCAGAGCTTCCAGGTATGGCTCTGCTAGACATGGAGGAAGCTTCCAGCACCTTCTCACAGTAGCCTGTAGCCCACCCCTGCTACCAAACCCCAGGTCATGCAAACCCAATACAGCTGGATATCTAGTGATTTCTTTTTTAAAAGGACAAGCTTCACTTATAAAATTAGCATTCAGGATATAGAAACTAAGGCAATAGAGCATGATGGAATTTTGGCTTTTCTCTGGTTCATTTGGCAAGTTTCACTCATTAAGTTAAAATAGGTATATCCTGTGCAATTAATTTTGTGTTACTCAAGGAGGTGGTCATTTTATGATGTTCATTCTTCCCTGTTTTCTGCTTCTGTACTTCTGACATAATTCCTCTGTCTCATTGGTCAGGAAGAAGATGAAAACCTTGTAGTTGAGGTATACAGTCTTGACTTTTTCTATCCACTTTGCGCACAGGTCCCTTCCAATAAGGACAAAATAAGGGATTTTACTGTCAAAATAAGGACAAAAAGGGGAAGAGCAAATAGAGCTAAATTAATTAATTCAACTTCTAGGATAAAAACACCTATGGTGCTGATTATGCCTTAATGGTTCAGCTACAGTTACTGAATGTAAAATTAATAGAAGCAAGGGTTTTAGGTCTGTAAACAATTTTGGAAATGTAACTAATACTAGCATTTACTTAGTATTAGTTGCCATTACCAAGTGGTTAATGGCTGTAAAGGACTTGAAAGAAAATGGTAAGACACTCCTTCATTGGACTAAAGGGACCGGGGTTACACAGACCCTTGCTCTCCAAGGATATTAGCTGGCTGTGTTTTCCAGCCCCAGGGATACCGGAGAAGCCCTCAAGGGGATACAGACATGGCACTCGTGACTCTCAGGCCAAGCCACAGCTTCACGTAGACCAGAGGTGTTTGTTTTCCTAAATCCATGTCCAGGTGTTTTTCTGATGCAACACAGTGCATTACTGTGCCTCAGATGTCTTTTGCCTGAATCTTGAACAAACAAATTCCTTATTAGGGAAAGAGGTATCACACAGAGAGATCCATGTGATGTATTATAAAAATGGTTGCCAGAGCCTTTGGAATAAATGTGAAAAGAAACAGCTGACATTTCAAAACTGAATTGCAAATCTTGTAGCCCCACAAGCTTGCAAATATACTAATCTTATTACACATCTCCTAAGTGACTACATTAAGGTGATTCATGAAGATACAGAAAATTCATCCCTGTCAGCTGGGGCCAAGAAGGACAAATTGCCTGGGAACAGCCTATTATGCTTGTTCTTAGTACTTTTAAAATGACAGCTGACATTTATTTCTAATATGTTATAACACACAAGGGAAGATAATGTTCTCTGCTACTACAGAGCCTTCAACACCTGCATTCAATAATCATTTGCATATCTCTTCTTTAATTCAAGGATTTCGATTCCCTTTACAAATATTTACTAATTAAGCATCTCAACAAACTATGCAGTGGGAACACATTGTTTCTATTTTATAGTTGTGCAAAGTAAGACTATTGAGGGGTTACAGGATTCATCCATAGTTTTATCAGAGGTCAAAGGAAAGTGAAGTGTCAAGACTCAGGTGTTTTGCTGCATACAGGCTTCAGTCAGTCCATTTTTTACATGTATATTTCTCCATGAGTGATACACTCATCAAAATAGAGAAGTCATTTTTTCAGGTCAAGCCTTACATGCTCATATAATCTTTTAATAGAGAGATGTGGATACTTTGACCCTCTAGCCTGACCTCTTGTGGAAAACAGAGGATTTTTATGAGTAGTTCTTGCTTCACCAGGGTCTGTCATGGACTAGAATATTTCAGGAGGAAAACAAAAAGAACAATAACAAATTACAACAACTTCCTCAAAACCAAATCATTCTTTGAAAGTTCTGTCAATGGAGAATCCATTATACCCTGCTAGAATTGTGGCACTGTTTAGGACCCTTATTGTTAAAGCATTTGCCTTTTTCCATTTAATTTCCATTTCTAAACACTATCTGCTTCTTTACCAAATAGAATTAATTTAATGAGTTTAAAGTTCCTGAATGTTGTGATACTGACTTAATCTGCAAATCTTTCCCCAAGAATATTTATAAATATTTATTTTTATGTCTGTGGATATTTTTATTATCTTTACAGAGGTCTGATCTCCTTAGTAAATCATATTTAAATTCTGACACAAATTGTTTTTAAAGACATGTGCAGGATGGATATTTCCTTTGACATTTGCCAATACAATTCATTGTCCTCCTGTTCACTAATCTTGAGACAAAGATTACAGATGTTGATTCCTCTTCTCATAGTTTCCCATTGATTTGGATATTTTCTCATATCTTTTTAGAGTTCTCTCACCTCAGGCAAACAACCTGTCAGGATTCAGTATCTCTTCAGTAAAGACATTTGACCAGTTTATTCTCATTGTGTTTTTAAAAATGTCTTCTTGCTTGTGTTTTGTTATTATTTTTCCCATGAGGAGCTTGACTGGGACTCAGGGAACAATGGGAAAAAACCCCATCACTTTTAAATTATTCTATCCTGCAATGTCTTGTGTTTTCTTCTGGGAATGTTAGAATGCAAATATTTGAGGAAAAGAGATGCTGAGAGGAGTGACTCAGGACAAGCAAGATTTCAGCTGCGAATCTTGGAATTTAGAATTGGTGCAATGGTAAGCTGCATAAGCAACATGCTTTGACTTCTACTTCCTTTACTGGGCAGTGTCTGCAGCTCCTCAGCACCACGAACTAGAAATAATACCAGTGAACAAATTAAAATGTTGTTAAAAAATGTTCATTACTCACAACTGCCAGCTAAGTGAAGTATATGTCACAGTGAAACTTCAGTGTTCAGTGGTACTACTTAATCTGATCTAAATTCAGATTTAGAGCGCAAGTGCTGATATAGTTCCATGTAAGAAACACATTTTCAATATTGGTCTATTTTCTTGCTCGTGTAAAGTAGTCAAAAGTCATAGAAAAAATACTAAATTACAGATCATTTTCTGACTGCTTGTCCATGCCTACTTGTTTCAGTTGTGTCTGAGCATTGCCACTGAGTATATTAAAATACAGACAATGCAGAGCACACTTGTGGAAGAAAGAAAAGACGTAGGTTGTATGCTCTTGGTGGATCCTCTGATGTCCATAAGAGTCTGGTTCATTATTCTTATTCTTTTTTATTTTAATAATCATGACCACCTGGACATCTGTTAGAGAGGAGATCCTATCTTTTTCTGTGCCATTATCAGGGATGAGGATAAACATTTAACTCTCTCATTTGAGAAATGTGGAACAGTTTAAGAGGATTAATTTGTTTTTACAACAAAGCTGTTTCATTGGTTGACATGATTCCTTGCATTTTTTTGATACAGGAGAAGTATTTGTTTAGATAGCATGCTGTTGACACAGTACAGTGCATGCAACCTCATTCACATTTTCTCTGTCCAAACTCCAAGTTCAAACATTTTCCCCTTAATGCTTACAAAATAAAATGGCTCAGGACAAATTATTACATTAGCAGTAGTCTTGTTATATCACAAGATGAATTATCTTAAGAGAGGTGTCATCTGAAAGTAAATGTGATTCAAAACAACATGGGCACATCTGCTCAGGGATTTCTATATGAAGCTAGTGCTTCTTCTCTGAGCAGAAAACCTTGCATAGAAGTGTACATACTCTTTTCTCCTTTCAATCTTGACCCTTGAGCTTTAATGCATTTTTAATATACAGTGGTTGTGTACGTGGTTTCTGTGACTGCACAAGTGTTTTGCCAAGAAACTGGCTAAGTTCTATGTGGCTGATTTATGTATGAATGTTGAACTACATCTGATTCTTCACTTTTACCACCTGTTTGAGTTTGAAGTCAGTTTTCCAGCCAGGGGATAGGGAAGGACAAAGAGGTCAAACTTCTTATACAGCTTGCTGCAGAGGTTATAAGTCAGATAACCCCCTCAATGTACCTTTCACTGTCTGAATAACTTCACAGTGTCATACAGTCACAAGATCCAGCATGAAAGCTCAGGTGGACATATAGCAGAACAATAGTAGAAGAGCCATATACATATATATATATATATATATATATATATATATATATCTCAGGTATTTTCAGCAGTATCTCCTTCAAGAGCTGCATGGAAAAGCCTCAAAGAACTCAGTTAAGGTCTGTAAAGACATTTGGAGATGTAAAAGGGTTTACGAAAGCAAAATTTGATGAAGATTATGGCTATGTATCAGAGATAGGCCACATAAATAGGTGGAAAAGTTGAGAATGGAGTTGTTTTTTTTTCTGTGTGCTCATTGATCAACAGGGCAAAATGAGCAATCAATTGCCTATAATTCCCTCTCTAAGGAAGGCAGCAGCATGTGCTAAGTGTTTGGAGAAGACATTGGGATTGTGGTAGGTATGGGTGTGGGTCCTGCGGAATGCCCTCATGGCAAGCAGCCTCTGTCACTCACCATGATCTGCAGAATTAAGTGAGGAGGAGGTACTTGGTGCTGAGTCAAAGTCAGCGCTGTTCACAACAGGACTGAGTCCATGCACTCAGGGGACCTGATGGCCTTCCCAAAATGCCTCATGGAGACTTCAGCAGAGTATTGGGGGTCAGGATGGCCCAAAATATTTCTAGGATAATATTTGCTTGTGGATTTTTATTTAAACATGTATCTTCTGGTGAAATGCAGAGGCGGAAAGTCAATCACCTTCCTCTAGGCAGCCCAATAACAACTTTTCTGGCACTAGTTCATTCAGTCCATCATTGTAACTTCCCCATGAACCTGTCCCTCCCTGGTGAGAGAATATCATCTGTGAGCCCTGCTGCAGCTCTAGGAACAATGGGCAAGAGTCCCCAGACCCCTCAGCAGAACATGGCTGGGCACTCAGGAATGGCCTCTGCAATGGGCAGGAGGCTGAGCTGGGGATGCCCCATGGCTGGCAGACAGTCAGTTCCTCTTTCAGGGAAAAATGTCTTGGATAGAGGTGAGCTTAGTGCCAGGCCTTGCTCTTTCTCTCAAGGTGCTATAGGAAGTGTGTGATTTTGGCTCCTGCTGGTGCATGTGAGAGCTGCTGTGTACCAGGAGGTGGATGGAGCCATTCAGGGAAGGCAAATCTGGTGCTTAATGTGTGATGGGTGGAGCTCTTTGGCTGCGAGGGCTGTTCCCAGATCCCTTTGGCAGTGAAAACGGGACCTTCCTTCCTGGCAGAGTGATGAGCATCTCGGGGAGTTTTTTTAACACATTGGGTGAGGTCTGTATGGATAATTTGTTTGGATCCAGACTGCACTTGAAAGGGAGCAGGACTGTATCTGCTGTGCTGTGACCTCTCATGCTGCTCTTGTAAAATGGACACACTGTGGGGCTTGACATCAGGCCACAGCAGGTCCCCTAGGGGATGGATACAGGCTCATTCTGGAGACAGAATGGGTGACTGTATTTTGAAGCAAACTTTTTAAGAGAGTTGCGAGATTTTTCACAGCTCAATAAGCATATTGAGAGGCTTATTAAAATAATAACAGCACATTTGTTAATAATTAATCACTGGCATTAATAGAGGGACTTTCAGCCAAAGATGCTGAAGTTCTTTCCAAATTCCACTGACCAAAATTGCAAACAGTAAGGATTGCCTAATCCATCATCATGTATTGCCACTCCTGACAGCTATTTAATTGTTCACCACATAGCAACTACTCAGTAGCAATCAGATTGGTGCAGAGAGCAAGCAGTTTGCTGTCTGTCCAAGAAAAGGTCAAAAGGAAGTAGGCGAAGGAGTGTGGCTATCACTCCAAGATGAAATTGGTCACGTAATACCATCCCCACCTTTTGTTTGGGTTCACTCCTGAATCTCAGTTCACAAGCTGTGATTTTACATGCCACTTGAGTCAGATATTCCCTGCTAGCACAGTGGTGCAGAAAGCTGCGATGTGTTCAGAATCACCATTGTCATAATGTCCTGCTGAAGGCTGGCATTCACACTTACCCTGAGAATCCTTTGGATTCTTTCTGGTATTTAAATGCATTGATCACTATGATAAAACAAAGCCTTCACCTACACCCTGAATATTTAATTTCAGCTCTGCTCTCTGATTTTATTGCCTATTTCCCATAGCCTAAATTGTCTTATAGTGATCTCTGCTGACTGTGGAACAAGACCAGATGTCTAATTTATGTGCCTCTGTTAAATGCCTAAAAGGTAGTCAACATGAATCCAGCCAAAATGCCTGTGAGTTTTTTATTACAGCTGTCTGTCTTAGTGATGTTACACCTGTCTTTATCTGAATATATCTGCAACCTCTCCATATTAAATACAGAAAATTTATCCTCATTATGAAATCTCTCTTGAGAGTCCATTGCTAATGAAATTGCCTCATATTTATTTTTGAAGTTGTATATAAACAACTAGCATTATTAGTATACCAGAGAGTAATCACAGAATTACTGTAAACATAGTCTACAAAACATGCTGCAAATTAATATTCATGCATTTCCTAATCTGCCATTTGGAGCAAAAGCATAAATCGAATCTAGACTTCATCACAAAGGAATAATATCACCAGGGGAAACTGGGATGTTTTCTACTTCAGAGTAATTAAAGGGAAAAGTCCTGTGACTCTTTTCACAGTTCTGGGGATGCAACTACTGTGGCTGCTGATGCACAATTCAGCAACACATTGTGTCAGTGATAAGGAAGAAAAGAAAAGCAGCATTTAGGCCTGCCTCTATGCAGAGACATTGCAGCATTCAGTCAAATGTGAGCAGCTGACTCAAACAGTGTTGTTTGACAGCCTGGTATTTGCAGGAAGTCTAAGGTTAAGGATAGTTAAAGGAATGTGTTTGAATTCTGCCATTAACAAACAGCCATAGGTCCTTTGTTGTATGAGGCAGAAAGAAATAAGTGAACTAGTAAAACTAGTGGCTCAGAAATGCATTTTGTCCAGCTTATTCATGTTTTCTCTGCTTGGATTATGCTATTGCACATTCTTCGCACAATTGGAAATAGGCTAGTCCTGTAAATTAATGGGAATGATTACAGACTGGTGAAATATTTTCTATTTCATTAATATGATGTTTGGGGGTGATTTTGAATTACTCATTTTTAGATGTCCAGAAATCAGTTTTTCAAGGGCTAAATGACCAGAAATATACAGTTAATAGTAGCTGTAAAAGTGCAACTCTTCCATAACCAAGCAGTAGACAACTGAAAATTTAGAATTCAAACTGAGATGAATGAAACTAGGTGTCACTTTTGAAAATTTAACTTATACATAGTCAAATAGAAAGAGTGAAAAAACAGATTATTGTGACACTACTAAAATTTTTGAGTGTTTAGAAGAAACAGGAGGAGAAAAGAGTGATCATTCTTCTTCTTTTTAAAATGCTTTGTCATCATTGCTCTTATGTGCCCATTTCTGCAGAGGTTCAAGTATTTAAGTTTTGTAAAAAGGAAAGCCATGGTGGATGGCAAGATAATCAGCACCAAAAATATTTCAGGACCAGAAGTCTGGTTTCCACAAGCCTGCAAATGTAAGGACTAGTTTGCTAGTGAGGACTGAGTGTGCAGTTATGTGGTGACATGACCACCAGATGTGCTAACACAAGTGACCATGGTGTACCACATTCAAGAGCTCCCTTGTTACTGAAGGTCACACACACTCTTGTACTCCAACTCCTACATTTATTTCTCTTATAGAAAAGAAACAAATTGTGGTGTCAAACAAATGCTAAGAAGCTGTGCATGTGTTGTTTCATTTCTCTTTTACTTACCTGCTTTCTCATTGCACTGTATGCTACACTGGACATGGGACTGTATGTTGCCTTGTGGTCTGGGAATGTGTTTGAAAGAATAAGTACCAATTTTTACAGAAAGTCCAAGAAAATTAAATGCAATCATGACAAAGCCCTTTTTTCTTCCTGCCCACAAAAGAAAGCATTCTTCCATTTCTTATTACTTCTGCCTGTCTCTTAATCTATGCCCAACAAATGAGGCAGAGCGTTCCCACTGAATAATGTCTCCTTACGCAGATAAGGCTCGTAGTTAGGAACATTTTAATAGAGTTCAGATTTAAAGTGAAAAATAATAGAGATTAAGCAAGTATTTTCCAAACATATTTTAAATGAGAATGCTACAATGAAGTGGAATGATGTTGCATATAAGATAGTAAGAAGTGGAAGGCATTTTCAGGTATCAAGAATTGTACAAGGGGTAGGTTCTTGCTGCAGTAATTGTGAGGGGACAAAAATAAAGGAGGTCTGACCTTGAAACTATTTTGATTACTCAGGTCACAGAAACCATCACGGACCACATTTCTGAAATGTCCAGTGAAAGGGTGCTATTGTTTAACAGGGAGTCTGAGGCATTAAGGAGAAGGGCAGAATATTGGCTTATAATGCTGAAAAAAAGTGATATGTGACTTTTCATTAACTTGTGCTACTCTATGCAAATCCTTTGGGGATACTTTATGCTTGATGATATAGAATCTTATAATTTTTATCTCTAAAGATGTGGTCACAAATGTTCTGTAGCATATGTGGTAGAGATAGTTTAAATGTGAATTCTGAGAAATAGATAATGCAAGAAAAAAAAATTTAAGAGAGAGGGAACACAACAACCAGCTGACAAAGATAATGAGAAATTATTCTTTTGAAACCCAGCGTGGTAGCAAAAAAGGATACAGTAAAGAGAGGGGAAGAATTTGTAATGGACATTATTTCTAGAGAGCTTGTCATAGTGCAAAATTGAGGAGAGTGGGTATGTTTAGAAAGTCCTTAAAATCTGTCATAGAATCTCTGCGCTGCATATGTCAACAATCAAGGTTTTTCTTCCAGGACATAGACTGCAATTTGTATATCAACTTCTTTCTGGACTGAGGACTTAGTTTAATATTTATTTCCTGTCTGCACCTGAAAAAAGAGAAATCAGGGTCAGTCAGTTCTGGGTACTTGATGAAAGATAAAAATGATAAGTGACATATTAAAATTTTAATCCCTCAATGGGAAACATGTAGAAGTATATATAGAGGAAGAGCAAGAAGAAGGCTAAAAATCTAGGGGTAGTACTCAGATATACAGAGTAACACTGAGAAAAGACATCAAAGGAAAATGTCTAACTCATCCTTGATTATTCTGTTATTCTTGCTACATTTATGTTCCATGTATTTATTCCATTGAATAAGGGGGGATGTTGCAAAAATATTTGAGTTTTTTTCCTTCCATGCTTAAGAGGGCCTGTGATGATGTATCAGCTGCACTCAAAAGTCACAAAGCTTTGGAATCCTTAATAAAACAATTTGGAAGATACAGCTGTCTGGACAGTTCTGACACTAGATTTAGCCAGGACATTTTTCCCCTTCCATTTCTTGGTAAGGCTATTAGAAAATCTGACCTGTTGACGCAAATCCATGTTATATATGCAATGATGATTTCATTGCAGAGGATGTGGTGCAATAGATGACTGAGATTTGAGGGAAACTGGAAGCAAACTTTATTTAATGTAATGAAGATAAATTGCTCATGGTTATAAGTCAGCAGAAATGGTCTGGATGAGTATACCCAGAAGCTGATGATCATGAATATCAAAAGATCATAGAAAAGAGTGGCAATAAGGGAGGGCATAAATACGAATACAAGTAAAGGGTAAAAGTAAAGTTTAGTTAGCCCATACTCAGAAGATTGGAATTTAGGACAGTGGGAGGCAAACAAGCTACATATCTGGGACGAGATCATTCTGATGGTGTTTGACCTGTCACCAAACACTGAGAGGATGAACAAATAATAAACATCTGTGAGGAAATTTCTAGTGGAGGGGGAAATACTCTATTGTTACAATGACTGTGCCCCTACATCTATATTGTTTCAGAAACTGGATTGATTGGATTAGTGTCCCATTAAATTAATATGAGTTACTTACAGAGGGCATTTCTACTCTGTGACAAAGGGCATCAGTCTCTGGCTCTAAGGAAATGCTGGGGGAAAGAAGGTTTTGTGGAGAATATAAAACTTATTATGAGAGATATCAGAGCCTCAGTTAGATGGGAGAACCTATCATAATGAATAATTCTGTGCTGTGAAGGTGATTGAGTGAGATTCAGAGACATTTTCTTCCCAAATTTCTGTGATTGTGGACAGAGCTTTGATTATTGATTTATAGCCTTTCATTTGTAATACTGACTTTCAGAAAGCATGGGATTTTAATATTTCTGTCCCTTGTTCTCTGGTTGCATAAAAAGTAACAGCAGAAGATGGCAGCAGAGATTGCTGACTCCATTTATTTCTTTATATGTGCAGCAGAGTACAGATGCTAGGTGAAAAAACACAGGGTGAACTTTTCTTTAAAAATATACTGATTTAGTTCTGGGAAGATAAATTCATTGACTCTAAGAACACATTCATCAGTTCATTTTTTTTTTTAATGGAAATGATGTGGGAGTTACGAAAGAAAAAACATATTCCTTGTATCTTCCCTTGCCATATGTCTTAATGGCAACACTTGCCAGCAGATGAAATAGTCCTTGCAAAAGATCACGGACACACCCACTTTACAGAGTTCTCCTGCCTTAGCAATAACCCACCAAAGGCAGGTGCCCTAAATTCAAAAATAAAATAGATTGACAATTATATAGAAGCGCTGAAAAATTTCATACAAAGTTGCTTAAATTTCAGCAGGTGACTCAAAGCACAGATATGGACAAAACTGTTGTTCCTCTTATAGCAAGCCATTGTAAAAGTCTGGCCGTAGGCTATCCTGACCCTCTGAGGTTTAAGCTTAAGCATGTGGAAAGAGTAATGTACTTTTGCAGACCAACTGATATAGCTGTAAACCAAAAACTTTTGGATACTCTTCCTTCTCATATCACAGACAGACACACACCCACAGACTCTATCTGTGCTATCTGGCTAATCCTGCTTCAGGGAAAACCAGAACAGCCATTCCTCAGAGGCAGGGCAATACCAGGATGGATATATTTATAAAGGACAGAGAAGCACTAGATACAGGTGCATACCAATCCTATTGTTTTCCCACAGTGCCGCTGCTGCCTCGCTGTCGAAAGTGTATTCTGAGCAGCTGTCTTTGCTCCTACTGCGGCTGCTGCACATTAATGTTTTTGTATTTTTGCCTGTGCATAAGGAAGCTCCCTTGAAATCTGTCTGTGCTTCTGCTGCTTTTCTAATAGCTATAGGAGAGTCAAGATGCTCTTGGGTTTAGGGGTTTTTTTGTTTTTTTTTTTTCATCCAGCTTCTCTGCTTCTGTGCTGAATATTAACTGTTTGCAGAACTGTATAACTGATGCTGACAGACAACTTATTTGTTTGAGTAAAGACAGAAGCATGACTCAGGTCTGCATATTTGAACCCTCATTAGTCTTCAGAACAGCTCAAATCAAAGGAAAAAGAAAATCAGTGGGTACATAATATGCTCCCTGGAGGTGACATTTTTAGAGCATCCTTCAATTCTGACAGAAATTTTCCGTGATGTCTGTTGAAGCACGTTTGCTGTCTTCCTTCTCAGCTGTAAATTACTGCCACTTGTCAAATGGGAGAACTGGAGTAAAGAATGATCAGCTAATAGTTCCACAGTATTATATTTTCTGTCTCTCATACATGCACCTACCTATCTTTCTGGTGAATGTAAATTAGTAGTTTTACTCTGGTATTTTTCTTATAATCATATTGCAGGTCAAAGCATTCATGACTACTATGTTAACCAGAAAAAGCTTTTGAAGGAGAAAATTCAGGTGTGGACATCACATTTTACCTCAATGTTTTTTTAGGTTGAAGTCAGAACACTTATTCCTCAGAGTATACATACTTATTCCCGGCATTATCCTCTTTAACCGTGAAAAATGGGGAAAAAAAAATTGAAATGTACTTTAGAATGCTATCTGTTAAACTCTGATGGTTTACAGGCATGGCTGTGTGTAAGGAATTATTCTTTCTGCCACAGAATGCAGTGTTGTAACGCAAGGAAGTCATAATTAGTTATATCTTTCTCATTTCCTTTATACATTTGTGAGTTTATATTTCCAGTGATTCTTTCTGAGAGATTGCTACTTTAGGTTCAGGTTGTACTGGGGCTTTGAAATGATGGATGGGCTTTTCAGAACTTGCAAAAGTATTTTGTAAGTTGTACAAAAGCTTTTTGTAGGCAGTTGCTACATTCAGAAGATAGAAGTGGGAATACTGGTACTACCCTGAAACTGAGAAGAGTTGCAACATCTTTTCCATTTCCTGGAGCTTCCCTCTGTAGTTAAGTTGGCTCTTTTGTACCAGTCTTTTGGAAATAAAGTGTATAAAACATTGTGTCATTTCCGACTGAAAGTTCTGATGAAGAGCTGCACTATCGTTTCTATAAAAATTTTTTTTCATGTGGTTGCAGGCATCACTGGTCCTTGTCTAGCTGCAAAGGCCTTTCAAGATCAGTGCTTGACTATGAGTGTGCCATATTTAACTTTTAGAAGCATGGAAACAGCCACAGGGAGAGCCATTTTATATCCTAATATATGTCCGTCTCAACCAGCTCTGTGATGTCTTCTTGATTTTTCATTTATAAAAAATTCAATTCAGTAGTAGCTTCTTTTGAAGATGCAGACCTCAAGTATTTGGCCTGAAACTATTTTTGTGAGGATTAAACTAGCTGGACTTAAACCAATAGCAACTGATATGTTCAAAATTAAAAAAAGAATGAAAATTAAATAAAGAAGCCTGGCCCAAACCACAGATTTGTTAGGTCAGACTGGGGAACAATTATTCCCAATGGGAAGCTATGACCTAGTGTATTAGAAACTGGTAAAACCATGTAGCTGTAGTGGATTTAAGCACCAGACCCACAACTGAATAAAAAAGGAAATATATATTGTGATTTTTTTCATTCTATTTTTCCTCCAAAGGTTTAAAAATTTTATTTGGCTTCACAGATGGAAGTTATGTAGGCATCACTGAAATGGATAGAAAGAAGGGCCTAGTATTCAGCTGAAACATATATATTGTTTTTCTTTTATTTTCCAGTTGCTGAATTTCTCCATTCAGCTAGTTTTTAAACAAAAATAAGGAAAACAAATACTAATGTTGAATGGAATATTTTTAAGTTACTTCTTTAAAAATTATTCCTTTCTGGTTTTCAGTCATTTGAGATATTATTGTTAACGTAACATCTAGAATTTTACAGAAGAATTTGAATCAATAATCTGACATCTTTTTTTGTACAAAATTTATTATATAGTGTAATCTTTTTTGAGAATTCCAAGTTCTTAGAGTTCTCTTTTCATTACTTTTAAAAATCTTATATTCTTCATGAATGTAAGTTCTTTTATGACATTGAAAGACAGTTTTTCAAAAATATATCTTAATTTTTAAAGTATTCCACTAAAAGCTGGGCTAGAATGAGTTGAAATCTGGGAAGGGAGTTTCCCTGGTGACCTTGATTGTCTATGCTTCACTTTTTGAGGTGGAGGGAAGATGACACCTTCTTACATCTCTCTGTAGTGAGTCACAGTAAAATATTCTGTAGTATGAATTAGTTACTTGTGTTTTCAACTGAGAAATACAAGAAGCATTAAGTGACTTTCATAAGGAAGTAGATAAGAAAAACATTTAAATACTGTGTTATATCCCTTTCTGTGCATCTGCATATAGCATCTAACACAAGCATGTTTTGAAATTATTTCTATTGCTGTGCTAAATTATATGTGCATTTTCTCTCCCTTTGGTTGCTGCAGAAACTGAGGCAGGTATTTAATTGGTCTGAAATCACTCAAGGAACTAACATTAGAATAATTACAGTCTGGGAGTTGCCAATACCAGATTTACTCCCTACATTGCATTATAAATGTGATGCCGCTCAGAAAGTTAATGTTGATATGACTTTGTCAGAGCAACTAGAAAAAGAGAAAAGAGAATTTTTGAAATTTAAAATACCTGTAGTATCTCAGAAATTGGGAGATAACAATGTAGGAAAAACACTAAAGATATGGTAAATTGAAACTAGAGATAAAGATGAAAATGTTATAATGTTCATAAGAGGTAAATAAAAAGATTTCTTAGGGTAAATGGATGATTATTCAGAAAGAAAAATATTAGAAAACTCCATAACAGTGTGTAGAATTGCAAAAAGGTATTTGAACAGTCATGCAGGCAGGTACACAGCTCCTATTGATTCCCTTTTTTATGTGGAAATCTCTACATATCATCAATTTGGGGTTTATAGTTAAGGAGAAATTGGGTTGACAATTGACATCTGACTTTCCTTTCTCATTCTAGTTCTGAGTCTGATTTTCTAGCTCTAAGAAAACCATTTAGCTTCTCTCTCTGGGTTATGATCTCCTCTTACATGTTTTCAAGCCTTTTTTTTTCTTTTTGGAGAAGCTACATGTAAATGATCTCATTCCACTCAGGATGTGGGAAAAGAAAAGACCTTATGTGTTGGTTTCTTGCATGTTTATGCTGAGGTAGAGGACCTTGGCCAGCAGCCATATGGCTGTGTTAGCCATGTCCCCTAACCAGCGAGATTGGCAACACATTTTTGTGGGACTGGTAATGTGCCAGTGAATTTACACTTGTAAAAGGGAGGAGTGGGTGCCAGTGCCAACACACATAGGTGGACCTGCTGTGTTCTGACACTAAGAAAGCAAATGGCTCCTACAGGACACCTTTATATGCTATTTCTTCTAAATTTGCATTTGTTTCAGGTTACCAATGAGATGTTCCTTTTGTGTATCTTGGTATATAATGTGATATTCAGTCTGAGCATCAGACTAAGTCTAACTTGGAAAATTTAACACTAACCACTACTCTGATTACTTAATAATTTCTGTGTATGAAAATAAGAGTTATCTGTGTCCTGCAGGGAGGGAAGAAAGGAAGGAACTGGAAGCATCCAGGCATCCTGTTTATTTGCATCACATGGGTGAATAAGCTCAGTTTACAGCAAGTACAAAGTGAAGGCTATAGATATGATGGAAATGAATTGTTTTACAGCCCATCTGTTCTAATTTTTCTGTGTATTTTCAAAGTAAGATAATCCCTTGAAAGTTGTTACTAAACATTTTTTAACTAATACTGAAATATGTCATCCACATTCTGCAGGTCTATATTAATAATTTTTATATATATAATTTCAGATTATATAGTGTGAATACATGTTATGTTGAACTTGGAGCAGAGAAGTGTCTTTATATTCCCACACAGTCTGCAAGGACATAGTATATATTTGTCTACTTTTTTTCCCCGACTTTTTTTTTTCTAAAAATCAGCAATTTATTATTATTCAGAGCCATAACTGTAGTGGAGAGAATGCCCTTCAAGCTCCTAATGTGAAAGAAAAAAGTTCTGTGAAAAGCACTATATTATTCCTAAAACCCATCAGCAGCTTTGCGTTGAAGTGTTGTTCAGAAGCAGTTGTCTTAATTAATTTGTTAAGAGCTGATTTCCTTTCTGGGACATATGGATTTCTTATGCAGTATCTCTCAATACATCTTTCTATGAATCGTGATTAGAAGGACTATAAGGAAACTGAGACACTGCTACTTAGGTATCCTTTGCAACAAAAATTTCAACCCATTTGTCTGGCGTTGACATTTGAGGTTGAAAAGGCAGTATTAGTGTTTAAAGATTAATCTTCCTAATGGTTCAGTTAATCTTCCCAAAACCTTAAGGGATTTGACTGACAACTCCATGAATTTCCTCCTCGAGTGTGCATTTATTAGAACAAAGGGATAAGTAGGAAAAAAAATCTACATCCAAAACCCACAGGTGCTTCAAGTTGCTCAGAAATATTAGACACGTTGTCATTCACTTCTTGTGGATTCTCAGCCTACTCTGTACTAATCAGGTTCCTCCACAAACTACATGGCATCCCTCATTTTGTGGGCTAGAAAAGTCAAGTTTTTGCTCTTCTCCAATAATGGCAGCAAAGGAGATTTATTAATACGCTGCCCAATGTGGTACAACATATGTAAGATTTTTAAGACAATGCATAGAGAATCAGTGATTCATTTTTATTTTTAAGGTCAAATTTTTGTCCACTTCTATGCAAATATAAATCTGGAAATTAATAGTTTCTATGGAGCACATCCCTGGGTAGGAATATCTGGGAATTCAGAAACAAAAGGAAGAGACTTTATTATAACAGGTGACAGAGATTTTATTCAAGCTAACCTAGAATATCTTAAATTTGGCCAATCATCTCAAGAAAATAGGGTTTATTTTGTGATATTGATAACCTCTTGGGGATAGAGGCTGTTCTTCTTATTTGTTCAGGGTACTTCTTCATTTGCAAGTTTGGCAAAACATGAAAAGCTTGAAGTAAAAATAAGCAGATCAAACATATAGAAAAACTGAATCAGACTGTAAGGACTTTAGTGAGTTTTGCTTAAGCTGGTTCTAACAATGAACAAAAAGCAACAAATATTAGAAGTAAATTGTTGAAACTGTTTTGTTCTTCCTTTTTATGGCTCAGGGTTACAAGCTGCTAGAAAGTCTATATAGATTTTGCCAGATTTGGGTAACTAAGTACTAAGTAGCTAAATTATCTATCTCTTGTACTTTGGTATTCCCATCATTTGAAAAATAATTTGCTAGTTTCTAAATGCTCCTTCAAGATGCACAAACTGAATATACAGAAAAGAAAAAGAAGTTTCACGCTATTTCTTCACATGAATGCCACTATGATTGATTTCAGAAGAAAGGAAATTGTTTCCCTTGAGAAGTATATGAAAATTTTCTTGTATTTTGTGCCTTCCTCCCTGCATGTGAAGAACAAAGAGGTCTCCTCCTGGAGTATAATGCTTAAAAACTTAAAGATATCTCTGGATAAACTGTTCTGTGACCAAAAAGATTTGAACTGGGTCAGATAGATTATACTTGAGCTGACATTTATAAATGATGTTATCTGTTGACTCCAGCTGTAGAGCACACACAAAACAGAAATACATAGGGACAGGGTAAGAATTTTATGCTGCCATGAAGGTTTAATCTTACCCAGAGGCTGATTAAGTGTAAGGCAACCAGACACTTGGTCAGATTTACTGTTTTATTCAGTATTATGATAAGATACAGTTAATTTAAGAGAAACCATCATCTCAATACATGAGAAATGGCTTCGTTTATTTAAAACTGGTGAGAAGCAGAGGTGACTGCAACCTCAGGAGAACAAATGTTGTCAACAGATATCCATTAAAGACGGAGGGTACTGGATTCATTTCAGCTAGTCATTGTTCCAAATATGATGATGATATTACACTTTGAAAAGAGAAAAAAATGTAAGTTAAGCTTATGAGCCTGGCTTGCCTGACCAGAGCAAAATACAGAAAGAAAATAAGACCTCAAAACTCAACTGTCTTAATGCTGGACAGTGATGAGATAAATGCCATGCAGTTGATATAGAATATTCTAATGTTACTGAAAAGCCTTGATCGTCCCAGCTGAAAAAGAAGTGCTCAGAAGGTAGTGTTTCAGAAGGCTATCAAACTCCAGTTTTCTTAGTGTGGTCTGAATGTTAGAAGGAAAGTCATTAAATAAACATCTACAGATTACACATATAATACAGTATATAGATATATAAAAGAGATGGCTGAATGATTGAAATAATCAGATATGGTTGGTTCTGCCTTGGGGCAGAGCTGTAAGGTGTGTACTAGATGACTTCTTTCTATGACCACCTTTCCTATTTTGACTGTGTTCCCCTTTCCCTGGCGAAGGATTTGAAAGTCAAAGCTATCTGTGGCAGGAGGTTTGATAGGACCAGAGCCAAAGAGGCAGCTCAGACATATCCGTATTCCTCCCCAGTGACAGAACCTTCTGGATCTGAGCATAGGTGAGAGGAGCAAGGACCCATAGGACAAATGGAGAATGCTCACTTTCAACATTTCTCCTGCTGCTCTGGACACTCTTTCCCTGTGGTGGGGCAGTGGGTGATGAATGGGCTGCAGCCCAAAGAAGAGCATCTGTTAGCTTAATGACAGGCACATCTGGTATGGAAATCAAGTGATTTTTTAAATCTCTGATCTGACAAAATCTCCACACTAAATTCTTCCTCAACAAGCCTTCTGAGAACTGTAAATGACTCCATGTTTAGAATTAGAAAATTCTAGCAGAGTCATGCTGTTGCAACTGTTGCAACTGATGGACGTAAATTGTCAGTTATTGCCCTCCTTTACCAAACTAGAACTAGTGCAGATTGCCGTTTTCTTATAAACATGGAATAATTGCAGGAGTAATTGGCCTTTGCTGTTAAAACTAGTAAACCTATAGTCACAAAGGGAATTATGGGAGTTTAAACAAAGCAAAATAGTGAGGACCTCAACAAGGCTCCCAGCTCCCTTAATTTGATTGTGGATTTTGTAACACTTGGTACTACATCACAGTATTGGCTTGGGAATTTCACCCACTGTTCAGAATTAATAAGAATCCAGCTTGTGTAGACAAGAAAGCAGTTAACATATGATGTTATGATAGTGTAGGAGATAGTCTCAAGGGCTGTTTGAATTTACTGAAGGCAGTTGCTTCTTTGTTACCTTTTATTTTAAAGCCTTTTGATTCCTTCCCCCCACCCCCATTGCCATATTGCCCCATTGCTATATTGCCAAGTGAGTGTGACAGATTGAGAGATCAGAAAGAAATCAACTTCTTTGTATTTTTTTTTTTAAATACAATTTTTAGAATTTTTATTATCTAACAACCTTTGAATCCTACTATTTAAAGCATAGTCTCTCCATTAGATCATAAATATTCAGCATTCTCAGAAGGTGGTTCAATATTGATTTAAAAGTTAAATCAGTCTGCAGAGGTACCAGTCTTTTGGCCAACATATTTCAGTGCTAAAAGCTAAGAACTGGCTTGTGGATAGTTACTGCTGAACTTAAAGCTTCTCTATGTCTTTGATAATGGTCACTGATAAAAAAGGAAACAGAAAGGAGTTGCTGTTGTCTGGGGAAGCTGGGCCAGCTGGGGCTGAGCTGGCTGATCTTCATCTGTGGGAGCACAGAAGAGGCTCTGTAGTCCTTGGAGAAGAGCCCTGCATGACTTCCTTTTTCATGGTGTTTGTGAGGTTTTGGTTTAGCTGCCTGCCCCATATTTAGACTAAATATTTGATCATCAAATTCAAATATCAGGTTTGAATAGAAGAAAGAAAAACAGATTCTAGCAGACTTTCTGTATTGCTATCAGAAGTCAGTGAGTCTTTCTGTAACAGTGCTGCAGGATTTCTACAACACTATGTGTGTTATGACACATGTAACTCATATTGGGGTTAAAAGATTTTAATGCCACATGTAACTAGGATGACTTTTCTGTCTGAGCTAGAAAAGAGTACTCTTCAGAGTCTGATAAAACTGGAAAGATGTAAAAGATCCCCTTGTCTGGCGTAAAGTGCATGATTATGTTTAGCACTGCTGAGAGGTAAGTTAAAACAACATACCTAAACACAAGTCTATAAAGCATTAGTCTAATATTTGATTGTTTAGAAAAAAATATTGTGAAGTTTCCAATGGTTTGAAGCCCCATTGCCTGAGAATCTACGGATATTACTTAAAAGCACTTTGGCTTGGGTGATAGTGCTTTTTATTTACATATACATGTATGTATTTGTATGTGTATGTGTGACACATGCATATTTTGATAATACATATAATATATAAATGAGTATATAATTAAAATAAAGAGGAAGTATTGGAGGCATAACTAGAGAAACACAGTTGTAGCCACAAAACCTATGTAAATTATTGTTCCTATAGGCGTGTAACTATGATTTGAGAGATTTTCAGGCTTACACTGAGATCTCAGATATTTATCCCTTCATTTTCAGGTGCTCTGGATTTGTAAATAGCACTGCTTATGAGAAACAGGTCTCTGTAAGGTATCTATGCATCTGGGATACGCAAAGCTGCTTCACAGAAATGTAGTTATGATATTGGCACAGTGCTATGAGCAGTGTAGACAAGAAAGAAATACAGCCTGCTACAAAAAGGCCTTCTCCCCAGTGACATGGTTATCTGACACCATGGAATAATTTTTCTTCTTCTAAAAGAAAAACAAGACCAAGAGAAAGAATTAGTTTTCATTCTACTGACACAGTGCAGTGAAATGTTTTATTTTTAGAGTGTCTTTTGGCAAAGTATATCCTGGCAGAATAACTGAGTGAACAGAGCAAGTGTTTAAATCCCTAGAAAAATAACATGTCGTTAATGACAAATTCTGACCACAGAAATGTTCACCCACTGCATTAAGCTGAGAATGTGATTGATCCAAGGGCTACATGACCCAAAAACATGTATACACTTTGTGTTAACCTTTTATGTCTGTGAAGGACGGATGATAAGCCCTTTACCCTACTGCCAGACTGAATATGGATTCAATGTCTCCACTGGTTCCACTCTAATTAAATGTGGATATTATGTAAACCACAACCCAAACTATTTTATAAATTCAGAAAATGCTAGCTTCATTTTTCTTGTCAGGCTACAAAACTAGACCATAACAGATGAGTTTGAGCATTTGCTGATCATTCATCTACAAAACATAGTAGTTTGATTCTTTCACGTACGGCTGTTTGCAGAAACAGAAGTTAATTAATTGAAGCACTGGTGCTCAGCAAATTATTTTTATTTTTCCCCCTTTAGCCAGATTTCATTGTATCCTAAGCAAAATCTTTAATAACATGATACAAATGAAAGATCGCAGACATCATTTCTTATCGAAAGTGCACATTTATTTAGCCTCAATATGAGAATAATAACACTGGCTACATGTAACCACACAAATATAATGTAACTCAATCAAGAATGCAATCAACTCGTTTGGTGCTATTCATGCGGCACCTGAATAATTCAAATTAATCATATTGCCTAGAATCAAATGGAGGAGTCATAGCTATGCAAAGCTAGTGCAAAATTCAATTTGTACTAATCTGCCTTGGAGAGCAAAAGCACAAAATATAGTAGAATACTGGCATCACTTGTCTGTTTTGAAGTTAATTTCTCTCTTTTTTCCTTCTCTTCTCTGTATCTTATAGACATGAATATATTTAAGGTAATGTGATTTTAAATTTATTGTTTACATTCCAGAAGAGTAAAAAAGTCCTTATTTAATTTTTTTTTTCAATATTCCATTAGAGGGAAACTACCTTGCAGGAATATAGGAAAAAAGAAATTATTTATTCACAAAAAAATGAAGATAAGAAGCTTGTCCTTAACATTTTATAAGAATGAAATCCAAAAACCAAATTAAGATAATAAACAGAAAAATTTTAAATGACTGCTTTCTTTGGTGATCCAAAATCAAAGCAAATATAAATGTTAATTTCAGGGATAAATTTAGCACTAGATTACTGTATTTGTCATCTTCCTTCTCCCTCAAATGGGGGCATGTTTTACCTCCAACATTTCAACAAGCATACTGATCCTCCTGTAATATTGAAGGCACAATATCAGTTAGAAGAAGCAGAGTGATGCCACTTTTGTACGTGTTCAAATATGTATGCAAATTTTACATGAATGCTCAGTTCAAGGATGACTGGCTAACAGTCACTCATCATTCTTTTGCTTTAATGAGTAGGGATTCTCTATTAGGAGCATTTTTTCCTTTTTAGCTTGTAGGTGAAGTCATTACATATTTTAACAGACTGAAATGCAGTAAATGCATGTTGTTATCCCCATGAGAAGCAAAGGCCTGCACAGCTTAGCTTAGATATGTAGGATGCAAAGGAAAAGAGAAGAATCATTCCTAGAATAGTAGTGGAGGCCATCATGACCTGTTTGACAGTCTTCAGCCAGGAACTGCTATTGGTATCTCCACAGATGCCTTTGCCCACAGACTGATGCTCCAAAAGGACCCTTTGTGGTAGAAGCCAGGTGAACATAAATACTGAGGGACACGAGTGACCCCATGGCTTGACTCTAGGAGCTAATTGAAGGAGGGCTGTGGTCAGACGTGCTTGCCCTAATGTAAGCAGTAGGGAAAGGCTCACTCAGGGTGCTACACTGTAAGACTTGTCTGACACTGGAAGCCCACCTAGTCTAATGTGTGAAATAAAACTCTGTTTCTGTGTAGTCCATGATAATTGAAGGAGGAAAATAAGCTGCAGTCTGATGCTGAATTATTTGAATTGGTGTAAGTGATATTCTGTACTGAATAAAACTGGTTGGCTGGAAAATTTATTGCCTCCCTTGTGGTGAGGGGAGGGTTTGAAGAACAGTTTTCTGCCAAGGTGGGTAATTCACCTTCACCTGCAAGGACCAATGTGGAAGAGGGGAAACAAAGGACAAATGTGTATGTTTATAAGTACGACATACCAGGAAAGGGGTCCAGGATCAGGAGCTGATATCTAACAAGAGCTAGAAATTAAAGAAGAAATGGGCTGTGAGAAGCCATGTCAGTGAAGAGAGAAAATAAGGGGGAATCAGAAGAGAAATAACCAAATTACAAAGCGGAAGTAACACTCTTTGCGATACTGTCCCAAGTGCCTGTAAGGAGGAAAGACTGTCTTTAACAAGACAAGAAAAAGTATTACTCTAGGAGAATTTGGACAAGAGCTTTAGGTGTGGGGAGAGAATAAATAAGAAAGGCTGGATAATAGAAACATTACTTAGAACATAAATATGGGATTTGTAGTGTGTTAACAGTGGCTTTGAATGATCCTGGCATAAAATGAAAGATTGCTATGGGAATTATGGTCACCAGCTACTTCTACAAGTTTTATAAGAGGAAGGTGTTGATTCATCCTAAGTCACAGTGACCCTTTTTTTTGTGTGTAATTGCAGTGGTCTTCCCACCTGCAGCCTCAGGGACATAAAACCACAAGAACATGCTTAGTTATCTAGACTATTTGGGCTGTTGAATTTTGCTTGAACAAGTAAGTTTGCTGATTTATTTCTCATTTCTCTTTTGCATATTAATAGTTACCAAAGGCAATTACAAGATATTTGAAAAGAAAGATTCTCAAATACCACTGTGTCACAAGAGAATGGAAGCAGAGTCTCAAAGCATTGATTTTTTTTTTGTTTTAAATTCTAAAAATACACAAGCTAAACTGCCAGCTGCTATATATCAGCTTAGGCTCCTGGCAGCAGTTTTACACCAAAGGAGAGTCTGGGTCTTCTTCCCTGAATTTTGCTTAATTCCATCCTGTTTTCATTCCAGTGTCTGCTTCTGAGAGGATAAGCACCATAGTTCTTAAGGGCTGCAATCTCTTAAAATATAAAATAAATAAGTGGCTTTGGGATATTTTCTCTCTGCCAGTGGCACAATGTTTGGGCTTGAAATGTTATCATCAAAGAAAGTTTTATCTTGAAAAACTCTGCTCTCTGGCTCTGAATATCAACCCAGGTAAGATTCTAAAAGAACTGAATTATCTTAAAAAAAAAAAAAAAAAAAAAAAAAGAACTGAAAAGTAGCAAAGATTCAAACATTTCCCTAAACATTGCTTTGAGCAAAGGCAGTGTCAGGTCTTGCATATCTGTGATTCGAATGAGCTAATCTGAGACATTCCTGCAGCTGAGACCTGTCTGTGTGCTCTGCCTGGTTCCATTTGTAATATTACAAATATGTACAAGCAGAAATAATTTGGGATTTGCTGTGTTATCATTAGAATTCTCATTATGGGAACAGAAGTGACCAGTACAGACAATGTTGCAAGACTGTTTCTACTCTAGCATTTCAAATTCACTTGATCAGCAGTGGGAAAATTTACTCCTTCCAGACTAAAGCTTTTATGCTTTAGCACAGCCAGACATTAATTAATTTATTTTACTTTACTTGGAAATGAATAAAGAACTATCAATGGTTTTGAAGAAGAATAGAAGAAATATATATTTACTCCACATTGTGGTGGGTTGATGCTGGCTGGATGCCAGGTGCCCACCAAAGCCACTCTATCACTCCTCTCCTTAGCTGGACAGGGGAAACTGCCTGTACTCAGCACTGGTGAGGCCACACCTCAAATCCTGTGTTCAGTTTTGGGCCCCTCATCTCAAGACAGACATTGAGGTGCTGGGCTGTGTCCTGAGTAGGACAGCAAAGCTGGTGCAGGCTCTGGAGCACAGGTCTTGTGAAGAGCAGCTGGGACAGCTGGGGGTGTTTAGTCCGGACAAAAGAAAGCTTATGGGGGACCTTATCATTCCATACAACTACCTGAAAGGAGGCTCTAGCCAGTCTCTTCACCCAAGTAACAGGTGACAAGAGGAAATAGATTCAAGTTGCACCAGGTAAGATTTAGGTTGGATATTAGGAAAAATTCCTTCAGTTAAATGGTTTTCAAGTATTGGAACAGGCTGTCCAGGGAAGTGGTGGAACCAAGGTCCCTGGAAGTGTTCAAAAATAATGTGTGTGTGGCACTTGGGAACATGGTTTAGTGGTGAACTCAGTGGTGCTGTGTTAGCAGTTGGACTCGATGATCTTAGAGGTCTCTTCCAACCTTAACAATTCAAATGACTATGATTTTCCAACAGTGCAACCACGTTTGGGCCATTTAAACCATTTAGTTACACTGAAATTCAGACACTTGATAATTTAAATCACATCAGGAATTTGCAATGAATGCTCACACTGGATAAAACAAATCAAAAATTACAAATGAAACAAGGCCTGCTTTGGACTATGGCAAGCACAGTTTTATTTCTAGTACTGCCAATAAAATGCCTTCTGTCAAAAGAAAAAAGGATAAAAGCAACCCAAATGTGTGTTTCTCTGAGCTTTTTGGTATTTTTAACAATTTCATGTCTTTAAAATAATGATGGATTTCATTTCAGTGACTTGGCTTATGTAATATAATGGTTCAGATTAAATGTCCTAATTATGCAATTAAACGGAAAAAGATTATAAGTTAAATTCTCATTGACTGCTACCAAGTTATTTAATAAGCATAACTAGAGTTGCACATGTAAGACTCTGTGGGGTGGCGCACCACGTGTGTTGCTTTAATAGCACCCAGAAAAGTTCAAGTTCTCACTCATATTATACAAGCTCTTAAAGCTAATTTAAGGATTGAAAAATTGTTGAAGGTATCTTGTCATGTATCTTGTTATGACAGATTATGTCAAAGTCTGCAGTCCTTATATCACTGTAATACCTGAGCATCTTCCAGAACTGCATTAATGACTTGTTGAACATCTGCAGTGTGTAGTTCTCACTGCTATTCCTGCTGTTGTGCAGCTGGAAAGTAAATAATAAATCTTAGCTTTTTGTTCTCTCCAGATTCTTTCACCACTGCAATCACTAGGGTAGCTGAAAGATTTAGAAGCTGCAGTTAGAGGATTGTGGATTGATATTTTAGGCTAATCTCTGGGGTTTTTTTGTGCTCTTCCTGTGGCACAAGTCCTACTAACAAGGCAGCTGTGTGGTGGCTCCAGATGTGCCCAGACCTCAGACACTGCCTTCCCTGTGGGCAGCTGAAGCATCACTGGGAGCTGTGCCTCGGTGTGTCACCCAACCTTCAGGGTGAGCTGTACATTGAGGGAATAGTTGCTTTTAGCAGTTTGAGTCAGTTTTTAATGCTGCTTTTGTTTTTTTTAATATATGGATGTAAGAAAAAAAATTTGTTCTAATACCATATTAGCTTGATTACAATTTATGTTATGCAATGTCAGAATCTGAAGAGCTTTTAATGGAGAAGGTTAAATTTTCTGTCTAAGAGATGGGAAGGGAAGGAACAAATTTTCTTTGCATTTCTTTATTGGTGAGGTGGTAGATTGAATCCTGTGTTGGAGTAGATAGTCTTAAAGACAGTTGTCATTTATAGCCATAATATCTAACCCTAAAGGATCTTTGACAGGTGGAGTTTCCACTTGTGTCAGTCAATGGTACAACTCTTTAAAGGGCAATAACAGCACACCTGTCCAGCTGGTCCTGCTCAGAGCCAGGTGTGGAATCTCTTGTTTTGGGGAAGCCCTTATTGTCTAATTAGGAGAGGAGGAAAATTCAAGGAGGAAAATTGTAGGGATGGCCTACCTCCCTGGACCTAGTTGTTTTTGTGCATAGTCAGAGAGATGAAAGTAAATTAGGTCTCTGAGAAGATCAGGTTTTGCCTCAGAATATTATGTTCAAGGTATTAGCTTTCTCCACTGCCTATAATTATCCTTTCTAGAGGAGATTTGAATTAGCAACTATATAATCCAAATGATAGATGTCAATTTTTGCTATCTGTGCTACTCTCTGGGAACATAATTACAAGTTAGGCTTCATTTGATCTGCGTGTTAAAAAGAAAGAAATCATTGGGGTCTGGTTTCTTTATTATATTCTTTGTGCAGCTCTGACATTTGCATGAACAGTACTGAACTGCTACTTTTTATATTTCTGCCACATATAAAAGATACGGTTGAAACTTACTCAGAAGATGGTGTGAACAATTCTTAAAGCACATTTGTAAATAAATGTTTAAGAGCAAAAATCAATATTTTCTCTTTCCAATGTTTGCCTTTCAAAATGGCTTCATTTTTCCCATATTGAAAGTAATTTAAACATTAACAAGTTTTCAGTAGGATTAATTTATTTAATGGGTTCTATGAAAGATTGTATCTGATGGACTACAAGTGATATTTGTCTAGAAGGCAAGTGATGATCATAATAGGATCACAGAATGATTCAGGTGGTGAGGTACCTCAGGAGACTTGTAGTCCAACCTGCTGCTCAAAGCAGAGCCAGCTATATTGTCAGATCTGATTAATGGCTTGATTTAAATACCTTAATGGAAATAACCTGGATAGGTTTAAATATCATAATTTAAAAAAATTTTTAGAAATTTTTGATTTCTTCACTAGGGGGAATATTCAACAAGATTTCAAGGGCATCTGTGACCTATCTCTCTAATGAGCATTTGTGTGTCTGACATTTATCCAGTTCAGGGAATGAAGCATGTACTTTAGTAATTAATCTCTGATGTATTCGAAAGAATTTAACACTTAATATTGGCATAGTTTTGACATCTGAAATAAAATAATTGCTTTGAAGTGGTCAGAGTGGAAGCAGATTATGTCAGAAAGGGTATATTTGATGCTGATACAAATTCTGGTGACAATCTTGATGTCATGTATACATTATTAAATTAGAAAAAAACATTGCAAAATTGAATTCTGGTCTGCTGAAAGTTTTGAAATAATTTCAGAGTCATTCTGGCTTCAAAGCATCCTCCAACATTTTTCATTTCTGAAATATTTTTGCCCTACATATGGCTGTGTGAAAAATCCCCTGTCTCAGATCACAGATGTTATCACCTGGCTAACAGTGACCTGAAGCACTCCTGCAGCACGAGTTAAAGAATGCTGAACAGAGCATCCTTAGGCAGTTAATGGAGAGAGGTGAGATGTCACATAAGTTCACTGAAATTAAGTGGTTTATCTACAAAAGATGATGTGAACTCAGTTCCAATTTCCTTCCTTTCAATTTTTTCCCCCAGTGCAAGCCACTGTCCAGCAGCCCTGATGGTAGGAAGCTGTTGTGCTCTTGAAGGTAGTTCTGAGCAACATGATGGCAAAATTGCAAGTGAATTTCTGTGCCAGATGGGACCTAACTGAACATATAATTGAAACAGAGAAACCACCTGGATACACAAGGGTGTCAGCTATAAAAAAGGCATACTTCTAATAGTTACTGATAGAAGGAGACGAAACAACTTTTACAGGCAGCATGGTGAGTGCTGAGAAGAGTTCTGTTTCTTTATGGCCTGTGAGAATTCAAGTTGTCGCTGTAGATTATAGTTTCCTCTGAAAAGATGTTTCAGTGGGTTCCTGGCATAGCTTCTGGTTCTCCATTTATCCAAACACCACCCAGCCATCATTACAATAGCTTCCATTTTCTCTTGTGATTTGAAGAAGTTACTCATAATCCACCCCTTATTAATAATCCAGTCCTCTGAGGTACCATTTCCCACTCATTTCTTATTTTAAAGGGCCATAAAAGTTGATGTAAAGGAAATACATTTTGGAACACCTATGTAGGTATTATAATCTTTTTTTAAAAAAGTAGACAAATTGGGCCCATAAGGCTTATTGTGATTAAAAGCTTCACTGCTTATGGTGAAATTCTAGAGCTACACATATTGCTGTTATTAGCATATAAATGCTCTTATCTGCCAGAGTTGGACATAATCATGAAATATGCCATCATTCCAGGATGAGGTTGGGAGCTGCCTGGGGTCCCATAACATTATAAGAATGAAGTGTCAATACTATTGTCATGGTTGAAGAAGCACATTCATTTCCACCCCCTCTTTTTTGAAACTGGTAATTTTACAGCAAAAATGGCTTACATGTTAGGTAAAATTTCTGAGACTTATTTTAATGTCAAAGGTGACTCTTTTTTTACCCCTAGATCAGTGACTTTAATATTGACATTCTCTTTTTTTTTTTGAGTAGCAGAAATATCTGTTTAAACTTTAATAATTTCAGATATTTTGCATATGCATGAAAGACAAATAGCTTAATAATGGCCAAATTTTCAGGGATTTAATCTAAATGTAAAACAAGCACCTCTGGAAAACATTAAGAAATTTATACAATATTTTAGCTGTGTGGTGAGTTTTTCTCTGGAGTTTTTTAGGATCCACTTTGTTCTTATTTGCTCCTTATTTGTGTGGTTTTGACTACTGTTGCACAAGGATATCGGGCTGGGACCATCTGTAGAACTTTGCAGGGAGGCAGGATCTGAAATGGTATTTCAACTTGCCTCTTTCTTTCTCTGCAAATATGTGGAACAGAGATGAGAACACCCTTGATGGAATTTTTTTATGGGCTGAGAAAAAGGTAAAAGAGGACAAACATCCTCTCACTCAGCCTTATTTTCCAGGGTCCATGTGTGGGTTCATTCTGCCCCTAGTATTGCAATAGTCAAGTGTTATACGGATATAAACTCCACAAGTGTGTATAAAAAGTTAAGTGAAAAAATCTGTATGAAATAAACTAAACTGCTACTTAAACTGCATGCTTCTTTCATTTTCTTATGGTTAGAATAAAACCTTTTATTGTGTATATTTTTGTTGTCATCAAAGGCTTATAATGCCATGACAGAGGCCATTTTTTAGGACATGTGTACTGAGTGAAATTTCAATAGAAATCTTAGAAGAGAGTCTGATCATGAAAGGTTTCTGGCTCAGTTTGCAGATAAAACTGGTTATAAAACAGATAAGCATCCAACCTTTGAATCCTTATCTAAGAGGAACCTTTTGAGATTCTGTCCTCACCATTTTTCTAAGGGGTACAGATGGTATCAGTTCCATCACTTGCCAGTCCCAGACCATTCAGTGTCAAGCCTGGATTTATTTTCATCAAGATATGGAGAATCTCTAGATAGTGTGCATCTTGTTCACTTTTTTTTGACCCACACTACTGGAATTGAATCCATGTGCCTATCAATTCCACAAGAAATCTGCCTGAAATATAAAGTGAGTAATTTATGAGCTCTGGCTATATTATAGGAACATTTCTGTAAGAAAATACAGTATTCTAAAAAAAATTGGTCACTTATCTTTATAATAATAAATTATCTCATACCTAATTACAAACAGACAGAATGAGTAATCGTCCTGATTGAGAGCTGTTTGACACTGAGGATATACTGCTTATTTTATAAACTTCTTAATGCATAGCCCATAAATATGTCACAGCTAAGGAGTACTGCATCTTTAAGTATATTAAATGCAGTCTTGTGTAACCAAACATAATAGGATTTTAAAAAGAATTATAACTGAAGAATTTAACAAACTACTTTTTAAACATTCCACATGTGTGAAGCTTCTTTAAACTTACCAATTCGAATTACACATCCAAAAAGAAACTCTGTATTTGATGGCATTGAAACATATTACTATTTCTCTTGTTTTATGTATATTTAGAAGCAATATAAGAGTTCCAGGAAAACAGTTTTAATTAATTAATTTTAAAAGGACCTGTTAATGGGTTATAGAGCAATACCAAAGTCAAAGAAATGTGAGCAATGAGAATGCATATGCTTTGTTTCAGTGAAGGTCATGCTGACACCTTTATAGCTGCTTCAGGTCTGAACCTGATATACATTGTATTAACTTGCAGTAGGCTTCATTTTTTATCAATCATTCCTTTCTCCTATATTGAAAATCTTCTAATTCAAAAATTCATTTGAGTTGATATGCATTCATTAATAATGCCTCTTTTTGAGGGGATGGAATTTCATATTAAAGATATGGGTGACATAAGCCATGTAGGACATGTCAAACATACTAATCCAAGCAGCTGGAGAACTGTGGAGGGGGCAAGGGGATAGAAAGGGACGTAATAAAAGACAGGAATGTTAAATTTACTGGGGTAAAGAAAAGGAATCCTGTACTTCAAATACTAACAACTCAGGCTAAATGATATATTCAAATACATTCTGCTTTAAGTACTCAGCCATGACTTGATTTCTAGTCTGGTTTTTTTTTTCCAAAGACAACCAGTCTTCATCAAAGTTGCATTCTTTCAGTAATTAATTATTGTTAATTTCTAATCTAAATTTGCCAAACTTCACTGTTTGGCTGCTCCCAGTTATAAACCAGCAGTTTTGGAAACAGAATTCCTGTTTTTCTGTTTTATATGCATGTAAAACACTGTGAAAAAACTTTCACAATTGGCATTAGGTTTTCTTTGTGGTATCAAACCATGCCTGAAGCAGATGTGCATGCAGTTGTCAAATCTGATAAGTAGAGAAATTATGTATAAGCAAAACACTTTTCTTACCCAGACTAATACAATTCCACAAGAAATAGTGACTTAACATGTCAAAATAATCAATTTACATGCTTACAAAAGGTTGTGCCTTTTCTAAATAATTATGTAACCAGATTTGGACCACATTTCAGAGACAACTGGCAAATTTCAATTTAGTCAAAAATTTATTTGCACATTTCAGTTACCTTTGATTAATAGTTGGGTGGGAAAAGAAGGAAATTGCTGAAAACATTGAATTCATCTTCTTATACTTGAAGGGGTAATATATTTTGGAGATGCAAGCTATTTTTTTGGGGGGGAGCATTTTTCAACCACAAAATTCCTTAACATCTCATTTTGAAGTTAAAACAACATTTCATTTAAAAATGTGATATGATCAAAAAAGAAAGTAAAAAAGTATCATATAAAACATCTCTATGATTTTAGCAGACATGAAATAGAATGTTGGATTTAAACAGATGTTACACAGAATGGTGTTTTCTGTGGTTGTTTTTATTTATTTCAGCATTGTTAAAATCTATAAGTTCTGTTTCAATTGACTTGACAAAAACTGCTGAAAATGTTGTTCTAAAAGAATGAAAAAAAAAAAATCAAACCCAAATAATCACTGTACACAGCCTTTGCAGTGACTATACTGTAATTCTCTTTCTCCTTTTCATTTTACTACATGAAAATTTAGGCCTCCATCCATTAAACATCTTAAATCTTTGTGGGGCTTAGTAAAATATTTGCTTTCAGAAGGTGCTGAACTCTGGTGTGCTGTGACCTTAATCTGCACCCAGAAATTCAGGCTTCATTATGACCACTTTCAGAAGGAGGGAAGTGAAATATATTGGTAAACCCAAGTGTAGGCTACTTAAGAGTCCAGTTGATTGTGTCAAACATGTTGGACATGTGGTACCTTCTGCGAACTATGTTTTTAAAAACACCGTCAATAGCTAAAGTTGAGGCAGCCTGGTTTAAAAAACAAAAACCTAATAAAATAAACTTAGATTTTCTTTTGTGTTTTTGTGACATTGCCTGCTGGGCATCAGGCATTAAAAGAGAGACTAATATCATTATTAAACACAGTAAATAACATACTGAAGGAAAAGAACACACGTGCACCTTCCTTCTGAGCTCTGCAATTCTTCCATTGCAAGTATTGATAGATTATGGCAAAATAGGTGCGGTGTTGGTTAGCCAACAGCACTTCTATTTTGCCACCAAAATTCCGAACCCAGAGAGGAAACATTTTGCATGCTTGCATCTCACTTCCTAGCCTGCGAGATTTCTCGTTAGATATATGGAAAATGAGAAAGTCTGGTGGTTACACACAGCTGGACTGTGGCTGCGACAAAAGATAGTTCTGATTCTGAATTCTTTATGCCTGGCTGAAGCTGAAAGAGAATGGTGCTGCCTAATGTCTGATGCCAGATGGCTTTCTGCCTGTTTCAAGTGAGAGCTCAGATGCTAGACCACACTTTAAAATGATACTTCTAGTTATGATCAGTTTTGGATTCATATGGCAGTGTTCTTTAATGCATCTCAATAGTTATATATTTTTTTTATTTCCATGAAAATCTGTTTCACTTTAGTTGCAAAAAGGTCACATCCAGTAAGGCATCGTAGCATTCAAATTCCATTGCTGCCATGGGATGTTTTAAATGATTTTGCATTTCATAAGTTGTTGACTCAGGTATCTGCAAAACAATGTCCCTTTTAAAATGTTTGAACTGGAAAGATCAGAGATAAAGCCTAACACTTCTCAACACGATCTGAACAGTGGGATCTGTGAGCTCCACCAGATTCAATTGACTGTGGTGGTGGTCTACCTGGAAGTGATTAGCATATTGTTTACGGTAATTGGGGGTAAAGAGACAAACATGCAACTTCCCCTGTGTTTCCAAAGTGCTGTGGAATTCAGCCAGGCAGTTGTCTGAGTTGTTTATCTGTCTGCCTACATCCTTTGAACTATTAAGTCCTAGAAGCAACAAGAATTAGAAATGCACTCTTTCTAGGTTATATTCATGTCCTGGTTTAAAAGACAGGTGTCTGCTAAAGAAGGCAGGAACCTCCCTTAGAATAGCAAATATGACCCCCCTTCCCTGTGAATTATTACAACTTTGAAATCAAGGGGCTTTCAGGCAAGAGATAGGAAAAGGAATAACAGCTCTTTGCTAGTGTTTACAACAAGGCAATAATATAGACACAATGGTTTTAACTGGCAAAGTCAGAATACAACCTGCCACTCTGTTAGTCAGGGTGGTGATAGCAGCCCAGTTAAATGGTGGTTGCAGTCTTGTTGAAATGATGATCCTGCAGAAGGGTCTGGTCGGTCTCTTGGAGGTCCAGTGGTACCCCTTGAGCTCTTCTCCTCTGAGAACCCAGTAAAAAGAAGGTCATGCTCCAGTGTTCTAGAGTCTCAGTTTATATGCAGGTGGGAATGCTCAGCCCCTCCCCTCTGGGCAGGGCATCTCACAATGGCATGATGTAATCTTATGAGTCACTCCAGGAGACCTTGATGGCTCATTAGGAGAGATAGCCCCCAGATGGTGTTATCAGGGCTGAGTCATGCTGAAGATAAAGACCACTGTCCCACCTGTTTTTAAGAGCTTATGAAGATGGTAATAGAATACATACTTTTTGTTACAGCTCCCATGTAACCTAAGACAATTCAGAATTTCCCATTGTCCTATTTTTATTTGAATAAAAGATACGATATCTGTAAACATCCACATTCTACCAAATATTAATTCTCATAAGGCTGCTATGTGTCTCGCATACGTGTACTGAAAGGTTCACAGTAATATTGCTCTGATATTTCTTATGTCAGTGTTTAGCACTGGAGATGTCAAGGAAAAATAAACCATATGCTATAGGCCATACTAGAAGCAAATTAAACATATGCTCAAGATAAGGTTTGTCAAGGAAGAGAGTATCGGCTGTGTTCTGAACTTGACAAAAATTCTACTTTAGCATTGAATATACTATTCTCCCAGACACAAGACAGGTGTTTTTCTGCTAACAATAAATATCAATACTTTTCTCTGACAAATCTCATCCCTAATTTTATAATATAGCATCTCTTTACTGCCTAAAATGTCAGGCCTATTTAAGTAAGTGGATGCTTGCAAATGTAAGTAGCATTTGTGGTGATGTGTTCCAAAGTCTTGTGATGACCAGTTTCATGTCTGCCTCTGTGAACAACAGTGAAATCCATTTCCATGGCTGACATTGCCTTGGGGCTCAAAAATGTGTTGTTTGGCGTGAGATCAACTGGACTGGAAATTCAGCAATATAAAGCTGTAAGATTTGGGAAAAACTGAGGTGCTTAAATGAAATAAGTGTTAAAGGGGATCTCTTTTTAGATGTCTCTTTGAATTCTGTTTGCATTGGTTACAAAAACAGCATGTGGCTGATAAGCTTCATCTTTTAAAACAGAGTGATCAAGTTCTTCTTTACCCTTTATGAGACTGACATATGAATTGGGCACAGCACACACTGACAAGGAGCAAATTTTTAGAAGCAGAGCAGGCTAGGGTGTGAGAATTGCAGGGTCAAAATTCTCCGTAGAGGGCAGTGAATACAAATCTAGCACTTTAGCGAATACTTCAGATGGCAAATTAGGCTGAGAAGAAATATGTCAAAGTACTACCCATTCTCTGGAAATTGTTTCACTCTTTGACAAGGGACTCAGGCACAGGATTATCACTAGAGCAGAGAAAACACAAAAACCTGTGTACTGAGGCTTGCTCATTCACTGGAATAGGTTTAATTCCTCCCAACCCTGCTTATACATTTTATTAAATGAACAATACTCATAAACACCATAAAAATGATGGGGTAGTTAGGATGTGAGCCATATGAACATCTTTTGTTCATGATTTTTTGGGCTTTTTGGACTGCTGGACCAAGGTAGCTCAGTGTCCCTGCATACTGAATGTCATAGGTGCAGCAGTCACCTGCAATGCTTCCTTTGTAGTAGTCACACAAGATGTTTATGATCTTTACTGATTCTTGCTCTGTATGTATGATACACCCATATATTTCTGGACATGCATCACTTGGAATCCAAATGAGTGCAAATATCTTGTGTCTGTATGGGCAGAAAGCTTGACAATTATTTTGTGGTAACAGAAAAAGAGAACAATTAGAGGTGCTGCCTGTTGTAAAAATCTTCAGTCAGGGTTGGTAAACTCACCCATACTTTTATTGTTTTGAAGCCTCAGCTGGGAATAAACCAGAGGAATATACTTGTTGCTTGTAAGCTGCATCCCAAATAGATATGAAGACAAGGTAGAGAGCCTGGTGGATGCAGGTAATCAATATTTGTCAGGAAGATAAAATTAACTCTAATGAATTCATAAATGGGTCTATAAATTAGCGTTGCTGTATACTGCACTTTCTTGTACACCTCTCAGGTGGTCTCAGACAGCAATTTAAACAATTGAGGGTTTAACAGAAGAGGAAATCAAAAGATATTGGTTGATTTCTCCTTGTATGCCAACACAGAAGTTTCTCTGCTTGTTCATAGTGTTTTTTGAATAAAAGGTGGCACTGTTTGTAATACACTGAAAATAAAATTAAAACCTATTGAGTTATAAAATATTTTCATAAAAAATTGTACTAATTTGTGCCAATTTCTTATCCCATAAAAAATGATACAATACTATTAAGGAAAAGAAAATACCTTTAAATGCATTAGTGTTCTAGAAGTGTCACATATTTTAGCAACAGTTAACGCATCTTTGTTTTAATGAATATGTATGTGCATCCTGCAAAATCTGGCTGCAAAATAACTTCATGTCCTGCAAGGAATACTGCATAGCTTTTTTACTGCTCCAAAAAGGAGAATGGAAGAAGAACCATCTGTGCTGAGGGACATCCAGGTGGAAAGCAACTCTTGCAAAGACAAGGATTTCAGCAACATCCGTTTAGAATCTACTTCATAGTCTCTGGGAATTTTCATGTGTTTACAGCTGGAAATAAATCTACTGGCAGGAATCTGGGCTTACATATGTTTGAGCACAATACACCTCCTAAATTGCTAAGTTTTCCAAAGTCATCTATGCATGATGCATCTGCTATAGAAGTGAAAGTGTCAGTGACTTCTTAATGGCTGATTTAAATGGAATTAATTTTAAAATTGAGTTCATGCTGGAGGTGCAGTGAGAGAGAGAAGCAGGAGCAAAGAGTGTAGCAGGCGTTGGAAGCCAAGCTAAGTGACAGTCTGGCTAAAGGAACAGTAAGCTACCAATTACTTATTTGCTTTGAAAACCTTATGACCATTATTAGGATACAAAAGCACTTCCTTTAATTTAGGAGAATAGGAGCAGTGGAAACAGAAATATTCCATGAATCATAAATATAATTAAAGTGCTTTGCAACCTATTTGAATCCCTAAATATGGGAAGTTTTTCCACACTGCCCTTGTTGGCTTTGTTTGATCATTTAAAAACACTCCATGCTGAGACCCAAATAACTTGGTAACGGAAATCTGATGAGACAAAGTGTTTACCAAGCCTTCAATAAGTGTAGTTAGTGAATAATAGTGTTGATTAAAGCGGATTCACTTTCCTTGGGCTGAAGCAGAAATACCTTTAAAAGGCTGATTAGAAGCATTGGGATTTCATCTCAAGGGAAACTACTGGAAGATTAAAAAATCTAAGGGACACATGGCGTTTGTGTTTTGTTGCGGAATAAGCAAAACCATT
This sequence comes from Entomyzon cyanotis, assembly GCA_024500445.1. Lineage (NCBI taxonomy): Eukaryota > Metazoa > Chordata > Aves > Passeriformes > Meliphagidae > Entomyzon > Entomyzon cyanotis. Next base: position 17,645,484 of record JAKEPQ010001030.1, read on the forward strand.
TGTGTCTAATATATTCTTCTTCTCTGGACTGTAGAGATCTCATTAGCAGCTGCCAAAGGATCCACCAAATTTCTTTGAAACTAAGTGTATAGAGTGGGTTTTGACAGACTTTTCAAATTTCGGTTGTAAGGATTGAGCTCGTCTTCTACATCCTGCTCAAATACCTATGCTAGTGAAAGGTGGAGACTCACATCTCTCTTCTTCTCATGAAGGCCATTCTACCATCCTTCTTTTAACGTGAATGTTGCAGCTACCCAACACTCTTACTGAGCAACAGTCAAGGTCTCTGTGCACTTAGTATGTTTTCTGTCTGTTGTCAAACATAAATCTCAAATTATGTACTAACCAAGGAGCGATGTCGTCTATCACAGTTCTCTTAGCCTTTCAGTATGCATCTAGATGCAGGGATACTTTCATTTCTTTAGTTTTTGGAAAACTGTTTTTTCAGAACCCCTTGGCAATACACAAGAGCCATGTCCGAGTCCAGTGTTGAAACTGGTATATAATTTTGTTGCTATCAATTTTCTTGGACTCTGGATCCCACTGAACACAGCCCTCTGCTTTGAAGCATATTTCTGGTTGTGCAGAACTGTGTAATACTTGCACATGCTGGGAAAATGCCGCAGTACTCAGATGGGGAGCTCTAGAAAGCTGCCACAGACAGCAGCATCAGCAGAGGATGCTGCAGTGCCCATCTGCGAGAGACCTTATAAGGGAAGGCTGGCTGATTCAGACTCACAGGCTGATAAAGCAAGGATTTTCAAAGTTGTTCTATGTCTTGTCTGAGGAATGACTATGAGATAGCTGGTTGGGTCCAAGATACGTACTTCTAAATCAAAGTGAAATGTTGTACTGGAAATCCCTTAGGTAGCTTTCAGCGAGCGATTATGTTGACATAGTGTAAATTAGTGTGTAGCTGTGTTATTTCTGGAAAGGCACTGTGCTGAAACTGCCACTTGTTAATAGGGCTAATAACGACAGGAGTAGTACCAGTAATGTGTGTTTCCAACTCCAGAGGTAGCTGGGTCAGCACCTGGAAAAGAATAAAGCCAGGAATGGTAACTACAGTGCAAGGAGTTGGGGAAACATTGGCTTAGAGGATTTCTTACTGAGAAAAATGCAATAAAAATAGATCAGTTCCACACTATGAAAAATGTTAAAGTGATTGACCTAAAGGAAGACCATATATGAGCTTGGATTTGATTTCTGTAGCTCATTCATTATCAAATAACAACTGAGTAGTGAATGGACACAAATCATCCTTTGAATATACCATATAATTCTGCAGCAAATTACCAGGTATGTGTTCGCCTTTACTTAACCTATGTACACATGCAAGTTCACATCATTCACATGAAAAGGTCTCCTTTATTTTTCCTTCCCCCCACCAGCCCCCCATATCTTCTATATAATAAATACCTTGGATTTAGTCTGGATAAACATCAGATACTTTTAATTTAGTCCTACATTAGATCTACTCATCAGCTGAGCCCTTGGTTTGTATTACTGTAGAAGGCAAAGAGATGAGAAGGACTTCCAAGGACTTGTTTAATCTAGCTCCCTAAGAAACCAGTGCTAAAATCTAATATGTATCAATGGATATTAGGGGACCCTTCATCTCTTTCTGATGCATGTATCAGAATCAGAATATCTATCAGGATGTCTTTGTTGTTCTGACATTTTTAAACAAAATCAAAAAAGCTCAAAGCAATGAAAGTGTTCAGCAAAAAAATCAAACCACAAAACCCCCCAAACAAACAACAACAACAACAACAACAACAACAACCAAAAGACCAAAAACCCCAAAATGATAGAAAAAAAGAAAATGCTTTTGGTAGAAGAACTGTCCTATGAAAATATTTCATACTCAGTCTATCATGCTGGTATTGCATAGGTAAGGGCTGTAGGGGTTTTGTCAGGTCTGACTAGGGTGCAGTAATTAGCTATCTTCTTGGTGACGCAGTGCCAGCAACCCACTGCTCACTGCCATTTGAGTATGGCAAAGCCTTTACAGCAGCAAAATCATTAATTAACTGGTATGCAAAATGTCATTGTGGGATGCAGCACATGGTTGTCTGGTTTCTCTCAGTGCATGGCACAGAACTTCTTTTAAATATACAGCAACATTAAGTAATGTAAGGAATATTGCCATCTCATGCCGTGTAGCTTTGGAGAACATAACTTTCTGTGAACAGGGAATATGCAGCCAAAGGCCCAGCTTGTTGGGAACAGTCACAGTGCATTCTTTGAAAAGAAAGCAAAGTATTAAGATCACATTAAAAGGCTCAGAAATTTCCCATTTTCAGAAAAATTGACAATACTTGCCTGTTGATTTATTATTCATATACAGAGTGCTGCTTCTTCAAGAAGATCATAAATATAGTTTCTGACCCAATCAGCTTCTCTAGGTTCCTGAGGAAGTGATATACACAATACAATTTGGGAAAATTAAGGGATGAGGTGGAAAAGGAAGGCTGAGCTCTGTTTATGCATGTTGCCTTGTGTAAAACAGCAAAAGAGAGATAAGAGCCAAGTAGCAGAAAATTATCCGTATAAACCCCTTTGTAATAGAAGCTTGGGGTTCCATCAAAACTCCCTTTCCAGGGTGGAAGGATTCAGATTCTCAATGTGTACATTTCAGAGGTTAATACTTTCTTATAGAATTCTTCCATTTCCACTTGTTTAGAGAATATGATCACTACATATTGAAAAAGAAACTGAAATCCTCTTCAGATTAGGCTATTTATTTACTATCTCTGGAACTCTTAGAACTATTATATGTATTAACTCTCTGGCTTTAATGTAGCTCTTGACTGAAAAATTTTATTAAGTGCTTTGGAAGGTTATTTAGCTGGGTAGGAGAATGGATCTGGGGACCAGGACCATTTGCTTCTCTGTTCAGCTCCCTGTGTACTTAGTGTGTGATTTTGTTGTGTTAGCTATATGTACCTTTGTTTTCCCAGTTGCAGAATGGGCATAAAATGTTTCAGGGGTTGGGTGAGAATAATTATGCTGAACACTCCTTTCAAATGAAATGCTGCTCAAAATAACTGTAACCATTTTTATCAAGCAGCTTTCATTGTTTGTGATTTGGTTGCTTGGTTTCATAACTGATGCTACATGAAATTTGAAATGCTGTTGGGGTGAGGCTCTGCTGTATTGTCATTACTGCTCTGTATGGTTTGCAATGCCTAAAAAATGTCTGCAGTTGATAATCTGAGAGATGGTTGTTTGTGAAAAGGTGTTTGATTTAAGTACTACATCCAGATTATATTAATTTTTCCATCAGAGTGTCAGAACTGCAGGATGAAGAATTTTTAAAGCATTAATGTATTTTTAAGTTTACCAAGCCTGTGAAAAAATGCCAGCAAATCTTTTCTAACTCCAGTAATGCCCATCATATTCGAATCCAAGATCTTTATTATAATTGTAGTCTGAATTAAGAGTGCATGTCATCCTTAACAAGTAAATTTTTAAATCTAGAAGGAAGAGGGTGGACTGCAGGAGAAAGGTGCCCAGAGGAGGCCCTGGATTGCAAGACTCTTGGCTGGGAAGTTTTCAACATCTTTAGAAACTTCCTTCTGTTAGAAGGAAGTTTAGAAACAGATCCTTCTGTTAGAAGTTTAGAAACAGATCCTTCTGTTGGGGATTATTATAACTCCTCAGGTTTCACTGCAGTACAGCATCCAGTTGGCATTGAAGGTGTTGGTCACAAGGAGACAATAACACGCTGATAGAAAAATGATCTCTTATCACCACTGGTTTGTACTCACAGGCAGAGAAGTCTGCCTGAATAAGAGTTCTGTTTGACTTTGAGACATTGTTAAGATCGTAATTTATGAGGGCTTATGTCCACTCTCATATCTGAGAACATTGCTGGCTTATGTTTTGTTGGTAACTGTGTGCTAGTGTTTTGTTACCAGTAAGCAGCATGAAAGGATACGAAAATTGAAAGAGGCATTCCATGCTGATATTTTATTTAGACCTATCTAAAGACTGTTGCAAACTACTTCTCAAAATCATAAATTACTCCCTAACAGAACTCACAACCTCATGTGATACTCTGCTATCTCTTTTCTGTGGCCTAATACCCTTTCTAGTAAAGCTAATGGCAAAATTTCTGTCAGCATCATTGGCGGAGAGGAAATCTTTGTTTTTATTTGCACTGACATAAAAAAATAATAGGAAGTTTGAGGGACCTCAAACTTGTTCAGAGCGCAAAAGTTTTATTGTAACAATTCCAACACTTTTTCTGAAAGTGCTGCACACCTTGCAGGAGTGTTAAAGAGAGACCTTTGTTTTTAGTCTTGGCAGAAGTAATAGAAACAGACAACACAATTTTCAGTTCTAAACAAGCACAGTTTCTAAGAGGGGGAACCACGGGAACCTTGACATGCCACTCAGAGAAGGGAACTATTTTTCCCAGTGCGTAAACTAGCCTTGCAGTTCTGCAAAGAGCAGTCACTTTTCAGGAGAATACTTGACTAACTTTAGTGCATACCATGCCATTCTTTTAGCTCAGTGAAGGGTTTAAGAGCTCTTCTGGACATCTTAATAGGACTCAGTTCAATGATGTAAAACATTTGCTGAAAGGTACATCAATTCCAGTCCACTTCAGTAGAAGCAAAGCTAGATATAGGCTGAGGACTTAGCATAAGGAAAGCACCAGGTCAAAAACTTGAAAAGAGAGAATACATTTACATGAGCATATGAAGTGTGTGTTTTATACTGTCATTTTATACTGTCTTATATATGGAATTCTGATAAAGACTGGGGTGCCTGGGGACATGCTTCAGACCAATTTCAGGCACAGAAAGCCACTCTTCCACCCAGGCACTTACTCTCTTGTCAGATTAATTTTTGTTCCTGACAGGACTGACTAAACATACAACTATCAGATGTAAAATTATATTAACCTGCTGTTCACTCTCTCTCCCCTATGTGTTGAAGTTCAGTGCTAATGTTTTATTCTTTTCTCATAGTAAAAAGCTACAAGTGTGGTGTGATAACAGACATATTCCTAAAAATCTTTTCCTGATAAAGCACTGCTGTTCTTTCTTTGATACAGTTCATTGAACAACTGGGGAAAGGACAAGAACTGAGCAATTGTGCTTGGGAAGAGAGATGCCCATGAAGCTATGACTTTGTTAAAACACTGGAAGAATCTGTGGAAAGATTTGAGAATTCCAGTTCAGCCAGGAAGAACATTTTTTTAGACACGTCCTTCATGCCGTGAGCATAGCTTGTCACTCTGTTGGATGATGGTGGTGGGGATGATAATTTTTCTTAAAACCAAAGGCCTATTTGATGTTTGTTACTAAGAACTCTTCTGTAATTGTTAAACAGAGATGACAGAACTCGATCCTCTGAAAGATGAGGTGCCAGAGACAGCTCACTGTGGGGGAGAAAACATCAACAGCTTTCAGGAACCAAAAGGTTCTGACCCAGACAAACTTCTTTTGGTGGAAAAGGCCTCTTCTAGAGTGTTTTGGAGAGATCCATGTCCTCTACCTGACAAAACATGGAGTTGCAAAGCTAACATTTGATCCATTATTTTCCAGTTTTTCAGAGACTGAGAAAATTTTAGTTAGAGTTTGGAAAATACTGTGGTTTTATTTCTGGTTCATCATGCACAGTTTACCCCAGGCATACTCCTGTTGTTAGTTGGTGAAGAATGCTTAGTGCAGAAAGATGATGGGGAATATAAAGGGTGTCTCTTTTCTTCCTCCTATGTATGTAAACTAGTACAAAACTCTAATCTTTACAGTTATGTTACTGCTATACTGTGAAAGAAGAAACAGCATCCCCAAAAGACACCAGTTACTCAGATATGGGTAAAAATTGGAAATTGAAAGTTGGAAGCATCTCTATAAAACAACCAAAACTTCAGCAGAAACTTTCAGAGGAAAGTTTAAGGAAAAACCGAAACCGCTGTCAAAGCTGCAATCACAATTGGATTGTAAAGGGATCTGTTCTCTGGTACCAAAATGGGAAAGTTTACCAGTCACTTCAGTGGGACTGACATTGGCTCCCAGATGTGATCAGTGCACCCAGTCATTGTCACTGATCTCTGCAATTCGCCTCAGCTGATCTGCTGCTGCATTTTGTGCTTGACTGACATTTTTCATATGAACTTTGTTTTACAGAAAGCATAGCTTTTCTTGCAAGATCTCTTTTATAAACATGATTGTAACCTGCTCTGTTGATTAAATTTTGTCTCTAGACAGTAATGAAATATTCATAGTTGTTGTGGGTTTTTTTTTTTTTTTTGTTTGTTTTTTAATTGCCAGTGGAATTTTGAAACTCCTTCCACTTCATTTCATCTGGACGTTACCTGTATATGTGCAACAAACCTCTTGTATTTTATGTTTAAGTGGTGAGTCTAGTTTTTCCTGTTTGAGAGAAAGAAATTTGGGGGTCATGTTGAAGTTTGTGTTTGTGGTCGTTTGTGCCAGTGTGTTGCCTTACTAAAATGTGGGCATGATTTCAGGGGGAAAGCATCTTCAGGGACAGCGTGCATATATATATATATATATATATATATATATATATATATATATATGGATGGACATTTGTCTAGTTTTTTAATTACAGCTGCAGAAGATGTAACTGCTCTAAGTTTTTATTCTTATCTGTCATTCCAGATAAGAATAACCACCTAGAGAAGTGGTAATATTCAAGCAACTTGAATTAAGAGTCAATCCATTAGGGTCAATGATTATGTTCAATAATAAAGATTTCAGTGTCCTATCAATTATCCTCCAAGGTCTCAACAACATAATATATAAAGCTCTTTCTGCTTCCTTGCAGCATGTCCTACATGTATATGTATTTAAATGAATCATCCAAGTACTGTATTCTGAGTTAAAATATGTAAATAGAGTCACTTGAATGCATAGACAATGACAAAATATGAGGTTGTTTCTCAAAATCAGCCCATTGCACTGATTTTTATTGCAATGACTAATAGATAAGTAATCCATTTAACAGGATGCATGACACTAATGAAACTACGGTGAAAGTGTTTTCCCCTGTGTTTTTGTAGCATCTCACACAACTGAGTCTGTTTCCTAGGTGTTATATTCATGCAGTTAGTAAATATATGGCATAAAATTGTTTTGAATAAAATTTATGTAATGTGGATATAACTGCCCATTGTTGCAGCCTTTAGGAGACCTCATGCTAAGTTAATATTACCAATAAAAATGAGCAATGACTTTTTGAAAATGACGCTTAAGTCTGTGTTGTTAAAGCTGTCATGGAAATTCAAAGCAAAAGTTCAAAGTTCTGTACTTTGAAACACACTAGAACTCTCACTGGTGTTAAACCAGCATTTTTAAAAAACAAGCCTTCAATTTTAGGGAAAAATCTTAAAAATGTTGGCTTTTTCAAAGTTAACTCTATTCCTAATCCTGTACCCATATATGTTGAATATATATGTATATATAATGGAAGACTAGGGATAAGATTAAATTAAATAAACTGAAAAGAGTTTCTGTATGTGTAGACTGCATATATATCCTTTGTTTTGACTTAATTTCTGAAGAAAAAATTGCAGAGAGATGCTGCTGCAAATTCCACTCAATTCAAAGGACCTATGCGGAAAACAAACTGCTCAAGTAAGTTCTGTGATTTAAAGGAGGAAAGACAGAATAAACAAACAAAAATATCTACTACTGTAGCTGGATATCTTTTTCAGTTTTTTTAAGCGTATTTTTTTACTTAATTTGAAAATAAAAAATTGAAAGTGAATTCTCTAGAATACTAACAACTACCTAATATTCATATTAGGAGCACGATGGCAATTATAAACTTCTTTGGGTGGCTCTGAATATATGACCTATACTGCTTCAAGTGGCAAAGCTGTACCATTGGTTCAATTTATTTGTTACTTGACAGCACATATGGAGGTCTTCTGGTGATCATTTTATGCAGAGCTATGTGAAGACTGGTGTCCCTTCTCAGGGAACTTCTCATGACATACAAGTAAATTGGTACCAGATGCATGTGGAGAGGACAAAAGAAGGTAATAAGTGATGTACATTCATTAAAAAGAGCAGATCTGCTGATAAAGAGAAGTTTTGTGGGGAAAAAATCACTAGACCTTAAAAATTTCAGTATGTTCTGTGAGCACACAAATAATGCTATAAATAGAGACATTATCACATATGTTCATGTGCATGTGTTTAGTCATTGAACACACATGTACAAAATGAAGCACAGTTACTTGTGCTGCTTTAATTATATTTTCATGTGGGAAAAGTTATAACCATGCTACCTCTGAGGTAGTCAGTGAAATACACTGTGTGTCATCAGATTCTAAAACACAATATTTCATATTTTTGAGATGTAGAGAAAATATCAGTACCATTTAGACATTTTAAAATGCCAACTGCTGACTGGAAGCTTTAAATTTTCATACAGTGTTACTATAAACAAGATACAATATTAAGTAACAGATATATTCTGCACTGATTTATGTTCTGTGTAGCCTTGTTGCAGTTAATATGCTCAATTAATTTCTGGTGTCATTCCAGCAGAGCTAGAATGCTAATGTCAGTATAGCTACACTAGGGATGAATCTAATCCAGTCAGATTACACTAAATAGATAAGATTACTGAAATAAATTCTCACTAGTGCATTATATCATATTTTTAAAAAATCGAATCAAGGCTTGATTCTGCAGTTGCTCTTACAAGAGCAACAAAAAATGTCTATCAGGTGAGTGAGAGCAGCAGCATGGACCCTGATCTTATGAAAAATAATAGGTTTGTGTTGTGCCCCAGATTCAGCAATTTTATTGCAGTGTATATATGACAGGGGAGTGAAAAAAGATTACATGGTCCTACTGGCTCTAAGAAGACTAAGATTTGAGTCTGAAGGCACTCATAAATAATAATATTCATATGGGTGTTGCATGTCCGTATTCTTCAGAATACTTGCCAAAAATAAATGAAGACAAATTGCTATTGGCAACTTAAAGGAGAGAGGATGCCATTCTAGATCTACGTGCCACACTTTGTGGGCTTCATAAGTTTGTGTTTAGAATCGTAGAGTGGCTTGGCTTGGAAGGAACCACCAAAGGACATCTACTACAACCCCTGGAATTAAGCAGCAGCTAGTTCAGCTGAAACAGGTTGCTCAGTGCCCCGTCCAACCTGTCCTTGCGTGTTCCCAAGGATGAAGCATCTGCCATCTCTCTGGGAAACCTGTGCCAGTGTATTACCATCCTCACTGTAAAAATTTTCTTCCCTATATCTGGTTTGAATCTACATTCTTTTAGTAGAAAACCACAACCCTTGTCCTGGTGAAACAGGCCCTGCTAAAAAAATTATCATCATCTTACTTACAGACTCCCTTTAGGTACTTGAAGGTGCTCTTAAGGTCTCCCTGGAGCCTTGTCTTCTCCAGACTGAGCAAGCTCAACACTGTTATCATGTCTTCACAGGAGAGGTACTGCAGCCTTTGGATGATCTTTGTGATTTCTGTAGATGCTGCTGCAGAACCCTTTCCACTGAGGAGTTTAGTCTGTTTAGATTTGGATCCTGTTACTAGCTTTATAACCCAGTGTGTTCTCTTTGTTTTCTTACAGCTAGATATTAAATAAACCATTGACACAGTACACAATCCAGCATGTTGCAGATATTCCAAAACAGGAAAATCCTTTCTTGTAATGTGACAACTTTCCTCATTTTTGTGTCTGGCTGTAAATGAAACCAACCAGATGGTCCTCACTGATCTGTATTGTGTGTGAGACTTCTCAGTGCTTTTATGTCAGGGCACAAATTTGTCTCATCCGACATTGGAGAAAAGCAGCTCTTTTGTGTGTTTACTTGATGTTTGTGGTTCAGATGGCTGGCAACATGCACAGTCCAAGAATGGCAGTCCTCCAGATTTAATATGATGCTGGGGATGACTAGTAGAGGGAGTTGAAATGAACTGAGGAGAAAACATGAAAGTTGTGTTGTGATACTTTGTTAAAATGTTATATTCATACAGGGCCTTGCCAGAGTTAGGAAAGAAAACAAATGATCTGTCAACTGTTTTGTCAAGAACCCAGGCTAGGGAAAGACTGCTAAGTGGAAAAGGCTGTGTGCCTTGTGACCAAGTGTTCTCCAGCATGGCCATTCCTGGCCAAAATATAGTGGATTTGAAAGACTTTCAAAAGAGTGTAGAGCAGATTTGCTTTGTCAAACAAATTACGTATTAAGACCTCTAAAGCATCCATATAGTTCAAGCAAATTTTAATTTAGGCACAAAAGACATTGTCAATAGAATTAACCAAAGGGGGAAATAACCATTAACCATTAGGAAAAAATAACCAAAGAGACAATAAATAATTAAGATTAATATAACTTTTTAACGACAAGCTTCCAGGTTTATAAAAGAAGTTGGTTGCTGTTATCCTTATTTGACAAGTGAGAAAACTTAGTTATCACAAAGTATTGTTCTTCCCAACAGCCTATTTGAAATAGAACATAAGTCATTAAATTAATATGAATTAGTTTAACTATATAATCTATCTTAAGATCAGAAAACAGAGTTTTCCTTCTGTAGTTAGCAATAGATATTTAAAAAATAATGTTTCTTTATGTGACTTGGAACACTCTAACAGCTTCATCCCAAACCAAACTAATTCTAGCAAACTCAGCTACCAGTCAGAACATCTATCATAGACTATCATGAGCTGGAAGGAAACCACAAAGACCATCCAACTCCTGGCCTTGCACAGGAACACCCCAAGAATGACAAGAAGTCACAACTATAACTGTTTGCATTGTTCATCTGTAATCACTGTAAATTCTGCAAGTAAAGAAATAGAGATATGAGCCTGAGCAGAACAGAAAACTCCTGACAGCACCCATGCCATAAACTTTCTCCCCCACTCTTGTTTTAGATAAATGAAAACGAATTCCTGTCTTCATTAGGAATCAAACTGATGTATTTTTTTTGCCAAGATGATGCCTTCTTTAGTAGCATCTTTGTTGAACAGTTTTACTTAGATTTCTGCCTTTTGTGTTCAAAATAGACTATTGTCCTGCTGGCCAGCTGTTCTTTTAGTAAGTAAATGTTCTAGAAAGAAATTATAGGGAACAACTGATTTTTTCAATATTTTCTCACAAAACCTGAGTTTCTGCTTTTCTGCTGCATTCTTCACAAATATCAGTTAATGTCTGCCCATTTAATCACTTACCTGTGTCATTTATGCATGCAAGTGGAATTTGCTACTTATTTCCCTGTTCATTGCAGAGATACTTGAGGAGATTCAAGGCAAATGGCTTAATTCAAGTTCAACATAGAATCCTTTTGATCTGGATCATCATGAAGAGAAAAGGAAGGATACCTTCATTGCTTTCTTAGTAGTCTATCAAAAGGACAGTTTTTTCATACATTTGCTGGCGTACAAAATTCACAGTTAAGTGCTGTCATGTTCCAGTCAGTGAATTATCTAGCCTAACTGAGAAGACAGGAAATGGGGATGGATACCAGATTTTTAACAATGCAAATTATTTTTGCCTTGCCTTGCCTTCAGCTGTTTAGCCAGTATGATCCTGACACACAGACTGAGGCTTTGCCTCATGCTGTACTACAGCAACTGGAGATCCATGTAGTAGCATGGCTTTGCTTCAATGCATCAGCAAGAGTAAAAACCCTGCCAGGATTCTGTTATAAATGTCAGGGTAATAAGGGAGTTACATCCAGGAAATTATCTCTTTTCAGTACCTGGACACTTTGGGAGCATTACTGTGTTTTAGGGTTAATGCCAATGTTAGGAATAAACCCCAAAATCTATAGAGAGCAAGAATCTCCAGGACTATGAACTATTTATTACTACAGTCTGTGCAAGGATGTTTCTGAAGGATGGTACTTTTTTTTTTTGCATTCCACAGTGGGAAGGTGAGAAAAATCTTAATGATTTTAATTGCTAGGGGAAACACTATAAATGAGACGTAAAAGTTTAAATCCTCTAATAAAGGGTAAAAATGAAGTTATGAGAATGACTTGCAGGAGAGTAGAAGACATTTTTACAGGAGGGATGGGGAGATTTTCACCTAATAAAAGAAATTCCTTTTTCGTTTTCACACTCTGTGAGTGTTCTCCAAATTTGCATTGGCTTTTCTTTCACAGGCACTAATGTGCCGGTTGAGAGAATATTCTTGGTAATGAATGACATTGAACTGATGACAAAGCAGAAGGTGAGTACAGAAAGGGAAGAAAATAAAAAAGCTAGCACAGTTGTTAAGTTGAAACACCTGCTGTGAGTGTCATGAAAGGCTGCTGGGGAGCAGGCAGCTTCTGAACAAATAATTTCTGAGGAAAGATAAAAAATCCCTGTCTGCCCACAAGGCTTTCTTTCCTTCCTCTCCTCAGTCTCTTTCTTATGGATTACTGTCTTCATGTGTATGTTTTTTTGGCACGTTATTAACAGCTTGTAATACAGAGGTTGCACATAAATGGGTTTTGTTTCAAATTGATACCTAAGATTTCTTACTGTTGGTGTCTCATTGATTTTCAAGCTAACATATTCTTCCTGAACACATCATATAAAATTCCAGCAAGCCATTTTATAAATCTCTAGGATGTGTTAAGAGTCTAACCACAGTTTCAGGTGATCACTCCAAAGGTCATGCTGCACTGTCTCACTAGGATCACAAAACATCTTTTCCTAGAAAGCCAAAAATGGCATTTCTAAAGCTTGTCTTTTGCAATCCATTGTGTCTCAGCTTATAATCTCTCCCTTTTACAAGTAATGAGATTCTTTCCATTCCAAATGCAAAGACATTTTGGCAAAAGATATCCTCTGAAACCCGTCCCCACAAAACCTATCCTTGGCTGGAACTTTAAACCCAAATGCTACTGGCATGGCCTTTCCTAAGTGGGTGTGATGATACCAATCTAACAGATGGGCCTATGGAGAACAACCACATACCTCAATATTGAGTGTTTCAGGCACAGACTTCCACTAAGGAGGGTTTGGACTGCCATCTGCTCAGAGAAACATTGTCAATGATCAAGGAGATATGCAATCTCTGGTACTCTTGTTATCAGCAGTTATTTGGCTTCTGGTATAACGTGAAACATGTTTTGTCTCTCATTAGTGATAACTAGCATTTTGCTCACAAAAGAAAGAGTGAGAAGGAACATTTTGGCTACTCTGTTGTTGATTTGAAGATTGTGCCCACAGAACTTGGCCTAAGTGCCACTGGAGGTTTGCTGGAGTGACTTCACATTGCTTTTCCCAAGGACTTGAACTCTTTGTCAGGATCTCAGAACACTTTACCTAGGAGTGCTGCTCTCTATTCAGTAAGTTCACCAGCCAGACTGAATTGCTTTTTAGCTATAAACAGGGCAACAGTGGACATCACCTAGGCAGAATATTCGGTAGCTTTTTACTTGATTTATTTTCCCCAGTACATTTAAGTGCCATGGGAAATATTTTATTAATAACAATGATATGTAGAATTATATTTTCAAAAGAACTGGAAGAGAATCATTCCCAGACTATTTTGACTGTTCCACAGAGCTAACAATAAGAAATGCTGCTTTAATGTGGTAGCAAAGGCCTTATACTTGTTGGATTTCTGTTTTCTCTTTTCCAAGTGGCTTCATCTAGAGCTGTATGAGAGAGACGCAGTATTTATTCCCTAAAGACCATAAAAATGACCAGTGACTACTGGATTAGTGGAGAAGGGAGGAGCTCTGGATGTCTAGACTTCTGTGAGACCTTTGACATGGTCCTTCATAACATCCCTCTCTTTAAACTGGGGAGATATGTATTTGATGGATGGACTGTTTGGTGGATGAGGACTTGCATGGTTGCATCCAAACTCTATTGGTCAACAGCTCAATATTCAGAGGGAGATCTGTGACTTATGGTCTCCCTCAGGGGTCTGTACTGGGACCAGTGCTGTTTAATATCTACTTCAGTGACACAGACAGGGAGACTGAATGCACCATGAGAAAACTTGCAGACAGAACCAAGCTGAGGGGTGTGGTGGACATGTCTGAGGAACAAGATGTCATCCAAAGGGACCTGGACAAGAATTGGTCCCATGAGGTTCAACAATGCCAAATACAAGATCCTGTACCTTGGTCAGATGTCAGTTCATGCTGAGAGATGAGTGGACTCAGAGAAGACCTGTGGAGAAGGACTTGGAAATAGTGGTGGATTAAAAACTGGACGTGAAATGACAATGTGTGCTTGCACAACTGTATCATGGGCTGCATCAAAAGAAGAGTGACCACCTTGTTGAGGCAGGGGATTCTGCCCCTCCACTCTGCTCTGGTGAGACTCCACCTGCAGTGCTGCATCAGCTCTGGGGTCCTCTCAGTACAGCAAAGAGGTGGACCTGTCAGAGTGGGTCCAGATAAGGGCCATGAAGATGATTTGAGGGCTGAAGCATTTCTCCTATGAAGACAGGCTGAGAGAGCTGGGTTTGCTCAATCTGGACAAGAGAAGATTCCAGGTAGACTTTATTGCTGTTCAGTACTTTAGAGGAGTTTTATAAGAAAGATGGGGACAGGCTTTTCACTACAGCCCATTGCAATAGGACAAGGGGGCAATGATTTTAAACTAAAAGGGGTTAGATTCAAACTAGATATAAAGAATATAAAAAATATTTTGCAATAAAGGTGGTGAAATACTGACACAGGTTTCCCAGAGAGGCGGTAGATAACCCATCCCTGGAAATATTCAGGGCTCTGAGCAACTTTTCTAGTTGCAGATATACCTCATCATTGCAGGGGTGTTGGACTAGGTGACCTTTAGATGTTCCTTTTAACCCAAAGCATTCTATGATTCTATGACTCCATGAAATACCTCTCACATAACTGGAGCTGGTGATTTTAATAGATCTATTCCACTAAAAGATATGCATTAATGGCATAAGTGATGGCTTACAGTGCTGAACCATTGCAAATTTTTCAAGAAAGAGAATCTGTATTTTGTTTCAAGAATTCTTGTAGTATTGGGAGTCCTACACAACATTCTGGACAGAATTTTGCAAAAAAGTGGATTCATATTCATTGCTGGTGTAATTCCAGAAAAGTTGCATTATGGATTAATTTATTCTAAAAATATTTTCAGCGTATTCAGAATTGACTTATTTTGACCAGATAATTTCAGAATTATCATTATTTAATTCCTCTTTCTTAGCTCCTGAGTCAGAAAAATTTGTATCCTTGTATCTTGCTTATTTGCAACAGATAAGTAAGATGTTTTCTCTGTGCTTTCTTGTCCACTACAATTCACAGAATAATTCATTTTATGACAAGTTTTGGTTTTCTCTTGCATAAACTGGGCTATTTTAACCTGCCACATGAGGTCATTTCAATTACATCTGCCAAATGAGTTACAGTAACCAAATGAACTCCATTTTTTTCCTTAAGTAATTACAATGCAAATTTTGCGTATTGTACCCAGTTTTCTGGAAATGATTTGGACAGACCTCTTTCTTTTCTTTAAATACTTATTGCGGGAAAGATGCAAATGATTATATAGAAACTAAAAGTCAATCAATAACAGAAAATTGCAGTAGAAAAGCATATTTGTTCCATGCAGCACTGCGTTTTAGTAGTGACTGTGCATGTCTCCAGCAGCCCTAAAAGACAAAACAGAACAAATCTTTCAATGAACACTTTATAATATAACAAAAAGAGAAGTCTTGATTTGGCTCAGATACAAACAACCACCCACTTGCAGAAAGAGGAATATCCTTAGTAAAATCCTCTTGTGTCCATCACAGTTGCCTAGAAGTGTAAATTTTCCTTCTTCTGTTTAGATCTGCATAAGGAACTTTGTTATCCCATGTTTAGGCCTTGACAAGTTGGGAATATGGGTGTGGTACTTGAGTTTTTATTTCATGCTTGTACTGTTCTAAGTTTCACCGATGAAGACAAAACTAAACTAATTTCTAAGAGAAAAATTAATCTTGCACATTCCAAAATAATTCCTCCAGCAAATACCTTCCTCAGCCTTGAAAGCCACAGACATTGTTTTCTCTCAGTTTTATCCACCTTTGTAGGAAGATTGGAGGAGTATACTATCTGTTGAATTGTATGAATTTCTGTATTACTGTGATGGCCATCCAGAGAAATAAGCTTCACCCAGTGCAATATTTACAGATGTAGCATTTTAAAAATTTATCTTTTGCAATACACTTATTAGAAATTATTGTAGCTAATAGATTAGTAATTGCAATCAGAGACAATAAGGGAAAAAAGATCATCAGGTGAGCTGGAACTAGATTTTAGGGTTTTTCAGTCCTGGGAAATGACTTAATCACCGAATCGTTGTTTTTGATGCTGCTATTTTCCACGTAGAGTGTATGGTTTAGCATAAGCCTCTGGCATAATGCTACTTAAAGCATTTATCATGGTCCTAGACAGTAAAAAACTTCCTGAAATGAATCTGCTAACAAATAGGATTGTACAATCAAACTAAGTACTGTAAAAAAAACTTTTACCTGCTTTTATGTAATCAAGACAACAACTCTTCTCTAGCCCCAGACAGGATTCAAAAATTCATATGATTCATTTAGTTGAGAAAAACACCCTGCCTTTTTTTCTCCTCTGGGAGGAGAAAACTGTAAGTGGTTACTTCACCAGCACAGTGTGTGCCTCTTTAACAAGACCACTGTAACCTTACTCAAAGTAAATCTGAAAGATTGCTGCAACATGAAGTTTTATCATGTCATAAATGGTCTATGACAGCAGGAAAATGATCCTTAATATCAGGATGACTCAGAGAGCCTGTCTCACTTAATTGACTACAGAATAAGAGGCAACCTCCTCACATGGGTGTCTGCATGTGAGTAGCCTCCCTAAGAGTCCTAGGTACTTTTATAAAACAGAACCAAATATGTACACACTCCCACATTGTTAGTGTTGATAAATTACTTGGAATATTTACTCTGAGGAACTTTTAATGTTAATAGGTAGAAAATCAAAGATGTCACCTTTTAATAACCAAATTCACTGATCAAAGCCTGAATATAATTTCAGGTGTAGGTGTATATTCTCACAGTTCCAGTGAAAGCTTATCTTGAAGACTCAATTTAGATCTGTACTTTCCCTTTCCAGGACTATTCTTGATCCATAAAGTAGAAAGTCACTAAAAAAATTGAGCAGTATAGTTCTTTATAGTTTCAGTACTATGAAACTTCTCAAATATTGGAAGGATAAAAATATCACATGTATGGGACTTAATTTCAACAGAAAATATAATAGAAAGTTTGTGAAATGATTTGTGAGTGCTTTTGTTAAAACTGAATTTCCTAAGAATATCTTGGTTTTGCTTAATCACCCTTATTCTTTGTTATGGATGATGTTGCTGAAGTAATTAATTTTCCTAATATATACTTGTTCACCCAGATAATTGCTAAAATATTGATTTTGCATTTACATTTGTGTTTCCTAGCAGGAGGGCAACTGTAAAACATTTTTCTTAGTACCAACTCTTATAAGTTAAATTTAGAACTAAAAAAAATGTCCAGTTCAGGAAATGAAAGTTTAAAGCTTATGTTTATTTTTCAGTAGGACACAATTTTCTTCCTAAAAATACTGAATAAAAAGTTCCTATTTTAATTGGAATAGCATATGAGCATTTAATTTCCAGTTGAACAGCTTTGTCTTTCACACTTTGGGTTGTATCAATTGATCACAATTTGCTTTTGCCATTGTTGGAGCCCATCTTGCCAAGACCTGTGACAACACTTTGCTCTTCAGAACTTTTAATGTTCAGCTTACAGCTCCTGGGTGACATCCAAAACCATAAAGTGACAGTTGTTTTCCAAGTTATAAATACAGCTTTGGATCCATTAACAGCTCCTCGGCTGTTTCTTCTGTGACTTCTAGTGTTGTATCACAGAAAGAACCAGGCAGAGTTCCTTTGCTCCTCAAGAGTGTAATACACCACGGCTCATTTGAAGAAGCATCTCCACAAAGTAAACCTTTATAGCAGGAGCCAAGGGTAGCATCCACGAGTGGCAGCTGGCAGTTTGTGATACAGAGCAAATAAGGTTGGAGATTGTTATTCCCCAGAGCATTTTATGCAAAGGAGCTTAGACTGTGCAAGAATGACTTAAAGTTCCACAGGTTTCATGCTGGAGAAGCCTGGCTTTAAACACTGTATATCTGCAGCCAAGTTAAAATGCATAACATTCTTTTAATCTCCTCCTCTTGATAAAAAAAGAAGAAATCAGCAATGAAAATAAATTTTACATATGGGTAAATAGTACACAGTAGTGCTGGAAACCCTGTAAAAGTGGAAGGGCAACTAGTCTTTAGAGAGCAGTAATACAGCATTTGTCTAAGCCTCTTGATCATTCCTCTGACTTAGTGAGAAACCAGCCCATCTTCTATTTTATTTAAGTAGAACAAATAGAATTAGATAGAAAAGCTGTCAGTGACATGTGGAGCTGGATCACTATGAGTAATCAGAGAAAAGAAATTCAAAACTATAAAATTAGTCAAAGAATCATGGAATTACCTTTCAAACTTAAATTAAGCCAAATAGAACTTTTTTTGTTACCCAAGTTTCTCTAAAACATTTCCTTTTCTGAAAGACATTGATGGAAGTTCCATGGGGAAGTCATTTAAAAACAGGGTAAATAAAGCAGGCAAAGATACATGTAGATAGAAACTCTGCTTTGAGAAAGGAAATTCAATAAAATATGATTATTTTCTATTTTGGTAAGTGAAATAAAATGACAAGTATTGCATAGTGCAAGTATATTAGTTATTGTCCAAGTTGTCATTCTCAAACTGGGAGTTATAAATAATCTTTCCCTTCCTTTGTCATGGGCAAGTAAAAACAATAACTATCCCAGATTCACAACTTTATATCGATAGCCCCTGTAAGTAAAAATAACCCAGACAGAATTAGTGCTTGCTCTTAACTTTTTGACATTAGTAGTTTTAAGTTCTAAAACTGAATTAACATGGGAATGTCCATCTCTCTTTTCTTCCTCACCACAAAGGGGTATTCGGGTCCACCTTGGACAGAGTTAATTCTCATTGTAGGAGACCATATGTGGCTGTGTTTTAGATTTATGACTAAAGCTGTATTGACACCAACACAATGTTTTGCCTGCTATGGAGCAGAGCTTACACAGCATCAGCGTCTTCTCTGTTTCTCTCTCTGTGCCCCACAAACAGAATGGCAGTGGGTAAGGTGTTGTGAGGGAGCACAGCTGGGCCAGATGACCCTAGGTGACCCCAGCTGGCCAAAGGGCTATTCCAGACCATATAATGTCATGCTCAGCAATAAAAACTGACAGTGTGGTTTTAACCAAGTAGTCTTTGCTCAGTGACTAGCTGGGCATCAGACTGTTTGTAGGACGTGCTGAGTGATTACTTTTGGAGGACTTGTGGGGGCTTTTTTCTCTTTCCTTCTCTTATTAAACTGCCTTTAACTGGGTCCACAAACTTCTCACTTTTGCTCTTCATGTTTGGTTCCCTACCCCACAGTAAGGAGGGGACTAAGTGAGTGGCTGGGAGGGTGCTTGGATACTCACTGGGGTCAACCCACCACAAAAGGAGTGAACTTAGCAAAAAACAGTTTGGAGTAAAAATTTGGGTCTTTCAGTGATGCAATAAACTCAACAAGAGGTAGAAAAATGAACAAAAATGAACTCTGGAGGAAAAGAACAAATAATTTATTTTTGTGATAAAGCAACCGCTATGATGAAAGTCTAAAATACGATAAAAACAATGGCACGGATGTGCATATGGATGTGCCCCACTGCCTTGGACCTCAGGTCTTGCTGGATCCAAGATGGTGACTATTTATTTTTCTCTTTCCTTTTCCTTTCTCTCTCTCTCTCTCCCTCTTATTTTCCTCTCTTAAAGTTGTCTTCTCAAAATCTGGATAACTTAAAGTTGGATGGGTTAGAGTTTGCTAAGTCAATACTTTGTGAAGGCCTTACTTTGGATGTTTTCAAATTTGCCAAGTAACTTACTCTACCTTAATGTTCTAAAGTTTGGAAGCAAAATTTTTTTATTTAACCTCCCGAGAATTTTGAATTCTCCTGTACACTGCCAAAGTGAACCAAAGTACCTCAGCTCTTTTAAAAACTCACCAAATGAGCATGGGGCATAACACAGGTGAAGTATAGTAATCTTGCTGAATTATAGTATTTCCCGTCTTTCAGTTAAAAACATTCCTGAAAATTATTGCCTGGAAAAATAACAGTAACTTTCTGAAAATAATTGTATGCTTTTGTGGATATCTGCAGTGCACCACTTTTACACTGCCCAGGAAGTTTTTTCTTTTGCATAAGAATCGTATGTAAAGAAACCAAGAATCAGTCAGATTTTTCTCCAGGTTCACAGTTCCTCTGAAGAACCACTTTTTCTGTAACACAACACTGAAAGAAAAATTTTTGATAGTTACCTAAATACTGCACAGAGCCCTTTTAATATGTGCAGTTACTTAATGATTTTGCTCCATTTTGAGTTACTATGATTTTTCCTGAAGCAAAGAAAATCTGTGAAAATGGCACTTTTCTCCAGAGGAATCAAACCAAGACTGAAGGCAAGGATTTCAGCCTTACATTAAGAATATAATCTGAATATATTTTTTTTTGTGAGATGGAGTGAAAAATTATATGACAGAGTGGATCATCTGCATTTACTAAAAATAGACAGCCATTTCTCCCAAACAGTGTCTTGTCTTAAGTAATTCTAAAATCTGTTTAGAGTTATTCCACAGAATGGAAGCTTACTGTTTCAGTGGCAAAATATGTTTTTCCAGGGTACATTGCAGTAGAATTATTTGGTTGGATAGTATAACCTTGTGAATTTTTTTGATAATGTGGTTGGAATTTTGTTGAACATTGCTATTTTATTACTATATTGATGGGGCACTCTGCATACTTGTTGACTATTTTCACAAGGAGAGGAAGTTTGACTGAATACTGAAAAAGCCTGTTAGAATAGTTGTAAAGCATGGCTCTGATAATTAGTTTTTTGTCACCTGTGTGGAAATTGTATTTCATTCACCCTACAGTGTGCTGTCTGACACAGGCAATGGTAGAGTATATAAAATGTTTACAGAAATAAATTATTTGCTGAATCTATCTGTGTAAACTATGAAAGCCATTCCCATCCTGGTGATGCTGAGATTTCTTCTTATAGGAATACAGGACTGAAAGAGTCTTTCCAGGTCAGTGTCACACTAGGCTGAGTGGAAAAATAGGTAAAAAACACCAACAGCTCTTGTATGTGCCTTCACAGCTGGTATCTTTGAGTTGCTGTTGTTAGTAAAAGTAGAGTATATTTTATTTCTTCATAGTAATAGAAATTCTCTCCCTCATTAGGCCTGTTGTGAAAAAAAGGGTCAAAATGCTTTTGATTTTGAACAACTGCAATTTGCTACCCTGCACCATAGAGTGTTTGAATTTAACTTATCTAGCATCATGGTAAGCAACAAAAGAATGATTCATAGTGTTGCAGAGATTGTCTCTGTGTTTTCAAAGGAAAAAGAAGCATGAATTATTAATACAGCTGTCAGATACCTTGACAATACTTTATCTCTTGTAAATCTTAAATAAAACAGCCAGTAATTTGCTTGCATTGGATAATTTCTCTACTTTGTACCAGTAAATAAACAACATTTTGTGAGGTATAAGAATTCTTAAAAGACTAGAGTTTACTTACTTCAAGGATAATGAACTCTGACAAAAACAGTCTTTGTTTTTTTTTGAAGACAAAAATAAGTAAAATAAAAATTATGATCTTCCACAGAAACTAAACTGTTAGAGAACTGTTTCGCCATGCACTAATCAGTAACTAGCTAAACTTTTCACCTTACAAAAATAAAATCTTTGGAGAAATAAATCTTGTGCAGCGTTACCATGGAGAATGTCTTAATATGCTATCTCACTTTAGCCAGGCAAAAACCTATCAAATAGGGTTGGGTTGTTTTTTTTTTTTTCTCCGTGCAAAGAACAGAATTAAAAAAGTATTTGTATGCCAAAAGATGCACTCAGAAAGGAAATCCATGGAATTTTTCCAAAACTGATGATGTTGCTGCTTAGCTCAGTGAAGTTAGTTGTGGCTTCAGAGCTGCATCATTAAATATGATGGTGGAAGTACACCAGTGGCAAAAGTGTCCTTTTGACATCAGGGATCTCTTTGGTTGCTGTCAGAGCTAGGTGTTTTTCTGCCACCAGAATCACAAACTCACAGTGATTTTGGATCTGGATCTGTTGTTTGCTTTCTTCTTTAAGAATAATAAGCAGCAGTGAATGATAAAATCTACTCAGGGTCTCTGAACTGTTTAGGAAACATGGTTGAAACAGATTGACAAAGGAGAAAAATATCAGCCCAGACCGCTTAAATAGATACTGTAATTCTGTATAGATTGTGTGAAAGCTGGAGTTAGAGTGAATGAGAAAGTTCTTAAAACACTAGGCATTACTCAAGACAGCAAAGAACTTCTGAATCAGAAACATGGATATTGCATGAAGACCACTTGTGTGATTTTTTTAAAGGTAGCACTAGTATAAAATAATGTCTTTTGTTCAAATCTCCAAAAAGACTATTTATTCTTGAGTTTATATATTAAATTAAAACCAAACATTTCTATTTACATATAGATGCAACAAATGCAGAGTTTTTTCTCTGCTACACTGTTCAACCTATGAAGAGAAGAAATATTTTAACAAAATTTAAGTTTAAATTCACGGGGAAAATGCTCTATCTTAAATACATTGTGCTTATATCAGAGATTCCTCTTGGACAGCTGATATAGGAAAAAACCTGACAAGTAAGCTGAGCAACTAATTGCTCTTCATCTTGTATATAATCAGCTCATTACACAATGTGTTTTTTTTCCAAAGTTACTTCGTGTTTAATCACGATAAAGTTTTGTTTGCTGGCACTTTAGTTAACAGCCAAGGGCAAGTTAACAACATTCTTTATTGAATAATTTAGAAGACACAAAAAGTATTATTTTATGTTGAGTGAAGTATTATCTTCATCCCCCAGTGAGAGCTGTCATTTGGATTTCAGCACTTTTTTTCTTGTATAGATTTCCTTGTGGGTGGTCTTGATTATTGAGTTGAAAGAAATGTTAAAAGTATAGTTCAAACTGAAACATAGAAAATACTCAACATTCTAGGCCAATATTTTGTTGTCTTAAATTTTGTTTTCTCCATTTCAGCTATTTGACAAAATTCAAGAAAAATGAGCAAAACACGTTGATGGTTCTGATGCTTTTTATTAAAATAACCTGTTTGAACCAGAAACTTTCACTCAGGGTCTCTGTTACTTCTCTAGATTTGTCAAGAGACTGTACCTTTGAAACATGGTTTTCCTTTACTTTCCTTTTGTGCTATTTAACAAAAAAAGCGTGTTGTTGCTCATCTTGTTTTTGTTTGACACTGCTTTCAGGCCAAGAAATGGATCCTTGGGCAGCAGAATTCAGACAATATATGTAGGAGGAAGGCAAAGGTAAAGACGCTCTTTTGAAAATCAGAAAGTATATTAAATTAATTCTTGCTTCACCTGAGTTGTTTTACTTCCTTGCTCCTTGCTTTGGTTGTGAAGCCTGGAAGAGAAGGGAGGAAGGAAAAGTCAAGTGTTTATGAATATTATTGCCTGTTAATAGTTCAGCTTAAATAATGCATAGCAGTGGCTACCAAACTGGGAAACATGGAGGTTTAAAGTGAGAAAAAACAACACAGCAGCAGTGACAGCAGCTCATGGCAAACTTTGAAATGTCTAACAAGCAACTGTCAAATCAGAAAGTCAAAGCAGGCAATTACCTGTGCACAATAATGATCTGTGGAGAGAAGAGGGTTAGTGTGGGTGTTTCAGAGATAACAAAAAAACCAAACCAAACCAAACCAAAACAAAAGAAAATATTCCCTGTGAGAAAGAGGAAGATTAGCCTCTTTTAAAGAGGAAGATGTATGAGAAACACCCTTTGCCTTTACCTTTCATCTCTCCTTATACCCCCACCATAACCAAACTGGTGGATGTTGACAATACGCATCCCCTACATAGTTAACTAGATTTTTCAGAAGCTCTTTGAGTTGCCTAACTCATGTTTGCAGTTATGTCTTGCCCACCTTTTCTGAAGGCACTGTGGCTGAGTCAACCAGAAAGCTTCTGCAAAAATTCCTGAAATCAAATTAAGTTTTTCTGTTGCCTCTAGATTAACTCTCTAAATAAACTCCTGGGGAGGTAAATCCAATGTAGGCTTTAAGAGGTTTGGGTGTAAAAGAATTATTTTGCCTAATTTGCCTAAACATCTCTGTGGCTCAATTCAGTGCTCTTGCTCCAGCTGTGGAAATCTTCGGCTTTGGCTGATTTTGTAGGCTTTCCTTGAGCCATACTCATAATGCACTACTCCTCGACTGCTGTGCAGCCCACATGAAAGAGAACTGTGCTTCCATCTGTTGAAAACAATCTAGAAAAGAAAAATGGAAATGATTGCTAATTACAGAGTGGTTGAGGTTGGGAGGGACCTCTGGATGTCATCTGGTACAGATTGCTCCTGCTCGAGCAGGGCCACCTAGACTCTGTTGCCAGGGAGAATGCCCAGGTGGCTTTTAAATATCCCCAAGGAGGCAGACTCAACATCTCTAAGTGACCTGTGCCAGTGCTTGGTCAACTGCTTAAAATAAAAGTGTCACATCTTCATTTCCATGGAGAAGAACTGCTGCAAGTGATTGTGTGTGGCATTGTAATGTGGAGAGGAATCCATGATAAAATACCGGCTGTTTACTGAGAAAAAGCCTTAGGTATTAGTATTGCTGAAAAAGTACATTTTCTTTTGAAAAAGTGAGTACTGAAAAGCCCAGTTTGACTCTTGTCAGTAACTGAACAGGTGCTGCAGCTGCTGAGGCACCTTTATTGTGGGGTTTTTATCACATTGTGGTTTTTATCATGTGTTTTTTATCATGTTGTGGGTGAGCTGACTGACCAGTAAATGTCCTCACATTTGAAAGCATTGTTAAGACTGAAAAAATGAATAAAGCATGTGCTCCACCTGGAAGTTAGCATCTGTGTAAAAGCAAATATATAAATCAAAACACTTATTTGTCAGGAAAATTGCATCCTGTTAAAACTGGTAAATAGGTTACACTAAAGACAAATCTGTAACAAACATTATTTTTCATCAGAAAATTCAGGATTTAATGAGAGAAGGCAAAAAGGGTTCATGCTTAGGGAAAGGTTTAATGCTGTCACTTCTGGTAGGACTATAAGAGATACTTCAAATCTACAAATTTTCTGTGACACAGTGTGATACAATTATCTAAATGGTGCAGGATCTCTCTGATTCTTGGGTTATTTGGAGATAAATGATAGCCCAATTGTTTTTAAATATTATCAGAACATAAAAGAATCAAGAATTTTAAGACCAAAAATGAGAAACATTTTGATGAATTCAAATGTGTTAAATTGAAATGCCATCATAATAAAATAAAAAAAGACCTCTATTGTTCTCATACTGTTGATTAGAAATTACTTTTTTAATAAAATTATTAGCAAAAGGCTAGCTCTAATTTTGTAAGGTCTATTTGAAATAAATAGGTTACAGTAGTAGGTAATAGCTCTTTTTTTTTTTAATATTTGATAAAGACCTTCAACTACTTACAGCTTCAGCAGGAGACTGTTTAGAGTCAAGGGAACTATAATTACAAAAGAAACCATTGAATCATCTTCATACAAAAAGAGTCTCTGGGAGGTACTGTGGTCATGTTTTATGACCCTAATCTTTCAATTACATCTGCATGGATTGGGGTCTAGGCCTTCTAGACTAAATTCTCAGTGTGTGCAGTTCTATCTGCAGTCACTTTTATCCACCAAAAAGCTGGCTTTCATTTAAAGAAGGATGATTGACAGATAGATATAGATGAAGGAAGCTTTGTTCCTAGGGAAGTACAATTCATGGTTCACCTCATATGCTAGAAGAGATATTGAATGAAATTCTCAGTATGTATAAAATTGAGAGCCATGTGGGAACAATATCAGTGTGTAGAATTTGAATAGCCTGTCGTGGTTGGGTTCTTCTTGGTTCTTACTCATTTTTGGGACAAGAAAGTGGCAGATGCTGAGATACAGGCACCAAAAGCCAACCCTCTATAATAGCTTATCTTTATGCTTAAATTGTGGAAGAAACCCCTTATAAATAATTACCTCCACAAACTTTCTGTATATATTTATTATCTTTAGAACAGAGAAGAGAAAGCTTCCACACTGGATTCTTTCTGAAAAAAACTGTCCCTGACTCAAGCTAACAGCTGCCTTTCTCCCTGCACTGGTAACTGGGGACCTCTCCAGGCTGACCACTCCTATTTATCTCTGCATTCGTCCATGTCTTACAGTTTTCAATGGTGATTTCTCCTATTTGATGTTATTAATGAAATGGCAAGGCTACAGTTCTAAGTTGACTCTCAGCTACAAGGCCTTTGTTATTGCACGAGGATAGATGTCTGCTTGCACTTCAGGGTTTGACAGCTCCCAAGTGTATGTCTGCCCTGCCTTCAGCTGGGATAGAGTTCATTTTCTCCTTAGTAGCTGGTACAGAGCTGTGTTTTGGATCCTCTATGGGAGTAATGTTGATAACCTACTGATATTTTGGTTGTGGCTAAGTAGAGCTCTTAAGCAATGGTATTTTCAGATAATATTCTGGGGGAATTCTTCATCCCTCCCTTTTTTCCCCACCTGTGCTCAGACACGCACTTTGCATTGAAAAGACAATGTCCATTTGTCTGGCTACCCCTAGGTATGTGTGTCCTTGAGGATGGTCTTTCTCCTGCCATTTGCCACAAACATCAACAAAGCTTGATGGCACAGAGGCAGCAAGGGCACTGCTTTCACATGTGCCCCACTCAGGAGCTCAGGCCCTTCCTCTCATGTTCCTAAACAAAGATCTGAAGGAAATGCCAAATCTTGTTGCTTGTTCCTTTATACAGGGCTGGCCTACCTCAGGCAATTGAAACCACTCTCACGAGGCCTCCAGCAGAATCCTTGAAATGTCTGTTGCTTCCTGCAAATAAAATGAGGACAAATCTTGCAGAAGTTTTTGTTAAAGCATTTATATTTGTTCAGGTGAACTTTGTCTCAAAATGAAACCATAGCAATGATAATATGTAATAATTGTATTTTCTCCATAAACATAAAAGAATGGACATTTTCTCTTATCTAATGATGTAATTTGAGCCATTCCAGCGACTTTATGATTTCATTGGCATTTAGTTTCCAAGAGAACATGGAAATGTTAAAAATTTATACAGATAAGTCCACAGCTAATGTAGTTCTCATTCAAACATTACATATTATATGACGTTGAAAAATATACACTCAAAACCACAAAGAACTGAAGAATAGAATAGCTTGAAAATCATTCTTTCACATTTTTAATGTGATTCTTTCCTTAGTTGACTGCAACAAACAACTTACTTTGTCTGTATGCTAACAAAACCCAGTCTGGTTTATTGCTGAATTTAGAGGTCAGACTGCATTTCTTACCTCAGGATCTTAAACACATGCAATCCTGTCCATGCATCTAAAAGTAAAAATATGCCAAATTTCCATGAAGACAAAAAAGAGCTTTCAGGATAATATTCATACAATGTCTGCTGCCTGCCTGAAATACTTCTGAACTAGAAGCTTCTGGTAATGGCTCTGTAGTTGTATAGCTATTGTTCAATTCTTGCAAAAGAAAAAAACCCACTACCAAAAAAAACCCCAAAACAAGGGGAAAAATGCAGTTTGTGTCAGACTGGAAAGGAATTTATTAGTTCTCCCAGTTTAAATTCCTGAGTCATTGAAGCTTCTGAATCAGAATAACTCATCATCTTTAAGAAACTCAAGAAAAGATATTTTCCATGATAAAAATGTCTTGCTGGGAAAAAATGCATCATTCTCTGTGTGTGTTGCCTCCCTGGGAGTAAGAAAGTGTTTAGTGTGAATTATTACAGCTCTACATCAGGAAATGGTTCCCCAGCTGCAGTCTTAGGCAAGAGATTCTTCTAAAAGTGCAATAATTTGGGATTCATGAACTACCTCAACACTATCAGACTGGCCACAGAGCAACCCAAGCTCCTTTCTTCCTTCTCCATCTAATTTTCACAATGGTCAAAATTCCATAAGTTGATGCCTGTGTGTGTAGGCAGCTCTGAAGAGTTGGATCATGCCTGTGGTGCCAGGTTAAGGACATATCATGGTCCCTGGCTGTAGAAGACATTAAACATTCTCTGCTTAAATACTAGCCTGGTTTTGCTGTAGGGGAAATGTCAGCTCAGGATGTCTGCTGGTAGAGAAGATTTCACTGCAGTTGGTTTTTCTTATGCACTCTATGTCCTAGGGGTGACCCTTGTCAAGGTGCCAAGTGAGAACGGGCAATTTCTTTTTTTTTGAGAGAGTTTCAGAATCCAATTAAAATCTGCAGAGCACAGACCTGCTCAGAGAAGGAAAAAGTATGATCTGTGAACCTGGTTATAAGCCTGACAATGAGAAGACATGGGTTTCACTGCAGGTTCTGCTTTTGAATTAATACCTGCTTGGGCAAAATGGAAGTAATTCCTGTGAAAAATCACTTTGGATAAATTAACTATTAATCTGGATTTGATGAAAAACCTATGCTGATTTCACAAGCACTGTGAATCCAGTGATCAAAGAGAACGAATCCACTGGCTCTAACTGCTTCTGGAGAGCGTGGACTCCACTGGGCTCATGGATTTACCTTCCCTGTCTGACAAACACTTCTCAAACACACAGGTGTCTTGCTGGCAGTCTAAGCAGTCTGCCCTCTTTAATAATTTTGGGGGTGGATTCAAGAGTGGGCATTTCTTCTGATTCTTCAGGGCATGTTTCAGCTATTTTTAGTTTCAGTTTGCAGGCAGGAGTCTCATCACTGCTCTTAGCAGGCGACCCTGTGTGAACAGGTGGGGAAAGAGGGAGATTTGTGACTTTGGGGAGGCGGGGGGGGGGGGGGGGCGGGGAACTGGCTCTAGGGAAGAGATCCTCAACACACAGAGACAGACTTACCCTATAAAACAGATATCCAGATTCTTGTTTGGGCTGCTGATTTTAAGGCCATAAGCATAGTCTGCAGCTTGAGTGTTTTGCAGTAAGGAGTGCTTTTGATCATGTACTTTGCAGTTAAAGATACATGACAGGCCAGAGGAGTGGTGAAGTATGACAGGAGTCTTTTTTTCAAAAGTGAAAAAGAACCAGTGCACCATATAATTCACTGACATTAGTCCAGATAGAGTGCAAATATCTCTCCAGAGATACCTGCTACAAACA
Organism: Entomyzon cyanotis; assembly: GCA_024500445.1. Lineage (NCBI taxonomy): Eukaryota > Metazoa > Chordata > Aves > Passeriformes > Meliphagidae > Entomyzon > Entomyzon cyanotis. Next base: position 17,674,753 of record JAKEPQ010001030.1, read on the forward strand.
GTACCTTTGTTTGTAGCAGGATCTGATTTTGACTTTCACAGAATATAAAGCTGGTGTGGATTACATATGTTTTGCACACCTAATAAAAGTCAAGGCATTAAATACATTATACTGCTTTGTAGCCACTTGTAGCCACTTAGCAATTTATCATATTTCAGACCACCCTGCACTGTGTTTATGCCTGAGTTTTCTCAGCATATTATGGGAACAAATCCTTAGTAACCTATTGTACCTCACAGTATGTGTCATTAAATCCACTGTTTGGAAAGACCACTGAGACCATTTAATAGGTGCATAACAGAAGGAAAAAGTCTTAATTGTTGTTAGATGGCTATAGGTTTAATTATCCTCACTCTACCACCTGAGAGCTCTAGAGTTAAACTTTAAAGGCTCCAAAATTGCAGTGGGGATATGCCATTTATAGCTCAGTGTGGTATAATTTTTTCATGCAACGATCTTCACTTTCTTCACTTTCGGATTTAAAGCTAGCTTTCTTTAATTTAAATTTTGCTGAAAAGAGCCATATTGCTACAAGCATAAATTATGGTAGATGAACATTAATGATGTCTGCTCACAGCTGTTCTTAGCTTAAGTAATTACCACTCACTCCCTATGATCAATATTTTAAATGCCTGAACTATTCAATTAGGAGCACAAAGTACTTGCTTCTTAAAATCAAGCCTGAACTGACATACCTGTAACATTCATGTTATGGAAAAATACATTCGAGGCTGTTGATTTATTAACCAAATTGGTTTGTGTTTGATGGCAGATCTGAATATGTGTAGCGTTACAAATGTATTTAAAAACCCATTGACATTAATGCTACATTAATTACTGATTCCATGAACACTCTAGCATATGCTGGTATTAATTGCATCCATTATCACAAAATAAACATCTCTTTATAAAAACAAATTATGCTTCATCTTAATATTCTTGAGTTTGATATCCCCCTTCACAGCTGTTGCTACTTCTGCTTTAGTGTTTTTGCTATAAAGAGCCACCTGTTAATTATAACAGATATTTTAGATATTTTTATCCTTTGAAGAGAAAGAACATCTAAAGAAAAATATAACAGAATCTTAACCCTCTGAAGTATTTACTAAAATTTTTAAAGTTTTTTGCAATAATTTGCCCACTTAAATACCTGGATTTTTTTCTCCTTTTATTTGTATAATAAATAAATAATAAAATGCAGTACACTGTTGTTAATATTTTTATTACAATAATAGCATTTGTGTTCAAGAAACTTAAGAAAGCTACTAAGAGGAGCATTTATGTAAGAGAAACATCTTAATGTGAGATTGCTGCTTCTGTTCTTTGGAGAAGAATACCCTTAATAGGAAGCCCCAAAAACTTGTTGCAAATGGGCTATATAAAAATCTGAGAAAGTAATTTTGGATTAAGTTTTGCTTTCACCTAATGAGCAATTGCCGCCTACCCTGTAAATCTTCCATTTCTTAGCCAGACATTTTCATGGTGCAAACCATCCATCAGAGAGAACAGCCTGGCTTTTAAAGTGCCAGTTTCCTTTGAAAAGTGTCTCATTATAAATCACACTATAAGGTTATACTGATTGTGTTTCAGATTTGTTGTCTTTCAGTTTAGATTTTCTCAATTACAAGCAAAAAGTTTTCTCTGGTGAGAGAGTGATTTTTTAAATAATTTTTGTCTTTGCAAACTGAACCTGGATTGTGCAATTTTTGTTTTCTTTCTGCCCTGCCTTTTATCTATCTGCACCAAACCTGCTCATGAATCGCTGTACTGTTTGTAATACAATACACAAATATTGTTTGTAATACTCTCCACAAATGTTTTAATTAGTTGTATCTGAGGGCAGGATTCCTGTAAATGAGAATGTAATTACCAATTACTGTGGTACAGTTAGAGAGTACCTCCTTGTCATTTGGCCATTACCTAGGGTGAGATTTCAGCAGTAGCTGTAGTAAAGACCTTGGAATGAAGGCACAGAGAAATCCTATTTGTGATGTTTGGTGCTTTAATTTCAACTGTTTCTCAGTGTGGCATCCACAGGCTTGAGCTAAATGTCTAAACTGACAGCTTATGGGCTGAGTCAGACCCTTCAGATGGGATTAATTGAAGTTTACAATTTTGGGTGAGCCACCTATGATGTGTATTTTGAAATGTGAAGTACAAGCTTCGCTCTCTGATGAGACTACATGGTCTTCATCTGAGATGGGGATTTAAGCTCAAAAGGAGATCAAGACTTTCTTTCCTGGGTAGGACCACAATTAGAGTTACCTCTCTCTGGATTTTGGAAGTAGGATGGCCTGCTGTGCCTGTACTATTTCCTTTGACATTGAATGAGGACAATGCATGTATTTCTTGCAGCAATCTTTATATCTAAATCTTTATATTGGCAGGTTTCAGTCTTTTCTTGTTTGTTTTGGGGATAGATTCTTTTACTCCAGAAATTAAGTACAAGAATAAAATTGATTGGCAAGAAATATCATTAAAATTTATTGACATTCCTTAAAAAAAATCACAGTAATTATTATAAAAGCTAATTTTCCTATGACCCTCAATCACACACACACCCCCCCATCTTGCACTAGTTCCCTTTTCAGAAAACTGCTGCAGTTTTCCACTTCAATTCTGCTTTGCCTTTCTCTCTTCATATCTGAAGTATATTCAACATACTCTCAAGATCTGCAACTTATGGTCACAAGCATCTATATTGCTGCTTTTTTTTTTTTTTTTTGTCCAATAGCATAGCAATTACAGCAGTCATTCAGGTATTCAGTTTCAAAACTTCATCTGAAAGGTTAAAAATAATTTCTTATCTCCAGAAAAGTGTCATTATCAGACGTTTCTGTGCAGGGTGCAAATGGGCTTTTCATGTTAAAGCAGGGCCATTTAAAAGGTCTAAGGGCTGTGAATCTATTACAGACTTTTATGGAAAGTCACTGGACAGAGAAGAGAGGTTGACTCCAACCCTTTCTCTCCGGACAGCTTTATGCAATTTCTGTTAAGCAGTGATTGGTGTTATCACTGGAATAGGTTTTGGTGTAATGATGAAGGCCAAGGACTTCTGTGTCTTGAGTGCCTGGACCCCTGTGAAGGGAATTATGGCTTCTGCTAAGCTGTTTTTCTAGTCCAGCAAATCATGCATTCCTTGTAAAGCACTGTGCCTTCACTGAGAGATCTGAAGCACCCTTTGTCCCACGAGCCTCTGTCACTGTGTATGGAGGTGTAATTTGTAAGAGTGGGAAGAGCTGAGCCTGAATCTCCTCACATGAAGATACTCAGGTGCTGTGCTTTCATTTTGCTTTCATGACTGTGTGCCAAGACAGTATTTTAATTAAGTTCCTAAGCCAGGTTGTTCAGGGAACATGGACATTTTTGGGATTTAATGGGAGATAAAGACTAAAAGGGGAAGGAAACCTGCTGGCAGAATCCAAAACCTTCCATCGAAAGCTTGTATTCCTAAGAATTTTGCCACTTAAGGTGTTAAGTGAGGGTTATGAAGCTTGCATATTTTAATGAGTTAGACATCTTGGTAATTTCAACTACTTATTTTCATTCAGGGGTTTAGATCTTTATCAAAAGATATCTCTTGGACTGTACACAAGAGAATCTGACTAAGAGAACGCCATTTGGCAAAGTGACTTTTCAGGTTTAAAATATATGTCTGTCCTAATGACAGTTTTTGACTAGTCAGTTTCTGTCTGTTGCCTGGGAGAATGGTTCTGATCTCTCCCTTTTCCTCACAGCTCCCTCATTTAATGTTATTTTTGATTTCCTTTAAAATAATAATACTCAAAGAGTGGTGTTTATTGTAAGTTCTTTTTCTTTTTTTTCATCACAAGTTAAGGTCTTTTCATTATGCTCTCTTTGTGGACAGTCTAACTAAAGGACTAGAGCTTATTTTTAAAACAGATATTCACCTGATGACAATTTCAACATCCTTGCCAGTAATTTGGAGGAAAAAAAAATCATTGGTCATTGATATATTTGTTTTATTTTAACTACTATTTTTTTAATATATGAAAAATGGGACAAAACCTGGGATTGATATGATGAGGTTGTTACTATCTGCTAATACCTTAAGATTGTAAATGAAACTCAAATAATTTCTTAGGTTAGTTCAGTTAATCATCACTTGAAAAAAATTTCCTCTTGAAAAGATTTTCTAAGTTTTGTAATAAAGCAATCGAAGTGTGATTATTTGAGACATTTAAAATGGGGCTAGACAAAAATTTCAAAATATATCCTGAGTAAAATTATGCATCAGTAGGTAGATGTACTGGATGAAATGTCTTTTTCTTTCTCTGATGTATGAAGTTCTGTGATTCAAGTCTTTTCTGTACCAAGCTGACTAATCAGCAACTATTATTATTATGTGCTACTGCATGTATCAAATATAGCTTTTCAATTTGGGTCTAATAAGTCATTCTGCTACATTATTAAATACAAATTGGTTGCTATGAGAACCACTAAGTGTATGTTCGCAGTAGGAACAGACAGCAAAGCTAGATGTTAAGTAATTAGTTCAAAATTAGAGACTCCTAAAAGTGCAGATATTTTTGGTATCTATCAACATGTTTTAGTGTAATCTAAGAAGATATAAATTTAATCAGATATCAGTTACCTATGTTAGAATGATGTTGCTTTCTAAATGTCTAACTTGATGCATCCAATTTGCGATATATAAATTAAGAGGTGAGAAATCTCTTTTAGTGAAACTAGATTTCCTTTACAGTAGAGTGGCCTTTGAATTGTTATGCTTCTATTTCTTTATCTTTTGACATTTCATGTAGAATGTTGTATTTAAACATGGTATTTCTTGGATAGCTGTCATAATTTGGGTTCTGACATCACCTATCCATACCAGGGTTACCATTTGGAAGCCAGAGCTTAACCTCAATGGTTATTTGCCAGATCTGAGATCATATCATATCCTATTCTGTTCAGGGTTGAAAAGTGACAACAATTGGTGGCAGAAGACATTATCCAGGATAGCAGAGAGGACTAGTAATAGCTTTCAAAATATGGACTATGTACAAATAGAACCTGATCTTCCGACTAGACATTCAGTGTCCAAAGTTATGTTCATCCATTTCTAGGTTTAATAGCTGTATATATACATATGCACACCATATATGTATATATAGGACAGATTACATTTAAAACTATTGCTTTGAGTCAGGTCCCGGGAATGTTGATGGAGGTTTGGTATTTCCTTTTAGGAATTTTTACATTTCTTTTGCCATATTTCTGCTGCAGTTGTGTATGGTAATGCCTTTGTGTTTGGCTAACCACTCAAAATCATTTAATCCTAACTCTATAAACAGGCGAAAGAAAGAATTTTGCTTTCAGATATGTTTTTCCTTTGCTTTTCACAGATCAAACCTTATTCCTGGGCAGGAGAATATTTTGACTCTTATTTCACTCTCCTGTAATATCCAACTTTTCCTTGAAATAAGCAATTATTTTTCATTATATTGACTTTAAAGACTCTTTCAGTTATGCTTCAACATTATGTTACGTAACCACAACTCTGAGCACTTCAGAAAGAAGAGTGACATCTCATGTTTTTAATTTATATCCCTCTAAACTGATTACAACCTAAAGTTTTATATAATCAAAATTTAATTGAACATAAAAGTAGCAGTAGTACATACACGTATTTCTTCTGTCAGTGCTTGGATTTCCTGCAGTGCAGCTGCTGAAAGATGACATGGGGATACAGGGGAATGTCAATTCTGTGGTTTCAAGAATAAAATAAAGGACCATTAGCAGCATTTATTTTGCTGTTACTTCCATTTATTCATGGAGAGAGGGAGCAGGGGCAGAAAGGCAGTTGCCTGATGTCAGATGAGTCAGATGTGAGTTTGAGTTTGTTCACTGGAGACTGTATACTCTGCAGTGAATCCTGATACTTTCCTGCTCCTGCTGTGTGACTGTGCAGGTGTTATGTGCTGGGATGTGATTGTACCTGCTAACTACCAGAAGGAACCTTGAACACCCAGAATGTATTGTGGAATAATTAATAAATATGCAGCATTTATTATTGATTTGTCTATTACATCTTAAAAGATACCTTTGTGACTCTTGCTTGAAGTTCAGTTAACTCACAATATATGTGTCTCCAAGATTTAAGCACAATTCAGTGCATTAATGAAGATACTATTTGGACAAAGAGTGTTAGATTGATTCCTTTTTGCATTTTCTCATTTTCACAGGTACAAGGGGTAATCTCACACTGTGCTCATGTTGCTCTAAAAACTCCCCTTGTTCACCTTTTGTTAGACACTTTCATCTTAGTTTATTTTTAGAATGTAAAATGTATTTGATAATGTGTATTTGATCCAGTCATTTAAAGCTCTCACCAAGATTTTTCTGAAGTTGAGATAAACTTAGTGTTTATTCAAGGAAAGGCAAAGTCTGTGGAAAGAGGTAATGTCTGTTGTACAAACTGGTGCAGCTGTAAAAAGAGCTCTTCTTCCAGTCTGAAACAAAAGCAGCAACATTTAAGGCTGTATGGGTCCAAAAGCAGAAGAATGCTTTCAGCATGTGTGGACCTGTGATAAATTTCTTACTCAAGCTTCCAGGTAGAGCATCAGGGAATCTTACACGTTTTCAAAAAGCAGTGCAATAGTTAAGCATGAGAAGCAGAACAAAAAGCCATGTAAAGCAAACATCCAGAGCCCTGGTTAGTGGGGGAACTTAATCTGCCCTTATTTGAGCTGTAACGCCAACTGTGTCTTATTATTCCTGCCAGGTGCAGTAGGTATGAGGTGTAGATAAATTGGTGGTGCGGAGCTTGTTTTGGTGTGGATTTAATAGATGCTTCCTACCAGAGCAGCCTGCAGAAAAGCTACCTAGAGAAGGTTGATAATGGGCCTACTGGTATACCAATAAATAATAACATGCTTTTTTCCTTGAAACAGGATTCTAGCATAGGAGCCTAGAGAGGTTGGTAGGATGAGCTTCCTGTGAGCAGTCTCTCTCAGTTGTTGGAGACTGATGGTCTGGGGAAATCAGCTGGCACTTCTCTAAGAGGTGAGCACACTGGAAGACCTTTCTAAGAAGGGATGTAATCAAAAAAGGAGCAGGCACAGCTAGAGGGTCTGGAACGAGAACGAAAAAAATAACAGCAAACAACTCCAACTGGGAGATGGAAACTGTAATGGTAGTCTTTCCCAGGACACTGAGTAGGTCACAGGGGTAACTACCTTGGGTACTACCAAAGAGCATATGTTTACCATTTCTGTGGTGTGTTCTGATATGGTTGTACTTCCTACGCTGATTAAAATTAAATACGGAAATGTAGCTCCTTTGTGTGAAGCATTACAGTTTCTAAAGGTAAAAGCAGTTCCCAAACACTGAGTGAAGATATGAATATGCATGCCTTTTAAAATGTGAAAGAGACTAGTGAATCATGTAGTCTGACTTTGGCTTTCAAGTTTTGAGCTCCTTACCTTAAATTTAAGAACTGTGGCACCTATGAAATTAAACTTAACATTAAAATCTTTAAGTCCTTTTAATGGTAGGAAAAATAATAGAGTGAAATATTTCTAGATAACCCTGGCAGTTACTCTGTTGAAGAGGAAGGTAGTTCCCCCCCCTTCTCTCGCTGTGGTGGGGTACACATTGCCTAGAGGAGAAAAGGTATTCCATAAATAGGACATGTGACAACTTTACAACCTTGACCATGTGAGTAAGGCAAACCACACAGACTTCTGGAACAAAGCAGTGACTTCCTTCTCAGTAACACATCGGAGTGACAGTTTGCTAGTATATTAGTGTGCCATCACCAGTTTGGACAGCATCCTTTTTGACAAAACTATGGACCTGAGAAGAGCAATCTCCCAACACTCCTAGGCTGCACCTGCTGTAACTGTGCAAAGGCAGCCATGTATGGATGGGCTCTTTATGTCTACAGGTGACCTAAAGCATGAAGTTTAGTTGAAAGTGCAGTCCCAATGCTGTGCTGGATATACTAGGAGTTTTATTGGATAAATGTCATGCTATTCATTATGAATTCTGTGACTTATTTCAGTATTCCATATTTATTTTAATTGACTTCTTTAATATATGTTGATGGAAGATGTAGGCCCAGGAACATTTTATTAATATTTACTCTCTGAAGAAGTTATTTCAGAACTTAGTGTGACAGTGAAAATAATGTTAGCATTTCTTAAAAACTCTAGATAATCTAGATATTTGGACAAAAAATGACAGACATAAGCCTTGGCTGAATGTGATGGGAAAGAGGAACATTTTGTTTTTAAATGAGATAAATTGGCTGTTGTAAGTGGATATTGGTTTGAGAAGCAGTGCACCCATAGCTTCAAGTGCTAAAATTCTTCAAGGTTTGGAACATGTCCTAAACAGGAAGAGTAAATGTTTATAAGGAATGATACCATCTTTTAGAGCATTTTTTGAAACTAATGTGCAGATTCACCCTGGCTAACCATATTGCTCTCATATAGGAGGCCAACATACCCTGTATTTGTAGTCCATGCCATCTGAAGAAATGGGCAGGGTAGATTTGCCAGAAGTACCAGTAAAGGGCTGTGGGCTAAGTGAGGGGGTTCTGTGGTGTGTATTTGAACACAGTCCTGGGGCATGGCAGCTGCCATGGATGAGCCCCTGCTCTGGTACTCCTGCCCTGAGCCACTGCCAGCCTGTCCAGGAAACACATGCAACACCAGCCAGCTCTGGAATCTCACTCCTGACTGGATTTTTAAGAAGGTGAGATTTTCTAACATCAGCTGTTACCCTGCCTGTAATAAATGAAGTATCTTTATATATAAGTATCCATACTTTCTAAAGCTTAAGTGTGGTGGAGGAGAGACACAATCCAGCCCTTTGTGTGATACTTTTCTAAAACCATTTGTGGTGCAGTTCTACAGTTTCATACTTTTGCATCTGGCACTGTGGAGTAAGTCACAGGTATTGATCATTTTGGTGTGTTTTTTCTATGCGTTTTTAGAAACTTTTGAGAAGGAGAGGTCATTGTAGGAACAGTTTGCATTGTTCACTTAGAAAACCATGCGATCCTCCTGAATCACTGAAATCCCAGGCTTCTCTGGTTAATTTACTCTGCTTCTTCCCCAACTAAAGAGATGTTTCAGTTCATCCTGATCCTGAGGTTATCCAAGCTACATTTAAATGGGCTAATTCAGCAGTAGGAAGAAGGGTAATTTAATGGATGGTGAACTGTGAACTCCATGCTTCTATAATTAGACTGCTACCAGTAACTGAGTTAGCTCAATAAGTTATACAAAACATGGAAGTCTACATGATAGCGTGTCTAATGAGTGGCTCAAAGAGCACAGAGATCTGGACTTTCAGTAAAGATGATCTTTCCCTAGAGCACTGTGCTGAACAGCTAGGTAGAAGTTTTGAATTCTTTCATTCTTTTCTGCTTTTTAAGTTCTTTTTTCTATGGTTACTCAAAAAGTAAAAACAAATATTTCAGTCCTCTGATTGATGAGAGTATTGTAGATCGGTAGGAAACTTAGTTGTTAGAAACAGAAGCTGAAGTTCTTGATTGGTATGACAGTGTAGAAACTTCTTTTAAATTGGGCAGTGAAATCTTTTACATGTTAAACTAATTTTAGACAGCATCTCTGCTAAAATAAAAAATTGAACCAAATCAACCTATCAACTCTACTGTCAAACCCACACATTTAAATAATTTTACTAAAAGGTAATAGCAAGAAAGTTAAATGTTACTGTTTCTTGACAACTTTTTTATGTACCTAGATGAAGAAAAATTTATTATATTTGCCTGCGAACCCAAGTTTCGTTGTGCCTTCTGATTAAATGAGTTTATCATCCTCGAATAGGTTTTGTTGTCTGGCTTCTCTTCTGCCCTCTATGATACAGATACATATCCTGCTGTTGCAATGTTCAGAAAATCAACATGGGAAAAAAGATCATATTTGTATTTTCCTGACTTCCTCATATTTATTTTGTTTAGTTTGTTACATTTTGAGACTTTTAGGTGGCCAGGATTTTCCTTTGTTTTCTAAACGTGACATGAAGGCATGCTGTGTGAGGTAGGTAGGCAAAAGACACTGATTACTGTAATAAAATCTGATTTAGGGTAGCAAGGATCAAATTTACTGGGGGAAGTGTATGAGTAAGGAAAAAAAGATGTGGCTAAATTATACCTATAGTAGCTGTCAGAGGCAGTCATGTCTCAGAACTTGCTCATAACTGGGATCTATTAGAACAATAATTCTGCAAGAGGAAGGCAGTGCTAAACACTGGCCCAGAGGACAGTGCTGTAGTGTACCTATGTGTAGTTTTAGATAGCAGCTTAGTAAAGCTACCACCCTGTCAGGTTCCTAAAATTTTGGTTTCTGTAAATGGCCAGGTCTGATTGGATTTAAAATTAAAGTACTGCTTCTTCACTGGACTTGAGACTGTCTAGGGGCCACAAAAATGTGGACCGAAGTAAAAGCTTGGTTGCTTGCTTACTTTCTTTGTAGTGCTTTTCTCTTCTGTGTGTCACAATGTAGTGTGAAATGTCTCACTTGAATTAAGGTGATTGACTTCCATCTGAATTTGTGCAGATGGACCATTCTGCCAACCCTGAAATCTTTGAATTTATGAAATTGCAGATGATGATTTGCGCAAATCATTTTTGCATCTGGATGTAACAGAATAAATGTAGCTGTTTCTTAATGCAGTTTTAGGCAAAGTTTGAGACTTTCCTTTTGATATATCATAGAACTGATCATGGTCTTAAAACTTGCTAATTTTGGTGCAAATGGATGTCATCTGCTTTGGACTGGATGTTAAAGGCCTATGTCTTCATGCCCTGGAAGAAACAGTTGGAGCAAAATAGAAAAGAGTTATGACTGAAAATAGCAATGGCAATTGGTAAATGTTTATTAAGTGTCCAAAAATCCACAGCAGAGTGTGAGTCACTGTTGTGGTGGATAATACCACCTCAGGAACTGCTGGGGAGCCAAGTGGTTCCAGTACAGCAGGGCTTCACTGGTGGGAGACATCCTAGTCTCCCCCTGGAGAACACGATGGTCCCTCCCCAAATTATGTAAATCCCCCCAGCTGTAACCTAAGCCCTGATCCCATCCCTTCCTTCTCCCCATTGGTTGTGATGTTCCCCCCGCCTCCTCTTCCCTGACCCTCCAGCTATCCCTATAAATATAGACAACGAGGGTCTCTCTTCCTCTTTCACCTTGGAGCCCTTCAGAATAAACTTCTGGAATATCCAGCTGACTGAGTGCTCTGAGTTCTTTGTCTCTGGTGACGCACGAGCTATCCAACTCTGTGGGTGAGTGAGAATATGTGCCATACACCGGCACGGGTGTGAGAAGGGTCGTTCTGTACAGCACCAGGCAGTGCTGGCTGGAGTGATCTCTCAATAGCCTTAGAGACACTTTCGGTAAACGCAGAGGCCTGGTTCCACCCCTCCTCCCCCCTCCGTGTCAAGTCACACTGATTAGAAAGTGACTCTGCAGGGATGCAAATGCTATTGTGAATAATAAGTGTATGTAAAAAATAGATGAAAGAGGACTTTAATAGTGTAAATCAAAAACTGGAAATTGCACAGGACTGATAAGGGAAGGACAGAAGATGACATTTATAGTCAGCAGAAATAAGAAAAATAAGAGGATTAAATATATGAAGAACAAGATAAATCCCAACAATTTTATCACTATATTTCTGGAGGGCCATAGTGGAATTGATCATGTGAATGCAGGGAGTGACAGAGATGTTCAATAAATATTGAACATTGAAATACATTGAATAAATGTTTGGTGAAGAGGGGGAAGGAACTTGATGTAATATGCTTTGCTTTCCTGCAGTAATTAAGGGGATTAAGTAACAGCTACTAAACTAGAAATCCTTAAATCAGCAGGTCCCAATAACTTCCTTATTACAACCTGGCAGAACTACTCTCTCTGGCAGTTTGACAATTAAGCCCTTTTTTCCAGCCACTTGATACTTTTTCATCTTTTCATGCACTATTGCAGATACTGAGTGAGCTCTCAGCAGTTCTCTAGACATTGTACATAACCCATTTAAATCTCCCATTAGTGTTACAACATCATTCCTTCATATATTGTTTAGCACATCTCATACTGAGCTGTAAAATTCACCTTTCTCCTCATCTATCACATTTTATTTGAACTACAAAATTGCATCACAGTAGCTTTTGCATGTCGTGTAGAAAAATGTGCAAATGTGATTTCTTTTTCTATTGACCATGTTTAATTATACTACTGTTTTGCTGAGATTTTTACTAAGAATAATGATATCTGCCTTTATCTCAAAGGGAGACTAAGTATTTATCTTCTCCATCTGGCTTTATGATCTACTATAAACTCCCAGAAAGCTGAGAGTTTATAGTAATTGTGCTGACCCTATTCATGCTCCAAGTTAAAAGGCAAGATCTATTGGTAAGAGAATAGTTCTGTGTATCAGTATCATTGCTGCTATGATTTTTATCCTTCATACTCTCTACAAACAATTTTGAGCATTTTTATTTTTTTCTCCCTAGCATGTTACTGGTAGTGCATTATGATGATATTAAAACATCTGGAATAATATTTGAAATTACTATGCTGCCTGTTTGGAACTCTTCGTGTCAAGTATCAACCACTGAAGACTCCTCTTTAGATAAGATTTCTTCAACATAGTCTGTTAAACCAAGCATAGCATATCGTATTGACCTGTCAAAATCAGAGGGAATAATGCTTGGCTGCTAGATCCTGGAAAATGTTACAAAACCTTAAAGAAATGGCATTTGCTGTTTACCAGTATTAGAAAGTATTGTTAACACAAGACTGTCCTGGATATTGCAACTAGGTGACAAGAAAGTTTGTACAAAGTTTGTGGAAACAGGTGAGTAAAAGTGGAAATAAAAATCGAAATCATACCTCAAACCAGGTATGGCCAAGCTCAGAAGCTTTAAGGACATCATAGCAAAATGGTTTGTGTAGGTCTTGTGCAATTTTATTTCTGCATGCTGGATTCACTGAAAGCTGGATTCAGCAGTTTCTGCTTTTGCTCTTAGAAATATTTCACATGGAATATGGTTTTCTTCCATATTTCTTTCTTTGTCTCTCTAGCCCTCCCTCCCTCATCTCCTGCTGTCCCATCTTATTTGTTAATTCCTCCAAAAGGGAGTTTTAGTCTTATTTCTACCAGACCTCTGACTGCTTGCTACTGTTTAAATATCCATGTAGCTTGTATATGATCTCTCTCCTGCTGGGGTGATAAATCAGAATCAGACTATGACTTCTGTATTACTGGAGCTCAAACCTTAAACTTGTAGTCACTGAGAGGAGAGGCGTAGTGGGTTTTTTGGGGCCAGGATGAGAAATATGAAATCATAGTCTCATATATGAGATTAATTTCTACTGCACATTACTGACTGCTGCTGAGTTTAGATATCATGGTACTTGGTTTAGAGGAGGGAAGGAAGGTAAATTACCCACAAGCTCTATCTTACATCACTTTAGACAATCCTTACTTACTGTGCTTCTGTAGCATTCAGTATCTTGAAAGGTATACAATTTTTGATAGTGTTTAATCACTGGCTTCTTCTCTCACCCATTCATTTACTCTGGTTTATGGCTGTCACCAAGAAGAAGATGAAACTGTGACAGAATTAATAAAGAGAAAAATCAATATCAAATTATAAAGGTATAAAACAGAAGTATCAGAGCTAGAACTTGTACAAATTCATTTGGGAAATAATGTAGAAGGTAATTTAGATGCCTACTAAAACAATATATTTCTATAATTTTTTAAAATTCATTTAAAAAGTAATATTTTAATTCAAAGAGAAATTAACTCTGGTCAGTGTTTGAGTGGAGGTTAGCCTTATCTGTTACATTTAGCCTTATCTGTGAAGATACTTCAAGATCTTTATTGCCTTTGTGGTACGAACAAAGCTACTTACTACACTGTTTTCATGAGCAGTTTCCTCCTGCTTGCAAGAGGCACAAGAGTCTTGTTTTCTGCATCCCACAAGAATCTAATGAGGCTCAACAAGTCCAAATGCAGGGTGCCACACCTGAGTCAAGGCAATCCCAGGCGTGAGCACAGACTGGGAGAAAAACTCATTGAGAGCAGCCCTGCAGATAAGGACTTGGGTGTTCTGGTGAGTGAAAAGCTGGAGATGACCTGGCAATTCATGTTCACAGCCCAGAAGGCCAGCTCTGTGCTGGGCTGCTTCTAAAGAAGCATGGCTGGTGGTTTGAGGGGGGTGATCCTGCCCCTTACTCTGTTTGCGTAAATTCTGCATCCAGCTCTGAGATCCTGAGAACAGGAAAAACATGTATCTCTTGGAAGAGGTCCAGAGGAGGGCCATGAAGATGTGCCTTTGAAGGAGCTCAGGCTGAGAGAACTGAGGTTGTTTAGCCTGGAGAAGAGTAGGCTGAAGGCTCCAGACTTTAGAGCTGCCTTCTAGTATTTAACAGGTTTTATAGAAAAGAGGGAGAGCGATTTTTCATGTGGGCATATAATGATAGAACAAGGGTATATGGTTTTAAACTAAAAGAGGAGACATTTAGATTAGATACCAGGAGGAAATTTTTCAATGTGAGGGTAGTGAGGCACCAGTACATGTTGCCCAGAGAGGTTGTGGATGCCCCATATGGATTAAAGCTTTCAAGACCAGGTGGGATGGGGCTTTGATCAACCTCATCTGGTGGGTGGCATCTCTGCCCATGGCAGGGGAATTAGAACTGATGATCTTTAAGGTCCCTTCCACTCAAGCCTTTCTATGATTCCATGATCCCCGAATTTTTTAAAATTATTTTTATTTGCTTCACTTCAATGTTAGAGTGTATGTATTGCCTCCAAAAGATCTATGCATTTTCCTTTATGCTGGCTACTTGTGGATAATGGAACTTCAGTCAGATATATTCAAATAAAAGTAATATCTTGTTTTGTGTTTAATGAAATACGTGTTTTATTCATCTTTGTGTAGAATATTTTTCCTTCTCCCTATTAGGTTTTTTTTCTGTCAGGCACATGAAAATGTTTCTCAAAATAGTCCTTACTGTCTCCTGGAAACTAGGCTCACATTCTTGGTGGTATGCAGATGAAGAGATTTGCATTGGTCCCTTTTTAAACAGTATCAGTACAATGAGATCAGGAATTCTGCAAGTGTTTGGCAATAGAATGAGAAAATACATGGATAAATAAATCCAGTGTTTGTTAATGTTAAACCTCTCCAGTATCTATTCCCCTAGTGAATCCTTCTTCCTTTACAGAATGAATAGAGAGGGATTTTTGGCTTTTGTTTGCACTGCAGATCTGTTGTGCAAATGAGATCTGTCATGCACTCTGTATTAGTTCTGTGCTCACGATACCCACTCTTGCAGAAAGCTTATTAGCAGGAAAGGCAAAAGAAACAATCACTAGAATATCAACCATACTTTAAATTGAAAGTGTGGAGTGAGGTGCACCAAAATGAAGTTTTATCCATGTTGTAAACTTTATTTTAAATATCTGATGTCTTCCAGGGATAATACAGAAACCATTTTTGTAATTAAATTCTAGGGATGATGTTAAAGAGATCAATACATCACAGTCCACTTGGTATTGCAGCTGCTTGAAAGATGGATTCAGTAGCATAATTTAGATTTAGACAGCTCTAGGTTAGAATAATTTACATTTCTGCATTGGTGATATCTTGAATAGAATTTGGTTTCATTTATCAGGCATATTATCTGATAATATTTAGTATGTTAAGTGTAGCTGACACTTACTGCATGTTTGTTATCATATTTTTGCTGGTTTAGAGTGAAGAAATGGCCCACAGGACTTATTGCCATCTGTGGTGGTAGGGACGGGTTTCAGATCCCTATTGTGTTTGGGATTTCCACATACCCTGCTTTGTATATATGGATAGTTCAACATAGCCTGTGATATATTGTGGTTTTCCAACCAGAAGGGGGTGAAGTCATAAACAAAAGGTGATCAACCTGTCTTTTTCTACGAGTACAGGACTGAAGTGATGAAAGCTATTACTACCAGACTTTGAAGCAGGAGAGGGTTAGCAGGGATTTAAAGTGACTAATTATAGACATGGTTTTAACCAAAGGAGGTCGAGCTGTAAATGCCCTCCCAAAGGCTTTCTTCTGCTCACTAAGGTTGTCTCTGTCTTGCTTGGTTTCATCAGTTTGTTTATTAATTCATTCCATCAAGGCACTGGTAGCTGCATGGGTTGTTGAACCTGTGTTGGTGAATACCTGGAGCTGTGCATCATCACTTGCACTTGAACCTTCAGTGTCTAGCAGATTCACTGTGTTTAACTTAAATTGCCTGGTCAGAGAGCGGGTTCAAGGTTAGTGTACTTCCCCATCCATCTTTTCATGTCCATATTGCTCTTAATAGTCTGCCTATAATTTATCTGCTGCCATCCACAGTGAACTTGGAACACCTACACATCCATTTTGTTCTTGCAGTGGATTATGTTGAACCATTTGTAGTACAGACTCATGCAATAAGGGATGATGCTGTGGGGCAGATAGACTACAAATAAAAAACTGCACACCTGGGTACACACCAATTTTCTTCTAACGTTATCTCAAGATGGTACTTGAATGCAAGATCACATCTGTAAACTGTGCATATGAACCAGATTTAACTTTGGCTGCAAAGGCTAAAACTGATCTTGATCCTTTTTGAGAGGGACTGTAACCAAAAAAAATCTATTCAGACAGCCATTAGAGAGGTGATTGGGGTATGAAGACATACTCTTGGACAGAGGAACTAACTGTGAAAGAATAAATGTGCCTCATGGACTTTCTGTCAGTCTGTGTGGGTGTGTCATCAAATACACATTTATGCGCAGGACTCTAGTGCAATATGGAAAATTCTTTCAGCTGGATCTCAACTTTGTGGCATAGAAATGAGGATGTTGCTTCCCATTTTCCACATTTATATCTGCTTTACTCTTGCTGCTGTGTTGCCTGCAATATGACCTGCTTCTCAGCAATGAATCTGACTGGGACTCCAGTTGATCAAGGTTATTAGAGGGTTGCAGTTTTGGAGAAGGCATATGTCTGGAACAGCATTTGAAAGTACTGTCCAAATATACACTTCCAATTTTTTGTCCTTTTTATAACTTTGGCTGCTCATGTGCACACAGACAACCAAAAAGGTTAATGCTATTGGATTAACCTGGTACTATTATTATTATTATTATTATTATTAATTTTAGAAATAGTTATCTGAGAAGAAAGAAAATGTATGGAAAATTTGTTAAAAAATAAATAAGTTGGCTTTTTTTTTTTAATAACCTGAATAGGAGGTGCTATATTATTTTTGTAGTTCAGCATTTTTTTTCCCTGGACAAAAAAAGAAAATGTATCTCCTATGGAGAAAGAACACCCTGCACTCAATACACTTGGTAGGTCTTTTTCTGAAGTGAATAATCTGAGCTTTATTCGAGTAAAGCTTGTACAAATCCTACGTGAGTAGAAATGAACATACACTGTATTTGTCCCTACAGAGTTTAAATTAGTTGGGGACCATTTTAAGGTATTAAGATTTCAACTTCTGGTTTAAAAAAAAAAATAGCCTGTGACCCCATGGAAAGTCTGGGCTGAAGTAGGCTTCTGGCAGGACCTGGAATGGTGAAGAGGATAGGGAGAATCAAAGCGAGAATGCTGCAGACTTGGTGTCTCCATGATGTGTTTCAGTGGTTTTGTGTTTGGTTATTACTGTCTGGGTGTAGTATGGTGAAACACCTTTAGCAGTTGGAGTGCATTAGGTATGCTGCAGGAAACTGGTTTTTGGGTTTACTTTCATCTCAAACAAGTGTATGGCATTTTAATGTCAAGCCCACTTCATTATGTAAATAAAGGCACTAACTATAGGGGCTTAATTTCAAAAAGATAGCTATGGATTTGAACCAAAAAGCTAATGCTCATACACCCTGGGACTGCCTAATTACATTCCAGAAGGAATTCTCAAAAGCAAGACTTTTTTCCTAACAAAATTCTTTAGCACCTGAAGCATGTTAACTTAAATTCTCAAATTAAAGCAAAATAGCCCAAAGTAAAGAGAAATCATGGGAAATACTGAGGCCAAACAATTTTGAGAAGCTGTAAACAACTGAAAAAAAGGGCTTAAAATTGAGAGAACTAGATATACCTCTCTGTTTTGCTAATAGTGCCTACATATCATGATGTCTGCTTTAATGTTAAAAATGCTTGTGAGTGTCTAGTACAAGAGCTGGGTTATTTATCTTTTGAGCTCGTATTAAATGTGAGGAATTTTGTAAAATCTTGGTTTAGATTGTTAAGCCAGTGAATGCCTGTTTCTCCTAATCTGACACAATGTTCACTGCCACTCAAGAGCAGGCATTTTTTGCTGTGCTATTGTGCATGGAACCCCTCTTTGTTTTGAACACTTTCAGCTCTGCCCACTGACACACTAAGAATTACTACTTCTTGAAAATTATGATTTTAGTGACTTTTCTACTGCCACAAGTAAATTTTTCAGAGTTATTGTTTGGATGCCTGGTTCTTTATCTGAAGCACTAGGAGCATGTTTCCTCTCCCATTAGTACATCAAGTGTTTATATGTTTATTCTTAGAAAATACACAGCACACCACTTCATTGTTATGCTACATATTTGTTAGAGAAATAAAATTTGACTTTAACTGAAAATCCTTTTGTGGATGTAAATAGAATTAGAAATTTTAATTTTTTAAAAGGAATTTTATATTTAAATCTGATCTTCCTGGTCCCTTCACCTAATTTGCCACTTACCCTGAAACTTTCCATCAGGTCATAACAGGCAGGTTCTGATTTATATCTGACAGGGATCTGGCCCACTTCCCTAAATCTTTATCTTTGTACTGTAGCATACCAAGGACACTCCTCAGGAGTGCCAAGCCAATCCAGGCAGCTTGCTTTATGCTTTCTCAAACTATACTTATTTATGTACCTTTTATCAAACCTGAAGCCTCCTACTGCAGTGGAGAACAAAAGACAGATGTTGCTGTATTTTACCCAGCCACAAAGCTCTTCTCCTTTTGCATTTTCCCCCTTCTTTGTGCTCTGCTGTTCAAACCAGGCATGTCTGGTGGCACAGTGCACAAGGCAAGGTAAGTGTCTAACTTGATTTTAAGAGAAAGAGATTTCCTTCTTGTGTTGACTTTGAACTAGGCAAACTGCAGTGTTTGAAACTAGCAAACAGGAGAATCCTTTGTGGTGGTATTTTTTGAAAAGAGGTCCTCCACAGCATTCCATCACTCTGCCTCTTACATATGGAAGTGGTAGTTCTAATTTCCTTTAAGAGCATGGTGGCTGCCCCTGCCCAAATGCAGCAGCACTAACGCCTTGCTGTAGATCTTGGATGCTGCCTCCAACCCTGAAAAGTATATGCATTTTTTTTTTTGGGTCAATTTATTTTACGGTCGATGTTTCCAGGCCATATGTGTTACCAAAACCAGAGATCCCTGGAACTACTGGTCTCTATTTATATGGTTGTATTTATCTGCTAGCTAATAGTACCCATACGCCTTAAGAAAATATCTCATAATGTTACAGAAAGTATAGTCCAGACCCCAGTCTGCGCAGTTTCCCATATGAGTCATATGAAAGATATGTTTCAGAAACAGAAAGCACCTCAAAGGGAACAGACTAGAGAAGGAGCTGGATCATCATTTTCATATTAATTTACAAGATCAAGTTATCAATTTTTTTAGTGTTTTTTGACTGCTTCCCTTGTGGTCTGTCATTTTCTTTTCTCCTTCAGGATTAAAACTAGACATATTGAAAATTTTGAAGTGAAAATATGGTATATGTCAATGATCTTAAAATATAACTTGAACCTAGTAAATGATATTTTTGAAATTATTTCTATTTTGTGGTTAAGAAAAAAAAATAGTTACTCTAAGCCTGGACTAAGAACCTGTTAATGCTAAGTTTAAAATCTGCCTTTTGGAACCACCCCCCCAGTTGCTACGGGGGAGAGATAAATTTCCCTCATTCACACAAAATTTTCCTAGATGCCTAATGCTGTGCTGCTGGGCATACTCTGAGTTGTTGGCTCCTGGATACTACTGACCCCTGACTGGGATTCAGTGAATAGATATTCTGCCTACATTTTCTGGAGTGCCTAAGTTCTCCACGTACCCTATAATAAATACTGGTATCAGCCCTAAAATCCTCACTTTTCTAGGTTAGTGCATCAATACTTAAATATTTCTGATGCCTTGCTCATTTATTGAAGAGAGATAGAAGACACTAAAATGCTCCATCAAAAAAGGGAAATAATGAGTATTTGCCTGTAATTATGCTTCTAAATTCTCAAGGGAACAAAAAAAATTAAGAAAATGGTTATTTGTTAGTAAGAAAGTTATTAAAAAACTGTTTAATTAGTTTCTCTTCAGAATTTCTTGCTGTGGTGTCTTGTGCGTTTCATCAGCTTTTCATAAGTTTGCGCCAACTCTCATTCCATGCAAGTATTAAAGAAGTTTTAATGGTCTGGATAATTTTCAGAAGAAAATTAATTAAAGAAACCATTTTCCTGGTGGCTATCAATCTCATGGCTCTCCAAGCCCAAGCTACGCTTTTGTTCTCCCTTCCAGCATACTAATGTCCTACCAATTTACAGGAGAGTAATTGCATTTTCATGCCCATGGCTTTTCATGCATTCCATTTTAGAAAGCTGAATGGCTACTTTTATTGACAAGGCAACAAGTTAGAGACATCTTGAAAAATCCCCCTGTTTATCTTTTATCTTCCATCCTTCTCCTAAACTGTTGAACTTAAGAGCCACTAGAAGTGTATTTTCTAAAAAAATTAAGTGTGGTGACATTGTTAGGCCTTTGAGTTTAATGGCCCTGAGTTTTAATTAAATGTCAAACAAATACCATTGAATTTTGACAAAAAAACCAGAGTGCTATTTGCAGAAAACCTTGGCATGTCACCACTTTACCTTGCTTGCTTTTCTCTCTGCCTACTGATATGCAGTGACGTGCCACAGAATAGTTCTACTGAGTATATTAAAAACTAAATGATTACAGTGTTGTGCACCCTGATACCGCTTGGGTATCATAAGATGAGTTAGAAACTTTTTAGCTTTGTATTATTTAGTTAAACTGATTTTTTTTTCTTTATTTGTGGTATCAAGCATCATAAATCTTTGATGTTATGTAATAAATGCCCTTTTCAGGGAGATTTTAAATACAGTTTCCACAGTGAGTGACATAGAGGGTCCCCTAAATGAATGGAAGTGACTCCTGTCTTACTATGCTTTGAGCACTTCATGAGATAGTTGTCACCATCACCACCTGACTGTTTAGATCTTCACTTTTTCTTTCTTTGTGTTGACTTAGGTGATGATTTTTTCTTCTCATATGGAATAATACTTGATTTTGGCTTCATCTGGGGATGCCATCCTTTACTTGTCTGGCTCAACAGGGTTGCATTAGAATCATGACCAAGTGGAAACCATATAAGCTTAGTAGAGCTTAAAAATTGCTTAGGGTTGGTAATGTCTCACTTGATCAATTATGCTAATTTCTGAAGGCCAGTTAATGGATATATTTGATTCCCATATTTCACTGCTTGGCTAATCTATGCAAAATGAGATGCAGAGAAGGCAATTTTTGGCAGTAATTATTGAAAGCATGCTTCGGTTTTCAGTTTCTCTGGTATAGTGGTATTAATTTTAGTGCATTTACTTCCAAATCATGACAGTTTAATTGAGATTTATTTAATATTCTAATAGTATCTGGATTTCAAGTATGCCATCTCATTTGTACATCTCTAAGCACATTAAAACAGATGAGTTTCCACATTCCCTAAATACAGGTTTAAAATTCTAGTTTTCCAGGACTTTTGCTATTAGAGGGTTACCTGGGATCCTCCTCTCCTCTCACAGATAAAGGGTGCCATATCCATCTATATAAATTCTGGGAATATATACCTGTACTTAATTCTCTGAGTAGACAATGACAATGCTGAAAACTAAAAGATTGGTTGCAGCAGGTAGGTAAATAAACTAAGTCCCAAATAATAAATAGTTCAAAGGAAGAAAAAGGATATTTATGTGCAGTGGGGAAAATGACAGAGTTGTACCTTCAGGGAGTGGCAAAGACAATAATCACTTTAGTCTTGCGGAGAGTTTCTACATCCTAAAGAACCTCTTACAGTACTGTGAGAGGATCTCTGAGCTTCTTGAGTTCCACTGATATAATTCAGTTACATTTCTTGAAGGGATAGAGATCTTATCACCATGAATTTCCAGCCTTGTCACATCAGAAGATGGCTGGACAGAGGAGGAAGACCATACTCATACATTCATATTGCAGGCTTTCCTATTTTCTCTTTTTCTTGGCAATGCTGCTCCTTTCACATCCACACATGCTGTGCAGGCTGATTGGCTGGTCCACTTTCCTGGTCACCCAAAATCCTTCATGCAGTAATTCCCTTGGTTTTATTTGGGGTTTGCTTTTTCTTTCATCTCCCTTTTTTGTCTGGAAGTGTTCTGAGAAGAGGCTTGGAGGTTTTTGCCTTGTTTCTTTCTGTGATGGTCCACAGAGACTGCACTTGGGAGAATGTGCAAATGATGACCATAACCTTGTTTCTACAAATGAAGGAGTCCCAGTGAAAGGAAGCCCAAGATACAGATGTATGCTACAGAAACCTTTCCCCACGGCCACTTTTGGCAACAACCATTCTCCGAAAGAGTGTTGTACAGGACTAGAAGGTCATAGCTCCAGGCTTTATCTTCTGGCCTGTAGGAGCAACCAGGCGGCTCTGCAGTGCAAAATATGTGCTACAGGACAGGAAGGGAAGTATCTTCTCCTCTTGTTTTAATTTCTGTGAACGTAGTGTATCTCATGACTGAAAAGCTATATCTGAGCTAGCTTTAAACAAGTACAACCTAATTAACTTTGCAAAGAAGGGCTAATAAGCTGAATAAATGTGTGCATTTCATGCTTTGCTCTGGGGCACAAAACAAGCACCCTTAATGTCAAACTATTGTTGAAAAAAACAACACCTTACTAAAACATTCCTCTGTCAGTTTTGAAGTGCTGTTTCATTATTTTGGGCACTTTGAAGTGGAAAATGACCGAAAAAGTAATTGTTTCAAAGGTCCAGGGGAGAATTGGATCAGGTGTTTTGCAGTTGCTCTACTACAGAGCACAAGAGTCCTGGGGAGTGGGACATGAGCCAGCTCACACCAGCTGGCCTACAGCCAGCCCTCTGCTGCTGCTGTCACTGTTCAAACAGCGTGAACAGACAAGGCCTGCTTCTCCTCTGCATGAATTAATCCCAGAAAAACACAGACTACTGGTTAGGTATTAATACACTAACATTGCTTTCGAAAGTATTGACTACCACATTTATAAATAGGAGTGTGTATAGGCATATGCAGGATTTAGAGAGATGTTTAGGTGACTGTGCAGAGCACTTTCCCCAGTGGCTACTCTTTCTTATAAAAGGTGGAACAAGCTTAAAAGATAACTCACATTTTCAACAACCTTCTCAAAGACTTGGCATCTCCTCGATTCCCATTATAATTCACTTACTGCAGAAGAACTGAATTGGATAACTCATAACAAAACATATTGACATTTCAAGCCTTTTTCACCCATGTTATTTGCAGTTTCTTGCCTTGCTGGGCTTTAGTGAAACTCTTATTTTACACTTTTGTTGAGCATCTGAAAATTACTGGACTGAAAAATACACTATCTGTGCTGTCTGTAATTAGCCTGGAAATTATTCCAATTCCCAATGAAATGTTTTTTACACGTGGGAAATAAATTTATTAAAATTATAATAGAAGCTTTGTAAGTACATTCCCCTTTGAAAAATAAGGAAGGGAATTATGGCAAAAAAGCTTTGAAATATAATTTTCCCTTTTAAAACGAAGCCTAAACCATATATAAAGAGTAACTACAGTCTGTTCATGGGACACAGTTTTCTACAGCAAATGCAATTAAAAATCAGAAATGTTAGAAAATAATGTGTAATGGAGGGCAGGAAAGACTGGTTCTTTTGGTTAACTGGAAATACATGTGCCACTGGTTTTTGCTGCATTCCACTTCAATTTAAATCAGTCTGAGCCAATATGATATTGAGCAGTACTCCCATTTCAGGGCTAGGGTTACAGGCTGATCTCTGTTTGGTGTCTAATGGGCACCATTTTGTGTTTACAAAATCACCGCTGCATTTTGTGCTATTGTTAATCATGTTGGTAGAAAAGTAGAATGATAAAGAGACTGTAAACATTCCTTTAGGCCTGATATTTCCTCTGATTTAGGCCTGACAATGGCTCTGAAATGTTGGCACTATCAGTAATAAATAGGAGGGATTAATAGAAGCTTTTTCTCTTAGAAAACCAACATTAATTAACTGTGAGATTGATGCTAGTATGGTGATAAAATTTTGACTAGATGGAGCCAAATAATTGTGTGTAACATTCCTGAGATTATCCCTGAGACAAATAAAAATAATACATTGTATTAAAATAAAAGCCAAAACCCAAACTACAGATGTACTTGAAGGCTAAATAAATTTTCATTAATTTAAGGACGCTTGCTATAAAAACAAAATTTCAACCAAACTGTGTGCCTGAAATTGTAAGCAGTTTTTTTATAGGACCATATTTTTCTCACATGCCCGTGTTCACTCTTTACTGTCTTAAGATTTTATCTGCAAAACCTCACAGTGAATTGAGATAAATGATAAGCAAGTTTACAGAGAGATTTATAGCATTTTTATAGTGCCAGTAATCATAAATTGCAGTGAAGTAAAAACAGCTAACACTTGTCCAGACTGGTGTTAATACAAACATGGAGATTGTGCTACTTTATATAAATATCTACTTTGAAAATGGTATTGGAAATGCATTAGATGTGAAAGAATCCAGCTGAATGATGGTCCTTGGGCTGTGATGAAGTGTTGCTGGGGTTTGACGGAGAGGTGATCCTCCCAGTGATGAGGGTGTTGAGCTGGGTGCGAGATCCGTGACTTACTTCCTCGGGCTGTGATCCTTGATCAGCCCTCGTGGGTCCCAAGGGCTGAGCAGAGTTTGGATCCTGATTTAAAATACCAGGGTTGAAGCTCCTCTCTAGCAATAATTTGTTATTGATGTCAGAGTAATGCCTGGAACATTGCAAACTTACTATGAGGCCCAATCCAACTTGTCAGTGTACATGTAGGAAAACAAATGGATGCTTGCCTGTGAAAGGTTTAAAAAAGTCCCTTGCACCTGGAATTGCAAATGAAAGGTAACACACGCAGAGGAATATTGCATTTGCATTCAAGTGATAGTTCACTGAAGCTGTAAGTGAAGGACTGCCATCAAACAAATCATTTTAAGTCTTGCCTTTGGCTTTACAGGGCCTGTGACTTCACTGCAGACTATTTTCAGAGGTATGATGCTAAATATAGGTTTTTTACCTTGAGAAGACTTTTGGAGTTTATATTTCTTTTTTCTTAGAGGGTTACATTCAGGGGATTGTTTAACTGATGAAAAATGTTGGGAATAAAACAGAAGATTTTACACTGTAAATAATTTTAGTCTAAAAATGTTAGCTCAAACTTTAGGACTTTTTGGGAAGGAATAAAGAAAAAAATGTATCACTCTTCAGTCTTCTGGTGTTTTCAGAAACGTTTATAATACTCATTTCTCTATTTGAAGAAAAAAGCAATAAGGAAGTTATGGAGAAAGGAAATAAGAATGATCAGAGAGGTTAAATGATTTCTGTTTGAGGATTAATTAAATAAACTAGTGTGCCTCAGGCTAAGAAAGAAAGTATTGAGGGGATTTGAAGGCTTATAAAATCTGGAGCAATTGGGAATGATTGTTCTCTGTCTCTTTCAATACAAACCCCTCTTATTATCCATTGAAACTAGTGGCTGGTAAGGTTAAAAAAAAAAAAAAAAGACAAAAAAGCGACAAAAAAATAATAAGCTAGTATGCAATTTCTGCTACATAGAGACGCAATTATTTGCCAGCAGTGGCTGTGGGTGCTATAATGTGACATACATCTAAAAGTGATTGGGCAGATTTGAGGAAGAAAAAGCTATTAAGGTCTGCTTAGGACAAGAATGTCAGCTCTACTTTGAGAAATTCTTGTGCTACAGATCTTTAGAATTGACAATTATTCTGAAAAATAATCACATAGTGCCTAGGGTGTTGCCTCTGTGCCTATTACTGGTTAATTTCTTCCTTTCGGGACATTGGTCCAGCTTTTCAGTTTTTTAAATCATGCTTTCTTTCTGTGTTGAAGCATGGAAGCGAGGAACACAAATTGCATCTGTATATGTTGGAGGAACAAAAAAGATTCTAAAAGTACTTTTGCCTCATTTAATTACTGGCAAGATGCCTGTGTGTAAACATACATATACATATACATATACATATACATATACATATACATATACATATACATATACATATACGTTCCAGAATAGTCTCAAAAGCTGACCAGAGCTATCTGTGACTTACCCTTTTCTAACAAGTATCAATCACTTTCTGTGTGTAAACATAGAGGTTATTAGGCTTTTTCTGACAGTAAGTGTTAAAACAGAAATGCTGATGATCAGTATGAGCACAGACAGAATATGTGTTGATACTCAACAAGCGATACTTTCACAATGGATTGGGAATTTCCTTTATGGCATATCAAATTTGGAGGGATATTCAATTTGTCATCAGTCAGTCATTGTGGAAATGCTAACCATTATATTAATGCAGTAATATATTATTACTGTGCAAAAATATTATTACAAGGAAAACATAAAGTGGCTTTTTGCAACAGTTTCCATCCTAGGTTCTGTGAACTTTTATCAAATCAAAATAAACAATTTTAATGTAAGGAGAGAGTGAGAACAAGCCACCAAAGTTCTGATAGGTTTCACAAGTATCTTTTGATCTGTGTTGGTATCTCACCAGCAGATTGAATTGGGGAATAAAAAAACCCACTAATCTATAGGGTTAAGGCAGCCAAAACGCCAGAAAATTAAAAGAAGGGAATGTTACCTGAAATCAATCAGGCTGCAGGTGATCCTCAGTTCAGCTGACAGAGCCTTGTGTTTGATGGGCAAAATTATTAGTGTGGAGTGGCCTTTCTGGCTATTAGGGTTTGGCTTACTTCGTCAAGTGCTCCTTCATAAGGGAAGGACCTTCTGTGCTAGGAAGTGCAATTTATGAGCATCACAATAATGATGGCTTTTGTACCTGCAGGATGATATTAGGCAGGAAATGTAGTAATCTGTGCTTCTCTTTTCCTTATGATTTACTTCAGAAAACAAAGAAAAATAATTTTTCTGCCTGTACAATCTACCTTGTCATTTCAGTTATCTCGAGATATAAAGTTTGGGATGCTGGCTGTGCATAAAGAAAAGAAGAAAAGGAAGTTCAGTCAGGATCAGTTTCTCTTATCAGTATAAACTCTCTCAATCTTTTGTGTACCTGTTTTGGATGCCTACTGTTTTTATTATGATAAATCATAGCCATTACAAGGTTTGACCCTTTGGGCTGTAGATACTGATAAGTACAAGCTGAGTGCTTGTTTCAACATGTATAAAACACAGGTTGGAAAAATTCATCTTTTACCATGCTTTTATCTTCAGCTATTGCAACAAAAACCCTTAAAAACCATTTTAATATTTAGAAATATGTATCCGATAATAAATCAATAAAAGGACAACGAGACTGTACTGACTTACATAAAACCCAGTAGATCTATCTTAAATATGTCTGGGTCATTTTAGACCCAGGTTTTAAATCTTTCTGTCAGGTTTTTAATATTTCTGTTAATAAGTACTCTTGTTTCCACTTGTAATTTTTTTGCTTTCACATATTCCTTCCTTATTTAATTATTACTTTCTGTCAGAAAAGCCCATGAGACCATGTGTAACTGATGCTTGCACATGACAAAGTCACTGGGAGGAGATAGGTGATGTGCTGGAGTGTGCTTCTGCAAAGAAAAAGGTACTAAGGAATCAGGGTGGACAAACTTGAGTGCACTTTGTGATATGCACAGTTCAGTAGAAACACAGGCACTCACCTAGTACAGATATAGCCTCTGAGGTTAAGCTTGAAATGTATTTTTTTTCATCAATATCTTCCCATTAAAACTTCTCAAATCTGTCAGGGAGTTGGTATTCATACCATTTAAATAGATATTCTGTTAATTCCATGTAGGTTTTTAAAATCAAGATTCATGTGACATTAAATCAAATGGCTTGTAGAAATCTGCTAGCACCAGAGAGGATATGAGCAATCAAATCCCTTCCAGTATCTAAAGTGAGCTTAAAAGAAAGACGTAGAGAGAGTTTTCACAAGGACATGTAGTGACAGAATTAGGGGGAATGTCTTCAAAGTGAAAGACAGTAGGTTTAGATTAGATATTAGGGTGAAGTTCTTTACTGTGAGGGTGGTGAGGCAGTGCAACGGGTTTGCCAGAGGTTGTGAACTCCCCATTCCTGGAGTTGTTTAAGGCCAGTTGTTTAAGGATGGATGGAGCTCTGTGTAACCCGGTTTAGTGAAAGTGCTCCTGCACATGACAGGGGGGCTGGAACAACATGATCTTTAATGTCCCTTCCATCCTAAACTGTTCTATGATTCTGTGATTCTAAACCATGAATCAGTAATTCTTTGTTCAGTAGTCCTTAAAACAAGCCATCAATGTTTGATTGGATTTATTTCTATGAGACAACAGTAACTGATATTAATTGCTTCCTAATATGCTTACACCTTTTAAGAATGGCACTCCTGCAATTCTCTGGAGCTGTCCCCATTTTTCAGGATAACTTAAAAGAAATATTAGTGGTATGCAAAGCTCCTAGCTACAACCATTATATAAATTGATGAGAAATTATCCAACACCGTTGTGTTTTTCATTCTTTCAGTGAAATATGTTTAAAATGCTTCCTACCAAGTAGTTACAGAGACTAATCTGTTTGTCCTGTCCCTGACAGCACATGAGCTGGATATAGACTTCTATTTTGTTCCGAGAACCAAAAAAAACCTAGCTAATGAACACACTATGGCTGTTCCTTAATTATTGAAACTGTTACTATTTACTCCCAGGAGCTAACTGACACATAGCCAAAAAAGACTTTTTTGTTCTTAATCATTTTAAAAATGCCTCTTGATATTTCAGATTTGTTTAGCACTGACATTTCAATGATTTCATTATTCTCATTTATTAGTCTCATGGGTTTATTTTTGTCTGTTTTGTTCACCATTGACTTGTTTTTGTGGTTCTATCTGAAGTAATTTTTTAAAATTCTTTGCTGCTTCTGCATTTGTTTTTGCTCAGCAAAACTGCTTGGCTGCAGTAAATTTTTCTGGTTATTTGAAAGGCATGATTTCACAGTTTTCCTGGGATGGCTTCATATAGTCCCCAGGTTTTTTTAACACTTCCCTTTATAGGTTCCCTGACAGTTATGCTGACAGTAGGTCTGAACTAATGGGGACAAAATCAGATTGTGAAATACCAACTTCCTCCAAAAAATGGATTTATCTTTCTCAACAAAGCTCTAGTGTAAAACCAAGATTTTATTGGAAAACAGATGCATCATAATCTTAGGCACAATTCTGGACATTAGGAGCAGTGGAGCTGCTGTAGTTAATTCCTAGTTCAGTCTCCTATAATGATGCTTAACTTTTAAGTGTGTGGCTTTCTTCAAGAAGTCTGTGTTTCTACGTAATTTGTGGTTTTAGAAATCCTATCATGGAATATAGTGATGCCTTTATACTGATAATCTGATTTTCTGAGTTGAATAACAGGGAATTACTGTTTTATAGGATTAATTCTTCAGGGAATTTTATTAGGTGTTGTAGCAATAGAAATACCTTTCCTTCACCATTCATTATTGAAACTGTAAGGTAGCTAACATGATGGCAAAAGCAAGTGATTATCTCTGTCTTATTAATTATTATTGCCTTAAAAACATCTGCCTATTCCATAACATCTATTTAAATTAGACTGTAGACCAATACACTTCCCTTTTATGGATCCAGAAGCAGAGTTCAGCAGTTTTCACGCTAAATTACTGAGGGCACATCAGCTTTCTTGGTCCCTAGATATAAGACTGAAGTAAGGAATTCAAAGAAAGGCTTAAAAAAAAAAGTAAAAAGTAAGTGTGATAATGTAGTCTTAGATGCAATAATCTGTGTCCAGATCATCAAGTACATAGAATATAAATGAATCAGTAACAGATGCACTAAAAATATAGAAGCCCCAAAAGAGCATCAGTAGCCACACAAGGAATAGAACTTCTTGGTATCATTTTTCCAAAGCAACTCACCTTTCCCTGTTAATATCTTTGGCTCTCTGATTTGTTTTCTTGTCAGTCCACCATAGAAAACTACTTTTTTCAAGTTATCCCTTCCCTTCCCTTCCCTTCCCTTCCCTTCCCTTCCCTTCCCTTCCCTTCCCTTCCCTTCCCTTCCCTTCCCTTCCCTTCCCTTCCCTTCCCTTCCCTTCCCTTCCCTTCCCTTCCCTTCCCTTCCCTTCCTTCCCTTCCCTTCCCTTCCTTCCCTTCCCTTCCCTTCCCTTCCCTTCCCTTCCCTTCCCTTCCCTTCCCTTCCCTTCCCTTCCCTTCCCTTCCCTTCCCTTCCCTTCCCTTCCCTTCCCTTCCCTTCCCTTCCCTTCCCTTCCTTCCCTTCCCTTCCCTTCCCTTCCCTTCCCTTCCCTTCCCTTCCCTTCCCTTCCCTTCCCTTCCCTTCCCTTCCCTTCCCTTCCCTTCCCTTCCCTTCCCTTCCCTTCCCTTCCCTTCCCTTCCCTTCCCTTCCCTCCTGTTTACTACTTAGTTGCACATCCCAAAATTTCAAGGTGCTTTCAAGTTATGTAGATGCTGCTGTGTTTTACACAAGAGCAATAAGAAAATTCCAGCATTTGCAGATTTATGAGTGTGCAAAAACTATGGTTTCCCTACTAAACTTTCTAAATAGTTCATATTACTATCAAAGATTTTGCTGGTAATTTGCCTGAAATTACACTGGTTCTGACACTTCACCCAATGTAATTGTTATGTCTTGTCATGTTATGTTATGTCATGTAATTGTTATGTCTTCCAACCAAGTGCATCCTGTATCACCTGCTGGCTGTTTATAGTTTGAAGGTACAATTGTGTGACTTATGCTGTGCAGTACAAAGCCATTTCACCATTCTGGTTGCTTTGCAGTATATGGTGGCATCTCAATGCTAACATAAAAAAAGTAAACAAACCAAAAATATTCTCATCAGCTTTGCTAAACTGCAACCTTATGCTTGTGTTTTCCCAAGTAATGAACTTGAACTTTTGCTGGGCAGGGAAATTCAAAACTTATCATCATTGATTATCAAAATGAGATAACACTCAGAAAATATGAAAACTTTTATAATTTCTTACATAACATATCATTCTTGCCCTACAGCACTGCAGTATGCTGCATAGCATTTCCATCATCTTTGTGATGATAAGCTTCCTGATAGAAGCCCAGAAAGTGGTGAGAAAAGCACCTGGAGCATCCTGTCTGCTTCACTGTTTATTCTTACATAGCTTAAAAATTGTTTGCAGCCTTGGGCTTTGGTACCCAGATATGTTACAGCTGCTAATCCTAAACCAGTTCTCAGGAAAACCAATCAGTCACTACAGCTTCTTTAGTGTCTTTAGTTCACAGCCTTGTGTTGGGCCCTGCACCTTGCTAGAAAGTTGCAGGGTGAACATAAATTGGAATGGGATTCAAAAGTTTCAGGAACTCCTAGACAGAGATGTCAAGAATTAGGTCAAATAGAAGTGTGATTTCTCATGTTATCAAGACTAGTGCCATTTGTAGGGGACAGGATGGCTGTGGGATTTCTTGCTCATAATATGAATATTAATCATTATTCCAAAGACAAACTGGAGAAGAGAAAGTCCTTCTGGTGCTCAACTTGTTGTACTTCTGGCTGAGGTAGTTCTTTTCTCCATGAGACCAGAAATTTAACATTTTGAGGCTTTTGCTGAGCAACCAGACAAAAGAACACAGCTACCAAATAATTCTATTCACTTCCTGATTCTCCCATCACAGAAGAACAAAATCTAGATTATATGAACCTGTGCAGCTAAGAGGTAATTTTCTTTAATGAATCTTGAATTGGTTTCTGATTCTTTGCTGAAAATGACCTGTTTCTGGTCTGAGAAAGTCCTGACTGCTAGAATGCCCCATAAACAAATGATCTCAGGGTACATAGGAATAGATATCTGCTACAGCCTGGGTTCATTTTTAAAGCTGATAGAGTAACACAGTGTAAAAAGCCTTTATCCTTTTCAAGCCCCATCTTCCTTGTTTGAAGTGAAACAACTGGCATTAAGCTGTAATGTACCTAGTCAGGAAAAAATCAGATAAGAACTCAGATGTCAATATTACTTTCCTATGAGGTGGCAGAAAAACAAGCTTCTGTGAGCCACACAGAGCAAGCTAAATCACAGAGCCACTGGAGTACACACTAGTGAAGATAAATGAACTAATTGTCTCTTGGACTAGTTTATTTATAGGGACATGGTATCTGTTATCTATGTCTCTTATCCTTCATGCATAGAAACTAACATTTTGTTCTAGTTAGGTGTTTAATTCAGAAAAGAAGCCAAAATATAAATCTGTAATGGGCTAAAGGAGAAGATGACTTCATCAGTTTGTGCTTTATTTGCATGACATTTTTTCACTGTATGGCATTTCTGAGTAAGCAGTTTTACAAGATCAGGAGGTCCACTGCAATATCTGTAGTATCATCTGATCCTTCTTGCTTTTATGAGGTTTTGCTTTAAGAAATAGACATGGAATTGTTTTTCAGCAAAATTTAATGTCTGAAGAAGACACATCAATAGTATTACTAAATCGTAGAAAAAACTTATAGAGGCCTCTAAATTTTAAATGTCTGATAGAGTCTCAATTTCCTTAAAATGAGTAACCATACTGACTTAGGACTGTTCACACATTCCTATATTTAAGAATTTTCATTACAGGACAAGGGTCTGCTTTTGTTCCTGTATTCAGTTTGGTTACTGTTTAATTGCATTATGAAATAAATTAATGTTTTAGCCATCACTAAGGTTTTTGTCCGTTAGCTGAAGTAGTTGCTGCATAGATGTAGTAATTGTGAGAACAGGAAAAAAAGCAAACTATTTTAAGCACCTTTAAGAAATGAAAAAGCCTGTAATATTTTCTGAGCATTAGAACATTCTGAGCATTTTCTGAAAAATCACTCTCAAACAAACTGGTTATGTAGGCTGATATTTACCACTGTGTTATACTTTTCTATATATGCACCTGTATGTTGTCAAGCAACAGATGATTCAGATAGCGCTGTGGGCTTTTTAAATCTCCATCTGTGTATCTCAGTTTCATCTTTTCAGCTTGCTTACAGTCTGACATGGTGCTGTATAAACATTAAAGAGCTTTGCTGCTAATTTTAACTCGCTTTGCATGTTTGAGAGATGTTTGAGGAAAATATACCTTGAATGGTGTAGAAGGTCGTGGGGGTTCACACGGATGACAATCTGGGCACGACTTGGCAATGTGCAGAGCACATCCTGGGCTGCATCCAAAGCAGCATGGCCAGCAGGTCAAGGGAGGTCATTCTGCCCCTCAACTCTGTCCTCCTGGGACCTCACCTGTAGTGCTGCCTCCAGCTCTGGTGTCCTTGGCACAAGAAAGATTTGGACCTGCTGGGGTGAGTCCAGAGGAGGCCATGAAGAAGATCAGAGGCCTAGAACATTTCTCCAACAAAGATATAATGAGACAGCACTAGGAGAGAGCACTTTCCTCAGTCTGGAGAAAATAAAGTTTTGGGGAGACCTCACTGAGGCCTTCCAGTGCCTTGAGGGGGCTTATCAAACTATGTGAGAAGAAGAACTTTTTATAAGGGCAGATAGTGATATATAAGGGGAATGGTTTTAATCAGAAAGAGGGCAGATTTGGATTAGTTATTAGGAAGAAATTAATTTCTCAGATGGTGATGAAGCACTGGAACAAGTTGTCCAGTAAAGTGGTGGACACCCCACAAGTGGGAGTGTTCAAGGCCAGGCTGGATGGCAAGTTGAGCGACCTGCTCTAGTGGAAAGTGTCCCTGGCCACAGCACGGGGATTAGAACTAGATGATCAATAATGTCCCTTCCAACACCACCCCTTCTATGATTCTGTGATTCTGACATACTCAGTGAGTTTCTATAATCAATTCTTTTCTGCAGACTGAACTGCGCATACAAAACCTGGGAATTTTAAAATTTTGCATTGTCAAAATCATACATTAAGACTAAATATTTTCCAAAGCTCTTTAACAAATAACAGATTTTAATGTCCATGTGCTGCGTAGGCTATGAATAGGTGATACAGGGGATTGAAAAATATGCCAGATTCAGGTGTGAAGACAAGCAACTATTCTTGAAAAAAATCACTTTTTGAGACACCAAATATCATGTGCAAGATGCATAAGCAGTTTAACATAATGGCTCAGTAGTTATGGGCAAGGGTTTAAAAAAAAGTAAAATAGAAATTATGAATGTGAAATATAAGAAATGGTCTTGTAGTCAGACAAAGAGTAGGTTTTGTACATTTGAACAATAGGCAATGTGACTTCTCCAAAAACCAGAATAAAATGAAAAAAGCAACACTAACGTCAGGCCCCAAATTAATAGCTGAAGCTGATTTGCCGGAATGGCAGACAGAAAGATCTACCTTTCAACCTAATTGATGAGGAAATTATATTCTCCTGGTATCATATTAGAGTTGTATAATTTTGGAACATGTCATACGGAATAAATTGTTAATAGAACAAGGTAGGTAAGGCACAACATCATATCCCCTCATCTTGGGAAGGAAGTGAAAGAAAGAGATAAATGGAAATATTGTAAAAGGATAATTGCACATAATGTTGATTTGGACCTTATATTTATTTAAATGGAATTTCTCAAATGGTCTCATGAGCTTATAAGGCAGCTTTTATCTCTTGAGATTTAAAAAAAATAAGATGTATGATTCATAGCTCACTTTGTGAATACAAGATTTCCACAAATCGTTTTGCTGATTGACATGTCAGCATGAGATGTACAGGTGTATAGTTCAGGTTGCTGCTGAATTAATGGTGAATGACTGGCTGGTTCAGAATAGCTGTGTTGGAAATGTCTAGGCTGCCTACTCTTTCTGCCAGCTTCAGATATCAAAACTCCTGTAAGCTCCTTCACATATTACTAGTTTTTAATCTGAAAAAGGCCATGTCAGATATTCAGATATGGTCTCAAATTCTACATTTTAGGAGAAGATGAAATGCAGATGTTCTTAAAGTATGTCTACAGATACTGAATATTTTAAATACTAATGTAATTAAGGTTTTTTCCTTAACTGGCTCTAGTTAAGGATGATATGCCTCAGACTTCAGTAAGTCACAACTGAGGGTTCAAAATCAGGTCGTTCACTTGCTTATGTGTGAAGAATTTTGAATTAGTTTACCAACTTGTAAACACAAGGTAAAAAGGGATTAGATTTCTTTTTGTCAAAAAAAAAAGAAGATATTTGAGTTTATCCAATTAGTATGGGCAAATCATTCTGCTATCCATTTTTTTTTTTAAAGTATTTTTCTGCTTTGAAAATGCTTTCCAGTACCTTACTGGAAGACAATTGATTACCTTGTCCAACTTGGTTTGCATCAAAATATCTGTGGTCAGTTTGATACCTGGGGTAAGTCTTGCTTTCTGGCTCAGGTATGTAGTGTCCCACTGGAATGCAGCACTGAATTGGTGTTTAAGGTGAGGCAGTTTGAATGTAGATGTCATTGGCAGCATTGAAGTGTAAAATTTGTGTTGGACTGAGAACTCCAGAGATATTTGCAGAATTTAGCTACCTCAGCCATACTCCAGATTCTTATGCAGTGTTCTCATGGTTTCTTATACAGGCTTCTGCAAATTCTCAGGATACTGAAGTCTTTCATTTCCAGCAGGTTACTTCTGACAAAAAGTTGGTCCAGAGGAGAGCTATTTAAGATATGCACAGCAATAATTTGCCATTTGACTAAGAAATTACATGCCTCACAGTAATTTTGGATAAGTCAATTCAGCAGCCAGAGCTCTAAAATCATGAGAGTCATATTTCTCTTCCACAGGGACTTTTAGCACATTCTTGGTTGAGAAGGCATAAAAGGAGATCCCTTCCCTTGACTAAGCACTGTTTGCATGTATAAATGTCAATCCCAGTTTGTGAAAGAATTCATATTGTAAGAAAAATGAGAATTATTGGACTTGACCAGGTTTTTAGGTTGACTTTGGACATTGAAAGTATTTGTATTCTCAAAGGTCCATGTTGCCTTCCACATAATTAGATGTTTTGATATTGTGATTGTCAAGGTCTGTGTATGCCTAGGGGCAAAATCTCATGGAAAGATTGGCTCAGTGAATTTACCCTGACAAGAGTGCAGAGCAGACATAACTGTTGTAAGCTGTTGCCAGCATAGCTCTGAGTGTTTAGATACTACATATTGTCTTGTTTTGAAGTACAATATTTGATCTGTCTCAAATCCTGAATTTCATTAAGTTTTATATACCACCTTCGTTAGGGTTTATAACAACCAGATAGCCATCTTTTTTTACAGCTGTTTATGAAATCCCAGTAGTATTTATTTTTACATAAATTTAATTATTTAACTGATTTAAAGATGAAATTTTATTTCAGTTATTGAAATTTATCTCATTTTAAAAGCTGTGTTTTTTCTTCTAAGTAAAATGTTTAAATAATATTCTGATTTGAAGTTTTCTTTATCTCTTCTTTTTGCACATTAGAATAATGTTTCTAAAACTGATAAATAGGATGCAGTATTTCAGTAGGTGAGAAGAATGGAATGAATATTTATTGCTCATTCAAAATTCTTCACCAGCTTTTTATAATTGCCTTTGGTTTTCAAAACATAAGCTTTTTGTATGAATAAAAAGTTAGCCTTTGTGAATACTAAACAGTGGTGCATGAGCTTTTTTAACTTCATTGTATGCTTCAAGTTTGTATTTATACTGAATGTTGACTACGTGAATCTTTCTGAATGCAGTATAAGATTCCTCAACATTTGGGAACAGATCTGTGAATTTCTGTCTGCCTGGTTATCACCAAATTTTCCTGTGTTATTTCCTTTTGTACTGTCAGGTACAGTGGGAACATTTTATTTAGGTGAGATATCCAGAAGGGGGTAAATTTCTGTCATGGCAAATTATTGCTTGCACCATAACATTCTCTTTGATTGATCTTACATTGATATGTTTCTGATTAATGAAGTTCCTTTTCTAAATTATAAAGCAATTTGAGAAAGCCTTTTGACTTTATGGAATTGGATCAAAGGCTTTATTAATGTTTTAATACCTGTCCATTAACAGTCTTCAAGCAGAATTTAACACGTTGATGTTGCAAAAATCAATACAGGCTGCTATTAAAGTGTCCAAAGATAAATCAGTAGGTCTAGGAGTAAGTGTAGTATGTTCTTGAAACCTGACTGTCTTGAATATTAATGAATTATGGCTTGATGGTCTACCAAAAAGGAAAAGACACTACGATTAGCAGCAGTGGTGTGGAATATGGTTAGAAACAACAACATTCCCCGTGCCAGAACTGCTCAGAACACGTTGGTAATTTTCCAACAATATTAAATAATCATCAGATGACACAGTCGAGACATTCTCAATATCTCCATGAAGACAGAGAAAGTACTCTTTTGTCCTAAGCACCTGGCCTTCTGAATCACTTTGCTAAATTCACCCAATTTTATTTTCTGAAAAGAGTTGTTGTTTTGCATCCCTTTTTTCAGGACAAGTCCAAACTATGGTGTCAGAAACTGTTTCTTTTTTCTTCTATTTCATAGGCCTATGGGAATCATTAGGTGCAAATTTTATACTCCAAATATTCTTTCACATAGAGTCATCTGAAGATTCATTGTATAGACTCCTCATGAAGCTAAGATGAAGACTGTAGTCTTAAACATTTCTGAACTGCTGCTCATTTTTGAAAAAAAAAATGTTTATTATAGTTGAAGGTAATGGAACCTAAGAAAAAAAATCATAAAATAACAATGAGAACTCTTGAAACACTGTATTATAATAAATAGACCAATAGACATCTCTGCCCAATGAACTTAAGGGTATGAATAGCAGTGAATGATACCTCTGAAGCTAAAAGCAATCTACAAAATGCTTGGGAAAATCTGGTAACACTACAGGTGTCATTATATGTTATTGCAAATGGTGATGCTAGTTCCTCCTTTTTGATATGCACATTCACTACATTTACAGTCAACTATCTCTCCAAAATAATTATCTGCTAAATCATGGATAAATCTCCCTGAGGGCTGGGTTGGTTTTGGATTTTTCTTTTCTTTTTAAAATGTGAGGTTGTTCGATGTTGGCAATGAATGCAAAAGTGTTTTTTTCTTCCTAAATGTACACATACGCCTTGCATAAAGCATTTTAATAAAAAAATAAGGACGGACTGCTCTTTACACACTTTTAAAGGTTGACTTTAAAGGAAGCAGGAAGAGCAGCAACAGGTAACAAGCCATCGATAAAATTTGCTTTGCTCTCAGCCTGAGTTTCCATGTGAAGATGGATATTGCCTTGACTCTGTACCAAGTTAACTACATCTGCTATGGGTCTCATGAAGCTACTGACCTCTGTTAGCTGCATTGTTCCCTGGCTTTCTTTTTCTCTAGTCCTCCTTGTAGCAAGAACTGTTGAAAATTTTGGGGTTTATTCAGGTTCCTTGATGCACAGTTCACCAATAAAAACACCAATGCAGTCTCAGTCTACAATGTTTTTCCAGTTAAGTTTGTAAAAGTACAGCCAAAGCATAATTGTCCTAAAGCCTTCACTCAGTCTTATCATTTTCACTTCAGCATTTTTCTTTTGCCTTCAGGCAGTTCATTATCCATGGACATTACCCATGTGGATCTTACACTCCTAATATCTAGTGATGTGAAAAAGAACAGTATTAATTTGTGCTTGGCAGGTCTCTTCTGTGTTTCCATCTAGAGGGCACAAGCTAACACAGTACTAATTCTAGTTTACTTTTTATAACAAAATTTCATTCTCAGGGCTTAACATAGTTATTGTGGACTGACCCTAACCCTAACCCTAACCCTAAAAAAAAAAAAAAAAATTTTTTTTTGTTCTGGTGGGGTCCCCACCGGCCGCCCAGGCTGGGTGGACTACTTTGAAGATTTTAGATTTATTGTACTGGAATCATTCTATTTTAGCAGACCTTGTGAGCTGATTACCACAAGCACTATTCCAGCAAAACAATGTGAAATCTGTTCTCAGTGAAAATGATGGCAACATTTACTGTGGGGTATAATGTGTGGGCATCTCTTTAAACAGACTGCAGTGCAATGTGGATTTTGGGAGCTGCCAGTGCTTTATGGGCATGATCTTGGCATATGCCTGGGAGATCACTAGTTGCACCAAAAGTTTCATGAGAGAAAGTTCTATGATTGCATGAGATTCATATCTTGGATGAGTGCAAAATTTTAAAAAGGTGATGATTCATTCTGATACCAAGGGGACAAGGAAAAGGGACATCAATCTTTGCTTTTTGCAATATTTTTTGTGGCAAGAAGTAGGCCAAAAAATCCAGTGCACAGCACAGTGAGAAGTGAGATATTTATTCATTACTTGATAATCATGGTTTTTGGCAGTGTGTTACAGTAGCCTCATGCTTCTGGGCTTCTGTTAATCATTCAGAGAGGTATGAAAATAATTACTTTTTCTTCCTTAAAGCTTAGAAAAATGTTGCCAAACTGATTTTGCAAAACTTCCATAAATATTGGGAGAGAAAGCTAGGACATTTGGAAGACTGCCTTCAAATTAAATAAAAGCACAAATTCCTGGTACACAAACCACATAATCAAAGATTAATTTATAGTGCTGCAGCTTTTCTCAATGCACTTGCACATTTTCAAGACTTAGTTGCTAACAATTTTAGGTGGAACTGAGCTAAAAGCACAGAGCTTAAAATCTCATCTAAGAACTATTTGGAGATGTAACCTGGTCCCTTTTCCCTCCAATGAATGGAAGGAAAACACAGGTAAAATCAACAGGACATTTTGAATGTTGTAAATTCAGACCTACATATTGTGTCCTGGCTCTAGGAGTTGATAAGGAGTCTTTACATTCAACGAAGAGATCTTCATATTTGGCTTAGCTGAAAACCAATCCATACTGCCCTAAAAAACAATGTGAGCAGGTTCCAGGCGAACAATTGAAAATATTTCGGAGTTATCTCAAAGGCTTCATAAGGGACTGTACAAATCTGGCCATGCCCTCCAGTAACCACTCCTGAGACCCTTCACCTCCCCATGGTCCCCTAGGGTGGAAAAGCTTCTGTCTGAAGGGATGCTGTGCATAAGCAGTCTCTCCCACTCCAGGTAACCGTGTTTTTAGAAAGTTCCACATGCAATTTCTCTTTAAAAAACAGAGCCCTCTCTGATCAAGAGATGAAGTGGACTCCTAAGCACTATCTAAGGTTTTTCATGTGGTATTATAGCTGAATGTCATTATTAATAATTTTTGGCATTTTAATTAGTGTCTCACAGAGGTGTACAGTTGACTTTGTGTCTGAGGAAGACAGAAGACTGGGCATAGATAGGGTAATTCTGAGCTCATTTAAACACTTGGAAGGAAGAAAGCCTTTGTTTCTTGTTTTTCTGCAAATAATACCCTTAGGGAAAATGTTGAATGAGGTTTCCCATACCAGACACTGTTCACTACATGTATTTAGTATAGATAAAACAATATGTTCTGAAAAATTTGACAAACTTATTCTTGTGAAGGTAATGACATTGGAGCTCATCTTCCTCTCTGGTGATGCAGTCTTGCTTCAGTTCACCTTTGGATAACTACATAAGTACTTTATTGATCATTAGAATAGCTTTCCATATTTTATGAAATGTTGTTTATTGGGGTTTTTAAAAATAAAATTGCTTTAGAAATAACATACTAAGTTTACACAGAGGGAGAATAATACCAGACAGACATGCAATGATGTAAGCAGGCATTAAGATCAAATACAAACTTGCAAATACACACTACTTCCAAATAAATTCATAGAGTGAGGTTGAAGGAAACTTGCACTGTCCTTTAGCAGAAGTTGAAACAATTTAGGCTGTGTTAATGGTTTACAGAGAAGGATTAAAGGGGAAAATTAAAGAGAAATAAAGCATTAAAATTAGTAATACATACTAATTTAGAAAGTTTGCCTTTTAGGCAGTCAACTACATGAGTAGCGGCAATGTAAAGTCTGAAGGGAGAACCCCCCAACTTTAGCAATGTACTGGACTTCAAGCCAAATAAACCAGGGCTGCTTCATTCCCCTCCAATCTTTTTCTACCACATTAACACATTTCTTTCCCTCTTTTTCCAACTGAACCTGGAGAGTGAAACTGATCTGGCAGTGAACCTGTTCCTCGTATGCCCAAGGCTTAGAGATTTTAGAACTCCTTATAATTTGTGAATTTATTGTTTTACAGCCCTGGGAGATTTAGTGTCAGCCCAGAGGGCTTTGCTTCACATCCATGAACCCTTTTCACCCTGGAAAAAAATGCAGAACTTTTCAAGAAGTGGCAAACACTCAAGCTAGCCAAGTCTCTCTGTGAATACAAGCTTCTTTCATTGGTGATTAAAGTCCTTGAAACCT
Source organism: Entomyzon cyanotis (assembly GCA_024500445.1). Classification (NCBI taxonomy): domain Eukaryota; kingdom Metazoa; phylum Chordata; class Aves; order Passeriformes; family Meliphagidae; genus Entomyzon; species Entomyzon cyanotis. Next base: position 17,716,388 of record JAKEPQ010001030.1, read on the forward strand.
TCTACCACAAGCACTAAATAAGGGTCTAAATATGCCTGTTTTCTCCTTGTGTTACTTCCCTTCTTCCATAATCTTATGGCTATGGAGGCTGGTCTTTTGTTTTTGTAGTTTTTTTGCACAGCAGTGTGTTCAGCTACCTGCTGTCCATTTGGTTATATCATCCAGCTCTCAGGCCAAAGAGCACAGATTCTTCAGAAAGTGGACATTCTCCATTTCGCAGGTGCATCCAAACAGATGGAGTTCCCTTTGATTTCTTCTGATTGTGCAAAACTCTTGCATAAATTTTTTCTTTATATCATTTTGATTTTGGTGGGGTCTTGCCAGCTAACCTTAGGCAGCTGCTAGTAGCAACTGACTATGTGTTTTTCTGTCTTTTTGATGGTCCAGAGCAGGACTGAGAACTCTAAAGAATTATTCCCTGGCAAAATGTTCAGTGGATCATAGTATGCAACCACATTTGAATTTAGGAATTTCTCTGGGCTTGGCAATTGTGCAATAGGCACAATCTATTTGTGCCTTGATCTTTATTTGAGATCAGGACTCCATCTGTATTAGAATACTACCACAACAAAAGCAGAAGCTTTTGTACCAGAGGGAATATATACATTGCATAAGAAAGGGAAACAGAAGTTCAAGGACTTGCTCAAAGCATATAGTGATCATAAAGCTATGAAATCCTACCTTAACTGTGAGTAAGTTCTGTTATTAATTCATTTGGGTTAGATATTCACTCCATGTGCTCACATCTTATTCTCAGTGCAGTGGCCCTCAATGTCATACAACCAGATCCATCAGTGGCAACCTGCCTGGAATGAAATGCAGCAGCTGCTTAACACTGCTCAGTTTAACTCTGCATGTGGTTCATATTAGAAAGAAAGAAAAGTCCCAGCCAACTGAAACTGGAGGGAGAAATTTAGCTAAAAAAATGTAATTATCTAAATTAGAGCTCTGGCCAGGATTACTGTACAAAGACTGTCAAGGGAAGTGTGACGAACAGAACCAGTCACAGCCTTGGTTTCACATTTTCACTCTGCCATTGCTTCGGATCTCACCCAAATCCTTTCTACTTTTATTTTCTTTAAACCTTGCAAAATGTTCTAATTTTACAAAGATTGAGGTAATTGAAAGCTTCCATTGCTAATTGCTTCCTCAAACTGGGCAGGCATCCTCTGGTGTTACCATAACATCCTGTGAAGCAGAACCAGTACTGAAAACTGATTTTCTGGAGGATAAATGTCTTCTAGCTGCATCTAAAAAAGTGCTAGTGCTGTCTTCTCAATAAGTCATAACACGTGGGTGATGGATTCATTGCTCCAGGCTATCTTTTGTTGATATTTACATTCCTGTTCTGAGGGTTGTTTTATCTTGTAAGACACATGTTTGAAAATCACCATCTTGTTTGTAAATTTGATGGGAATGAAACTTTAAATTCTTCTGAAGAAGTGCTGTTTAAGAGAGTGTAGGTCTAGGAAGCTTTATTTATTCAATGACCAATGGGTGACAATGGCCATGGAGCTTCATCTTCTCATGCCTTGTTCCCCTACTTTTTGAATGGCCATAAAGATAATCTTTGTAACACCCTTTGAGAAAACATTCATATTAAAGCACTTTATAGGAAAAAAGTTATTATAATTGAAATCTGAATTTTTTATTAGCAGAAGTAATGCAACATTTTGTTAAAAGCAACCCATATGAAAGACTGTATTTCTCCTGTAAGGATTAAACATCAGTTTAAGAAAAATTATTTCCTCCACTCTCTATGTTAAGAAGGATCAACTGGTGAGTACAATGATAGTACAGTAATTTTTAGCATTTGCGATTTGGCTGCATCTGCTCACCAATACTGTTTTACTTTTCTGTTACAGAATTCATTGTATGTGTGAGGACATGATATCTATTTCTTACTCTATTCATCTGTTATAGAATGCACTTTCAACCTCCTGTATTGACTTTTCTAGCCAAATGCCTCTTGAATGATATCTTGATTGATACTCATGAAACTTATTCAATCTCAGAATATTCATGTAGTCATCTCAGCTTTTGTTGTTGTCTTGGTTTTTTTAGTTTTGTTTTTTGTTTGTTTATTTTGTTTTTTATGTGCGTGTGATTAAGAAAATTTATTTGCTGATTTGACACTGATTTGTCCACTTTAAAAAAAAATGATGTTAAGGCTGCTTCTACTCTGCTTTCAAACAACAGTGTACAGTAAGAATGTGCTATTGCTGTGTGTATGGGAAACAAAGACAATGTAAAAAACGGGTTATAGAGCAAATATATTTGACTTACAGTGTTATAGTGATTTTCAGGGACAATATCTATCTGAAAATTTGAAGCAAAGCTGAATTTAGGAAAGATTATGATGCAAATAGACAAGCAAGTAAAAGGAGATTTGAGAACAGAATTTCTGGATTCTTCCTCTCCCCAAGGTTGATATGTGTTCTTATGCAGAGTGCTCTCCTCTCGTGATTCTGCCTCACAGCATCTGTCTACCTGTAATTACCTGCCCAGCTTTATCTGATGTTCTCTTTATAGACCTCTTCAATGTGTACAAAGGACTTTGGTATTAACTGATAGTTTTCACAGTGCTGCATTGTGTTGCAATGAGACCTTTTTACACTATTACTAAAAATTAGTACAAAACAGGTCAAAGATTTCAGACCTCCAGCTGTTGTAAATAATTTTTAATATTAAAAAAACCAAAACAGATGATACTGCATTAATCACTTACATGCTGCCTGAGTGTCCCTCATCCAATTTTGCAAAGTTGCTTAATTTCCTTTTCCATATAACAAGGCCCCTCTGTCATGAAAATACAATTATCTCTATCTGTGAGGCTAGTTTTTATTCAGCTGATCTTGGTGTGATCAGAAATTCAGTTCAGACTTTCAGTGAGAGGTCTGACAGAGCAGAACACTTTTGATCTGTTCTGAATTATTCCTCCATCATCTTTGTGAACACCTGAAATCACTGACTTGTTATGCAGAGGCCAGTTTTCAGTCATTGGTGACCTATAATGGACATGACCCAGCAACCAAGCAGGGAAAATTTTATCCAATTAAAATTCCCCTGAGTCATCCACTCTCTTTAAAATGAAGAATCTAAATAATAGATTGCATGAAGATAGATAACATTCTCAGCATCCACTTTGTTTCAGTCTTCAACACAAAGGGAGAAGAGAAAGAGTATGGGAGTCAGCTAAGTGAGATAAATGGGAATGAGGGTCTGGGAATATGAGGAAATAGACTTAATAAGCAGCAAGTAGAAGAATGCTTCAATAATTTAAAGTATCTATAAATCACTGAGGACCCAGTGACATTTAACCAACAGTTCATAAGGAACAGCAGCACGAACTGTCATGATATGTCAGCTCTAATGGTGGATGGATAGAGTAGAAGTGAGACATCAAGGAGGAGTGAAGTAAATAGCAGCTATGCTTTAAAAAAAAGAAATTGGGAGTGCATGTGCTAAAAGGATCCCCAAACTATAAGCCATTCCTTCACATTAAGAAATAATGTATTTTGCTTATGTATGAAACTTCAATTACTACACCAATTATAGAAACAATCTCTAATCATCTCTTATTACAGCCTAAAAGTTTTCTTATGTATACCCTTACGGTTTGTTGTAATTGTTGGTATGTTTTTTCCTGAAGAAGTGACAAATATGCTCATGTAACTTTTTGGTATCACTTTTATGTGCACCAATCTGCATGATTCTTTTTAACCTACCTCTACTTTTGTGCTAGAATGTATGTATCTGCATGCAGGTACATCATCTCCCCTTCTCACTGGGAAAATCTTTAGACAAGTTGTTATTTGGTTTGTTAAATGATTAGGAAGAATGGTTCCATTCTCCAGGGAAAATATCCATTGCTGAGTGAGTTTGCTTCTTTCTGAAGAAACAGCCTTTGAAGACAGTGAAACTGCAAACTGGGGAGAGAATTTCTGAAAGACAGGTTGTTGACTTTAATACAGGTTAGTGGCTGGATACGTGATGGTGTTTTTGCACAGTTCATCTGTAAAGGACCTCATATTCCAGAATTAGCTGTCCTGTCTAGAAGAAAACATATTTCTGATATAGTAGAGAATGACATATGACTCTAAAAGCAAAATATATGAAGTACTGAAGTAGCTGAGGAATTTGACCAATAATTTGATTGGCTAAGGCTTTAAATGTGGTAGTGATTTTCTTTCCACAATCCTAGCATGTCGTGCATGGCACAGATGAAATGAATGGAGCAGTTGGAGTTGGATTTCTCCCTGGGTATGAAAAAATAAATTAGAACCAAATACATATGGGTCTGGAAGTCTTTCCTCTTTTAGCTGAAACAGCCTCAATGTGGTGACCTTAACTGCATACTGCTGCAGCACTACAGCATAAGGTTTCCTGGAAGTGTTCAGTAGAATAGTGTCTTTGCTCTGCGAATGTATTCTAATATAAGAAAGTGAAATAACTTTGTGATGGTAGCTTAATATGTATAAAATACTTATTTCATAACAGGATAAAAAGTATTTTTCTGCAGATTGGATGGAAATCTGCAGTGCCATTTCAGAGATTTCTTAAAGAAGCATTAAATATGAAAAATTTCATAAGATTAGAGCTATATGTCTCTGTGTCCCACTAATTGTAATAATGATACTTATCATATACATTCACTATATTGCTATTCCGAGTTATGTAATTATGGCAGGATTACAATAGAAAGAAAAGTGAGTATACTTAATTTCCAAATAGTTTTGTATGCCTTAGTTCAAATGGCTTAAGCCTTAAATATCCTTTTTAAAGTGTATATCTTTGAAACTGAAAGGAAGAATTTCTTTTGGAACTTAACCACTCTGTGAGGACATAGAGGACAAAATGGACTTAGGCTGGAGTCAGACAAAGAAACAGAATGGGACTTAGTGGAATTAGTCCTGTGCTCTGCTGAACTGGGAGATACTGGTGTGCACATTCAAAATTAATGTGTGTTCCAGTGCTTCGCTGAATTTGATCTTGATACATGGTCTAAGGTGCTGAACTCTGTATAAAGTGTTGTCAGTGTGAAACACTTGTCCAATGTTTGGGACAGTAACATGCTAACCCCTGACTGTGACCAATAAACTTGTAGTTTCATGGTGGCAGTAAGTAACAGATAGGAATTAGTCCTCGATATCACTTTTATGAAAACATTTTAAAGGTCATTATTTTTTTCCACAATAAAATATCCTCTTTCAGATAAATGTATCAATTTCTAATGCATATATCTTAGCTACATTACTCTAATGAAACAATGTCTTAGTCAATTTCTTTCTTTTTTTGAAGTCTATTACAGTTCTCATTTAAACCTTTCAGCTCATGATTCATAATTACTTCTCTTTCAGGAGTATTCATTCATTACCTTGCCTAGAATTACAATGAAACCTTTGGATGTTTTTTATATTAAGGATAAATTAATTTTTTCCTGTAGATCAAGTGCATTAAATTTTAAATCATTTATTGCAGTTGCTTTTACAAATTAAGGCACAGCTTCCATGACTCAATTCTTTAGACAAGGTGAACAATTGTAGCATTAATTTATTCTACCTGTAGTATTTGCCCTAATAAATTTCTCCTATTTGGTCTTTTGATGACAAGTGACAAATTAGACATGGATAAATTTTTATTAATTTCTTTATTCATATTTGCTCCAGGACAAAAGTACCTCTAAAGCCTTTGTGTTTATGATTCACAACAAGGCAAAATGAACTGTATAACAGAGTTAAAATTTCCTCCTTATCGTTAAGCAGTCAATATGTAATAATGAGCACTAAATTACAAATGGAAATATGAAGACCAGGAAACCTCTACCTGGCAGGTGACTTCTTTTTTGCTAAAGAAAAACAAAGAAAAAAAAAAGGAGGGTGGGGGGAAGGCCATTTTTAGATTGTTAGTATCCCAAACTGTACTCCTCATCTACTTTCACATGGACTTTTCAACACAGCTGTGGCTTCTGCCAGGGTCGTCTTGCTGCCCGAGCAGTAACAATTTTATGTACCCACAGAAGTGGCTTTGACATGGTTTTTGTATTCCCAGTCTTTGACTGCTCCTCTTTACAGTCCTATGACCTGGATAGTATTCTCTCCAACACTGAAATATGAGGACCAAACAGAGCATATTTGCATCCTTGAATTAAGCATTACTTGAAGTTTCTACCAAGACAGGAAAATGTTATTCCATGCTGACAGTCTTGCAGCATGGAATGGACAGCAAAATTATTTTGCCCAAGTGTGGCTGCAGCTATCCAGGTGATCTTAAGAGCCTCTCAAAAACAGACCCTCATTGGGCAGGATTGAATCTCACCAGCATTACACTTAAGTTAGCTGGATTACCCTGTACTCCTCACTTCACCTCTTTCCAGAGGAACATTATCTTTTCAGGCAGAGTACTCTTAGAAAACAACCTTACAGTTGCATCTGCAATACTTGTGTTGGTAGAAAAATTCTCTGCTTAACATAAAATAAGTTTTAGGAATTTTCTTTTTGATTTTAAAATCTGCAGGTCTGAGGTTATAATATTTTATTGCACATCATTCTGCTTCTATTTCACTGTTCCTCACTGGGAGAGTCTGTTTTAGTTCCTCTGTTTTAGTACTTCTCTTCCTTGCTGTGATTTAGGCTCACTGGAATAGGAATTTGCATGCTGTGGACCTGATGACTGTACTGAGTCCTGTATGGACCTGACTGGAATGCTTTCACTCTGCTCAGTGAGCCACCACTCTGTTGGCCTTGTACTTTAGCTCTGCTCTCAGAGCTGACCAGCTCTGAGAAAACTGCAGACTCAAGATTGTTCCGCAAGGCAATAAGAATGCACCAGGGTTGGTTCTTGGACCTGAGGCCTCTCTTAGGCAGGAGAAAGGTTAAATATAGCCTTACAATTCCTTTTGCGACTTGGACGCTAATAGCCAAAGGAAGGATTAGACAATCTGCATGTGGTCTCTACAGAAGTGCATATACACAGAAAAGAGCTGATAGTGGAATCATGACTTTGAGTATTTTTAAGCAGAGTGCACTCACTTTCAACCTGGCCACTACCTCAGTACCAGATGGAATAAGTGTGTTACTTCTTGCAGGTAAACACTTACTATTTGAATCTTCGGAGTCAGCTTGGATTTGGCTTTGAATCTCCCCTGACAAGCACCCTTCAGCAATCCTGGTATATTTTTGTTCTCCCAAATATTTCATTTTTAAAGATTATTCTTCCAGGTGGATATACTTCACCCATCATGTTAATTATTTATTGCTTTTTAAGAACCGAGAGTACGCTTGAAGCTGGTCTCTCTGCAGAGACCTGCAAAGCGAAGAACTTGAACCATCTTCTGCAGCTCACAGTGTGAGACCAGCTTCGTGAATATTTGATTTGCTGAGGGAAATAGAAGTGCTCCCTTAAATGTTTTAATTAGAGTCAGTACAGACAGACATGTCTGCATTTAAAGGTGCCCAGCAGATGAACCTACATTTATGGAAATTTATTTTTCTTTTAGTGTTAATGGCAGACATAGTGACTTGTTGCTCTTTCTGAATTTGGGAGAAATAAGCTTCCAAGACGTTAGGAATTCATATATTTTTGATGCATTTTAAAGGGTATTTTTCTTTCAGATACTGTTGGTCAGGTTGTCAGAAGTGATCATTGACACTGAGCTAGATACTCACAAGACCTTGCTCTGCCTCGTGACAGTAGTTACTTCTCAGCTAGCAAAGTGGCAGGGCTAAAATAATAGATGTTTCTATGTCAATTGTAAATTTGGTTCCCAGATCTGTAAGTACAGTGAAACCTCATAAATAAAATATAAAAAACATACAAGGGCTTTGAACCCCCGGCAGATTTCTTGTTCAGGTAGAAAACCGTACTTAAAAATTCACATGAACAATTCACACATCCCCACATCTTAGAATGAGATGCTGCCCAAGGCACTTCAGTGTACTAGAAATCCCTGAAATGGCATTTGCTGTGGGATTTAGGCCATTGTAGTGATAAGAAGTCCAGTACACCCTGGTACATTGTTATAAATGATGAGTATATAGTATCTAATCATATGAATAATTGAGACTGGAAAGGACCTCTGGGGGTCATCTGGTCCAGTCCTCCTGCTCAAGTGGGGCCACCTAGAGCTGATTGCCCAGGCCTACATCCAGATATTTTTTGAGCATCTCCAAGGAGGAAGACTTCACAATCTCCCTTGGCAACCTGTGCCAATGCTTAGTCACTCTCACAGTAAAAAAATCTTACCTGATGTTCAGATGGGACCTTCTATTTTTCAGGTTATGCTCATTGCCTGTGGCACTCTGGCCTCCTGGCCGCCACTGAAAAGAGTCTGGCTCCATTCTCTTTGCATTCTCCATTTGGGTATTTGTACATATTGCTGAGATATGCCCACTGATCTCTTTTTTTTTTAACAGACGGTGCTGTCCCAGCTCTCTCAGTCTTTTCTTGCAGGAGATATGCTCCAGTCCCCTTGTCATCTTTGTCACATTTTGCTGGATCCTTTCTGGCATCTTAGGATCAAAGAAAATCTCATGTTAGGTGGGATCATCAAGTCCAAATCCCCATAGCTCCATCTCTCTCTTGTGCTGGGAACTCCAGAATTGGATAGAGTACTCCAGGCAAGGTCTCACCAGCAAATGGGAAGGATCCCCCCCCAGCCTGATGGCAATACTCCTCCTAATGTAGCCCAGGATACTGTTAGCCTTCTCAACCACAGGGATGCTGTTCCTCAATAAGCGCCATTTCCCCCATTAACATTTTCTTTTTTCTTGAAGTCGATACCACTCATATCAAGCCATTCCTTTCCTGTGGGGAAAAAAAAAAAGGAGAAAATACCTTTCTTATCTCTATCTTAAACATCCACTTATGTATTAGGATACCACAATTTTTAACATTTTTAGCTAGATATGACAGAGGGATTAAGCATCTATTTTCTTAAACTATTGTAGCTTTGGGGCCATGAGGGCTTTATGATCAGGCTGATTCAGCCTTCTTGTAGGGAATATTCTGCTTTGGGTAAAGAGTCAGCTACTTAGTGGCCTGAAGAGATAATACTGCTGCAGCTGGTGATAAGGGCAGTTGAGATACTTGGATACGCATCCCAATTCAGATAATATTTAAGGATTTTATACAAAGTAGACAAGACTCAATAAGAGAGAGAAGATCCTGAAATATTCTTTAGAACAGGGATTTGAACTTGAGTCTCTCTGGAGAGAGGCTCGTTAGAACGTCCTAACAAACAGTCTACAGAATTCTCCTTTTGCTTTCTCTATTGCTCCCTGAGTAGCCATGTGTTTCTTACAAAACAGAGCAACTTCAGAGGCAGACCATGAGAGAGCTTTTCTTCAGTTCACTGACACAGACCTAAGTTCAGCCTTCTGTCACAGATCAAGAAGAAAAAGGAATTTATATGTTGGCCAACTATGTGCCAGGCGAATGCTCAAATCGTTAGATTTCAGGATGTGAAAGGAGGCATCTCTTTCTCAGGTGCTTTGTGTGGGATTATGTGTGATTTTCACCCTACTCTATAGTCAAATTGTGTCAGAAGTCTAGAAGTGTCTAGGTGGTGCAGCTCATAAGCATGAGGAATTACTAAATCTTAGGTACTACTCAGTCAATGAAGCACTGATAATACTGGGAATTTAAAAGGGAAAGAAACAATAGATTTTCAAAAGTGACATTTTGTAAGTGATGGGTTTTAGCACCCAAAGTGGGTTTTGGGGCTTCGTGCCCTGGCAAATTGTCCTTAACATGTCTTGTCTCTCTAATGGAAGGCATTCTTAAGAGTGTCAGAACACTTTCATCTTTTGTGGAAAAAAAATTAAAGAATAGAAATAAAAAGGTTTTTTTTTTCCTGTTAGTGACATATTTATCATATTTCTAGGAGAACTTTTGTGTCATGATTGCTCATTAAAAACAATTTCTAGGACATCTAGGACACAGAGCCCTTCATGCAGTTGCACTGTTTTCCTTTTTTTCCCCCAGTTTTGTGGCTTATCATTATGATTTCTGAAAATGTGATGATCACAAAGTATCTGGATATGGATGTTTTTAAAAGAGTGGTAACACTGAATAGAAATGAAATGTCAAATTGACTCAGCTGTTTTTTTAGGTTTTTTGTTGGGTTTTTTTTTTTGCATTAAATAGAGCTTTTTGCAGTCACATTAGTCAAGATATCATCGATTACAAGAATCCTTACTGAAATTTGTTAAAAGCTCACACTTAGCCGACAATTTTGTTGAAAATTGCTGGCATGGAAGCACAAATCTTTCTCACTATCAGCAAGCAAACTTACACTGAGATCTTTTTAAAAAAGAAAAAAGAAGGAAAAAGTAACAGAAAATAGCAGCATTTGGAATGTTATGCTGCACATAGCCATTTTGCAGAGGGGCAGAAATCAGCAGCTTTAAGTCATTCATATAGCAAACTCCTGCATCTGTAGTTAAAATTTCTCTCCCTTCATATGCTTTTGAGGAATTTATCTTTATTCATATTGTCTTTAGTTAGTTAGATTGCAAACTGTGGATCAGGGGATATGTCTCATATGTGTCTGTGAACTGTGCAACAGAACTTGGCTATTACATAAATTGACTTCTCATAACTTTCAGTGATGACATGGCAGAAAAAGTTGATGAGAGCAGTGGATGTTGCCTACCTTGGCTTTTGACACTCTCCCACTACATCCTCATAGGTCAGGTCAGGAAATGTAGTCTAGATGAATGGATAGTGAGGTGGATCAAGAACTGAATGTCAGAGCTCAGAGGGTCATGATCAGAGGAGTAGAATTCATTTGGTGGCCTGTTGTCTATGGCATTTCCCAGGGATCTGTACTGCATCCAGTCTTATTCAACTGGTTTATCAAAAACCTGGAGGAAAGGATAGAGTACACCCTCAGCAAGTTTGCTGCTGATACAAAACCGGGGAGAGGCTGATCCACCTGAAGGCTGTGCTGCCAATTCAGTGGGACCCTGACAGGCTGGAGATTTGGGGGAAAAACAAACCTAGTGAGGTTCGGTGAGGGCAAGTGCAGGGCTCTGCACCTGGGGAGGAATAACCCCAAGCCCCAACATTATCTGGGGGCTGTCCTACTAGAAAGCAGCTCTGCCGGGAAGAACCTGGGAGTCTGGTGGATGACAAGCTGACCGTGAGCTGGCCGTGCCCTTGCGGCCAGGAGGGCCAATGATATCCTGGGGGTGCACTGAGAACAGTGTGGTCAGCAGGTCAAGGGTGGTGATCCTGCCCTCTACTCAGCCCTGGTGAGGCCACATCTGGAGTGCCATGTCCACTTCTGAGCTCCTCAGTACAAGACAAGGAGCTACTGGAGAGGGTCCAGCAGGGGCCACAAAGATGATGAGGGGTCTGGAGCATCTCTCTTATGAGCAGAGACTGTGGGAGATGGGTCTGCTTAGTCTGGAGAGGAGACGACTGAGAGGGGATCTCATTAATGCACATAACTGTGTCAAACATGGGTGTCAAAAGGATGGTGGCAGACCCTTTTCAGTGGTGCTCTGCAACAGGACAAGGAGCAATGGCCATAAACTAAAACACAGGCAATTCCATCTCAACATGAGGAAGAACTTCTATAAATTGTATGTGACAGAGCACTGGCACAGGCTTCCCAGGGAGGTTGTAGAGTGTCTCTGGAGACATTCAAATCACACCTGGACAAGTTCCTGTGTCACCTGCTCTAGATGACCCTGCCTCGGCAGGCGGGTTGGGCTAGATGATCTCCAGAGGTCCCTTCCAACCCTAACAATTCTGTGATTCTGTGACTTGAATTATATGGTGCATAGATAATGTTGTTCATCCAAGACAAAATATTGAAACTGGTCCTCAGCTGTTAGGCAGCATGGTTAAGCAAAACTTCTCATGTTATTGAAAGTTTTACATGGGTAAAGGTGAAATGAAAATTTGATTAATAAAATTATTCTTCTTCTGTGTTCTGGACCTACATCCATTTCCTTCTTATACCTTTGTGCCCAGGAAGATATAATGAAAGCAGTGGCAAAATTAAGTGTTCCTTGTATTACTATAGCAAGTCCCACATGTACCTATATTTGTGCTTGAGGGAAAAAATTCTGCCAAACAGTAGTGCTATCTTTGTGTGTCTGTTTTATTTCAGTTGTTAAAAAAAGGCTATTGTACAGAGAAATTTATGAAAACTGTTTTTCAAAGAAAAAAGATGGAAAATTTCTTATAAATTTTTCATAGAGAGCAACCATATTGTCATGCTCAAGAGATGAAAGTTTAACATAACTCCCTTTGTATAATTTATTTTTAATTAGGGAATACTAGATATGAATGATAAGGCAATATTTGGATTATTAAAAAGCTCCAACAGTCTGTGTACCGGTGCATCTTGTGAAACTTGTGGTTGTAATGAGTCAAAATAGTAAAGGAAGGGGACAGAAAAACAGATTCTGGTATAGATTTTACAGTACTTTTCTGTCTTCTGAAAAATTTGGGCGACATTGTGCCTTGGCACACCCATTTCTGCATGTTGCTTAGGATCAAAGCTATATTTTTGCTGCAAGTCTCCTGATTTACTGTGCCTTGGTAACCATTGAAGGGTGGCCTTGTACTCTTGCTCTCTGTCTCTCCTCACCCATCCTGTCAGTGCAGAGGCTGTGTTCACAGACAGGAGAACATAGCCAGGATGTTCTCCTTGTTTCTTGAAACCTTGAGCTGAATTGGAACCTCTGAATATAGCAGAGTGTGTTACTGCTCTCTGCCCTCTGATCAGAGAGCCCAGAGGATTCAGAACTACTTCAGGACCTGTAAATCACTATGCAGCACTAGTTGCACCTAGTATCTGGGTGAAATCTGGTCTAAACAGTGAAATACCAAAGAGATTTTCCACAATTTCTGAGTTACTGCTCACTATGTGTTGACTATTTTAAATATCATGTGTTACTAATCCATTGGTTCCACTGTCACAGAGAAAAATCCCAGAAATTTTACCTATGGCAATTTGTTTGCATAAAGTATGAAGGAATGGAATTGACTTTTCTTTGCTTGGACATCTTGTTATTCTAAATATTTCTTCACCCATGTCAATATATCAGCAAAATAATTTAAAGTAATCTGTTGAAAATAATAATAAAAACCCCATTTGACTGTTAAAATATAAACAAATCAAACACATTACAGGCCCTCTTGTTACGGTTCTAAAATCATTTAGGCTTGAAATTAAGATTGGCAGGCCATGACTGCGTTTAGTAAAGAGAAAATGAAGTATTAATTGTTCTATTTTTCAGTATCCAGTCTGCAATTTGAATATCTAATCAGTTTCTTCTGTAACCTCTAAGTGATATGAGACTTTACTGCCTTGGAATTGTTCAAATGGAGCTGCAAACATGCCCCAGTTCTTATATTTTGGGTTTTCGTTGTTTTTGTTTTTTTAAATTGGCATTGACTATTCCAGCTTCTTTTTCAGCTTTCCTGCTCCTGTCATGGACAAAGAAATAATATCAATAATCTGAAACTTCCAGTATTTCACTTCCTTTGAAGTTCTGAATAACTGATATTTTGAGAGAAGCTACTATTCAGGGACTTTGTAAAATGAAATGTGATAAGACACAAATAAGGCTTTGGGTTGACTGGCCTACTTCTGAGAGTAAGGGTTTGTTTCTGCTCATTGTGTGAGCACCAGGAAAGTTAAATTTGATGGTATTCCAGTGGTAGAAATTTAGAGTGTTCCTGCAGATAAAGTATCTTCTGCCTTGCTTAAAGCTTTATTTACTACTTGTCAAATTATGGATGTAACTGTAAAAAGTCTATTGAGCCTTGTAACTACACCTTTGTTCCATATGCCTGTTGTTTAAACAGATGTCTCACTCTTCCTCAGTCTGAATTGAAATAAATTAAAAGCAATAAAATCAACCCTGATCTATTTTATGCCTACTCAGTGGCTTTCCTACTAAAAGTCACTAGGCAAAAAGGCAAAATGTAAGCTTTCCTTGTGAATAGGTTCAGGTGTCTGCACCACTGAGTACATAGATATAAACCTGTTATCTGTAGTGATTCATTAATTAATGATCTGCCCAAGCAGACACAAGGGAGAAGAAAACATGGGTAGAATTCTTGGAAATTGAATTAATATTCAAATACTACAGTCAGTTTTCAAGAGGGCAGCCAAGTGACTCAAATGAATAATGAACTGTGTCTTAAAATTGCATAGAAACTGATGAACCCATGGATAAGTGCATCAGGTCAGTTTCATTTCATGAAATGAAAGAATGCTTCTGTGGGAGGGGGGAAGGGAATGTTCATCATTATGTATTTGCTATGTATTACCTTTTTCCTCTTTTTTCATAGCCTTACATCTACAGTATTTGTAGGACACAATGTGTTGACAATTATTCTAGCAAAAAAGTGTTTTGAGGCATACTTTGCTCAAAATGTGGAGCAACCCAAGTGTAAGAAATGACAACCTGGAACATTAATGGAGAGGAGGGATATTCTTGATGTTAAAGCACCAGCAAAGGAGTTTTTTGAGGTCTGGTTTTACCTCTCAAAGCTGTTGAGTGCTCTGTGTGATGCTGAGTAAGTCACTCAAGCATGGGCTCTTTCCTCAGTGTCTGGAGTTGTTTAACTCCTTGGGAGCTTTTGAAAATTACTTTCCATAAACTGTCAGCAGTACCTTTGTGTTTGTCATAATTTACACTTATACTTTTAAATTTCAGCTCTGTCGTGACAGAGATGGATGTCTCCTGATTGCATGGTGGAACACTTAGTGAATGGAAGTCCTTCATATGAGTTTCAGGGCACTCTGTGATGGTGAATGTGTATTTCCACATCGTGGAAGACACAATTCTTAAACAGTGATAATCTGAACGTATAAAGTGTGCTGTAGCTTCTTACATTAGAAAAATAATTCTTATACTACTTATTTGGGCTTACTAGTTCTTATTGCATTCTTCCTTGTGTGAGCACTTGAGATTGTGTAGGGGCTTCAGCCCTTTACATCAGTACTCTACTCAATCAGGAGACCACAGTATATATTTTTTTAATGGATTTGGAGAGCTGTAAAGTTTTCCAGTCTTGTATTGTGGTAGCTCAATGTTTTATATGCATTTCTGAAATCCATAGGAAACTCTTCTGAGACTTGAATTTATAACTTCTTGTAAAATGAATTTAGATGTTGCTTTCTCCAAGAATGTAGGTGTTCGATAAGTGGTAGAGACTGCATTCTCAAGACTATTGCTATTATTACTATTATATTATATTGTGAGAAGCAAAACTTGGAGACCTTTAGAAGTGATGAAATTAATCTAAGGCAAAGAGAAATATTTCAATTCTTTGGGCTTCTGTAAAGACAGTGTGAGAATTCTGAAAAAGAGTAGAAAATAAAATGTGTTATAAAAACCAAAGCATTTAGCTTTGACCAGTGGGTGCCTAATGGGATCAAAACCTTGACTTTGGGTCTTGCTGCCTACAGGATGTCTGGAAAGAGGCACCTAAGCTTAGACTCAGCAGACTCAGCCTTACGGCTCTAGACATTTTGAGCACACTTTATCGTGTGCAATAATGGGCTGCTGCAGGAGGGCTCATCTGGTTGACAGTGGTGAAATGAAGGTGCTTCTTTTATACAGCTGTTAAAATGCAGGTCTGTGCACCGGTGGGAGAGTGCATCCTATAATTTTTTGAAATCTTTTAGAAATAGAAAGCCTAGCATCCTGCTCTTAGGGTATCCACAGCTGCAGGGATTGCATATTTCTGTATTGGTTACCCTGAAATGTTCCTTGCCACAAAGAATGCTAGGGGTTTGTTTATGAAACTTAGAAGTAGGCAATGTTAGGCACGTGCCAGAAAGGAAATACACACCCTGTTTCAGAAGAGCTTCTTCTGTTCTGTTAATCTCTGATAAGCATGTTTTTTGTTGTCAGGATAAATTTAAACAAGAAGTGTTTTTATTGTGAGAGGTAAATTGGAACAAATCATACCATTAATGTAAGTGGGTTTCATTCTGGCTTAAGCCTTATTTCTGGATTCCAGAAGGGTAATTTCTGTTGACCCTTCTACCTTGGCCTTTGACAAATCCTTATGACTCAATGTCACTTTTGAGTATGCTTTCAGTAAATTGCTCTCCACCTTGTAAGACAGATCTTTTTCTTTCCCCTGGAAGTCATTCACAGGTTGTGATGCCTTGATGTTAATGGGTTTATAGAGAGATGTGGCTTATACAAGTAACTCATAAATGTTGACACAAAGCTTTTGCCTGAGATCAAATATGCTGCATGTTATAGTGTAGAAAGGGCCAATGGAACACTTAACACAAATTATTTTAAGTAGTATGTCAGTAAAAATAAGTCTGTGCAATAAATTAGTGAGTTGAGCTAATAATATGTGTATATATATATATATATAAAAGGAAGAAATTCTTTATCGTGAAGGTGGTGAGGTGCTGGAACAGGTTGATTAGAGAAGTTGTGGGTGCCCTGTCTCTGGAAGTGTTCACGACTGGGTTAGAGGAGGCTTTGAGCACCCTTTTCTAGTGTCTCTGCCCATGGGCAGGAGATTGGAACTAGATGATCCTTTCAATCCAACCCTGGCTTTACTCTACAATTCAGTCTTGCCACTGTTTGGAGCTCTTGTTCTTAAATCTGGCTGTAAGGAAATACATGCTTTTATATGGAAGTATGAAATAATTGTCACCAAAGCACGGCCTGAATTGTTTGAGGCAAAGTTTTCATGTGAACTTTTCTTGCCAAGTTTTCTGTGAAGCTGGTTTCATGTGATATGAAGATTCTGGCTGAAGGGTTGCTTTGTCTGCCTACTGCTCACTTCTGCCTACTGCTCACTTCTGCCTGACACCAGCATTTAGTCTGTCACTTGGTTTGGCAAAACGTCCCATAGAGCTTGGCTTTCTTCAGAAACCTGCTCTGTTTAATAATAAACTACCCTTAAAGACCAGGGTCTACAGGTGGCTTAGCTGTTCAATGTCAAGAAAGATATTATATAATAAACCAGTGCTGCCTCTAGGTGTATTGTATTATTCAGGCTGGCATTAGAAGATTTAGTTTTGTACAGGAATTAATATGGGTTTTCTTCATGCTCTAATTTTAGGAATTGGATGTCTTCATGGTCTACAGCTTTTCCTAGAGAATGGTCTACAGTTTTCTCATGTTACTTCTTGAATCTCATCCCACCCTTTAACTAAAAATTTTTTTTTCTATTTATAAATTCCTAAGGATTATTCATAAAGGCTGTCTTTAAGATTTCAATATATGTAGTCCAGATAATTCGAACAGAAAATTCAATGTTAGAATACTAAAGCTGTGTACTGACACCACGATCCAGCAGCAGAGGAATGACTATGCTGCCAAAAGACTGGCATTATGTTTCTCATGATCAAATACTGAGAGCAAATGCTGAACTAACTATGAGAAAAAGAAGTAAACTTTTTTAAACATGCACTTGTATAATAGGACTATCAAATCTTTATTGTCAGAAGTCAGGACATAAAATGAAAATAGAATTTGTGATTTGAATTGTTTGGCTGGATTGGTTTAGTACTCAATCTTGCCTAACCATTCTTGTTGAATTGTCTTTATTTTCTCAATAGAATAGGATAACATATCACTTTTCTTCTGTTCTGCCTCTTTAATTCATGGGATGAAAAAGTAAGAGAAATAAATTGGTTTTGCAATATCACTGACTATTATTCTGAAATTTTATGAAGAAATGGAAAGCCAGTGATAATGATTCTTTTCACATTCTCTTGCCTCTTCTTCCAGCACAGTAAAATAAAAAAAAAAATCATGTCTCAAAAGTATAACACTCTCATGAAAAAGTAAATTACTAAATATATCTATTTTTGCTCTGTGGGGAGAAAAACCTAAGATGACTTCTCAGCAAATTATAGCTCTCTAGAGCTGAATTTCTTACTAAACTTTTTGTCAGTTTAATATTAAAAAATAAAAAAAGAAGTGTAAGACAACAATCCATACCCTATTAACATTTAGTGTAAGAGAAGAGTTATGATTATTCATAATAATGGAATAATTTCAGCTGCTGACTTGTGAATGTCATTGCAGTTACCCAACTTTGCTCTACCATCTGTACGTGGGCACCTTTTTGAATGTGTGGTAACTCAAGAAACAATTGAATTTGTGCTTAGTTTTATAGTTTACTTGATGGGATGGTAATTGGCCAAAGGTTGGACTGGTGGTTGTTAAGGTCTGTTCCAATCTAAATGATACTGTGGTCCAAGAATTGGCTATGAAAATGAACATACAGTGTAGTATCATTTGCAATAACAGTGGCTTTCACGTCAGGAAATAAAGGACTTTCCTTTTGAGTTGGGTACCCTGCTACGGAGTTGCTCCTCAGCAGGTGCAGACTGGAGCCCTATTTACCCTATTCACAGGTGATAGACCTTTCAAAGTTCCCAAAAACTTGTGGTATGTAGAAATATCTTAAATCTGGTCACCGCATAGCAAAGGTTAGACTCAGGTTCCCCCTCCCTGCTCCCTGTATTTTTTGTGGGTAATTGGGAACTATGAAGATGAAAGGGTGTGTACACTGGTTTAAACAGCTCTATTTTTGTAAGATGTTATAAGGAAAATGGATACAGATCTGTTTGATGTAGCACAACTCTCAGGGAAACTCAGGGGTAACCATTCTGCCAGACCTTTTCTAATTTATGCTCTTGTATCTCCCATACTTTGTGATCTCTTTAAAGAAAGATCAGAAATCCTTTTCCATTTTATAGTTTGCAGTGCATTGTCTAGCACCTGACCTGATGGTCAGATCTCTGTAATGTCTTTCCATACCCAACATATAGGAACTTTTTTCTTGTAGCAACTTTTGTGAGTTAGGAATGTGGGTGTATCCCTTGCACAGCTATATGTCAAGGCAGCCAGTGTCACTGAATCTGCACCTTTCTTACTCCCTGGAGAGGTAAGGAAACATCTACCTTTTCTGGAGTCAAAGGACAAATGAATTCCAAGTTTTCTTGCTCTTTGAGGATAACTTTTAAAGATTTAATTAAACAGCTCTGTAGTGGAAAGGGAAAAAGGAATTTCTCAAAAATCAGTAGGTTTGTTAAATCCAAGGCAATTTAACATAAGAGTGAGCAATGAGTTAGGATAAAGAAAGTCATAGAATCTCATTGAACCATATTGTGACTACTTGCAACTTTTAAAGGAAACTGTATTACAAATCCTTGACATTCTACAGTGGTCTGTAGTATTAATAAAAAATCCTTGCCTGATTCTATTTCTAATTTGCAAAGATTACTCTCTAGGACATACAAAAAAAAGTGTAAACCTAGGCAGTATAATTTTACATTTTTAACAGAAAGAAATGTGTTTAAGAAGTAAGATGTGTTATTGGAGATTGCTTTTTTGTGCGACTTTCTGATAATTTAAGATCCTTTAAGGGAAAGAGAGGAATAATATATTTATCTAAACATACTGTTAAGTAGGTTAAGAAATATAGTTATCACTTATCAGAGCAATGTAAGTGAGATTGACTTTCCTTTTTTCCCCAAGAGAATTGTGCTGTGATCCATGATTCTTGTATAACCCCTGTTTATGTTTCACTGCCTCCAGGCATTAAATATGGGCTTAATAGAGCTTGTGGTAGGCAGAATGACTAATTACTTGAGCTTCTGACCCTGTTCTGCTCTGGAAAGATTTAGTATCTATTGACATGGGTGCACCCACCCCTGTGTTTTGACTATTGATCATCCTCTGGCAGCCACTGGCTGATGCAAGTACTACTGTGATTGTAAAAACTATGCAATTTTGTGTTCTGCAATTATGCATCAATGAATAACTGAATTAACTTCATATCTTTCGAAGAGTCTTGGGATGCAAGTTTGTCCTTCATTTGGGCTACAGTTTTCTAGACACTAGTATTACTCAATGCAATCTTCTCCACTTGTCACACAACCAGGACAGGTGCACTCCCCCTCTCCCCCCTTCCCCAACTTTAGATTTCTCTTTTCTCTTAATGGTGAGTTTTGAGGGGTTTGTCTTTTCTTATGAGTCTCGTCCATCTGAGATGTCAGCAAACAGAGTGAAATGAACACCATCTGTGTGTTTGTCATACTTTTTGGAAAATCCCTGTTTTATCTCACTTCTTTTAAGAATAAAAAAAAATAGCCCCACCTAGTTTAAAAATGAAATCTTTCCCTACATTAAAAAGAAAAAAAATCTTTTTATTGCTACATAACTGGCAACATCAAACTGGCCATGCCAGGTTCCTGTTATAGGGTTGTCCATTGCAGATTGTGTGGAATAGCTTATTACAGGAATTTTTGAAAGTTTTGCTAAGTTTGCAAAAAGTAATTTCATTGTTTCAATGCAACAAATGTTCAAGGGGATGAATAATTTTACTCTTATGCCTGTCTCCTTAACTTGTGATTTTTTTTTTGTCAGAAAATATGGCTATTGGACAAGAAAACTTCATGTCATGCAAGACACAGCTGTTTTGGAGGGAAGTATGCTGTCTCTCTTACAATATATGAAGGATTGTCTTTGACATTGTTGTCAGAAAGGGATTGCTACAATTCCCCAAGGAGTTGCTGAACATACAGTGCATGCTTCCAGAACATTAGTAGACTCTTCAAAAAACAACAACAACAAAAAAAAATGCAGGGGGCAAAGGTTTTTCAAATCCTTTTCTAATGAAGTCAGAGACAAATTGTCTCTGTTTTGTCCTTTTGTGAGCCTTCAAGGAGCATTCCAGAAAATAAATGGATCAACAGCAACATGTGCCATTCTTTTTTTCCTAATTGAAGTACTTTCACATGTTTTGGATAGCACTTGCATAATAAATCCTGAGTATACTCCTTCTGTAACTGCTACCAGTGATTGTATTCTGTATTCTAGAGGTCAGGCCTGCCATTCATACAGAGCCAGACAGGCTGGAAGAATGGGCTGTCAGGACCTTGTGAAATTCATCAAGGTCGAAGATAAAGTCCTGTATCTGGGAAGAAATAATCACTTGCAGCAATGCAGGCTAGGGACTGACTGGCTGAGGAACAGCTGAAAAGGAGCTGGGAATCTGGGTAGACAGCGAGCTGCACAGCTTGGTAGGTGATGAGGGAAAGCACACCTTGGGAGGACAAGATTTCAGTGCATACATTGAAACAAGGGAGATTCTGTCTGGATATAAAGGAAATCTTTTTCAATACAGGGAAAGTGCCACATTGTGAAAGAAGTTGCCCAGAGGCACTTTATTCTCTCTATCCTTGGAGATGCTATAAACATGAAGCTGGATTTGAGATTTCAGCAGTTTCTTCCAAGCTGAGTTGTCCTATGATTCTGTTTTAAATATCAATAAGTTCCTGGATAATAATACATTGGTTAATATACCCTTTGTTTTCACTTTTGTTATTAACTTTCTTGTTCTGTTAGATAAAATGTATTGCAATAAATAATACTGGTCTGTTGAATGTCTAGCATTTACTCAAGATAGGCAGTGATCAGTTATTGAGGAACCTTATGGACAGTTTTGCAAAGTTTTGTAGATTCTTACCTTGCAAGAAGAATAAAAGAAGTGGTAAAATTCTTTACCTTTCACTACTATTTTAAGAACTTAGATATGTTTTAGTTTTCTTGAAGACATATAGCTGAAGATTTGTTGCTTGTTTGATGGGAGTCTTGTAAAGACTTTATGGATGCATTTCACACTGTGAAAAATGTAACTTGCAAGTAACAATTTAAAATGAAGAGAATAAAATGAAAGACTGGTCTCTTCTGTAATCCAGTATTTATGCATGGATTTCAAATATGGAGAATTTTTTTCCACTCTTTGTGCATTTATTCTTTTCAGCATTTCTTTCACTCTTTTTGGCACTTCTAATTTGCTTTCACATACTTTTATTTCATATTTTGGTACAGAATTCAGATGAAAGGAAGGCTTCAGTATAAGAAAAAACTATTTTAAGAAAACTAGTTTAGTTAAGGAGTGGTCTATTAATCTCCTATAACTTCCAGATGTGTTGGTTGAGATACTTAATTTCTTTTAATTCCTAATAAAATACTCATATTGGTTCCTCTTGAATTACAATCCCTCTTTTAACAAAACATTGGTCTAAGATTGCTGAAGGCCTGGAAGGCTCTGCACCATTGACTTAAGTCCTTTGCTACAGTCGGAAGCACAAAAAATGTCCAGCTAGAATGGATTTATGGATCTATTTCAAAAGGGCCAAGACCTTCCCATAAACTTTAGACTTTTATTATCACCCTGCCCCAAGCCATAGGTATTCTAAGTATCAGGAAGAAACCAGGGAGTCATCACAGAAAGTATTTTGGTTCCCTGGAAGCTATTTCTTTATAGAAAACCCCAGACGACCCAAGGAAGCAGGCTATATGTTATTTTACAGCATTTAATAATGTCACATGAGTGAAATATTTCTGCCAGATGCTGTGTGATGTTATTTTAAAGTCATACCTGAGTAAAAAAGTATCAACTTTGTTTCCAAGATTTTAAAGTCATTGGGCATACCAGTAAGCATTATGTCCTCTGGCATCCACTCATACACTGGTAGAAAATGAAAAACTACACACATCATCAACAATACAGAGATAAAATACACATTAAAAGAAGAAAAAGTCCCTTTTTGTTATTCCTGAAATATTAGAGGAAGCTGGAGGTATGAGATTAACTCAATGTGCAGATTTTAGTGCCAGCAGTTACTGATTGAATGGTCTGTTTTCCCTGTTCACATAATATCACAACCCCAAAAATTTCTACCACAGTCTTGACTTACATTTCTTGTGTAAGTTCTTTGCTCTCACAGCTCCATGTTGGAAAGATTCACTTCTTCTTGAAACAGAGTAAATTGGGGTTTACCTCTTGTTAACAGCAAGTGACTAGTATCCATTACTAGTAAACATTACAAGGATGTTTGTTTTGGAAGGACTTAGTGTGGCTGAATTGCTGAAAGTACTTCTTGTGTGTTAATAACCCACACTTTCCCACAATATGAGGATTTTTAATGCTGCTGGCATTTCAGTCTTAGTTGCAGCCTGTGTCCCACATTTATCCCTTTTCTTTCCTTTCAGTTTTCCAAACTGTGTGTCCCTTTTTCTACTCCTCTTTTATTATAATTGGGCCTCAGCTGTTCCTTCATGCTGTCAATTCTGAAATGTACACCCACCTTAATCTGATGCTGCTCTTTATAGATGTTTTCAGCCTTATCATCTGTGCCTGACTGAACAATAACTAATTCCTCTTCCTGTGTAAGCTCTCTTGCAGGTATTATTTCTGGGATCTTCAGACATATTATGGAAGGGAAAATTATACCTTGCCTCTCCCTTTCATTTTTAATAATACATTTCAAAAAGTGATTTTTAGAGTGAATGTAACATTTCAACTGCATTAGTGTGAAAGAAATAGCACTTACTAAAAAGTAGAACTCCCAATGAACAACAGAACCTAAGGTCCTCTGGGTTTTTACCAAGTAAATCTTCCATCAAAGTAAAATTTTCAAGAAACAAAGGGTGTCACATATTCTTATTCTTGTTATTATTAAAATAGGATAGTTTTTTTGCAGGTTACTAAACCATTGTAAATCCAAACATGTTGCAGTGTGCTCGCCTAATCCTAGGTCGAGCTCGTCAAGGTGGGAGACCACCGCCTTTGGGGCAGTGCCCAAAGCGCAGAGCCCAGGGAGCTGGGAGTCAGAGCTCGAGAGCCGGTCTGAGGCGCAGGAAGAGATGCAGTCCGTTTTGTCAGGTCCCCAGAGAGTTTATTGAAGGATATAACAGAGACGAGGGAGGGAGAGGAACACCGACAAAATGGCCCCGATCGCTCCCAGGAGGTGCCTTTTAAGGGAATGGCATTAGGGGAGGGTACAACTTGGAAAACCAACCAAGCTGGGGAACACAAGGCGGACACTTGCCTTACCCAATCAGAGGAGCGGGGTAGGAGGGGATACAATCAGGAGGCACCAATCCAGGGTCGGAGGGGTAACAGACAAAGGGGAATTCTCTAGAAGATGACCATAAAAGGGAATAGGAAAGGGGAGCTCAGACCAATCAACATTCAGTCCCAAGGTGAGGTTTCTAGGTACCTGTCAGGTCCTAGTCCTGGGGAATCTATATGGGCTAAAGCGACAGTCACACAAACATTTATTGTCATTAAAGATATTGTGGCTTGCTTGGGTTTGCTACATTTAATTTAATTAAGGTAGCCCATTTTTTCTCTTTACTTCAGAGACATTAATAACCTGTATAACCTTGTTCCTTAGCTAAACATTTTTTGGAGCTCAGGAAGTATCAGCATTTGGCTTTATACATATAAAAATCCTCAGAATCAAACAGAGGCAAAAAGCCCTTGACAAGCCAAATGTATGTGGTATGTTTGGTGGTGACCTCCTTGGAAAAATCAGGCTGTGAATAGCCAAAGAGCTAGAAATATTTTTCCTTGAAATTCTGGTCCTGTAGGTCAACCTGAAAAGGTCTAATGGCACATGTTTTGAAGGCTGCATTTCCACCATCTCTTTCTTACCCTTGCTGTGCCAAGGCCCCAGGAGGTGTCAGATGCATCAATTTCATAAGCAGTAAAACTGATACATATCACTGTAAATATTATATGAGGAATAGCACCACTCTTCTCTCAGGTAGTGTGCCCAATGAACTACATTAACAGTTCAAATGCAGGTGCTGCAATGAATGCAAAAGGCTTAATAAACTTCTGTAAAGAATTTTTTTTTCTGTAGTGCTGTCTACAGAAAATCATACCAAATTTCTAACTAAAAGCTTATGGCAAAACACTTAAGAGCATTAGTGAATTCTAAAGAAGAGATTGTAAATCTTCATTAAGAGTACTGGGGGAACAGGTGCCAGAAGACATGGTTTCATAGCTTGTTGTCTTTGGCAGAGACAGCCCAAGAGGCTCCTTCGTCTTGGAGGCTCTCCTGTTTCCAGCAGAACTCCATGCAGGTTTGCATGGCCACTGTCCTGGGCTATGCTGGGGCACCAAGCAAGCCCTGGAGGTGGGAGCTTCACCAGCTGACTGTGCCACCAAAACACCTCCTCACTGAGTGGAATTACTGCCTCCACCTGGGAGCTGTGAAAAACAAAGAGGAGTCCAAGGTGAACTGCTTCAGTTATTAGCCTGGAAATGCTATTAATGGTAGTATTAAATGCCACCATGTTCCAAGCCTGAAGGGTTTGTGTTGGCCTGAGGGGAGTAGGATCTCTCAGTCAGCTTGGGTGTCTGGGGTGAGGGCTCTGGAGATGAGTGGATAGGCAAGGTCCTAGGCAAGCACATTGCCACTATTACCTTGGATACCAAGGAAAGCTTTCCAATCAAGCATATGCTGGAAGTTTAGGAGAATCATGTGATCTCACTGGAAGTTTGAATCAGTTCCTGATTGAAGAGAGAAAGTGCTCACAGCTGCTGCACTGTGCTATCCTGGCTCTTTGGTAAAGTACTGGTGATGAGCTGCTCCTGCCTTTGAATATGCTCACAAAACCTGGGGAGCTGTGACATCACTGTCTGCTCTGATTAGGGTATAGATATTAAGTTCACCTTTTATTGTCTGGGATTTTTTTTTTTATTAAGTGTTTTAGTGTGATTGGTTCTTTTGTTCTGAGAGGTTCTTGTTTTCTTTTGAGAGGTTGTCCTGGAGTTCCTAGAGGCATGGTTGCTTTTATAGACATTCAATGTGCCTTCCACCTGGATTAGCAAACAAGATATTTCAGCTATTTCTGGAAAAAAAAAAAAAGAGTGATATAATATAGACAGTTGGGATCTAGCACAGAAAGCAGATAATTTTTTTTCAAATCCATAACAGTGCATGGATGATGTACAAAATGTGCAAAACCAAAGAAAACTCAAAAGTCTTTGTCAAGAAAATCCATTTTGAAAAATCACTCTTTTTTTTAGTTCAAATTTAATCCAATAAGATAATATTCATATTAAGGTAGCCAAGCCTATACAAAAAGATGTGTTGTCACCCAGGGGATTTCTCTGCTTTGTGCAATGTTGAACCCTCCCTTGACTTTTTTTCCCCTGTCACTTGATATGGAATTAATTAGAAACCCATCTCTATTAGTTTCAAAATCTGTTTCTTTCCACTTCCCTGAATTTTACTCTTATTGTATTCAATGATTTGATGTATATTTTACTTTTGTACAGAAATATGCCATTGCTCAAAAATGGATATTTCTTCAAGTGACTCATCCTCTTGCGTAATGTTGCTATTGATAGTTTCTCTGAAAGTTTTTGTGTTTTTCAGAGAATGCTTTATGGGCTTAAAGTAAATGATTTCCCAAAAAAATCACATCACTGAACTCCATATATTGTTCAAGAATTTATCATGATTCCTGATAGAAAAGTGACTGCAAAAGTAACAACTATTTAATAAATCCCGTTTAACAAAACTGTATGGCTTGGATTTGTGTCCTTTTCCTTTAATGACTAAAAACCCCATGAATTTTAATAAAACATGGTTATTGTTATTATGGTCAAAATTTCAAAGTAAATTTGTGTGAAAGGATGCAGGCTTTTTGTGGTCAGACTTATTTACAATTTTTCGAAATTAAATCAATAGTATTGAGTTTTCTTACTACATGCTCTGATTTTTCCATTTTGCTCGCACTCTGCACTCAGAATTAGTTTTTAAGAGATTATAAATTTAAGATATTGTACATTTTGTCCCACCCCAAAATATCTGAGTTGCTTTTTTGAAGCAAGCAAGCAACATAAAAATCCTTTGAATTGATTCCAGAGAGCTTTTCACTATCATTGTTGTGTGCATGTCTGACACAGCGTGGCAACTGTGTAATGAATCTGATGGCCATGAATATTTGTTTTACTTGTCTGCATTGTAATCCCTAAATAATCTGTGATGGGGTTTCTTCACAAATGCACCACCCAAAGTGCTATAAAAATATTGTCTCTCTTATGAATGGGTCAGCTGCTAAGTAAATAGAGCTCATTCAGCCACGTGCATCTCTGGAGGTCAAAAGTGGCAAAGTTAGAAATAAATGCAGTGTTTGCTTATTAGAGTGGTAAAGCTGTGCTCCTTTGAATTATGAATTAATGAACTGTATTTTTCCATCATATTATGTCAAGAGATCTTGATTTGTTTAGATAAGCAATTAGACAAGCACTTTAAGCTACAGAATAATGGAGTTACTTGTCATGACCACAAATAGATGCATGTGGTTCTTTAAATATACATTATGTCTCCTTAAGTAATTTGTATTTAGGTATGTCCCTGTTCTAGGATTTATTGAAGGCAAGCTACCATACCATAGAACTTGCAGGTAAAATTCTAATGTCAGCATGAGATGGAATAAGCACAAGTGGAACAGCAGAAAAATTAGGAGTTCTGTGGGTGACTGTGGAGTGGTCAGTCTAGATTTCACTGACAGAATGAGGTCATGAGATTTCGACAGCAAGCCAGGTTTTTCTGCCAGTCTTTATTAGTACTGGAATTAGACGTATGTTCAGGTGAGCAAAACCTAGTTACTTTTACTATGAACAATACTAAACTTGATTCACTTCCTTCTGACTGATCTAAACACAAAACAGGTTAGTTTTTTATTTTACTGCGACACTGCTGATGCATCAGTTGCTTTTCCTTTTTTATTCCTACTAACTTTTGTGGAGCTTTCACTAAACTTTCAAGGCATTTAAAGTTTTGTTTTGTTTTGCTTTGGTTTTAAATTTAAAGGGTTTTTTCTTTTATCAAGTTTTTTTTCCCTTGGGTTTTTTTTTAGGGGTCGGTATATTGTTTTTTAGCTTTTACAGCTCTTCATGTAACACCTTAAATAATTGCCCTACTCTATTTAATTGGAATGACAAACAATAGAAAGTTAATTAACAAAAAAAAAGTCCACCCGAGGGCAAGTTAGTAGAACGGTAAAGAAGCCATAATTTACAGTATTTGCACACATTTCTTTATAAAACAATTGCTCTTCATTATAATAATGCCAGGAGAGCAAATAGAAAAAAAAAATGTGTTGCATTAGCAAACAATTAATGAGCATTTGTAGCTGAATGGAACCCACTTTTACGTATTATTTCATTAAAAGTTTACAGGATCCATGAAAACAGAGAATAAATAAAGGTAATGATTTCAAGGTAATGGTCTCCTAGGGGCATGAATATTGAACAAATGTGTTAGTCTAGCCTACTTGCTTAAGCCTTAAAACCAGGGGCTTTTTATACCTTAATTTTTCTACTCACTCTTTCATTGAAAGATCAAAGTATGCTATTAGATAAAAGGGAAACAGGCACAGGTATTTCAAATTTATCATTAGTGCTAAATTCTTTATTGTAGCTTAACAAGAGCTCCCCTTTTCTGTTAAATCCCCCACAATTTAAATCCTTTTTTCCATTGTGATGGATAGCTCCTTGTGTCCTTGAAGAAAGTAGCAAGTCTTTTGTAGAGGTTGACAACTTCTGAAAGAGTGATCAGCATTTTCTTGGCTATGTATCAAACTACACTTTTTATTTGGCAGTTTTCCATCAAGGCTGCACCACCACTCTTGGTGCTTGAATGCACACTCAGGTGACAGGAAGGCTTTTCAACCTCTTCATCATTGCTGCACATACTTTGCATTCTTAGGCAGACCTGGTTAGCACCTTCTTCATTTCAGCTGCCAGAAAGGTTTGATAATGTTTGATAATGTTGATAGTTTCGACACAATACTGCTTTTTTGGTTCCTTACATGGTGAAAATGTCAAGTAACTAATGGTTACCCAGACTGTCTGCAAGGACAGCTGGAGCTTGTGTAAAGAAAAGTTCATATGAGGATCTTGAGAACTTCAGGATGTTCCCCGAATTCAATAGTCTACATATGTACAGAAGCAGCCACTGATGCTCATCTTCTTGTGTCCTTTGATTCCTGGTTGCCTGCCTGTATTCATCTGTTGATTCTTGTCTCATATTTAGATTCTAAAAGTTTTGGAACAAACCTGCCTCAGTTGTGTGTTGCTGTGGGATCTAGTACAAAGGAGTGCTGTTTTCTTAGAAATAAGAATTATGAGAAAATAAGTGCCAGGTCACCTCTGAGAATTCTATTATTGCTACTGCTTTACCATTCCCATTTCTAAGTACATCCAACAGATTCTAAGATTTTTTTTTTTCTTAATAGACTATAAACTATCTCTTGCTTTATCACTTTTATCAAAGTTTCAGTAGAATTTGATAGGTTTTTTTTTTTAATCAGTGTGAGTGTGGTCATAACAAGAGCTCATGTGGAGTACTCTGAACATATGAGTGTTATTTGTGACTTTACCTTCTGTGAAATGAACACAAAGACAATTACTGGGTTATTGAACAACAAGGTGCTACTCAAGGACATTCTAGGCTGGGCAATCATCTGAAAGGAAGTTTGAATAAGGGATATGGAAGATCTGGACAACGCTTTGAATATTCAGAATGGAAATGCCAGTGATTGAAGGTTAATTCAAATCTAAACCAAACTTCTGGGTTAATTAAATTGAGCTGGAGGCTTTGTGTGGATTTTTTATCAAGATAGATCCTTCTGAAGAAGGTTTAATAAATTAAAAACACAAAAGGAAATTAAAAGGAAGGTGATGAACTTCCCAAAACCACAAAGGCTGCTTTTAATACTATTTGGAATTGGGAATCACGTTATACATGCTGATTCATTTAATATGATCTGGTTTGCACTTTATTTTTAGTCTAGTAGTTGGATGAATTTGAATGGACAGCTCTTTCCCAACTGTCTGATACATCTAGATTTGTATCTAAAGGAAATAATATAAATTGTTTCTGTTTTTATGAAAAAGATCAGTTCTTGAGAGGGGCTGTAGAAAAACTCTGTTTATCTGAAATGGAATCTTTCCAAAAGATAGCTTTAATTTTATATAGTTTAGGGTTTTTTTTGATTTTGTTTAGGTAGAGAGATTGAGTTCTTTGTGGAGGAGGCAACAGTCCTTTGCAGACTTGTCTACCTGATTACCTTTCCCTACTGGAAGCATGACTAGCTTGTTACCTGGAAGAAAGAGTAATGGAATTGGAAAGCTATGAACATGTTAAACAAGCTTTGTTTTATCTAAAATTGATGTCCCCTGATATTTTCTGATGAAACATATGATAGTATAAAGTAAATTAACAGAGACCTACTTGGACAAGTGTCAGGCATGCATCATTTGGTGGTTCTTCTTAATGAGGAACATCAGTTCTTTCTTTTCTTTCTTTTATCCAATTCATCAGGGCAAACCAGCCCGCAGATCTTTGCAGTAACACACAAAACAATTTTTAACTCCAAAGCCTGTGTCGGTTCAACAGCACTTTTACAAGCACAGTGACAATCTATTGTGCTTCTTCAGAGAGTTCATTTTCGGTGTCAGTTATAGCATCATAATGTGCACTGTATTATTGTTCTACTTAGTGAATTGCTGATGTGTATAATGATGCACCTGTTAGTCAAGAAATCCCTCAGAAGCCCAGCAGTGCTATTAAATTGACATACTCACACAGAGCCAGAATTGTCAGGATGTTTCCTCTGCATAATGCAATATTTTCTGCTTTATGGCCATTAAGGACAATAATAAAGCAGCTGTCGCTGAGTGTATGTTGTCAAATATCAGTGAAAAGCACTGAGATGATGATAGCAATGTGATGCACAGTGCAATAGCTAAGGATGGGTCAGTGTTTTTATTATCAACCCTGGGTTTTTTTCTGTGTGTATATATGTTTGCCCTAGGCAGGAACTTCCCAGTCAGCAGATAAGTCCTGGAGCAATGACCAACTTTTGCACTTGCGAACTTTTCAATAAATATAACCATATAACTTGATTTGTGTTCTGGAAATAAAGTTTAGTGACAAACTGCCAATGATTTTTGCAGCTTTGTGGGTCCACCACTGGTGCTGACAAATGCTCTGCTTTCCTTGTCTCTCTGACTGTTCAACTGGACTGCCTTAATTATCATGGAGAAAGGGTGAAGAGAGAGGGTAGAAAGACATTCAGTATATCTTAAGTCACAACATCATAAAGAAATTGTTTAATATTTTTCCAAGAACACTCGAACACTAAGGGAGCCTTGGAGCCCTCACCCTAATTCCTACATATCTCTTGGCCACTTAAGCTTGGGATGAGGCTGGCTGCCATTCTAAGGAATGTATCAGGATCTCTGCCAGCTTTCTGGCTCCGTTTGGAAGCTTTTCCACTTATAGGGCAGAGGGAATAGATGACAATCTGAGACCAGTTTACTGCCCAGGTCCTGATGTGAAGAAGGGTGCTTCAAGCACCAGAGGTGTGAAAGCCTGGTCTCCACAGATGGCCCAGGAGCACTCCTATGGAGACGAAATTTCAGGGGTAAATATCACAACCTTGAATGTTATTCTGTGGAGCCATGTAGTGTTTATCACCGCATAATCTGACGATTACAAGTGTTATTTTAAAATAACCCAAAGAGACAGGAATATATAATTTCTTTACATGAGTACTGGTAGTAACATTTTCTCTTGTGTAGGAAATACATTAAAAAAAATTGTCCTTCAGAAATGTTTTAGTACCTTCTCTTATTGTTATAAATGCATCACACAGATACACAGTTTATTACAAAAGATTGATGAAAACCAATTGTGCTGAGTTCCACTTCAGTGCTCTAGAACATGAACATGCCTCTCTTTTTAGATCATGAGTCAGCATCCTGACTGGTTTAATGATCACTTCTTAAGATAAAGCACAGATTATAGCTGGACTAAGAGCAGAAAGCAGAGAAGAATAAAGGACTAAATACTTTTTGACATAAATATGACTTCCACTTGTTAAAAAACAAAAATAAACAGAGAGGGAAAAACTGAACTATATTGACCTTAAAGCCCATTGGAGAGATTTTCTAGCTAAACAAAAGCAAGGTCTGTTACCACAACTGTTTCATCTGGCTTCAGATTAGAAAAACAAGGTTTCTAAAATACACAAGAGCCTGCATATGGTCTCATTTGTGCCTTGATTCAGGCAGAGGCATCTCTTGTAATGAGATCATAACACAGATATTGTAGCAAACATGGCTAATTCACCTGACTGGCAGTATCTGTGACAAGCTAATCCATGACAGATAACCCATGCGATATTTTAATGTTTTCAGAGGAAAAAGGGGAAGAGCACAGCATGAGTTACATTATACATCAGGAAACATGGTGCCAATGGGAGATGTTCTGTGTTGTGATTTGTGAAGTTAGCTGAGATGATTGGTGAAGCTGAGAAGCCACTGTGATGAGCTCCTCTCTTGAACTATGTGTCACTGCTCAGCTGTATAAAACACAGTTTGAAATTAGATTTAATGTTTCAGGGGAAATATTAGAACTATACTATTTCAGTGATTGCATTGAACATACTGCAAAAAAAGGAAAGGGTGCTTAACTTCCAGAGAAAATACATTCAGGGTAAATTATTTCAGTTCAACTATATTTTGCATAATGAAGCAGCCAGTTATATATAATGCTGAATCCTGTCCTTACTTCCACCTCCAAAATAGGTTAGTCACTCACTGGAAATACGAGTTAACATTTGTTTAAATATTAGTGTAGGCACCTAAATGAGTTGTCACTGGTGAATGATCTAATTAAATGGTTAGAAAAGTTTTTTCAGGAATTTTGTGCTAGAACATATATATTAGACTATCTTTTCTAATTGCCTCAATTTTTCAGCTTTAGATTTCTGAAAATTTGAAGTAGATAATCTAACACTTCCCAGCTCTAATCTCTGCCTGAAGGGGAATGGGTAAAATTTATTAGTAAGGGCATATTACCAGCAACAAGAAAAAACCCCAAGTCTAAAGTCTTCTTATAAACCTTTACCCGAGGATTTATTAACAGAAAATGATGTTATTTGAGAAAACAGTCTTGATGTCACAAACTCAAGAAATTCCTAAAGGCAGAATAAGATGAAAAGAGATACTGTTTGAAGCAGTCTGTGATTCAAGAGATGATGACCTGAGCAGGGACAGCTGGGCATTTGTAGAAGTGTCATCATGACAAGTAGGAAATTTGTTTGTTCATCTCTGACCCAGATTCTTTATTTCTCCAATAAATTAAAACTTATCCTTCATGTGCACGTTTTGCAGTATTTGGTGCAGAGGGTGATATCCTTCAATGACAGAGAATTCCTCTTCTATTTTTGCTTTCATTCCAACACTTGTAAATAGATAAAGTTGCTGGATGCACCCTCCTCGCTGTCAACCTTTAATTAAGTGTGAAATAGTCATCTCACACAGTGAGCTTTCTTTGCCCTTAGAGGCTTGCTTCCTTTCACTTTGAAGTACCTCTAGCAAGACATGTCCCTTTCAATAGCTTCTGTTCTCATCTGACTCTCTCAAAATGCCTGGCAACATAATTTTTTTATCATCACAGCATGATATTGCCTTTATATTCCTTTTCAACCTACAGTGAAATATTTTTTATTCAACAAACTGTTTTCTGAATTTGTAGATACTGTTCAATTCCATGTGTGGTGTTCACTTAGAATTAAACTCTTGCTTGGGAAAGTAATTAATAGCCTATGATTTCTAGGAATAAAAAGGGGGAAAATAAGTAAAATACTGAGTGATTTAACTGGTTTGTATAACTTGTTGAGCTACACTCATCACATACCGTAACAACAGGACTGAGCATGGTATCAGCAACTGAGCTGATACCAAAAATGTGGACAAAAGCCAACCTGGACTTCCTTTCAGCCCTGCAATGTAGACCTGGCTTCAGAGGTTGGGATGACATCCAGTCCATCTCCCACCCTCCATAAGTTCACCACCCAAAAACTATTAGAACACTAAATATTTTCCTCCAGAAGCTCTATTACCCTCTCCATTTAGGGTATGATACAAGCATGGCAAAATATAGACATCTGAAAAATCTAAATTAGTGAAAAGTACTACTGTGCCTGGTAAATGGTATCTCATCACAGCTCTTTGAAATGGTATAAAAGGACAATTTTTTATGGCAAGAAATATGGTTACAGCTTAGGGAGATGCTCCCCACTGTGCACATTTGGTATTTGCAGCTGTAACAGAATTAGACACACTTTGGCAGGGTCTAGCCTGTGGGCTGCTCCTGAAAGGAAACTTTCCAGTATGAAACTATCCCACTGGCTGCTGAGGAATCAGGACGCTCCTTATCACTGGAGGCAAGATTAATTGAATCCTTGCACCTGTGTAAGAAAAAGTGCTGAAGTCTGAAAAGAATGCAGAAAAATGGACCCCCAAATGAGTTTTTGTGCTCCACCTGTGGTCATTTAGTACTCTCTGAAATAAATTTTCTGAGCATGCAAGAAAGGCACATTCTAACTAAATCAGGTAGGAGAAATAGTGAAATGAAGAGAATATCTTATTAGGGGAATAATGTGTCATTGTGGAAAATATATAAACCACAAAATTACTGAGGCTGTTAATCCATGCCAAGAGCACATTTTTTAAAATACTGAAATAGATAATAACTAATTTTAAAAATGCCTTTTACCATTTACCACAGTATCAATACTTTCATTCCTTCTGGTCTTGTGTATGTTTCATACTTGCTCTGGAGTTAGAAACAGTGTGTAGTTACACCACCAGAGGGGCAGAATAGTGACAAAGCTGTGATTCTTGACTTTGATGTATGATGGTGATTTGCAAATATTAGTTTTTATGTAATTAAATTTGGGAACCAAGGGGTTAATAAGAGAAAATATTTTGATGAACTGTTTTTAGGGGTATAATCATGGTGTGAGAATTATAATGTGAAGTCCAAAGATTTATCTCAGATTATACAGCTAGTCAGTCTGTTAGGGTGAGAGATCTTCAGAGCTATCATAATAGATGAGATTGTAACCTGTTGGAGCTCAGTGAATCTTGTGGTATTTAATTCAAAATCTGAACTATCACTTCATTTTTATTTTTTGTAAACTTTACTGTGATTTCAGTTGGCCTTGTAGAAAGTTTTTGCAACTCTATATTATTAATTTTACATTAGCTTTATAAAAGCCTAAAGCAAGGGATAGCTGAATCAGTTTTCTAGAGAATTACTAGTTTACTGGTTTATTCCTGCTAGTTGAAGCAGGTAATGGATTTTGATACAGACATATTCTTGTTGGTTTCCAGTCTTTTCTAAAGAGGAGAGGTTCATTTCATTGATATTATTTTATATTGCTATTATAAGAAACCAGTTATTAAAAGAAAGTAGATGTGTTGCTTTAGTATCTAGGCAGGTAAAGTGTCCATTAAGAGCAGAGTTGAAGCCAGGTATCAGGTCAAAAGTGTAGTGTTTACTATGATTCAGCTGTGTTATGCCAGGGGAAGATGACTTCACTTCTGGGCATTGCCACACCTTTGGGGAAAGGCCATGTGGCTTGCATCAGGCAGATGAGAGAATCTGGGGTCCTTCCTTAGATAGCTGTGAGGAATATTGCTCCTTCAAGCCCAGCCAGAGCCAGGCTCATGGTAGCCCTGAGAGCTGACAGTTTCTGTCCATTACCAGCTGAGTATAATTTCTTTGTAGATCTCTCAACTGTTATAAACAAGAAAACTGAAGGCTGGAGGGTAAACTCTAGCCAAGAGAGTTGAAATGATAGATGCAGCCAAAAGCAGAATGAGGAACTGAATGCATGAGTTGCTCTGTCCTGTTTCTATGCTGATTATATGCTTGATCTGCCTTTTCCAGTTTTGAACTTCCAAAGAAGTTTATTTCTTTCTTTCTGCTTTAAATTTTGTCACATCTTTATTTTTTCCAGTAGAAGATCAAAAACCTGAGTTGTGACTGGGAGGTTATAGACCCATCACAAGTTCCTATCAATCATCAGAAGCTTAGTATTAATACTTATTTAAGCAATATTTATATGTGAATTTCATTTCTTACATAGCGATCTCCTTCTTTGTCACTTAAGAATTATGCTAGGCAGGAAAATTCTTATAAAACCAGCTTGTTGACCTTCTGTAAGAAGTGGTTTTGGGAAATACATCACAGACCTTTGTGAGGAGTTCTCCAACCAGTGCTCGGCTGTGTAGCCCTTTGAAAGTTAGAGTTGACAAGACCTGATAGATTAATTTCTTAAGTGCTTTCATGACCTTAGTGACTCCCTCTAATTGCTGATAGCAAAATGCAGATGCCAAATAAGAAAGTTTTTTTCTGAAGAAATCATTCAGTGCAAAGGGTGCCAACGGTTCACAGAAAATAAAAAATGGTTACCCTGTAGGCAGCTCCAGAGTTGTTAGCTAAGACCCGCATTTGCTTTATACACTGATGTCATTAAAACAAACAATGTGAGCCAGATGTATGGAGCAGTATGTGTTAGGCTTCTGGAAGATGAGCTGATGAAAATATCTGTCCATTATGGACAAAGGTAAACAAGCAGAAGGGTGTGCAGTGTCCTTACGCTCTGAATACTGAGCTACAGAGGGTTGAATGTAACATCTTTCTGCATGAGATCTGCAAAATGTTGCTGTTCTATTTGACTTCTTAAATATTTCTGAACAGAGATCATATGGGATATTCCAAAAGTTGTTGGATGAAACTGAGCCCAGGCTCTGATCCTGATTGTGCCTTGGGGGTTTTTTTAGCGTTTTTTCTTGTGTAGGTAGCTGTCTTCTGTATGGAAGTTTGACCATTAAACGAAAAGAGGCTAGGGAAAAGGGGAAAGGCTCAAATGATTCTGTGTGTCATTGTGATGCATTGTCTTTAGCTCACATTTGATTCTGTGGTCTACAAATTAGATGTGAGTGTGAGTAAGCTAGATATTGTCAGGATGTAGACGGGAAATCACAAAAAACTAGGAATTAGGAAATTAGAAAGAAAGATGGGAGTCTGAGAGCCTTTTATTTTTTTTTCTGTGATTATATAAAACACAAGCCTGAGATAGTTTTTGTGTATGCACATTAGCACTGAAATCAGGAGAGAATCTAAACTTTTCTCCTTGGTGCTCACGTTGAAGCGCTGCCTAAATATTCAGCTCCATATCTGGGTTTTTAAAAGCAGAGATTAGATATATAGACTTTTTAACCAAATAAGTTAGCTTCTGCTTATTAAAATTACTGATCAGCCAAAAGGTTCCAGAGCTTGAATTCCATTCTGGTGATACTTAAAAACCACTCAACAAATACAATAAAGACATAGCTTATTATTTTTACAAGAATAATGTCACAAAATACTGTGCTGTACAGGCAGGATTAAACCTTGCAAGTTAAAGTACTGACCAAATGGACCTACAGCTACTTTGACAATGGTTTGTTAATCATGCTGTAAAGACAGTGACTAGTTGACCTCATGGCTTGTGCTTTTCTGGCCACAGTGTTTGCTGCCAAAATCCTTTGGCCCTTTATTATGAGACATTTATCAAATGCAGGCTATTTATCAAATGCAAAGTGAAAATCTTAATCTCCATGTGGGTAATTTATAATTTTTCCTGCTTCATAAAGAAAGGTGTGTTTTTTAAGAAGGAAACTTACTTGAAACAAGTCAGGAGTTGAGAAATACCCCAGTTTTAACCCTTTCAGCATCCAGAATTACACCCTCAGCAGGTAAATTCATAGCCCTTTGAATTACATGGAGAGCTGATCCATATATATTGTATATAAAATATACCCTAGAAATTTATATGTCTAGAATGGGCTTATATATTACTTAGTTTAGCAAAATTGAACCTTTGTGAAATGCTGGATCACTCTTTCCAAATTTCCGTTTTCCCCCCACATATACTACTTCAAAATTGGTTATCAAGGCATCTTGTTTTTGTGGCTCCTAAGTACAGACATGAGTTAAAAATCCCCAGCAGGGAAACTGGCTGTCTTTGAAAAAAGTTTCATTATAATTATCTTCGGTGAGAATCCATTTCAAAAGTCTGTAGCACCAATTAGAATGAATTTTTGCCAAAATGGATTTAGCAGTGGAATGCTAGAGCCTGTTCTTGTGGCATTGCTCTGAGGATCTGTCTGATGCTTTCAATACAGATACAGAACTCCTGCAAGTCTCGGGCTTGGAGTTTAGGAGTCCAAGCCACCTCCTTGTCTCCTAGAGGGGTCATGTAATGCGGAAAATTTGCCTCGTCCTGATGCATTTATCGTGTGTGTGTCCCAGCCAAAGGTCATATGACACACGCAAGACCACAAGTAGGGACAATCATTTTCCATACATGTAGTAGCCTGGAAGCTATTCTTCTTTGTCCCTCAAAGGAAAGAATTGGAAAAGAGCCAGTGATGTGGAAAATATGGCTTCCAGCACTATTTCAGGGACATGGAAAGGCTAAGAAAAAGGAGTAAAAAGACATTTAAGGGAAGTCTTTTCCTTACTACAGATCCTAGTAAATCCATGCAGGACATACCTGCCTATATATATACTTACATATACACTGATATAGAGAGTTAAATATATCTTCAATACAAATTTATTAACAGCTGTCTTTACAATTGCAATGTGTGTACTGAGTACTCACTGAGTATGCCATTCCTGAGACCATTTTCTTCTTGCTGACTGCCAGCTTCAGGACTCTGATTGCTTTATAGCACTTGCACACAACTTTTACTACACTGACAAAAGCCAAGTTTAAATAATTTGCTCTTAACAGGGTTGGATTCAGATATGCCTGTATCCAAGGTTAGAGGTATGCCTGTATAAAGTAGGAAATCTTCCCCTTCCTTTTGCTAATAACCAATGTATTAATCTGTAATAAATGGAAAATTATTCCCTATTGTTAACCTTAAATATTAAAAAAATAATAAATTAGAAAATAAATGTTAGACTAGCTTAAATAAAAGTACAAATGTTAGTTCTGGTACATTTTTTTAAGGGAGAAGGTCAAGAGCTCTTTTTGAGATCTTAAAATACATATAAATTGCATTTTTAACATGTTACTGAATACTCTATGTTAAATTTTTGTTCCTTAAAATTATGTCTGAAGGATTCAGCTAAACTGGCACTATAGATAATATTGAATTTTTCTGTATTTTGCAGGAAAATATGCTTGCTTCATTTAGTTGTCCTGTTCTTTTGCACTTTTCTAACCAGTTCTTTCTAAAATTACAGGATGGGGTAAGAAATGAGTAATTGGCAGATCTGTTTATCAAAAGTATTTTGTTTGGAATAAATGAGAATTAAATACTTGATGAAATAAATCTGGGCAGTTGCGCTGGTAGACAGTGTCCACACTTCAGATCAGGTTGCTCTATAGATCTGGTCTATATATGTGCAGATGACTGAAGATTGAAGGACTTAGTGAAGACAAGAAGTTCTGGAAGAATAAAAGCAAGACTGGGGAAAAAGAGAAGTACTGTAGGGTTAAATGCATAGAAACTTGGGTGAGCTGGGGACTGTGGAGAAAAGCAATGGTTTTCCTTGTACACAGAGATTTTTTTCTAGAACTTGGTTAAAAAAAAAGATAAAATAGACTGTGGAATATACAATTCAAGATTTCTTTAAGTGATTTGCCTATTTTCTGCTAACATTTTATTTAAAAAGTATATTGAGAAACTTGTCAAAGCCTTCTTCTAGCCTATCAATTGTGGGACAGTGAACCAGAAGAGCAGACAGACAAGGAGAGACCTGGCTTCCACTCATGCTGTGTCCCACAGTGCCAGTGTTCCAGTGCCAGGGTTTCCTGAAAGCAGCCTAGTTAGTGGATCTGTCTTGTTCTGCTCCAGTAATACATCTCAAGATTAAAGATAAAACTGTAAGCGTTGACAAGCGTATAGTTTTATCTTCCTGCTGCTTCATGCAATTTGATAAAGAAACTTGGCAAGTCACTCCTCATTCTTCTTAGCTTGGCTTACTGACTCTTATCTAAGTCAGGCAACCACAGTAGTACTTAGTCTCTGAAAGTGGAAAAGATTGGATATGGGTTATTTTAATAGTTGTTTGCTTGTTTCATTTTTATGCAAATCTTTTATTCTCACTAGGACCTATAAAACCTAGAAAAGATTTATTCCCACTTTGGAGTTCACGTCTGCACAAGGTATGTGTGACAACTTTAGCAACTTTTAAAATGTACTTCTGCGAAGTACAGCAGTAATATCTTTACCTCGTTTAGGTTTTGCTGCTAGCGGCAAGTTAGACCAGAGTTGCTACTGCCAAGGGGCCAACTAGTGAGTGAATTTCTCATTTCAGTGTAATCCTGTTCACGGCTTGTCTGTTCAAGTAAACATGTCTATTTTTGCTCTCAGGCAACTGAAAACATTCATAAGGTCAAATCTAGTGTAAACAGAAACCTATATCCTTAAGCGCAGAGAAAACCCACAAAATATTTTCAACATGTTTTGACTTCTGATTTTTTCTCACAACTTTATATGGTTTATATAGGAAAGCCTCATACTGCTATTGTTATTCCTGCTGGCAAGTGCAGTTTTAAGCTCCTTTTCCTCACAGAGCTTGCTGGTTAGGTGAAAAGCATGGTGAAATGGAGTTCAATAGCTGCCCTTTCCTTCAAACAATTGAGCTTTCTCTGTTGGCAAGTGTGCTGGGAACCCTTTGACCTCATCTTTCATATTCCCTGCTGCACAAATAACACTTGAGTTGTGACTTCCACACATAACATGGTGGCTGACTTCACCAGTTGCTGAGGCTTCTATTATGCTTTTGAAGCAAAGCCAAAAAGAACTGTCACTTGGAATCCTGAAAATTAAAAATTTTATTTTCAGCTGTAAAGGCTGGCACAACTTTGCTAATTCTGATGCTAGTTTACAGCAGTTGAGATTCTCAACCTACAAGGGAAGAAAGGAATTTAGATCTTTACAATCCATCTTAAACTTTTAAATATAATTAAGGGTGTCATAATATAACCTAGTTTGTCTTAGAGAAGCACTCTGACAGAATTTAAATTCTATGTTGATGAGATAAAAAAATGCTCTGTGTTTTTCTTTCTTTTTCTGCACTTGAGCACATCTGTAGTGTTCGTGATGTTGGACAGAGACTTGCAACAGATCTAGTGTGAGTTTGAGCCATATTTTGGGGAAGGATTGTGTTTTATTTATCTGCACCAGTTGCATCTTCATTTTGAATGCAATTATATTTCCAGATAGAAAATATTTTAGCCTTGTAGCTACAATATTGGAGTACTGTAGCGTTTCATCAACTGCTGAGCTGGTAAGTTGAGGTTATATGACCTAGCACGGCTTTGCATTCTAGTGAAAATTAGTGTGGAATCTCTATTTTCACTCAAAATTCCACAGAAAAGGAACCTTGAGATAGCTATTAGCCTTATGATGTGTAAGAAACTGCTCTCCTAATACTTAGATGCAGATCCTAATGACCTCCTTTAAATAGTACAAAGAATCTACAGGGTTTTGAGACAGAAGGCAGGAGCCTTGTTCTTTAGATTGGCCAAATTCTACCATAGGGGCCCAGCAGCATCTAATCAAATCTCTGATTCTGCAGCTTTATAGTGGAATTACAATTCCATAGTGAATACCTGAGTTTCAGTCTGATTCTCTTTATCCCAAAACTGACATCTTTTTATATCCATGTTCTGTTTCACATCTGGTGCAAAATGTTTATTCCCAGGAACACATATGTAAGTGTGTATGTGTCTTGTGTGTGTATCCATATCACTGTAATGACTGTCTGATTTTCTCAGAAGTTAGAGCATCAAAAAATAATACAGCTGTAGGAAGATTAATAGGACAGCTAACCCTAAGCTGCTTCCTGTGTGGAATGAAAGGAAGTTGGTTGTATACTTTGGATGGTGTATTGAACCTGAAAAAATGCTGTGCTAAACCTGGCTTATGTGTGATGGATGTTAACACAGGTAAAGATGAAACCTTGGATTATCATGGAGTCAACTTTCTGTCTCTGGCAGCATTGGAGGCACCTGGAGTAAGGAATTTGATGAATATGCTCTTCTAATGTAAAAGTAACAAGAAAAAGAAGTGATCATGGGAGCACATTGCAGCCTTAGCCCTTTAGAAACTCCTCCCTGCTACATTCAGAAACTGACATTGCCTGAATGTGTCACTAGACATTGAAGCTTTACAGAGCTGGGTTGCTTCCTACAGAAAGCAAGACTAAAATGAACAGGCAGAGATAAGGAGGAGATGAGAGACACTGTAAGAGACAACAGCTAGAGCACTTTGTTCAGTTACTTGCCTGCTATGACGGTTGCCTGAGACTTGGCAAACTCCTAATTTACAGTCTACTTTTTGCTTGCAACACATTTAAAGTTAGCCTGCAATAAGTTGCTAGGGAGCACAGGAGGGAAAAAAAATAATTGCCTATAGAAAACCAGTACTATGCTGAGTTAATGATGACCATTCTGACCACAAAGAGTGAAAATTATTCTAATTGAAGTAAAAAATAAAACTGTTCATGTCTTTTTGAAAGACTGGGATCTAGAATAACGCTAAAAATGAAGAGGCTGAACACACTAAAAGCTAAAAAGCTGAGGGAGAACCAGAGGCTGTAGACAGTAATGGCTAAAATGGTAAGAGAGAACCTCAAGTAAGCTGAATTCCTTTTGATCTTTCTAATGTTCTGCTCCAGTTCCCATAATCACTAGGATTATTGATGTCTGATTCCTGCAAATCTTAAGACAATATGTCTGTTAAGGATTTATTCCCTTTTGCATGGCTTTTTTTACAGCATGTAAACTGCTTTGAAAACCAGAGCATTGTCCACAATGTAAGAGAGAATATAGAAGAAATAAAAGACCAACAGGCAAAAAAGGATGAAAACAGCAGAGAGCTGATGATGAAAGTTGAGACTGCATCTCACTGGAGAGGTTCAGCAGGGTTATTTCCAAATGCTCTCTCTCCAAAGAAGCAGGTTGTGGTAATTTGCTTACAGTCTGCCACTGGCTTTGGTGGCATTCAGGTACTGCAGTCCCACAGTTTGCAAATTTCCTGTGAACTTAAACAGGGCAGTCCAGCAGAGAGGGGAAGAATAGATTTGTCAAAAGGCAAATTGTGTTGCTTAGTTCATCATTGTAATTAACTTCATTTGTTTCAGTGTTGTGCAGCTGTCTCAACCAAGCATATGTGACCTGCCCTTCAGCTAGAAGCTGTACGAACAAATCTACTCTGAAGACATGTGAGATGCAATTATATAATATTTTAGAACTGATTTAAGAAGGTTTTGGACATTTAGATGCTTTGGAAACTACTAGGAGTTCCAGTCTGTGTTTTTTTTCTAAAACCTAGGAATAAATGAAAGGTTTTCCAATTTGTTCACTGATTTTCAAATTTTCAAAGCAAGTGGACATTAAGAAGTTGATGCCTCTGTCATTTGATGGGTTTGATCAATTATTCTGCTGCTTTGAATTACTTTTATCTTTCTGATAGTGAGTAGCTGTCTCACAACAGTCACTCACCATATCATCCACATTTGCATATAGGTTTCCAATGTTTTCTTATATCCCAGATTTGGGCACCTTTCATCTCAGGAATAAAATACCCATTTAACTTTGAGAATAAACCCCAAACTGCCAACCTTCCAGATTGTGATAGACATTTCCACATGTTTATGACCTTCGACAGTAGGTGAGATACAATTCCTGCTGGACTGTTTTTGCTTTTTTTCTCAATTTCTCCTTGTTTCAGATGTCGAAGCATTCCGCGTTGTTTATTGGATTTTTTTTATAGAAAGTATTACCATGAACTTTTCCATGATTTCTGGAAATCTGCTTCTCAGGCATAGTGACCAAAGGCTGGAACCATCTAAAGCAATCTGACTTTGTGATTTCACAGACTATTTATTTATTGAGTAGCAGTTCTCAATCTTTGCTTTCAGTTTTATGTGTGGTTAGATATGTACAGACAAGGGAACAAAATGAGGTCTAATGCTTGTAGTAAAAAGGAGACAAGCCAAGAACATGGGCCTGTGGTTTGAAGAGCCTTTTTCTACATACATTATCTTTTATTTAAAACTAAATATTCAGAGAGGAATATTTTTTCTCTGATTTTTGAATGTTTAATTACAGAAACCCTGGGATTTGGACAACTGTTTTCTTATCAGGATCTGGGCTTTGCTGTGCATTACTGACATTTATATTAAACCCTACTATGTCAGTATTTCAATTTTTGGCAAAGCAGCAGGTGGAATATTTGAACATCTGCCCATCAGCCATGGAATCACACCTCATTTATTGAGAGAACTTGCCCCATTAATTTGGGCTTGTCCTTTTATACACTGTGCTGGAACTTGATTTAAGTCTTCTATTTATCAAAATTTGCACCACTGAACACTTTTACAGCACACAGCTTTTGCTAACCTGGTTTTATAAATATCACTATGCTAAGAAATCCATTCATTGCCTTGACTTGGAAAATTAGTTTTGAGCACCAGGTGCATATAATGCATACCAAACTGAGTACTGTTACGCAGTTTTATTGATTAACTGCTATTGTTACTGAGCAACTACAAGTATAAAAGTGGTGTTGAGTATGAGGCTAATGACTCTGTAAGTTTTATGAAACCAGCAAACATAACCTATAGAAACTAGGATGTGTCGATGGAGAAAAGAACTGGTTTTGTTCCAACAAGAAATAAATATGTATTCTGCACTGAATAGCTCTGGATGTCTCCTGAATCCCAAGCATGCTCTAGAAACCAGATCTCCTGATTAAAGATGTGTCTTCTGATCTGTTGTGA
Source organism: Entomyzon cyanotis (assembly GCA_024500445.1). NCBI lineage: Eukaryota > Metazoa > Chordata > Aves > Passeriformes > Meliphagidae > Entomyzon > Entomyzon cyanotis. The sequence continues at coordinate 17,760,876 of JAKEPQ010001030.1, forward strand.
ACCTACATCTTCGGGGAAGAGTGTTTGCTGAAGGGCAAATTACTGTGCTGTTTTGAAGGAGAGGGCTCTGTGGAGAAGAGCTAGAGCAAAATGTGAGCAGAGCAAGCTGCCAAGATTCTTGCGACAGTGTATTTGTGTCGAAGTGATCAAATTACCAGTTTAAGTAGTTCGACTTTTCAGCGTAAGTGTTTTAGGGTTTTCCTGTTTTGCTCAATATTTTTACTGAACCTGCAATTTTTCTATAAAAATTACTTTAATGGAGGCCATTTCTACAGCTATGGTAAAAGTCAGATACATGAGAGCACTGAGATGTGGTTCCTGAGTGTGACAAAATGCAGAGACCATAGTGCTGTAATACCCTGGCTGTTGCAGTTGTGGGCTAAGGAACCAGATTATTTTAAGTATGCAATTCATCTGACATTAATGAAAAGGTGTGAAAAATGGGTCACTTATGGGTACCTTGGCTTCTGTAACCTAAGGGGATCTTGAGTACACCCAGAGAGCTAAGTTGCCAGTTTCTTCAGTGCTGGAGATAAAAAATAGGCTGCAAAGACATGCACAGTGCAGGTATCCTATTCCAGATGCACAAAGGAGAGTGAAGCCCAGCTCAGCCTGCACTGTGTGCAGTTTATAGCTGAGTTTACCTACTACTGTCTGCAAGTCAGCAAGCTCTGATTATCCAGTCCTTGGCCAGACTTCTTAGCTGGGGTACAGCTCCCAGTAAGCATGCCTGGATTTCTCACAGGACTGGGAGGGCTTGTGCCCATCTGTCTCAGGTGTCTCTGCTGCTTTCTTGCCCACACTCCTTGGTCTGGGGTAAGAGCTGACAGAGCCAGATTATGTCTGTAAAAATACAGTAAAAATACCTTGTCCTTTGCCTCCCCTTTCTTCACTGTCTGGTGTCCCAGGACTGGTGCCCAAAGGGACCTCTCATTACTGTTTTATTTTGGTCCCTGGTGTAGATTCTATGGATAAAAGAGTACAGTGAAAAAACTTCAGCAGAAGCTTGCTAGTTTTGCTGTACAGAAGCATCCTTCCAGATCCTTAGCCAAGACTCTGGCTTCACAGAAAATAAAGTGACCTGCAGTAGAGGCAGCAAAATGATGGTGCTTTAACACACTTTTAGAGATGTGAAGGTCTAAAAAAAGTATTACCTCTGCAAACCTTAAAAAAGTTTGGAGGAATGTTAACAATATTCACAAAAACTGCTTGCTTTGTTTTATACATTTCTGTGTTCTTTTAGTGCTTTAAGGAGTAGTGAGGAGTGTATTTACAATATAGCTATGGATTAGTCACTTGTGAATAACGCTGCATATACTTGTCATTAGAGATGAAGTTGTGCTGTATGCTGAATGTTTTGCTTTGCTCAGTGGCATCTCTAAAATAGGGAGATCTAAAGTGTTCAGTGTAGAAAGTACCAATGCTGTTTACTTGCAGATATAAACCAAGATTTTATTACAGGCTTCAAATACACGACTTTAATAGAAATGTAGGAACTCAGGTAAATAAACATTTTAAATTCTAGTTAAAGTTTGGAGAGCAAGCAGGCCGTTCCTATGTAGATACCAATAAAAGTAGAATAGAATTAAGGAGCAATAGTAAATTCAACACATATTATAGATCTGCGTACAGATCTATAGTATTTTCCTTAGTAGTAATATAATGCTGTGAAGTAAATCCATTTAAAAGGAAGTATAAGAAAAAATTTAAAGTAATGAACTGTTGCATCAGTATCTTTTCAAATCTTATTGGATCTCCTCAAAAAATTTTCCAATTTTAGGGTATCTTTCTTGCCCCACTTCTTTCAAAATTGCTTTTTCTCTTTCTTTTGGACCCTCCTACTGGTAGATCAGATTACAAGGCAATTCACACTTTCATCCTCATCTTATGCAGTAGAGTGCAGGGAAGGAGAAAAAGACATCTACATATGGATGGTGATTCAAATGCAAAAAGGAAAATGTGGTATCTTGTCTCTTGCTGAGTCTGGTTAAGATCTTACATTTTTCCAGCCCCAATTAGTGCCCTTGGGTATCATTTAAAGATCACTCCCCGCGAAAAGACCTGGATGGAAACAACTGCAACCACTGCAAAACAGAAGTTGTACTCTGGGCTTGATGATAAGCTGTCCCTTGGAGTGTTGCAGCAACACCTCTAACCCTGCTATTTCATGGACACTCACAGCACAATTGATGCAAAGCCATGCAAAATCAGTGCCAGTGCTAGTCCCACACTATTTCTGTAGTCAGGGTTAGTAGGGAGCTGCAGGTGCACAGAGGCAGGCATGCTCCCTTCACATAAGTGAGAGCGTGGCTGTGATTTTTCTGGCTCCCCAGCGTGTGCCTGTTTGAGATGCAGCAGCTGGAAGCCCAGAGCTTCACTGAGAGGCCTGAGCCATAAGCAGGGATCATTGTTCCTCCTCTTTTGTGCACACTGCATGAATTTGCATGATTGCAAGTACCCTTGCTGTGGGGATGGCACGCTGTGAGATTTTAATGCTTCACTAAAATTAGAACATTAAGTCTGATATTGTTTTGATACTTTTAAATTATTCTTTTCTGAACTAATAACATGTAACTCTATCAATCTGTGATTTGAAACCATTTTGAATCAGTTTCAAATCTGCTTTAAATTTTGAAGTAAAATTTAACTTCCAGAGCTTTCCTGTCTCCTGTACTTTAGGGCCAAAAATCCTCATTAGATTAGAGAGCTTGTATTCTCTGTGCTGTTATCTTTGCACAGAGCTCAGCAGTGACTTGTCTCTGACTGAAGCATCTTTTCTAAAGAGTGTCTGATCTTGATTGCAACAAAGAAGATGGAGAATCCATACCTGTACTTAGTAGTCTGTTACAGTGGTAATTTTTGCTGTTAAAAATACAAGCTCTGTTTAAAAGGAGAAATTGTCTGCCTTCAGCTTCTATCTCTTGAATTTTATCCTGTATTTCTCTGGTATGTTACTAAGATCACTATATCACCTTATATATTAGTGAAGAAAATAAAAGTACTTCCATATTATGAACAAAGAACTCTTTTAAACCAAGACACTTGTAACCTGTTACATGTAATGTGACAGAGTTGTGACACCTCTGTAAATCTCTGTGTTGCTTGTAGAACAGTGGAAAAAAATAAACAGAAGATGTGCCAGATTTCATATCTGTGACTTGGACATCTCCTCTGTCATCTCTTAAAAGTCCATTGGTTCAAGTTACTTGGACCTGCTGGATGTATAAAGTTTGTTGCTTTTATACTGTGAAATTTTCACCCAAACCTGTGAGGGCAGGACAACCTCAAACATTTTTACAAATACACAACAGTTGTGAAAAAAACCTGACATCACATTAGCAGCTACACTCTCCATCTTCTAATGAGGCTGCATGGTTACCTTTTGTTCTTTGTTTTTCATGTTACTTTTTAGAAGATTTTTATTCTTAATCATGCCATCCATGAGTCCTCTAATTCCTTCAGGTTTCTCTGCCAACTGCAGGTGCATTGAAAAATCTAGCTGATTGATTATTGATCTCTTTTTCCCAATGTGCATTTTTTGTTGCATATTTTGCCTTCCCTCCCCACCTTTTTTTTTTTTTTTTTTTGTGTTATTCACTTTACCACACAACCATGATGGGATTTTTATCCACAAACTGTTCTTTTCCAATCTTGTTGAAAATGAATGTTGTTTTAGCTTTGTAATGAATTCTTCTGACAGATATTCTCTTACAAAAGTCACATTTTTCTGCCTAATCTTCTGCCATAGAATTTTGGCTGAAGTTTTCCTTCAGCTTTGGGGAAATTTAAGTAATCCAGTAAAACCCTTTTCTTAGTTCTTCTTTCTCCCCAAAATAGTCTTGAATATATAAAATCTTTAAAAGTGCTTTTCATAGACACTTCTATCAGTTTCTACTCATTAATATCAGCACCATAACTGGTTGTGTTTTCTGAGATTTTATCTGTTTTTTCTCTTGACTTTGACTTAACTTGAAGGGACCCCCATTCAAAGATGCAATTTTGTACTAAATAATGAACAATAACCTGCATTTTAAAGTGTGTATATATATATCCACACATTTACATAGAAGACAGTAAGAAATACGTAATACAATACAGAGTTTGCAAATGGAGTAATTCTCTGATTTGAAACACAAGATTCTCTGCAGCTGCAGAATTGATTGTCACCTGCAAGAGCAACCAGAATGGAAATGCACTATCATTATGGAATCTGAAACAAAAGCACTAAAAATAAATTAACTTCTAAATTTTATTTAAAGAAGCCAAGGAGATTGCTGCAATAAATTAAACAATCCATGTTCTGTGGGGTTCAATCATGCCTGCTATGGATTGTTAAACTGGAATAGACCAGCTACAGTGCATGACCTGAGCCAAGTCTTTCATTAATCAGGGTTGCCCCTGAAGTCTATTTACTAACACTTGGACTAATATATTTTTCAAGTAAATCCCTGTTGGGACTTCTGTATCTTCTTCTGGGAACCTAACACCTGCCATCAGTGACATACTTCCTTCCTTTGCTTAAGTTATTCTCTCTTCTCCATTTCTCTTGCTTCCACCCAGCTTATAAAATTTATTCCTTCCTTTAAATATTCATGTCCTAAAGTTCTATATGCAGTGTGTTCATCACACAGATTCATTGATAGCAATTTTCTCAGAAAAACTGGGATATTTTTAAACTGAAATTTCTGGCTCTGTAGCTACATGTTGGCCAATATTGATTTAATTTACACCCAGCCTTTATTTATTTATTTTTAAACTCAGTTTTGAAGAACTCAGTTAATATTTATTCATTTGCTTGTGTTTCTCACATTTATGTCAAGTTATAATCTCCAACAAGCAGCACTGATCTCTCTCATTATTTATTGTTTTGATGCAGAGAGCAATTAAATATAATTAACTGGCTGATTATCATTTGCTGGTAGAATTTGCTAAGAATGCATATGCTCCTGCAGGGAGTTGCTTGCTATTTCCTGCACCAGTGATCTGATGCTGTTTGGAGAGAACCTCTTTTTCCCCTCTCTATTTACTGCTTCACTGATCTGGGGAAGGAAGAAACTGTATGAAAATAAGTATGCCCTAGCTTGTGAATAGCTATCTCATGGAGAGCTAAGGGATAGAGTTTCACATTGGCTTTGTTGCAGTACTAAGATGCAGAAGCACTAAAATATTTGTAATTGGACCATGAAAAAAAGGTAATGATGCAAGCTTTTTTACTACCCATGTGATGCTGGGCACCTCACTTAAGCCAAAAAGTTTGGGGTTATTTTTGATTTATTTTCCCAGATGTCTATTCAGATATGAGATTCTATATCAGTAAAATGCTCTTTGTGTGTAGAACTGATAAATTTCCTGCATTAGGAATGAAAGTCACTGTTTTTCACAAAGCTAATCTGGTTAGCATGCCACTAAACCTTTACTTAAGCCTTAAGATATTATATGCATGTGTTTAAGTAATGGTGGGCTGAGAAATAGGTATTCTGCACTGAGGTTTTGTAATTGCCACTACTGAACTGATCCCTCAAAACTGATGCTAATATATTTTTGTTTGCTATCACACAAGGTGGTAATTTGAGCTGCAGATCTTGAGATATGCAGCAGCTCATCTCATCTGAAGGTAAAATTCCTTTCATTAGCTTGCTACTTGGTCCTCCCTGATGGAATTCAGACCTGGGTCCCATTTAAAACAATGCTTTGCCTTGTTATTCAAGTGTTATAAGGCATTTTCTGTGAAGTTAAGCTGTGGCCTGATACAGCTTAATAATAAAAAGTATTTTTTAGCCAAACTTTGTTTAGATAAGTAATGAATTAAGGGTCCTTTTTACTGTATTACTGAAATGCTTTCAGTTAATTTTGTTTACAATTAGGACTGTGAAGAACTGTTGTTCTACCAAGTTTTTGCTTGTTAGGTTGGCATTTCCAGTAAACATTTTCCAATTTTCGAATAAACCTCTTTCTCCCCATGTGTTAGAAGCCCATCCATCTCTCTTAGTGCACTGCTTCAGTGAGATTTCTCTGATTGATTCACACATTTATGTAATGCAACCCTACCTGTAAAACATTTTTCCCATCTTTGCTTTTGAGAATGTCTGACCCCTTTCTTACAAACTTTCAGGGCTATTAAAACTTCTGTGTTTCTGTTCCTTTATATTGAACAATGTTATTTAAAAATCTCTTCGGACATGCTGGCAAGCACAACACTTAGACAGAAAGAGTCTTCAGATGACTGTGCAAATGTTAGCTAATTATGTCTCCTGTCATTCTGTGAGATAGGCTAGTTTTATCATCTGCATTTGCACAGATGGGAAATTCAAACTGAGATTTTCAAGTCATTTGCCCTCAACCAAGCCAGATGAAACAATCTCAGAGTTGAAAATGGAGCCTGGGAATTGTTGCCTCCTCCAGCCCAGAGCAATTCACCTAGGTTTTGGACACTAACTGACTCTGAATAAACATATCTGCTGAAAGTGCAGCAGCTTCATACAAAATATTCTGTATTTCTGGCAACAGCAGCAACTATCCTGGAAAGAACTTGAGATGCACTTATCCTCCTGCTGTAAGGGACAGCTATGATAACCCAAATTGCTGTGTAACATCGCCTGTGCATTTCACCCAAATTATGCATGGCCCCCAAAAGTGGAAGCTGAGTAGCAGTTCAAAATGGACATTTTTTGGCATAGAGGTTTTATGGGGTTATTTACAATCCTCTCTCTGTCGTATTTATGTCAATATGCAAAAAACCACACACTTAGTACTTTTTAAAAGGGAACCTTATTGGAAGGAATTTTCTTGCTACCTTTTTTCTGTTGTTTTAATAACTATATGTACACAACATTTCATCTGTATATTATATATAGCCAATGTATATATGTTAAGAAATCTAAGAGTCATTAACTCATATTGCATATCTGAGACAGCAGGGAAGCACCATGCCAGTAAAAGAAAAGGCTCAGGGCCTCATGACAGGGTTCCAGTGCTTAAAGGGTCCTTAAAAGAGGATGGAGGCTCTCTCTTCACAAGGAGCCACACAGGTGGCAGTAGGTACCAGCTGTACTGGGAGAGGTTTTATCTTGATATAAATAATATTTTTATAGTGAGAAAAACCATTCTCTAGAACAACATCCCCAGAGATGTGGTAGAGGCCCCATCAGCAGAGGCTTTCAGAACGCAATTAGAAAGGGTAAGATGATCTCATCTAGACTCCCATGAAAGTGATCTTTAGAGGTCTTTTCAAACCTGTGTTTTTCTGAGATTCTTTGAGAAGAAAAAAGAGTCGGAATTTCATGGGGAAGTGTACCAACTCATAAAGTGTACCAACTCATAAAGGCACATTTGTTGCCCAGACACAATGTTCAAATAGCCCACATGTGCTAGTCAGCTCTTGTTGATTTCCTTCAGAGATATTTTCAGCAGCATTTCACAGAAAGTTGCTTAAAGTCTTTTATTAATCCAAAAGTTAACACTTAGGACTGAGTTTCTACATGTGCTAAAACTTTTATACTAAAAGACTAAGTATTTAACTGTATTTGGCCATATTTTGTGCAGAGAAATTGTAGATGCCCATCCCTCGTAGTGTTTAAAGTTCAGGTTGGATGGGTCCTTGTGCAGCTTGGTTTGGTGGGAAGTGTTCCTGCTCATGGCAGAAGGGTTGAAATTAGGTGATCTTTAAAGTCCCTTCCAAACCAAACAATTTTATGATTCTATAACTTGTAGTGGGTCCACTCTATTTCTCAAGGATGGCTTGGATCAGCCAATGAGCAAAATCAAGACTAGGATTTAAAATCTGTGAATTAACATTCCTGGAGCAGAATTGTGTCAAAAAATATCAAGAGCAGACATGATAAGCATAGAGTCTACTTCTTGGAAGGTAATTAGCTTTTCATCTGTGTTAATTTTATTTTGCAGTGCTTTCTAGATCTGAATTCCCAGGTCAATCTGACAGGCTGTGAGAAGGCACATCTGATCTGAGTGCTTTCACAGCGAACATGAAGGTTACTTGTTCACCAGTTTCAGCAAACTGTTAAATTATTGTCTTCCTAGCCAACCTACATGAAGAATCTGCCAATGCAACTGCAATTTTAGACATGTAGCCAGCTAAAATGAAGCCTTTTCTATATTCATTTTTTCCAGCTGACACCTTGTTACTCTTTTAGCACTTTTTGCTGCTTCACATTGTCCTTCGTTCTGACCATATCTTACTCTCCGTAACTTCCCCATATTAATAGTGTGGCAAAAGAGGTGAACAGAAATACATCTGATATCTGTAAGATGATAAGCCAACTGTCTACTTGCTGACTTCAAAAATATTTAATTTGCCTTTTTTTCCTGATATCATCCTGACATTTATCTTGGGAGGTATGTTCATACTTTGCATTGAAAAATACACTTTCAGTCCAAGCAATTGAAGAAAGCAGTTTATTCTCATTACTTAAGGGAATTAATTAAATTCAAGTTTGAGATATTCCTGTCAATGCCTTCATGAGGGATATGCTATTCTAAGGGTAAATATTTGGTAAACCTGTAATTTAGAGTCCTCTGGATTCTTAGAGTTACACTCATAAAAGACACACAAACATTAGGTTCCATATATTTTAAAACTCCTAATCTGCTTATACATGTGATGTTGGGCATCGTTAGATGGACTAGCTCCATGAGCAACAATTTAATAAAAATATACCCATTTGTTGTGGTTTAACCCCAGCCAGTAGCCAAGCATCATGCAGCAGTCACTAACTCCCCCAGCAGGACTGGGGAGAGGACTGGAAGGATAGAAGCTGGAAAACTCATGGGTTGAGATAAAGACATTTTAATAGCGGAATTGAAAGCTGCACATGCAAGCAAAGCAAGGAATTTATTCACTATTTCCCGTGGACAGGCAGATATTCAGCAATCTTCAAGGAGAGTAGGGCCCCATCACATGTAACAATGACTTGGGAAGACAAACTTCATCACTCCAAACCTGTCCCTGCTTCATTCTTCTTCCACCCATTTTATGTTCTGAGTGTGATGTCACATGGTCTGGGATATCCCTTGGTCAGTTTGGGTCACCTGTCCCAGCTGTGTCTCCTCCCAACCTCCCATGCACCCCCAACTTCCTTGCCAATGTGTCAATAGGAAAAGCAAAAAAGGCTTTGCCTCTGTGTAAGCCCTGCTCAGCAATAACAAAAACATCTCTGTATTATCAACATTCTGTTCAGCCAAATCCACAGCACAGCCCCATACCAGCCACTGAGAAGAAAGTTAACTATACCTAAACCAAAATAAACATACCATTTGAATCTTATTTTGACTGTGTGATTTATTCCTTCTTTCTCTCTTTTATCTTTCCTGGCTCTTTTCTGCTTTGGCAGTGTCACGAGTGGAAACAGAGGGTGGATTGATTTACCAGTTGCCTAGGCCTATGACAACTAATGACCAAACCTATTCAGTGACCAGCACTGTCAAAACCCAGTGTGACTCATAAGTTCTTATAAAGACAGCCGATTTATGTCTAATGTAAAAATAGATTATGGTTTATTAGACACAGGTGAGAACGGAATAAAGAACTAGACAAATTTTACTACACAAAACATGAAAAGCTATTCATAGCTAAAACAAACATATATATATGTTGCCCAAAATAGGGAGATAAAAACAATACAGCGCTAAAAATGAAAAAGGTACCTATTAATATTATTGTAGCTAGCAAAGAAGAATACAATTTAGGAAACTGAATGCTTCTTACCAAATTCAATTTTTGGAGCTGGGGATGCACCAGATCCTCTCTCAATCCCTCGGGAAGTAACCACAGAGCTTGCGTTCAAACTCAGGGGAGTAAGCTTTTACTTCACGCTCCAATGTCCATGTAGAAAAGCTTCTACTTTTGCTGAGTTTTTCGTGGTGTTTTATAGGGAAAAGAGTGTGTGTTTGCGGTCACTTGAAAATTATTCACATTCTCTCAGTGTCTCACTCTGAGTTCCAGACGCCAGCATTGATAGTCCGGATTAAGCTATTGACTTAATCTGAGCCATCGATCTCGGCCAGCAATCAGGAAGAGAGAGAAGGGGGGGGTGTTTGTCCTGCCACAGGCAGATAAGATATAAAATCTTAGAGACAGTCACTGAAAGGGACCTACTGGAAGCCTGGCTCCCATAGGAGGTACTCAGAGCAGACACAGAGCTTAACCCGAGAAAAATTTTTCTTCAAAAGTTACATGTTGAGATAGGGATAGTGCACATTCTCAGTTAATCAAAATAAGTTTTGAAAAACATTCTTATGCTGAATTACAATTAAATGCTGGCATTAATTAATAAAAAGAAATCACTCCTATACAGAATAATATTTTTTGGGAGAAGTGTACAGGTTTTATTAAAAACTAAAATCAGAGCTTTCTTTTTGAAAGTGTCAGGTAAAGTCTTGACAAGCACCTTATTTGGAGACTGTACTCCACAAGATGATTGATTAAATATGAACTTCAAAGAACCGACAGAAACTCAAACAATGTTTTCAAATGAAAAACACTTATTCATGAAACTTTTCCAGACCCATTATATCTCATACAGTATTCAACTCTCTGTTCCCTTATGCAGTATAGAGTGATGTGGTAGTCTAATTTTACAATAATGCCCGTTAAAGAACAGTAAGAAAGAAAATTTGGGAGAAAAAGTGGAAAAGGAAGTGAGGTGGTAGTAGCATAGTCATATTAATCATGCTTATCCTGGGAGGACCTCACAGGTAGCACTTTAGTTGCTATCACCATGAAAAAATATTTTACTTCTACATTATTAAGCACACATTTGTAAGGCCTCCATTATGCAAAGTAGCCGTCAGCTCTGGTGAAATATATTACCATTATCTTTATAACTTACTTTTCACTTATATGTGCAGCCTTTGATCTAGAAGAACTACATTATTGCAAGGGAATATTCTAACTCTATATTTAAATTTTTCATATTTATAAACCAATCTAAATATAAATACAGAATATGTAATCCATATGTGACTCCAAATCTTTCCAGAAAGTATTTGACTTGGAAAAGTGACAGCTTGTCAGATCTCAGGTACATTTCATTAGTAGTATTTGAAAATTTCAAATTCTACTCAGTGTTTTTCATATCTGTCATACTTGCAACAATTTCTATATATCTCATTTCACTTGCTGCTCTGCCATTTTTGATAATGGGCTTTGAACTTTCAGACATAATCAATCAGAGAACTATTTCAAACCACTGCATTAGCTGCTTTAGTGAAAGGTGTCAGATGTGGATCTTAATGCCATCCACTGACTAAAAGGGTGATGCTTTGAATTAGCCTCCTTCATTGGCTTCAGTTGCAATGGAGAATTTTCAGTGTCAAAGCTGAAACCTAAAAAACTGCAGGAGGCAAAATACTATTTGTGGAATAGCTATTTTCATGTGCTGTTTTGCTAACAACCATTACACACCTATCAAAAATTTTTGTGCATTCATAAATGTTATTATATCTTCTAGTGGTTTTTAGTACTGTGTAGATGGTGATAGTGGACAGGCAAAATTAAATTCTCCAGTTGACAATGACACTGCAGCCATTTTCCATTCTATGCAGCAAGATGTTACCTGACTGCGGAATGTACTTTTCCTCTCTATTTTGTAAATGTATTTCTGTATACTTTTACAGCTCTGTACTTTTGTATGCTTTAACTTCTGCGTGTGTTCTCTGCAGACATAAAATCAAATCGCTTCCTATACTTTTTCCAATATATTTGTAATATCAGAACATGCTTATTTCCTAAAGGTGACAGCTTTCTGAAAAAATGAAATCTTTCTTCCCTCCCATCTATGAACACTTGTCAAAATGCTCAATGAATTGCTTACTGTTGTTTAAAAGACAAAGTTCTTACTTGACTCTTACTGGTTCACTTTCTAGCTCTCTGCTCACTGTATTTTCTCCCCATTTGCTATGCAGTTTTCAAGGTATTTTTGGGAGTTAGAATCATAAATGCCAGAGTAATCACAGTTAAACACCAAAGAGAAATAAAGCTTTACTGATTTTTTGTCAGATTGGTCAGAAAAATATTACTGAGTTCTCTTCTTTGCTTGTCAAATCTTAATCCATGTCCAAAGGTGAAGCCTTATCAAATCGAAGCATGTCCAAGGTGAAGTAACAAACTTAGAATAGTTGCAGCCCAGAAGCAGGAAAGAGCATAATTACAAATGTGCTTCATAAAATTAGCCTTGCTATTCCAACATTATTTATGACCTCTACAACCAACTTACCAAAAGGATTGAAAAGGAAGGAGAATGACCTTTTAACAAAGGACGTGCCTCTTGCCTTTAGCCTATATGATGATCACACAGTCTTGATTGAGATAGTTTTCAAGGTTGAAAGAAGTGGAAGGTAATCACTGAATTGAAGGTCACCTATGTGTAATGAACATGATAAAACGTCTGATTGCTCTTGATAAATTAATTCTGCATGGAATTGAATAGTTTAGAAAGTGTCTGGAAAGGGAGAGAAGAAAATAGGGGAAAAAAGGTATATCTCAAACAGGATCAAGGAGCAATATATATTAGTATGTGCCGTCTCCTACTGTTACATAGAAAATAGAAAAACTCTGTTCTGTTTCTAGCAGACATGGAGTTAATATGATGTATTCTGCAGTAGTTTACAATGCAGTTACACCTTAGGTGTGTCACTGCGCTCTGAAGGTGTATGTTAAACTGGCAGAGCTATTTTAAGCTCCAGCTAGTGACGAGTACTTTAAGTGGACTTAAACCACTCTCTCAAGTAGCAGAGCAAGCCAGCTTTTTGCAAGCAGCCATCCCTTGGTTCAGCTAGGGCCCCTGCCTGCCCACAGCAGGAGCCTCCAGGGCCCTTTGGGACTGGTGTGCTTTCTTTGCTGTGGGATTGACACGGTGCAGTCCCCAAGTGTGAATAATGGGGCAAGCAGTAACCTACCTTTGCATGCAGTTGATTTTGTACCCAGGAAACAAAAAGCTGTGAAGGGAATAAAGAGCTCCTGTGTAGTGCCTCATTAGTTTGCTTTCCCTTCTTGCACAGTGATATCCCACTGATGCTCAGAGTCCCTTTATGTTTGTAGCATTTAGAGCAGGAGTTACATCTCTCTAAACAAAACAATTTCCCAACTAGGAAGATATATGCTCACTTCTCAAACCATCTGTACTCATATGTGAATAGAGATAGATTCGAGAGATTTGTAACACATTCATGCATAAAAATGGAGAACAGCTAATTCTGACGTGCTGGAGGAAACTGCTGCAGGATTATTACCTTTCTAAGAAATATTATCACATTTTTGCAGTCTGTATTCAATATTTACAAAGATAATGGAGATGGAACATTTGATCATCTGGCAGGGGAACAAAAGCACGACCTCCAGCCCTGTGAGGTGGGGTATCTTGAGGACAATAAAAATAAATCACAAGCTTGCAGGGGGGATCATAGTTAATGAAATTATATGGACAAATGAAGTGGGCTCTGCCTACAAACACATTAAGTAAAAGCCATAAGAGACTATAACAATCAGGGAAAACTGACTGTCATTTTTTCAGGTAGTACAGCTGAGATGAAATTATAAGACTGTTGGGTAAATAATAAGAATCCAGATGAAAAAAAACCTCTTGACATATGTTTTATTTAGTAGGCAAGATTTGCAAGTAACCATTAATCTGTTTGGAGAAGATTAACAAAAACAAGTCTGTGTGATGGGTGGGGAAAGTGGCTGAGACCAGGGTGGAGCAGGGTGGCAGCACCCAGGGTGGAGGGGAAAATAGCTCCCTTTCAAACTAGCAGCCTGTCAGGTGTTGGGTCATTCAGCTATTGATATTAAGCCCAATACTGCTCCATCTCTTAATAAGCAATTTTGTTGGTGTGATCAAGTGTCTGCTGACAAAGTTTGTCAATGGTACCAAATTGGGTGGGCAAGCAAACACTTCAGAAGTGAGAGCCACCCTGTGGGAGCACCTGGATAAGTTGGAAGAGTGGGCTAACAAGAACCTTCACGAGTTTAACAATTACAAGTGTAAGGTCATGTGTCTGGGAACACATAATAAGGGATTATTTATTCGGGAGGTCCTGGTGGACAAGCAGCTCAGTATGAGTGAGCACCATGATGAAGCAGCAAAGAGAACCAAGAGAACTCTGGGCAGCATCAACAGCAGCATCACCAGTAGATGATGGTCATCAGAGATGTCATTATCACACTCTACTCCACACTTGTGAGGCCACTGCTGGAATAGTGTGTTCAGTTTTGGTCCCCACCATACACAACAGCTGTGCACAGGCTGGAAAGAGTCCAGAGAAGGGCCACGAGATGATCTGAGGGCTGGGAAGCTGGCCATGTGAGGACAGGCTGAGAGAAGTTGGTTTGCTCAGCCTTGAGAAGTCTTAGATAAGACATTATCACCATGGTCCTGTATTTAAAGGATGGCTACAAACAAGATGGAGACTCCCTTTTCACAAGGAGTCACATGGAAAAGGTGAAGGGTAAGGGGTACAAGTTACTCCTGGGAAGATTCCAATTGGACACAAGAGAAAACATTTTCACAATGAGAGCAATCAGCCATTGGAATAATCTTCCCACTGGTCAATTCCCGAGTGTTGGACACTTTTAAAATCCAGAAAGACAGGGTGCTGGGCCGTCCTGTCAAGGCCAAAAAAAGTTGGATCAGGTGATCCTTGAGGTCCCTTTCAACCTGGTATTCTATGATTCTGTGGAAATAAAAAGATCACGGTATTAAAAGTCAAGGATGTACAAAAAGTGTCAGCAACACAAAAAACTCTGTAGAATGAGAGATATGCAGAAGGCAGTATGCTTATAGATAATAAAAGAATGAGTGAAATAAAGAGCTTTATATTGAAATTCAATTAATTCAGCCTGATTTATAAGGTAAGATGTATTTGTGACGGCAAGAATAAAATTATGTGTACACTTGTTCATAAAAAAACCTTTATACAAGGTTTGTTCCAAGATATATTTGACAATTAATTTTGCATAACATTTTCCATTTTAATTGTTGTTTTTCCTTATATTCTGACTGTAGCCTAATGACTTGTAGGCTAATGAAAACTGCCAGGAAGAACAAAAATAAAACTTACAAAGGAGCTTGCTGCATGTCTTTATTTCCAGCAGCTGTGACAACATTTGCATACAATTGTGCTTCTGGAAAATACAGAGAGTCTTTGGTGGCAGTCTGGAAGATGGTTAATCACTGGTTGCTTTAGAAAGATGGGATTGACAGAAAAGAGTTTCGGTGATAGCAAGGCCTACCTTTCATGCTCCTCTTTCAGCAGACCAGTGGCTTTTCCCTTTTCCAGTTTATGACGGTATTTAGGGTCTTTGGCTGGCTCAGAATGAACGCAGAAGAGTGGAGAAGGCAGTGGGAAGGTGATTTCTGAGAAACAGACCAAGAAAACAGCCATGTATTCATGCATATCTATGGCTAGCACTGAGGAATGAGATACTTGTAGCAATTTCAGCAGTCCAGCGTTGAATTTGCCAGATGTAGTCTCTCTCTGTGTCAAACTTCTGTCTGTGACATTAGAGTCTAAGAGAAAAATAAAAAAAAAGAAAGACTTTTGTAATTTTTCGTCCTGCTGCAGCTTCGGTAGGATTTTAAAAATTGACAAAATGTATTGTTAGTCACAATAAAGTCCTATTTGAGAAACAGCATATGCCAAAATAATTAAAGCCATTAAAAGCACTCAAGACATTTTCAAAATTGGTCTTTGACATGCAGCTCACTCAAGGTCAACTGGTCCTGTGATGGCAGCACTTAGAGGTTCACTTTCTTCTGTGCCCTGCAGCTCTTGCTTTGTTTTCAATTTGCTTTCCAGGAATTAACTCACCAGTACAGTAAAAGAGAATGTTCTGCCATGCCTTTTCACTTCTATGGCTAACTGTGCTTGATTTGTCCTTTAATGTTTTCTTAATGGGATCTGTAGGTCTGCCTTTGCAGGAATTGGGTTGTGGATCTCAACAGATCCACTCTGTCAATAATAAATTTAGAGTATCTCAAAAGAATTAATGACTGGAAATTGATGTAAATGGCATATTTTTCTAATAAGAGTATTGATTTCACTCTGCTGTAATGTTAAGACTACCAGAATTTCGTAGGCTGAGTAAACTGCAATCTATAAATCTGTGTGTTATAAATATGTGTATAATATGCAAGTTCTTTGTGCTTCAGATTCCAAGACAGAAATTTGAAATTTCATCCTTTATGACATTAATCTTGTTGTAAACCACAGATTTATTTGATCTTTACAACACTTTGTACAAGATGAGGCAACAACATCATTTAATACATGGCATGAAAAGTTATGATTGAAAATTATAGTGCATAAATATTTCTAATCAAGAAGTGAAAACTTCTAGCACAGTACATAGTACAAAAATAAAGATGTGTAAGTAAAGCTGCAAATTAAAGAGTCATGGTGGACTAACTTTATGATATGTTGTGAATGACAGTTTGGGCTGAAAGCTACATATTAGACCAAACTGATGTATTTAACAGACTGAGCAAATAGATAAGAAGGGCAATGTTTACACAGATGTGTCAATGCATGATCCTGCTGAAGAGGGCATGACTTTGTAGAGCATTTATAATTTCACCAAAAATCCTTTTACATTGCTTTGTAAGAGAAGGAAGAAGTTGTTTTCTGGGATAGTTCTTTAAAAATGGAAATTTTCAATAATGTCTGTTACAGGTGATATAAATTTGGTGTAGGATCAAGACATACGTATCTTTAGTCTCTGCTTTGTGTTCTGCCTCTCTGCTCCAGTCATACATACCTGGGGAGGCCTAGGGGATGCCCTACCACTTGTGGAGTTAAGTCCCAGCTTGTTGCATGCAGATCTGGTTGAGGTCATGAAGATGGTGCAGAGGGAAAAATACAGTTGAATGACTTTTTTATTTGATTTGAGACATGATTGAGGTACCTTTTGGGTGAAAAATATCTTTTCTGATTTCACAATTTCCTTTCTCCCATGAATTCCCTTTTGGAGGTAATCACTTGTGGCCCCCTCAAAAGGCTTTTTTAGTATTTAAGACAGTGTTATACTGACAGTTACAGTAAAATCAAAGGAGGGAGAATTTAAACACGTTTCTGATGCTACTTCATCTCACTTACTATTTTCTTTTATGCAGCCAGATATCCACATATGTCGAACCTTGATTCATTATAGTCATATCAGCTGAAATTAAATGACAATTAATATTTATAGGGAGATCTAAAACTTCATGATTTATCATCATGGAAAAGTATTATGGTAATTCCATTATTTCATGTAATAAAGCGACATCTGTCTTTTGTTTTGATAAGTCCAAGAAATTTGTTCTGTCTGTTCTGCTGACCAGCTCACATGAAGTTGGCTTTTAACCAGCAGAACACACAACCACCAAGACACATTAGGATTAAACAACAGTTTAATGTTTCTTGAGTCTGAAGTATTTGCTTAATCAAAATTAAAAATAAAATTTGTAAGGTCCAATGAATGAGCACAGGCAAATAACTAATTTCTGAGATCGTGACCTACTTGCCAAAAGCTAGGAGACAAAAACTGCAAAAAAGTCAGATCACTCTGTAAGGCATAACATGAGCTCCTTCTCAGCTCTGGACTAGTCTACCTTCTAGTAGCGTGCCTGTACCTTCCCAAATCTAACTGTGGGCCTATGAAGTTCCAGAAGTACAAGTGCGAGGTGCCTCACTTGGGTCAGGGCAATACCAATCAAGGATACAGGCTGGGAGAAGAAATCATTGAGAGCAGTCCTGTGGAGAAGTATTTTGGGGTTCTGGTGGATGAAAAGCTGACAAGGTGCATTTGCAGCCCACAAAGTCAATTGAATCCTGGATGGTATGAAAAGTGGTGTGGCCAGCAGGGTGAGGGAGGTCACTGTCCACCTCTCCTCTGGTCAGACCCTAACTGGAGTGCTACTTCCAGACATGGAGTTCCTGACATGAGAAGGATGTGGACCTGTTGGAGTGAGTCCAGGGAGAACAACAAAGATTATCAGAGGGCTTAAGCACCTCTCCTATGAAGACAGGCTAAGAGAGCTGGCGGTTGTTCAGCGTGGAGAAGACTCCAGGGAAAGCTCTTTGCAGTATTCCAGTACTTAAAGGGGGCTTGTAAAAAGAGGGACAGTGCCTTTTATCATGACTGGATAGTGGTAGGGCAAAGGGGAACAGTTTTAAACTAAAAGAGGAGAGATTTAGGTTAGACATTAGGAAGATATTCTTTACTGTGAGGGTGATGAGGCACTGGAACAGGTTTCCCAGAGATGTTGTGGATGCCCTGGAAGCTCCAGGCCAGGATGGATGGGGCCCTGAGTAACCTGAATTTAGTGGGTGGCAGCCATGGCAGAGGGGTTCAAAGTAGATGATCATTTAGGTCCCTTCCACCCCAAACCATTCTATGATTCTATGATTCTGTGATAATAAGTTCATCATTAATTCAAGGAAAATGAGGCTTCCACTGTTAGGAAACATGTAAATTGTTTAAAAAGCATACTTGAGTTGCTAAAGCTAATTTACATTAAAAAAAGACTGACAAATTTGATCAAATGCATAAGTATTTTTCCTTCAGTTTCCACTGGTACTAGATAGCATCATAAATAACATATAATTATTAAAATATTCTGTTGAGAGCTTTCAGGAGAGTAGACCACTAAAGATTTATATATGCACATCTGCCAGTTTATTTTGGTTCAGGGTGCATAAATAAAGGTGCATAAATGTGCAAAGGGATGTAATACGAGTAAGTAAAAGGAAGGATTCTCTTAGGTAAAGCCTCCTCCTTTGATCCTGCAGTGTATTGTGCATCTCCTCCGGGCTGCACATATCAGTCTTACATAGGCATCTCACGTGGAATCATACCCAATGAGGCCTTCAGAGGGAAAAGCTTTTGGCAGAGAAGAAAATTCCACAATGAATTGTTATTTTGCAATGAATAGTTTCCAGCTACCGGCATTGTTGAATGGAGCATACTTTATTAGGGGTATTAAAATATTCATACGTATGTAAACCAACACCTAACTAAATCTGGAAACTTCTCCTTATGCTTATCTCATAATTTTCATTTGAGGGAATACTCAGGCTTGCATCATGCTGGTAACTAGATCTAATGAGGGTGCTAGCAGTGGCTGATTTCTGGGTATGTTAATGTTAAATGTTAAAGGCATTGAGAGCAGTAGACTGAGTTACTTGTTTCTTGTGTGATTTTTAGTGAGAAAACTAAAATAGCAAAATACTTATTACAAATCAGAAAAAAAAATATTTTCACTTGTGCACATTGAAGGATAGACTTGGAACTACTGGTAAAATACAGTTCCTACAATCCTAATTTTGTACTGCAAGTATGAGTAATGAGTAAAACTCAAATGCTGTTGTTTGGTTTGGTTTGGTTTGGTTTGGTTTGGTTTGGTTTGGTTTGCTTTGCTTTGCTTTGCTTTGCTTTGCTTTAACAACAAAAAATATAAGTTCTGATGTTCGGCTCCCATTAAGTGTTCAGATTTTCTTTTGAAAAGGGAGATGAAGCACTACACAGTTCAAATGTGGAAGCAGTTGTTCTCCTGTTATACATTTTTAGCCTCCTCCTTAGTTCATCCTTCCCCTTCCATAGCTATCAGGAGTTAAGACAAACCTGGGTGAATACTTACAGCTGAGTAGAGATAATTCAAGGTCAGATTAGCTTGTTATTAGCACGGAGATATGCAGCAACTGAATAAACAGCTTCTGATAATTTTTTTAAATTTGATTTTTGGTGTTTTCAATACTAAATAAAAGTTGTCCAATTAAATTAGTCAATGGGCTTGGTGGAAAACAATGTCTACTTTTGTGAGTTATGTCTATGCTGTTGTCTAGAGCTGTATGAGGAAAGCTATTTCCATGCTGGTGCTGCAGTATGGTGGGAAATGCCTAAGCTTGCTTGGCTCAGGTTAGGGTGATGTCAGAAGCTGACTAGTCACAGCAGCTCATAGCTCAAAGTGGTTTCAAATTGAACAAATCTGGCTGTATAAATATTTCCCAGCCAAAGACAGCAGAACATATCTTTACATTGTAAGAAAAGAATATGAAAGTACTGCAGATATTGCAAGGGTAGGTGGAGATTATTCATCAGAAACATAGGTTGATCTATATTAGCTAGTGCCAGATTTTGAGGACACCATGGCAACCAGTGTAAAATGCCTCAATTAAAGCAAAGGTCTCAAACAGTCAAAAATGGTAAAAGAGTTGAGGTAACAAAGAACATCTTTAAAGGCCTTTATTTTAAATATATCACTTATCCATCCTCTGTAGTTGTCAAAATTTTTACAAGGAATATTCCCATTTCCCTGTTACCATTTCAAAGTGTTTTAATGTTGGCAATGGCTATCCTTTTCAAAGGGGAAAAAAAAAATACATTTTAGAGGGCTAGAAGAGGCTCTTGTTTTTAAATTCAACTAACTTTAACTTAACCATTTTCCTGAAGAAAGAAGGTGAGTGTAAAAACAGTTTTAGAAGGCAATTAAAAAGGTGAAAAAACAGCTTCTTTCACAGTGACTTTTTCCAAATTTTACTGCTAAAGTGTCACAGGTACAAAACATGACTTTTTCATTCAGTCTGAAATATGGAAAACTTGTGCTCATCAAAGTTATTTAAGCCGTTGTCTTCATTTGGCATGTTTTGATGGGAAAGCTGCAGGAGATACAATACTGGTCAGTTCAATCAAATCTTTTTGAAAGTGCAGGAGAAACTGAAGACAAAGACAAGAAGGTATGGCAAGACAGTGAGAAACTCAGTGTCAGGGAGAAAAGGCTCCAGATTCACTCAGCAGAAGATTTAATCAAAACCTGGCCTGGTGGTGAGGTCGTATAAGCCTGACTCCTTTGTCTTGTCTGCCCAGGCAGACAAAAGTTCAATATTTCAGTGGCTTGTGAGGTCTCAGAGGAAGTTTGCTGACAGCTGTCACAGAAGAACTAGTTCCTTTCAGCTCCTTTCAGGCCACAGTATAAGAGTATGGTATCTCCTTCTTGCTAGCTGGTTAAACGAAGGAGCTGACAAAGTACTTGTGGGTAAAATCACACATTTTCTTTGGGGTTTTATCAATGATGTTAAAGTAGCATCTCTTTGCACTTGCTGCTCATGCGTTTAACTGGAAAATATCTTGCAAAATTATTTCTCAATGTAGTTATGAGATTTTGGAGCATAACTGGTTTCCAAATACTGAAGGAATATGAAGCCAATCAGGTAAGCTACAGACAAGTGTTTGCACCTTGGCACATACTTGGATGAATGAAGTATTCTATTTGTATTCTTTGAAGCTAGACAAGGATATTTTAAAATTTTTATTCTAAATAAAAACTAACTTAGCAAAATTCAAATGAACAGAAAATTACTTACCTAAGGGATTACAAGCAGAGGGCTAAATCAGAACCTTAAATTAATTTTCAAAAACCCAGTAAGGTGAATTAAGAGGACTATCAATATCAAATCAACGTAAAAAGAAAGTGGTTTTATAATGCCTTTCATGGTATACTCTTTAATATGTGATAATCATATTGGAAATTCATTAGTATGCAGAAAACCAAGGGAAGCATATGGAAATACATCCTTCAAAGGACTAGCACACAATAAATTTTACAAAAGGCATAAAATATCTTTGGGATGAATGATCACTATGAAAGTAATGTGCACTAAAATTGTAGGAGTGGTATTCACTCATTAGTTGTATGAAGCCATTAACCGCACAAAATCATTCTATTTTGCATAACCATTTGTCATGTAAAATCATTATCTCCCTCCTAAAATTGTTAGAAATGTGAAATGATTTTTCAAAAACCCCATTAGTTACAGGGTATTACACTATAAAAATCAGTGGCATATTACTTCATCATTTTCTGCATAAAAATGTCTCGGTTATGCAAAATCATTTATGTTGATAAATAACTTTTTAAGTAGCCTTATTGTTTGATAGTCAGGCTGTTAGCTGTTCAGTTTCAATGGTAATTTTTATGGCCAAGACATTTATTAGTTATGAAAAACTCTGAAATGAACTAGAACAAACATTACTTTCTACCCTGCTAAAATTGACAGTTTTAAAAACCAATCTTGTTCGCCATAAATGTGCTCTAAGAGTTTTAAATAGTGGCAGCTGTTCCCATTTATTTACCATCATTTTGTCGCTGTTTGAATTCTATTCACTATGGCTTTCAGATTCTCATTCTCACATTCTAAGCTAAATTCCGGGAAAAGCTTTCATAGCAGTGTTTTTGATTATATCACAGATAGTTTTATATAGTTTTACTAGGAAGAGTAATTTACACATCAAAATGGAACACATTGTCCTGCTCTTTTGCACAGTAATCTGAAAACTTTTAAGCACATCAGGGTCAATTAATTTCTAGAGGTGAAATATTTGAAAATTGGAACTTGTGCTTTAGCAGGAACAGGTGCCTGTGAGAGCCTCATGAAGATGTCCAGTGCTGGGCAGGAACACCCATGGATTTCTAACTCATGAAAGCTCTGTTGAGGAAAGGAGTTTTCATGAGCACTGTTTGCTAAAAACCAGTTATTTTTACTATTGAATTATCCAGTTGTAACTTCAAAAATCATTATATACATTTCTACAGAAGCAAGAAGACTGTTTTGCCTCCAAGGAGTCCATAGGCTAAGACTTGCCTACTGTTGCCAACCAATGTATAAGGGACAAGAGAGACACAGGTAAGATAAAGCATCCTGACCGCTCTGATACAAAAGTAATCCACATCTTGTCAAAACCAGTGACATCCCTTGAATATCACTTGTGGTGTGTTTACCCTGGTCAGAAACTTGGCAGCCACCCAGCTGCTTCTTCACTTCCTTCTCCAGTGGGGTGGGGAAGAAAATCAGACCAAAAGTGAGAAATAACTTGCAGGTTGAGATAAAGACAGTTTAATTAATGAAAGAAAGAGAGGAAAAAGGTGATGAAAAGGCAACAGTTTATCATGCCCACAAGCAAGACCAATGCCCAGACGGTGTCTGAGCAATGACTACTTTGGACAAGGTAAATCCACATCTCTATTGCTGAGCATAACCTCACATGGCAGCCAGAGTACACCACTACATCAGCTATCTAGCAAAACTGTATCTAAAGAGACAGTACACAACCCAAAAAAAGAAATAACCACTCATCAAACCCAGGCAAACCTGTCCCAAATCCCCACCCCCAAAGCTATATTGAAGTGTTTTCAAGAGGCATGACCATTGACTCAGTAATATATTCTATTCACGGTAAAAATGAAGAGCTTAAGACACTGGTTTGCTCCATATCATTTGGTGTAGGCTTTAAAGTAGAAAATAGTAATGTCAGCTGAAAGTCAGTCTTACAGAAATGCTCAAAGTGAACACAGAAGTACTGACAGTTAGGTGGGTAACTTCTGATTAAGGCCTAGGATGTTGATCAGCTTTAGTTCCTAAGGTTTAGAAAGAAGGAATTTAATTGGAGTGATGAACTAAAGTGATCATTAAGCTGATCAGAAGAACAGTTCCTTTCAAAAGCTATAGTATATGTTCTCTTCCATCCCTGTGTCTGTCTACAAATCTGTTATTCTTTTTAGGTCTTGGTGCTGTATCCATTCTCTGGGATTTCTGGATTGGTGGAATTAGTCTCAAGAGCCAAAATGGTGATAGAACACCACTCCATTGAGATCATCTATCTGCACAAAAGGGGAGCACAGGTGGCCTCTAGCCCTTTGTACCTGTCTGTTAAGGTGTCTTTTCACTTCTGCATGCTCTTTAGTGAGCTATTGTGTCCTAAGTCCCCCAGCCCTGAATTGCTGATTCTGTGGACAATCCACCCAAGTATTGTGAAGGCACTGAGTTATTTGTCACAGCATGACTCTAGTCTTTCCAGCTGTGCAAATTCTTGCTAACAGAAAAAAAGAAAAAATCAGACCTTGAAAAGAGCAACCCTGAGGCAAAGCTTTCCTCTTATGATAGCAACCAACTGGAACTTCAGTTTTCTTTTTATTACTAGTTATTTCTGATGTAAGAAGGGTTTTAGTCACATACAGATATGTGCAACACTGCTTACAGAATTGCTTCAGAAAGTGAAGAGGAAAAAACATGGGAGAGAGTAAGAATGTGAGAGAGAAGGAGAAAGACAGCATGAGAGTAGGCAGGCAGTTCCTCAGAGGTTCTCAACAATTCATCCTGAACAGGTAAATGACTCTGCTGTGCAGAGCAGTTGAGCAACTCATAGTAGAAAGCATAAAAATCAATATGCCTTCCCTAAGCTATTAAAAGTACTGCAGTCATCCGCATCTATGTAGCTGCATTTTTCAATAGGAACCTTGTAATACACAACTAACAGGTTCCCTTATTTCAGTGCTTGGAAAAATCTCTTGCTCTTTTAATTTGTGTGGTGTGTATCTAGCCAAACTCCTGGCTCTTGGAATGAGCAGATATGCTTCTACATTCTCCAGAAGGACTCACCTTTTTCACCTTGGTATTGGTATTGGTGATAAATTTTATGGTTTTCATTGTCTCTTTCAGACTCATTCCAGAGGTCTACATCTTTAAAGAGTCTTTCAAGTGACACTAATAATTGCAGTTTTTCTCCTCCAACCATCATCTATACTCTTACAATCTATTCCCAATTAAGTGATTTTCCTCACTTAAAACCTGAAACTAATATTATAAATGTGGTTTGAGCTCCATTAGGTCTTCAGCGTTCCTGAATTTTTGCAGTCTGTAACTTTACCAGGTTATAATTTATACAGTTTCAGAGAGGCCCTCATAATGTCCATGAGGACAGAAGACACTTTGAAAGAATACCTAAAATAAGTTCCTCAGAACTACCAAATTATAAGTAGTACAGAGCAATCTTAATTGTGATTTCATAAGGAAAATAGGGTTACCAAAAATCTTGAAAGGACATTGCAGTCCATTCACCACAATTGCTGATAGATGTTTGTTTACATTTTTTTCCTAACAAAAAAAGTGTCGTTGCAGAAAGTGTTGCAAAGCATTGGAATAGGATGACCACGGAAGTTCTTCAGTTTTGATCCCTGGAGATATTTGAAAGAGCTATAGATGGGGAAACTGGGGACATAGTTTAGTGGTGCATGTGGCAGTGTTTGGTTAATGATCCAACTCGGAGCTTTTAGAGATCTTTTCCTAAATCATTCTATGATTGCATGATTATTACAGCCTCTCCTCCTTTCCAATGGTTGTTCTATAACACTCTCCAGACAGCTTTTTTTCCGCAGTTTGAATCTTTAATGTTACTAAATTCCCCTTTTTTGTGCAAGTTAAGCTTGTCATTTCTTGCCTCGTCATAAATGATCCAGAGACCCTCTATGTTCTTACCCTTTCTTTGTCCAAGGTAGCTGTCCCATGTAGCTCTCCAGAGCAGGGGAGCAACAATTACAGATTTTGAAACTTCACATTTCAATTCTTTCTTGCTATTTTTCCCCTTCACGTTTTCCAACGCTTATCAAAAGGTAACTGCAACTCAACTGGAAAAGGCTGCTTGCAGTGGAGTGGCTGCTCTAAGCTGGCCCTCCTTTCTAGGAGGGATTGAAGTTCATGACCTTTAGAGGTGCTATCCAAAATTATTCTTTATTTTTTATAGGATCAGCACATCCCTGACATATATGGCAGCCGCAAGTCAATTCAAAGATCTAGCTACAAAACACAAGAGTATTCAAGTTTTTCAGACTCAACCCCTTAACTATTTATGGCTTTGTGCCATGGAAAAACTATTTTCTTGGGGGGTTTGCCTTCAAAAGACTCTCTCTAAAGAGATATACACTCTTTAAAAATCAGAACCCAGAAAACAAAACATTATAATTTCAGTCTTAGGTACTCAGCATGAAAACTTCAGCTCAAATTCTCACAGGCTGGAAAAATTACAAGCAGCTAAGTACTGGTGCCTATAAAGAGAAGGTGATGCACAACTTAAGTAATAACAAGTCCCTACCACTATAACGAATACATTGTTTTAATGAAAACCTTTTTTAAAAATCAAATGAAATACAAATATCTGTCTTCCCCTTCCAACCAATAAAATAATCAGAACATGTAACATCATATTTTAAATGTATTCTTCCATGTCAGGTGCGGATTGTCAGCTGAGTTCATTATTCCCAGTAGCTTCGGTTGAACTAAATTATTGTCTAATGTTGCTGTGGTTGAATGCCCTGGCGTCATATCTGTGTGTGTGGTAGAGGCAGTGATAGACAAGTTATCTTTTTATTGTCTTATGTGTCAATGGTTTACGTGTATTTTTTTATGGTGGAAGAGGGCTCTGCAATGAACCTGGAGTATAGAACCTAGCTCTGTCAGGTTTCCCATGCAACCCAGAGGAGAAGCCCATCAACCACATCTGATAGAATTAAGTGTCTGTACTTCATGGCTTATATATTGGTAATATCCTAAGAGTTATATTTAAAAATAAATGCCAAAAGCTTTTCAGTCACTTTTATTTTGGGAACTGGACTGTGATGATAATCAGCCTAGTATGAAACGACCTTCATTTAAAATGCTTTGTTATCCTGCAGTAATGCACAGATTGATGGTTGATTTAGGTGAAATGCAAATCCTCCACCAAAATCCAGGTTTTGGTAAATTAACTGTGCTTTCATGGGAAAACCAGACATAGACCTGTGGGCCAAGGTCAGTACACCATTCTGTAATACACGCAGATTTTCTCTAATTGATAGGCTGTAGATATGGTTACGTGCATTACAGCAGTTTTAAGGAGACTGTAGAACATGATTGTATGTTGTATAAATTTTTCTACAGCCTTTCGCTGGTTAAACTTTAACTTTTCTTTCCATCACTCCTGGATCTATAATGCACAAAACCAGAAAACTGAAACTATTCTTTTATGTATCCTTGTGCCATTGATCCACAAAGTACAGAGGCATAAATGTCATCTTTATAATGAAGAAATTTTATCCTCATGGGCTTTAAAGGGATTTTATCCCTTGCTGTTGTAGTTTAACATTTGTTTCTTAATATTAGTTGAGCTAGGTTAATACCACTTAGCTAGGGATTTGGTTATTAGTATTCATAAGTGGAATAAAAGATTTTTGCCATACTTTAGGCATCCATATTAAAGAATAAGTCCAATGACTGTTCTCATAAGCTGTAATTCTTGTAATTCTTTCCTCTTGCTGAAGTAGATGATGGTGAAATCACTGTGAAAAAACATGAAAAGCTCCCTGCCTGTAAAATCAAGTTTCCTGGGGCAATACTATTGGTTATAGGTCCTCAACTGCATGTCTCACATGAGTTTCTTCTGTTTGTGTAATGATGCTGTGTGCATTTAGATTCTAGAGGTCAGCGTCCCAGGTTCTTGAGATATTGAGTGCTTTTACTGGCATCAGATGCAAAAAACATTAAAATAGATTACCAATCAGTCAAAGTTCATTCTCATTGAAAGTTAGCTTGACACATTTTGGGTGATGTGGTTTGAAGGTAGCGAAGGTCAAGCTGGTAGAGAGCAGAAGTGGCATGTTTGAGAAAGAGAAGCGATACTATTCATGAGACTGTCTATTAAAATATTAAGAATGGAGAGGTCAGTGAAGGTTTCAATGAGAGTTGAAGTTTTGCTTCTTGTTCAGTGTGTGAGAGATGAGTGTATTTACATTTTTAGGCCCAGATGCACACAGATGGGGATTTAGATTTTATTTCAGTGTATAGTCTCCCTTCAGTGAACAACTTGGGCATCATTATGCTTGTACAGGTGACATTGAAAAGTTTAGATTTCTCAGCAAATGACGGCGTGCTTAAAAAAATGTTATATATTCAAGCTCTAATCCAGCCTGTAGTCTGATGGGAGGCTGGGATGTCATTCATATTAATTGAATCCTGGAAACTGCTTGGTTACATTTAAGTCCAGATGGGTTAAGGAGAGTCAGTAAAAGGCAAAGGCCATGAATGCCACTTTCACATATTTCAGTTACTTATCTCTGCTTGACTTCCAAACCAGATCTGTATTTCCCTGACATGGGATTAAGCTTCTTGCAAACTATGTCCTGCAAGAGCTGACTATTTGTCTATAGACAATTCCAGTGTGGCCAAATGCAGACGCTGATACTTGTTTTGGAGATGTGAGCACATTAACAGGTAATATTGTCAACATGCAGTCACAGATAATAGATCCTTTGTCATGCAAATTAAGGGTTGCCAAATGCACACTCTGGCCTATGTGAGTTGGCTGCCAGGAAGATATGGCAATTGTCTTAGCAAAGGTTCTTTAGACTTAATCAGAAGATATTTTAAGAAATTTATTAGAGATTCCTGGATCCAGGGTCCCTACTCAGCTATTAGGATTACTTTTGTTCCTAGTGTAAAGCAGGAAGCCCATAGGTCATCTCTTTAAATCATTCTTTGGAAAAGTACATCTGCTGTGAAAGACAAAGATTTAGGTATACATTAGCTCCTATCAACCCATCTCAAATTTTGTGAAAGAAATATCCTTGCTCTAGAGTGGTAAGGTTTAACAGCATGAACAACATTTCACATTTGGACATATATACTTGCTTCATATGTGCCTTTAACATACATTAAATTTATATGAGGTCACTGTTTTGCAGAAAGAAGCTGAAAAACTTGTCCGTAGAAGCCAAAAGTATTTTAAGTATTGATTGCTGTGTTTTGTTTACAAGTGCATAGTGTCAGCAATTAGTTTAATACTCCTGATGCTTAACCTTCCTCTGCCATGGGATTTTTGACTCAAACAGTAAAAACCTGCCACTTCAAGAGCTGTGAGCTCCATTTGGGACCAGAATACTGGATAAAGATATTTGTTTTTAGTGTTTCTCACTGTTTGTGAGCCTGATCAAGCAATTTCTCTGGGAATACAAATCATATTGGTCATGCAGTTTGCCAGAGCATCCTGTGCATGATAATGACATGCAAAAAAGTTAGTAGAAGCGCAAACTAAAGATGTACATGGCCAATGTTTTATGACTCCTGTTTGCAAAACACATACTCTGTATCAGGGCACTGACAATTCTACATGTACCAATCATGACATGCATTTTCTAGCCTTCTCTGTGTAATGCAAAACACACAATTTTAGTCGCAAAAAAAATCTTTTGGGTAAATCTTTTTCTCTTTTGTTGAAGAGAAACTTCACAGAATTTGGACACAAATACATAATTACACAGAAAGCAATATAGTAACACATTGTCAAATGGCTGGTGGGAGGACACTTTTTTGCTTGGTGATATTAACAAAGAGAAGAACCAGTATCTAAAACCAACAAAACCCAACAATTTAAATGTTACTGGTTTGAGAACTTGAATAGCACTAAATTTGGTAATGGAATAGTCATTCTAATAATGGATATATGCAGTGACAAGCCAAGGGCATTGTGCATAGGTGGTGATTCCAGCTTCTTCTAGCTCTTTCTTACCTTATATTATGCCATCTTTCTTGGAAGAAGTGTTAAAAACCTGCTTCTGAATGAATTGTCTCAAGAGGATTACAAAAGGATAGTAAGATTCCCATAGGTCTAGACAACTGTCAGTACCATGACAGGACACTGCAATTTTAGAAATTATGATTTTCTTCCATTAGAAGATTAATTGAATCCATTATCCCTGTTCACAACAACATATGCTGACTCTTTAGCTCAGCCTTGCTTTTCAAGTCCATATTAATGGTATTTTATGTAGATGGTTTACACAATTGGCAGAGGTTAACTTAAATTTAAAGTGATACAATCTCTGCAGTTAATAATGGCAATCAAAATGTGTTCATTTGCAGAAATATTTTTCTAGTTTACTTAGATGTTTTAGCTATGGGTAAGCAGGTGGCTATAGTTTATGTCCTCATATAATTATGTGGACATAAACTATATCCTGTGACTATGTGCTGTGCCCATGTTTTATTCCACCTGGCAAGCAAAATTTCAAGAACTGAGGGACTGGGGATGAAAATTATTAGTGACTGGAAATACTTCTGCCCGAGGAAGTCAAAAAGTTTGGCACTGCTCCTTAAGAAAATAAATGAGAGAGTATAGAAAGTAATAAATTAAAAGTTTCATTGCTGTTTTGCATGGGCAATTCTTATTGTCTAACCAGATTAGCCCACCACACTGTTTAGTTATGGAGGTTAGAATCTACAGAGGTGATTACAACCAACATTTCTATGAATTAAAGTAGTGAATCTACAGATTTCCAGTATAATTTCCATAGAAACTCCCTGTTTTTATCCTAGTGCACTTCCATACTCTTTCACTGTAAGGCATGTGTATAGCTAATGAGGATAATAAAAATGGTTTGCATGTAAAATTTGACACTCATATATCTACTGTTCTGAATCAGAACTGCCACCAGCTGGACTTTCACAAAGATCTGAAACTCTGACATAATCAGGCAGTGGGGATTTTTGCCTATATATTTTGCAACATTCACTTGATTGACTTGTACTAAGGAAAGATTATTGAAGAGATAAGAGTCTGCTATTCACATAGGAAAGTAATGCAGTCTTTTCATTGCTTCCTGAACCTTGCTCATCACGATTTTCCTTAGTGGTCTTTTCCTAACATTGACCAAAGTTGGAGTGCACTGACAATTCCTACCTGCCTCATCCATCTGTTTTCCTCAGTGGAAAAGGCTCCAATGGAGATCTTTTCTACTAGTGGTTGATGAAAGGGAGGTTTGGTCATGGCCATACCTAGAAACTGTGTGACATTCCTGCCAGTCAGGTGGCAAATCTCTATCTAAAGATAAATTTAATTTTATGTTTTGTGACAGCACAAAAGGGGCTGGAGGCAAGGGAGCTCAAAACATATATAATTTCAGATAGAGTCTATTTGAGTGTAATAGTTACATTCAATTAATCATAGGTAATTTTCCAAGTCTTTTGGTATTTTGAATTTTCTATTGAATATTTTCAGAAGGAATTAGTGTGTTATTAAATACTTTAAATAATTGTTCAATAGAATGTGATCAGATCTTCCTGTAACACATTTCTGCTCTCCTCATAAATCCAACTTACAAGTTCCCACAGAGATGAATGTTCTTACTATGTTACTGTCTTCTCTACTTATGCTCTGATAACTAAACTTAGCCTAAAATTTTCCCAGTGTCTGAATGGCCCATTGCCATGATACCTGTGTAGCCTCTGGAGGTGTCCACCTAAGGGGAAGGTCAGGGAAGCACAAGAGGCTGCTGGCAGACAAAGGAGCCCTGGCCAGCTCTCAGCTGCTCCTGCTGCCTCTCCCCAGAATCAAGCAGCGTTGGCAGTGCTTGGGCAGTGTGGATTACCGGAATGCAACCCCCAGATTAACAACATGATAAATACATATAATCCTCAATACTAATTTTTTGTATTTTTCAGCCTGTTCATGAAATGTCCCTTTATATTGGAGGGAAAAAAAAAAGAGGAGACTACCATGTGTTTTAAAATGAAAAACATTTACTAACTTGTTTGGAAAAAAAAGCCAGAGTAAATGTTAAGTTGTAGCTCTGTTCCTCCTTTCCAATGAGATGTTAATGGCTGTTTCTTTCTTTTGTCACTTCTCTTGGAATCTCCTGTCTTTGACTCACTTCCCTCTTCTGCTCTTCAATTTTTATTGCCTCCTTCTCCCATCTTTTTAAGGATCATGTTCTTTCACCTGATTATTGTCAGTTTTTTCTGTCTCTGAGACATTGCTTTTGTAGTTACAATACAAGTATGAAGTCTACAGCTGTTCTTGAGTACCTCCATTCTCTTTTTAACTCAGCTATACTCATCCTCAGC
Organism: Entomyzon cyanotis; assembly: GCA_024500445.1. NCBI lineage: Eukaryota > Metazoa > Chordata > Aves > Passeriformes > Meliphagidae > Entomyzon > Entomyzon cyanotis. Next base: position 17,792,571 of record JAKEPQ010001030.1, read on the forward strand.
CTTAGACTCAAACATGCCTTGAGAAAGTAAAAACTTCTAAAAGAAACAAACTTTTAAATTACAAAGCCAAACAAATTTGCATTAGTAGCAAAGAACTTGTGCCCCAGAATAAAAAACCAACAAACTAAAAAAGGAAATACCAATAACAAACAAGGTAATCAAACAGAACAAGAAAGGGAAAAATACCTAGAAATAATGATCAGTTTTTGAAGAGCTTTGATCCCTCTGTCTCCATCTGCAGCTTGCCACATAAACAGTCTTCACATCTTCATAAACATGACGCATCAAAGGCAGAACTCTCACCTAGATGTATTGACTTGCTTTTTCAATGGTCCATAATACCATGATATTCTCTTTTCCGCACAGGTCACAACATCCAAGGACTTCATCAGATTTTTAAAATTCCTTTTAAATTTTGTGATGTCTCTGCAGTTTCTTTAAAAAAGTTATTCTTTGGGAGTAAAGCAGCTGCTTGAGACTTTTTAATGTTTGCTTTGGAATTTACTGCACCACATTTAAAAAACTAAGTAGAAAGCTTTGAAGCTGTTCTTAATCACAGATACTTCAAGAAAAGACATCAGCGGTTTTGAAATAGTTTACATTATTGAATACTGTATTATTAACAACAAACTTATGCCTTACAGCATAAAAATATGAGAAAAAAGAGCATGAAATATTTATATGAAAATAAGCTGAAGTCAAAGATCCTGACAGGAATCTCAAATGTACTGTAATAACAGAACTGATATTTATGAATTCATTACGTATTTAAACATAAATACTGTAGAAGTAGCCATTTATTTTAGGCTCTTACCAGTCTGGAATATTAATAAGAATGAATGAATCTGCATACTAAATGTTAACCCTATCTGTGTTATATTGCCTCATTAGCCTAAAAATTATCTTTGGCTGCCTTACCAAGCAGGGCAACATCTCTTAACACTCCACACCCCATTTCCCTAGTAGAAACAAAGACAAAATGAGCAGTTCTAAGGTCTGGTTTGAACCTGAAAGTTTTTTTATCTGGAGCTTTATTCTGCTTGTCATGGAGACTGTAGGTAAATCAGCCCTAATTAGCTGAGCTCTCTCCAAACTGTGCAGAGCAGGAGGATAGTTGCAAAAGCATCAGTGTGGAAGAACAATTTTAAATTAGCTTAATCTCTAGAAGAGGCATGAAATTTATTTATAACATGATTTTTATTTTTTAAATATGATTTATTCATACAATCAGTGTGGAAGCAGTAAGACTAATTTAACACAAAGACCAGTAACCTGTTATCTTAGGCATTTAGTTTAAGATGTAATGACTGCTGTCAGTGGTTTGCCAGCCAGGTAAACAGAACAGAAGCTAAAAAGACCCATACACCCTCAGTTTTATCAATGGGAAGTATACAGATGTTAAAGTATTTGCCTAAGGCAATATGAGGAAAGCATGATTGCTAGTTTAGTGAATGCTTTTGCTTTTGTATAACTCAGTCTCTTCATACTTCAGTCTGCTTTGATCAGTGGATATCAACACCACTTTTTAAGACATTTGAAAATAACTCATACAGGAGGATTTTCTGAGAGCACCAGGCAGGTTTGGTGGAGAAATACAAAAGTTATAGCTTGTGTCTCATAGTCCACAGGGCTAAGAATAGCTTCGTGAGCTTTTTTCCTTTTACCTTGAGCTATGGCTATCATTAGTGCAATGCCTAGGAAGATAAGTGGATTTTGTATTTATGTATTTTGGCTCCTGGTATACCTAAACAATAATGCACTATTAGCAGATATTTCCTACACAACCTGGTCTGTCTGGCCTAGAGGACACTGAGGGGAGACCTCACTGCAGTTACAACTTCCTTGTGAGCAGAAGAGGAGAAGCTGACACTGATCTCTTCTCTGTGGTGCTCAGTGACAGAACACAAGGGAATGGCCTGAGGTGGTGTCAGGAGAGGTTTAGGCTGGTATCAGGAAAAGGTTCTTCACCCGCAGGGTGGTTGGGCACTGGAACAGCTCCCCAGGGCAGTGGTCACAGCACCAGCCTGACAGAGTTCAAGAAGTATTTAGACAATGCTCTCAGGAACATGGTGTGACTCTTGGGGATGGTGCTGCGCAGGACAAGGAGTTGGACTAAATGATCCTCATGCATCTCTCTCAACTCAGCATATCCTGTGATTCTGTAATTTTGTGTTCAAGAAGAACTGAGATAAACTAATCACATATTTCTTCCACACTGTTTGGTAGGTATAGGAGAGCATGGCAGGGAAAAGAAGCCAGACCTGCAGCAGCCAAGGGTGAGGCAGAGGTGGTTTCTTTGAGGTTTGTCTTCATGTGATGTAAACACACCATGAGAGTATGTATTGGCCTGTGCCAGCAAGGAGCTCATGAACTTATCTTCTCCCTGGGAATCTGTGCCTGCCTCTGTCTGTCTTCATGTTCTCCCATGCTTCCCACGAAATATGATGTGTGCTTCTTTTACAGATTCTACTAAAGTTGCTCTTCTTTTCCTCCCATCACCTCTTCCACCTCACTGTAACCCCTGAAGAGTGGCTTTTGAAGGGAAGAAACAATTGGGCTTAAGTTTCAGATAACCAATTGCTTACACATGGGAATGTTCAGGGATTTTGATGCTGCGTATGTGCAGCTGTGATCTGTTGCAGAGTGAGAACTCACGAAATTCATTTGCAAATGTATGTCATCTTACCAAATAATCTGTTGGCTGTCAGCTGCACATGACTTCTTCCAGTTTTACAACTTCCCATACATAATTTTGTAATCTTGTGATTTGACAGGACTTCAATGGCCACATATGTCAGGTGCTCAGAGAGAGTAAGTAGTGATTTGAAGAATGTTAGACTTGTAGAAGAGGCAGATGTAGACAGTCATATCCTAACCAGGAGCCTAGTTGACTCATGAGCCTTCTGTAGTGTCTGGCAATGTGTTGCATACATTTTTACATAGAAAACATTTCTTTGGAATATGGTGTTTCTTGACAGAAAAGGAGAGAAAGCAAACTAGAGTGTTCATCAGTGACCAAAAGAAATTCGTTGTAGCTGATGTAGAATTAGCTGCTGTAGGAAAATTTTCTGAAAGAAAAGAAGGAAAATTCATTATTCCCTTTCCACCTGTGTGACTAGAAAATGTAGTAGCTCAAAATGCTTGTTAAAAGGTCCTCATCTTCTCTGCACATTTCACAAAGAGATATATGTGCTGAAAGAAATTTCAAGTATCTGCTTTGTCATAGTTTGTGGGAAGCAAGATTGCAGTGAAGGGACTTCATGTTTCCAGTGGATTTCAAGACACCAAGAAGTCAATAAATTTGGGCTTTTTTTGGAGGCTAGAGTCAGCTATTTTCACACAGACAGTGGTTTCACAAACCTGAAATAATTTTTCCAGGCTACTGTAAAAGTTATTTGAACAGCTTACATCTGTCAGCTGGAAATATTCAGCCCTTGGTAGATCATGGAAACATATTCTTGTTTTGCACTAGAAATAGCTGCTTTTGGAGATGCCTCACTAACAGGAATTTGTGAACAGTTTGGTTGTATTGATACTCATTTGTGGTGTCAAACATGGAACAAAGAATTTTCAAGGAATGGTCCAAACCTTAAAAAATCTCTCCCATTTTAGGAGCAAAAGCACAGCAGAAAGCTGGCAGAAGAATAAACATCTCAAAAAGGCTTATCAGACCTCTAACAGCCTCAGGCAGTTCAACTCCAGCAGCTTGTGAAGTTGTCTTATTAGTCAGTAGCAAATGATGGCATTTCTGCTCCAGGTCTAGTGTCAAGCTGTCAGCAGGCTGACATCTTAACTTCATGACAAAAATAAAGGTAAAAGAATCATTCCCACTTATTCCTTTAGATTTTACAGGTTAAAGAACTGATCGAAGATAAAATGAAGCAAATGACTACAAAACTCCAGTGTTCAATCAAATTGATACTGGCCCATAAGAAAACAAGTGGAAAGCATTATTTTAAACGCGAGGTTTTTGTAAGGCTACCAATGACTTTACGTGTGCTGGAAAAATGTATAGTAAATAAGACAGATGTAAGAGTTTTTGTGCATTTCAGTTTGTTATATAAAAATGCTCTTTACTAAGAATACTGATGAGAAAGCAGAGCAGAGGCTGATCTACATTTGGGGAAAGTTAAAAGACGTAAATACCAGAAATGGAGAGCAATTGTCTAGACTGGCAAAAATGATAATCAACACAGTACATTGAATTTGATAGGTAAAAGTGAAAACTGGCTTGTAAAGTCTAGCAGTCAATGAGGTAAGGCTGTGAAAAAGAATGGGGGTTGATTGTTTGTTTGTTTGTTTGTTTGTGGGGGGTTTTTTAGGAACTGGTGGTATAAGTAATGACATCAGAGGTCTGTTTCCAACTCTTTAGCAAATATCCTTGGAGAAGGGCCACATCTCCTCAGGATATGGTCTCCTCTCTGTCGAGTTCTGTACCAACCTCTTCACCACAAAAGCAAGCTTTTGCAATGTATGATCCTAAAGAGCCCATGAACCTCCTTTCATTTATCCTGCTGTTTTTATTTATCTTGAAAGACAAGCAATAATAATAAGCATTTTGTCAAAACTTTGCTTTTGAGGGAGTTCTGTAAAGTGTTGTTGTTTGGTCTATGAAAATTAGCTTTTAATGCCCAAGGCCAAGTAAGAAATAATTACCTCCTCTTATGTCTTTCTCTGCAGCTTTAGAGTAATGAATTTCAGACTTTCTCTTCTGAATTGTAGCAGGTGGATCAGTTTTTTGTCTGTTACGCTGAGTGACCTGTTGCTTAAAATATTTTAATTTTGAACACAACAGACTGAAATAGAGCAATTATTTTTAAAAAAAATCTTAATATCCTTTCTATTCAACCAAAAGAGCTTTAAAAATGAGAGCAATCCTTCCAGTTATAAAAGGAATTATTTTTTCCTTTTGCCACTTTTTAAACTCTTTTATCAAGGGAAAAAAAAAGGGCTTCATATCATAAAGGAACCATAACTTGGTTAGAGGACTACCAAAAATCAAAATAATTCAAGAAAATGTTTGCTGAAAGTATTTCAATGTTCTTTTGAGGAAAAGAAGATGTAGAAACTAGGAAATGTAGTCAAAAGTAGAACGTGGGTGATCAGTTGCAGAATTTTCAGGGACTGCAATACTTTGTCTGTTCCCTCCACCTGCTGTTTCAGTTTTTGTTTGGGAGGGTACCTAATGTTAATAAGATCCATAAAATACACTCAGGATTTTCTTATTGCACTAGAATGTTTCTTTTCCCCCCAAATTTCCTATTCTGAATTGAGCTGAAGCTGGGACCTCTTAAAGACCATGTTCACGGGCAGAGTGTTCACTTGGCTGGAGAAAAAATCAATATTTTGGTAACCCTTGAGTAGGAAGACTGATCTGTTTTTCCCACACTTCTGTCCTCAGTGTCCCTTGACAGGCAGAGTACTGGTGAGAGGAGCCTTTTATCTCTTTTGATGGACAATAATTCTATTCTGGATTTGTGTCACCTTCATGATGAAAGATTTGTCAAAACTTATAGAAACCTCTGAAAAGATTTTTGGTTTCTAGCATTTGTTCTTTTCCTCATAAAAAGACTATTTTGTCTTTTTATGAGGAAAACATCCCAGCCTTCCCTAGATAAAGCTTTTTACAGTGTGACGACAGTTGTGCATACCTTATTTAATACAGAAGATAAAATAATTTTCTCATTTGTTAATATTAAATGTAATTTCTTCCTTTATTCTATTGCCTTCCTCTAATCAGCAAAATTACAGTTTATTACTTCAATTTCAAGAGTGCCTGTGGTGAAGAGGAATATATTATTATCTGTGAAAACAGGACAGAAACATTAAGTATTTGGGGCAGTTTGGTTAGTTTTATGTGGGTTATTTTGTTGTTTTTGGTTTGTTGATTTTTTGGTTTTTTTACTTTTTCTTCTTTCACCACAACTGATCTCTGCATCTTGTTCTTGGATTTATTTCTTCACTGAGCATAACTTGCAATATACGATGATACAAACTCATACGCACATACCTGCACAGATACAGATGAATTGAGACACTGGGGAGCAGTTGGTATTTCGACATTTTCAAAAGAAAAATGGCATTCTTCCTAGTGCTTTTTTTTTTTTTTTTTAATCTCCTACGCTTTCATCCATCAGAGTAGCTTAGCATGCAGTAAAAGGAAGCAACAGGACAGGCCCATGTTTTTCTTCCCTTGTCTTTCTTTCTCTCAGAAGAGACTTATTTTGGACAGAGAGTCTGATGATATTCTTCTTACACACCTGAAATTACCTGAAATGGATGCAGAGCTTTAAGAACCAAAATAAATTCAAAATCTTCCACTGTGCTGACATTCATACAGCAGTGCCAAGAAATCACTTTCAGGAAATCCATTCCTTCAAAGGAGAAGGTTGCCTTCCTGTTTAATGTGTGGCAGCCAGAGGCAATCAACAGGGATGTCGCCATGGATATGCTGCTCATATAGGTAGATCCTCAGCCTTCCCGATCACTGCATTTATCAAGCATTCTCCTCCTTCAGGATAGCACTTGGTGAAGAAAAAAATCTTCTAATCATCTCTATTTTAAAATTACAAAAGAAAACCCCAGTTGCATTATTAAGGCTAAAGTTATCCTAGGTGTCTCTTTTGAGGTAAAATTGTTGTTACTACTCACCTAAGATACTGTTAATTTAATTCAAAAGCAGGCTCACTGGCTTTTAAAATGTCTTTTAAAGTGATGACACCAAATTGGGTTTGCATGTTTATAAAATGTTAATATTGGCTGAAATACATCTGTATTCATTCTAAATCAACTGATATTGAACGGAATTTTTATTTTCTTCAAACTGAGATAACAGCATAGAGGTGCATTATGATCTAATAAATATAGAAATGTATTTAAATAGTACATGAGAGTTTTGATGAAAGTCTAGCAAGCCCAAATCTTATTTAATCAAAATATACCTTTTTGGGGATATAAATGAAAATAGAAAGGGAAAAATGGCTGATACCAGTAGTACTGATTCCAATCTTAGTTGCAATTGATAGGTCAATCTAAAATGCCATGAATTTTCCAGATTTATGCTTGTAAAAAGAGAGCAGAAATGAGACAAGAACTAGCCCCAGCTGCTGCTCAGTACCTCCCAGCATTAGTTCTTTAATTCAGAAGTGCCCTTGTAACTTTCATATTATCCTTTCTCTACAAAAGTGGTATTTTAAATCATCTGCTTGTGTTGATTCATAAATAGATTACTCCTCTCCCCCACCTTACAGAAACCCAGTGGGGGAAGAGCAAAACCTACCACACTTAGCAGAATTGCAGAGTCATGGAACAGGCCATGTCCAGGCTGTTTTTGAGTATCTGCTGAGAGGGATACTCTGCAATGTCTCTGGAAAACCTTTGCCAGTGCTCCTTGTGTTCACACAGAGCTTTCTGTGATTCGGTTTGTCCCCTTGTCCTGTCACTGGAAACTGAAAAGCATCTGACTCCATCTTCTTTGCACCTTCCCTTCAGGTTTGTGCGCATTTAGATTTGATCCCCCTGAACCCTTCTCATCTCCAGGCTGAACAGTTCCTGCTCTCTCTGTCACTCCTGATATAAGAGATGGTCCAGAGCCTTAATCATCTTAGTGACCCTTATCTTCAAGCCTCTTATGAACGTACAAAATATCAAAACTTTAATTCTTTAAGCATTGAGTTCAGCTGTCCTCTAAAATACAGGACATTGTTATGTTTTGTTTTGATATATTTGATAAATCAGGGAGAAAAAAATTGTCATAATTCAGGATATGTTTTACAGTGATGAAGTCTAACATTCTGAGAAAATAACATTGCTTTTCAAATATTCCATCCAAGGCAATAAAAGGAATCTCAGAGGGGTATGACATATGTTATGTTTTTATTATTATTATCTCATTACTCCCCTTACTTTTCACCATAATTGCATTACATTGACCCTCAGCTTACAGGTTTTTCAGATAAATCAGCATTACCAAATGCAGAGACATAGGTTAGTGTCTTCACCCTGAGTGTCTGCACCCACATAGTACTGTGGGAAGGACAAGGAATAGGTAAGGGTAGGTTTCTCAGTAGTGGGAAAGATTAAAAAGTTTTCTGATACATGTGTATTAAGTGTCCAGATTTCTAAATGACAGCCTGGTCTGAAGGCTGCTGCTTTGATTATAGTCTTGACTGATTATTTGTCCTCATCCCCTCAACAGTGGGTATAGGGAAGTCTACTCAGTGTCCATTGTCACTAAAAACCAGGAAATAAACTCTCCAACCAATTTACTAGATTAGAAAGCTGACATTACTTTATTAACAATGCTAGATGCATGGGGAATCCTCCTCATGCATGCCCAGTATCCTAACAGATCAGATTATATTCCTGAAACTAATACATATTCATCACACTTCCTGAGTACATGCATATTTGCTAATTATTCCCCCTTTTTTCAGTGAGATTGGGACAGTATTAATCACTAATATAAGTAAATAAGGAAGCATAAGATCTATTAGTCACAGATATAGGGAGATATATATATATATATGGGATATACATTAATATCTGGTATTTGTACTAAGCACTGTATGGTACAAGACTAAGCATTAACCAAAAATAGAGGGATCATACAGTATTGCACTTAAGAGTTTTCAAACATCCCCCAATCCCCCACTTTCTGCATAGACTTTGTACAGAAATATAATTTGTTCAGTAACACTATCATCAGACTCCGCTTTAGGTAGTAGACCATGCTACTTCTCAGGACTGAATTGACATCAGATACTATAAAGGCATATTGATGGAAGGAGAAGCCAATGATAGAAACTTGTAACTTTTTTGGTAATAGACATGTTGCAGTTATCATTCTCTTCCATTCTGGTATCTTCCATCAGCACTGAAGTTACCTATTCTGAAAAGCTCATGGTCAGAGTATGAGCAGCAGTGTGGGTACTGTGAATTCGTTCAGCTAGAACTGAGAATAAACACCAGCTTTATATACACTAAATATTTCTTCCTAAATGTGTCCTAGATTGTTGTAAAACATTATTGGCTTTTAAAAAGACACTAATCACCTTCAATACAAATACCATGGGAAGTTATGATATTAACAATTTCTTTACATAAATGTCAAAATAGATTTCCTTTAGCAAACTGAAACTTGATTGCAGAGATAGTGAACAATCAGGCTCTCTGCTTTGTAAATAAAAGAGAGAAGTTAATTATTATTTTTATAGGAATAATTATGGAAAATATGGAAGAAAAGGCTTTAAAATTAACAAAATGTAAACCAAAAGTTGTGTATAAATATGTGACACATAAGTATTTTTAAAGGAATACGTGAATAAATCTAACAAATTCACAAGGGAGATGTGAAAGGATGACAGGTTACCATTCCTTTGTGCAATGATCATTAAGAAAGATGATTGTCTTTCACAGTTCAGAGAAAGGATACCAATTCAGGGGCCAATTTAAATTATAAATCAAATCTCCATCCTACAGTTCCAATGTAAAGTAGTCATAACACTCGTTGATTAAGTATGAGTTGTAAAGCAGAATTCTGGAAGGAGAACTTAATCATATTAAAATACATTGCTAAACAACAGGTATTTTTGCAGCCCATTAACATAAAATAAAATAAATGTTCAACGTGAGGCTATAAAGAAAAACTAGTCTCCACATAAAAACAAAACAATACCTAATATACAATACACAATACACAATAGGGGATTCAGAAATGTTTAGTGTTACCTAAGCCTGCCATCCCTGAAGTGATCATCCCTAGGTGATCCTAGGTTTAGAACTTCTTGCTCAATTTGTGGAGGTTTGGTTTCCTTCCATAGCCTTAAGTTACTTGCATTTAAAAGTGCAGAGCATGTTTTAAGCCGAGATAAAAACAGTGTTGCAGTTCCCCTTCAGTGTCGGAAGACTGAACCAAAAAGAGTTTTACCACATGTTATGGTCCTACCAGAAGGGCGGATAGTTCTATGTAAGTCTGAGGATCCTTTTTTCCCTTTCTGCAGTTACTCCTAAAAACTTGTGTGCTCCTAAGCCTTTTCTTGTAGGCTTTCCATCAGACCACGTTGATACAGAAAGGCAGAAGAGAAGGACAGCTCTTAGGTCTAGTGTTCTAGTAAGATGTTACTGTTCTGTAAAATTTAGAAAGAAACATATGAACCACAGTCAGTGTCCATTGGAAATCTTGTAGCAAGGGACACAACATTTATTTTGAATAGGACTTTGTGATGTACTTTTATTGAAGAATTTAAATTCAACTTTGCCTTTAAAAGTACATGAAAACTTCTCGAGATCATTCAATCCTATGACTTTTGAGGCTGTAATTCAAGCAAGTGTATTGCATCAGCTTCAGACATAGAAATAAAATCTTGTGTGAGGGGGTGTTTTTATTGTTTGTTTGTGGGTTTTTTGTTTGTGGGTTTTTGTTTGTTTGTTTTTATTTTGTTTTGTTATTTTTTGGGTTTTTTTTCCTCCTTTTGCCTTTTATATAGCAGTTAGAGGTTGAGTGCTAAAACAAGGCTTTTTTGAACTTACTTGAATATTCCCCAACAATATGGCCCATTATCAGAAAAGCAGATAAGAACATGTTCCAAATTTCTCACTCGGGATTTTCTGTTTTATTCTGGGGAACTGGTAAACCTTAGAACAATGTCAGAGTGCTGTGAAGACATCTAGGTTTGATGGTATTTGGCAAAATTAGTGTTGGGTTAGCTGTTTCTAGAGCAAATCACAGTTGTAAGAAAAAGTGCTTTGTTTGTTCAATATTGCTAGTTGGAAATCTAGTCAAAGTTTAAGATTTAGGCTAGAATTCTTGGCCAGTATTTCTGTCTTGTATAACATACTAGTTTGTTTTTTCACTAGTGAATTGCTGCTTTCTCTGGTGTCCTGAGCAGCAGATGTCTCATTAGCACCTGAGCTATGCCAGCTTCTGTGGAAGGCTCCAAACTGATTAAACACATGCTCCATTTTTATCTCTTTGTGAGTCATTACTTAAAGGTTTTATCACCAGATTGCCACACTTAATTACATGTAGCCATAATTAAATATGAATATCTGCAGATCTGGATTATTTTTGCTATAACTTCAATGAAATATTTTCCTCTTTACTAATAAATGCTATAGAGAAGGAGAAAAATAAAAAGGGAAAGAACCCAGCAAAAATTAACAAGTACATATAAAACATCTATCAAATATCCTCGTGGACTACTTAGAAAAAGGCACTTTTTCTAAACATGAATGACATTGTGTGATGAAGATATAAGACAAAAAGCATTGTTTTGATATTTAAAAGTGTCATCTGTTATCCACCAGATTTAATCATTCAGAAGTCCTTGCAAAATTTACAGAGTCCTTTTGGAACACAGTTTTGGGTACATGAAGAAGAAGTCTTTGGGAACTGTCAGAAAGTATCTATCGAGGATAAACAATGCCTAACAAATGTCTTCATCTTCTATGGTAAAATGACTCAGTTGTTGGATGGGTAGAGAGAAATTTACCTTGACTTCTGCAAGACTTTTGATGCTGTGAGGCTTCCCCAGTATTCTCATATTTATGTGGAGATGCCGTGGTTTGGCTGAGTAGACAAAACTCTGAGTAAAAAAGTGAATGATTTGCATTAGAGATTTAATAGTTATATTGAACCTGGTTGCATGTGAAAAAGTGGGGTACCAGAATCTGAGGGCTGTCCTGGGACCTGTCTATTCAACATCTTAATCAGTGACATGGGGGAAGTAATGGAGTGTTTGTTCAGAAGGTTTTCAAATGGCACCAAATTTGGCACAGTCAATATATCCAAGGATGGGGCCCATCCAGAGAGGCATAGGTAGACTGCATGAAAAGGGTCAGCAGGAATCAAGGACATGCACAAGTCTTGTGCACAAAGTCAATTGTGCAATTGAGGAGGAGGAAAACCTTGTAGCCATATGGACTGGGAAAGAGCTTTCCTGAAAATGTCCTTGATTCCTGGCTCATGAATGATGTCCTGGTTCCCAGTGAGCTAGTAGGTAGCCACCAGTGTGCACAGGCAGCAAAGAAAGATTGTGGGCTGTGTTAACAGGATCATGGCAGTAGAAAAAGAGAAGTGATTATGCCCCTCTATTCACACTCATTATGTGCAGTTTATGCCCTCCTGAAACAAGGCATATGTGATAAACTAGATTGTGTTGAGCAGAGATCTACAAAAATGGACATGAGCACTTGACCTTGATGCCTTAATAATTCTGTTTTTAAACTCTTCTGTAACTTGGTGTAGTTCTGTGCTTCTTCCAAAACACTAAAAACCTCTGTTCCCAGCACCTTCACCCAAAACAAAGCTCTCTGAATAGGGATTCAAGGACATATTCGTTGCCTGAAAATATGAAAACAACAGTGGAAGGGCAGAGAGGGCCTGGGGTGGTCAACATCATCATTGCCTGAGGGTGTGATTGGAGAATTAGGGACCAGTATGTTAACAGGGCAGAACTCATAAAAGGTGAAGGACTCATGACCCAGCATCCGGAGGACAAGAGAAAGCAGCCATAAGGTGAACTAAAAACTGTCACACTGTGTATAAGTTAAAATTATTTTCACTATGGGCAGAACCAACTAGTAGTACAGCTTGTCCAGGGAGTTTGTGTGCCCTCCATTCTTGAAAGTTTTTAAGACTGGACTGGATAAAGTCCTGAACAGCCTTGTCTGATCTTATAGCTGACCCTGGTAGATGCAATAAATTGGACTAGTGATGTAGCAGGGTCTGGGGGGGGCTGCACGGGCTGGCTCCCCCCCAGACCAGGTCTCTGGTCCATGTAATCCCACCAGATCTGGAGCGGGCAGCCCCTGGGGTCCCACGGCATGGCGTGAGTCTTTCAACCACGGAAATTCAGCAGGAAATGAAGTGATACAAAGAAACAAACCTGGACTCCATCTCTGTTCTGGCAGGGAGGTTTATTTGCGGTAATGGGGAGAGCGGTTGCAGGGGAGGAGAAGGCGGAAGGAAAGGCAGGGACAGGGTAGGGGCTGCCAGCTCAGAGAGGAGACCTCTCCCAGACCCAGGCACTGGCTTTTGAGGGGAAAGGAAGGGGGCAGGGGCTGGCTTTCTAAGAGCCAGTCCCAGGAGAAGGAAGGGAAGATTGGCAAAAGGGTGCAAACCAATAGGTTTTCAGGTACAGCATGATGCATATTTTAAAATGAACCAATAGCATACAAGGCAGGGGAACAAGGAGAGCACATGGAATCCTAAAACCCCACATTGCTACAGACTAGGGACCTCCTAAGGTTCCTTCCAACCTGAATTTTAGTATGATCCTAATCTTTGACCATTTAGGAACTTATCAGAGTCTGTACTGATACAGGATTTTGCCCATAGAAAGCTGTGGAACTAGAACTTTTGTTGCCTTAAAAATGTTAGTCACAGTGGACTGTGAATTAAAAAAAAAATTCAGGTTAGATTTTGGGATATGAAAAATGATTCAATTCAAATAACTTTACATTATGGACACAATGATTCTTAACTATACAAAAAATTATTTCTTTGAAATATTATGAAAAAGGGGAGGCCCTTATAGACTGTTTCAAATTTTCAGAAGTTCCACAGATAAATATTGTACATAAAAATAATTTTTGAATTTTTAAGGTAAGAGTACACTATTTTGTTGTTTATTTAATGAAAACCATTGGTAAGGCAGGAGCTGTGCTACTGTTATATGAATGCTTGTAGGCTCAGAAGGCACAACCTGAGCTGAGTTTTACACAGTTCATTAAATGTGCCCTGCTGTCTTTTCTAGCTGACCTGACTCCTGAGTAGTTTCCAAACACACTGATAATATTGCTATTCTTTTTATCTGGCTCTTTTCCTAGCTGGTAGTACCTCTTTTAGTAATACAATTATGCCTATTGCATGTCATTTGTTGAGCATGCCCTTATTCCTTACTCTTTATGTAGGTCAAGGACTGAGAAACTTTTTCTCTGAGTTTCAGACCAGCTTCTGCTCCACAAAGCTGATTTAAGTTTATAGATAAAACAGCTTCTTCTTTTTCAAATTCTACTCCTAGTCCATGAAAACTGTCACTCTAATCACAGTGCATTCCCTTTCCCATCTCCTCTTGTTATGTGGGTTAAGATAAATCATCAGTCTCAGAATTGTGTATTAGCTTTGAATTGCCTCATTATAGCAATGCTAAAATGGGATATTCAAAAAAGAAGATGAGGAAAAAAACCCTGAAAACCTTTCCATCACTGTTCAGTAATGATTTAGACAGACCTTTAATCTAGAGCCTCTAGATAGGCTCTAAACTACAGCAAGGTTCTGCAGTGGATGGAATAATATTATAATGCATGATGGAATGTCATAGTGTAAAAAAGCTAGAGTTTGGGGGGAGCTAGAAAGAAAGTTAAAATTTCATTAAATCTGTGTCTGTTGAAAGCAATGTGGAATTTGTCCCTGAGGTTTCATCCATTGTGGGTTAATATTTTTTTTAACCTCTTGAGTTAGTTAGTGGCTCTGACTTGATATTTTGAGTGAGGAAGTATATCCAGGTCCCCATGGCCTGGAATGCTCTGGCAGCAGCAAGGCTGCAGTTTGATGGTCGATACAGTCCTGGATTGGGAGTGTTGTGTAAACTGGACTGTGTCAGGGGAGGGGAGCAGAGTATTAGGCACACTGACTCAGAGTTCATGTCCACACTGAAGCAAGGAAATGTTTGCTTCTGCTGGTCTTATTAGTGATAAGGATGCTCACTCGTGTGGTTTTGAATGTAGGAAACTTACCCTGGTAAGTACAAATTGTTGAAAGCAATGCTAGTAATCTCCATTAATATGTTTAAGAAAAAAAATCAAAATATCCTTTCCATTAATTCACAAGAGATCTGAGAGCTGATATTGATTAATACATGTTAGTTGCCTGGAAGATAACAAGGACTATATATATGCTAAAACCTACAATTATTTGCCAAAATAATTTCAATACTATACAAATAAAAATAGATTCTTGTCAGTAGGTAGATTAAGATGTTGTTAAATCTGAAATGGTTTAATATAGTCTCATTTTTAAATTCTATGAAAAATCAAAAAAGGGAGCTCTTTTTATGGTAATAATTTTCATGATACTGTTTTCCACACAATGGCTTTGAGTTCACAAGTGCAGAATTGCATCTTTGAAATAGTAATGGTAATTAATGTGAGTTTAGTCATATGTAAACTGGTATGTAAACATATGTAAGAACTCTAGGGAGCTCTTAAAAAAATATCTTTGACATCTTTGCAAGCTTTTAAAATTTTCCCTGGAAAAATCAATGTTTCAGATGACATTGATAGAGGCTGATAAAAATAGGCTGAGTATAATTAAAGACACCTGACAGCATTTCCTCTTTTAGTGCTTGAAGTTGGGAAGGAAAGAGCTGGTTCAAAACATCTGGGAAAAAGGAAGGGAAAGAATTAAAAATAGAGAAAGCAAAAAGCAAACCACAATCGTGCTATCACTCTTCGTGAAGACTGGCTACTGGAATGGTAGGACATCCTCCCACGGAGCCCGGGAATTGCAGGGTTCCCCTGCTCCCCGTGGGTAACTTGGATTTCAGAAAGTGAGGGGAGTTGTGTTTCCTGGATCATTGCCTTTCTGTGCATATGAAGTATTTTTCTTCTCTGAACCACAGAATCAGCAGGGATGTCTGCAAAAGGAGGATTAAGAGCTTTTCCCCTGTTTTTATTACACTGGGAGCTCTTAGCACAGTGCATTGATTTTATTTAGCACCTTTATGTGCACAGATAGTGGTTTTAAGCTGCAACCCTTAGAGTTTCACAGCTGTGTCTCAGTATCTAACTAACTTCTATTGGCACTAACACCATGGCAGTTATGCAAGTGAGATGAGTAGAGCATAAACTATACAATGAAATGAATGGATAAGTGGTTGATAACAATTTAAAGCATCTATAAAACCACAATACTTGACAGCATAGATGTCTAAATGCTAAAAGTTGCATTCCAGATATAATTTCTGAGAGTGCTTTCTCACCCTGTAGGCTGGAAGAGATTCTGAACGCTGCAGTTCAAATTATAGACAGAAAAATCTTGATGCTTAGAAAATATGTGGTAATCATATTGGATTAAATGACAATATCCATAAGATGTCAGAGAAAATGTACTTCCAGAGTTATGCAAGATGTAAAAAAAAGAAAAAAAAAAAATTAGGAGGTTGAAGACCATAAATTCTCTATTGACATCCCTGGGACAAATCCAAGACCTTCCAGAGGTCAAATAGTTAGACACATGTACCACATCCTTGGTGACCGCAGTGACAACTTCATATGGTTATGGAGAAGTACTCTGTCATTGTGTGGTTCTAAGCTGGTCTGTGTAGACTCAACAGGACAAATTAATTGGCAGAATCTCCAGTTTTCCCCAGCCAGACTGCTTCTAGTACCTGATGATTAGGCAGAACTACTGCAACTTTGATGGATTTCAGGCTGTCTGCCTTTGGGTAACTGAGGTTATGATGATGACTAATTGATTATGTGACCATTGAACAACAAGAAAAACACTGGTGAACGAAAGACAGAATGCAGGAAAGTGTATGTGTCCAAGAGATACTTCAAAGGCCTTTCTCCTCTAGCACTGTAAAACCTAAGCCAGTAAATTGTCATTCTCCTACCAAAGTAAAGTACTGCTGCTTTTTGAAATCCATTCATGTGAACATATTTTACAGATATGTTTCTGAATGAATGCTTGTGTTGCAGACAAATTTCCTTCTATGAGCTGAGGAAGTTTAATAGTGTCCTGTAGTTAAAATAATTCTTCTGATGATGCTGTCATCAGTATTATCAGTTTCAGAAAAATGCCCAACACTTAAAAAACCTGTTTCCTTTGATGGGATCATTGATTTACAAATATGCAATAAATACAGATATCGCTAATGGAAAAAATGGAGATTTAAAAAAAACATTTGAAAAAAATAAGATACACTACTTTTAAAGCTGAACCATCAATCTGAGGGTGAGTCTTCCCTTACTTATGTAAGTTTCATAAAATATTGGCTTTCAGGATGGTTTGGTTTTGGGGAAAAGGTTTATTATCTTCTAATATTTGTTCTCGTCCCACAGTTTTCATTTTGGATCATTTTGGAGCAGTCTTTCACAGAACACTCAGGTATGCTGAAATGAAAGGAAAAAAGATAGCCATGCTCATCCATTCTTCCTGATATAAATATTAATAGTGTTGAGCTTTTCCCACTGGAGCACAAAGAAGACCTTTAATAATGACATTTACAAAGCAGATCAAGTGTCAGCTAAGGTGAGCTGGTATGGAGTTGTACAAAGGGAAAGTGGAAGAGCAAACTCAGTGTTAACCAGGAGCAGAGCCACGCTGAGATTACATTCCCAGATGTAGCTATAATGACTTTTTTTTGCTCCTTCCTCCAATGTTTTGAAGGTAATTTTCTTTTTAATGGAAATTCAGTGTAGTACAGAGGAAATAAAGATACTATAACTCCATCATGAGTCAGAGTAAACTGGGATTTTACTCCTGTGACTCAATATCAGTTAGAACCATCAAAGCAAACAAACAGCTCTGCTCTCTGGTGGCACACCACACTTTGCACTAGATCACACCCTCTTTTTCCCAGATGATAATGGAATCAATGTACTGGGGGAAAGTCCCTTTTCTTCAGTTAGTGTCAGTTCTGTCATTAGGAAACTGCTCCTTCATAGGGAGCCATCAGAATGCAGCTGCACAATGTTGCTATTTTAGGTTATAAATAATGATGATAAATGAACCTTCCCTTGAAAAACTGGTGAATGCTGGAATTTACTGTTGTTTGGGGGTGGGACAAAATGAAGTGATAGTTAATTAAGAAAATCTGGTTAAGATATGTAGTAAGAACTGAATGAGAGATGATTTTAACCCATAGATCAAAGGTCGGTGACTCCACAGCTGAAATGTGCAGACAAATGATTCATCCAAACAGTGAAAGAAAGAGAAGGTACTGCTATGGAAGGAAAACCCCAAAGAACTGACTGAACTATTAAACTGTTTGTGTTAAATCAAGTTGGAAAAAAGCTCTTTCATTACTTCTGAGCTTCATTGTGGATACTTTATTTCCATTGGTATGCATACTTGATGTGGTTCTTTATCCTGTACCTGAGCAAGTACTAAATTCCAGGTAGTAAGTGCATCTGACCTTGGATGAGACTATGTGAAGCAATCCTGATACACAATGACTGAGTAAATGCAATCAGAGCACAGTATGATTTCAGAACTTAAACTTATTTCATATGATATACTCACATATGGTTAGACCTAATAATCAGTTTATATGGTACAGTTAGTAAGGGCCATAAAATCAGAAATTAAATATGGGTCCTCTATCTGGACAGTGACCTGGGCCAAACTCCATATTTCCTCACCTTTGCAAGGTAGTCACTAGATTCTTCCTACTCTTCAGCTGAATATACAACTAATGAATTACCCTAATGAGATTTAAGAGACAACCTAATGAAAGATTAAAAAGGATGGAAGTCATGACTAGCAAAATAAAGGACTAAGTTATTTTTTAAATATCTCTGAGTCAGAAGAGACAGCTATAATCCAGAAGCATAACATCCAGCAACTGTTCATTGTGCAATTAAAGGCAAAAATTTACAGGAATATTTCCTGCTCTTCATCTCTTTCATTATCAGGTTTCTTTGAGGGAATGACAAATCTGCAGGTGAATATGCACTATTGCATCTCTGAACAAACTTATTTCATGGCTGCAGGAAATCTTAAAGTAAAATGCTGTGGCTCACATTGTCGGATTTTGTAGAAAGCATGGTAAAGATTGCTGCAAAAGGAAGAAACTGAATAATCATGATAAGAATGGGAGAAGAAGCTTTGAACAAGTTGTGTCAATACCCAGCATCTCAGTGTCCAAAGCTACTAAATAGAAATAGTAGCACTGCCTTTCTTTGTGAATACAGTGAGACCTACTGATTAGAAGAATACATTAGGCTAATAGAAGGATTTCAGTACTATGAGTTCTGAACCTGTGGCCATGGCAGTAACAGATTCAAACAGTCACGGCCACAGATTCAGAACTCATACAAAATTCATGCATCTTCAGCTATTATGGTAAAAGAGCTTTACATAATATTATAGATTGGCAAATGCACTAGTAATTTTTCTAGGAGTGGTTTTGTTTCATGATTTCTTCATAAACTTCTGCGTAATTAATTGACCATTCACAATCAAACATTTGCTTTTATTCTGTACATTAAAAAAGCCCCAAGTAAAAAGATGCTCATCACATTGATTCACATAAGCAGCAGATTCAATAAAAATTTGTTGCACCTCTGGTTGTTTGGCAACAGAGTACTGGAATAAATAGATTGTTCAATGTATTATTGAAAGAGAATTTTTCAGCTCTAAAGAAAATTAATTGAAAAACTCACAACTGTATAAACTTCAAGCACAAATTATATTGAAATATATAGAACAAATGTATTATTTGTTTATGAAGCAGAAAGGAAAAATATACTTTCACTAGTCTGCAAATTAGGCCTAAGACTGAGCATTTATTTACCTAAATGTAGGGCACAGGCGCAAAACCTGGGTGAGGAAAGGCTTCCTGTTGTATCTCAATTAGCAATAAAAAGGGAACAAATAATACAAAGTTGCCAATTTACTTCTACTCTTCGGTAATTCAGGCTTTTTTGATTGTAAAGAAAGGAAATTGAATGATTTTGTAACATGGATTCCTGCTATTCATTAACTTTTTCTTTGTCCTTATTTAACTTCAGTGAAACACAGAACAAACAAAAAAAACCAAGACAATAAAAATATTAGAACATCTGAAATGAATGTTTAGAAATAGAAATATTTTGGAACTGATGTGATAATGATCAAGACGTAATTGGTTTTAGAGTTTTATAAAAGTTGTCAAATGTCATTGTTATAGCAGGAGTCTCAAAAAAATTAAGACTTTTGAAATCACAGTAATCTGTGTACTGTGATCATGTGAGGATCCTAGCTTTTCCTGTTTTGACATTGTATTTACTAGATATGAATCTTAATACATACACATATTATACACCAGATGACTAAGCATTCAAAAAAAAAGCAAAATAAACGAGCACATCTAGATTTTTAAAGCAGTATCCATATATTTTTAAAAAATCTGATAATTAATTAAAAATCTGATAATTTATAATAACTTAAACCCTTACAGAAAATTACTACCTAACTCTATTTTATAAACTTAAGACTTTATTTTATGTGGACCAAGGATACAGAATTTCTGAGTGCATTGCATCTTCTGAATCTAAAGATTGCGGCAGTAAAATGCAATGCAATAGGTGAAAATATTTTTTAAATTGACTATGTTTAACAATGTCTTAAGTAGCCTCTTAATTCTCTTGCTATGAAGTGTCATTTGTCTGTGAAAAACATGTACATAAACACACTGGAGTTAATTTGATTCAAAACAATAATTCTTTTGTCCAATGAAGCCTCCAAGGAAGCAGAAGCAGAAGCAGTAAAACAAAGTTCTGCTCAGAAAAGTTTTTGACAATCTCTGCATCTGCATGGATACAGAATGAGAATTTTCAACCTTTTGGGACTTAAATTTTGATAATAAGTGGTCCTATAATGAGCAACAATTCACATCAATATGTTGATTTTTGCCTCTTTTCGCACCTTGGTGTCAGTTGGGACGAGTTAATGTCTTCCTAGTAGCTGTCACAGAGCTGTATTTTAATTTTAGGATGAGAACAATGTTGATAACATGCTGCTGGTTTAGTTGTTGCTGTGCAGTGCTTATTCTAAGTCGAGGGCTTTCCAGCTTCTCATGTTGCCCTGCCAGTGAGGAAGTTTTCAGGACACAAGAGACTGGGAGGGGACACAGCCAGGATAGTCGACCCCAACTGATTTAAGGGATATTTCCTAAAATATAACATCATGCTGCAATAAAACTGAGGGGCTGGGTACTGGTCAGTGGATGGTGAGCAGTTGCATTATGCATAATTTATTTTGTAGATTCTTTTATCATTATTATTTTCCCTTCCTTTTCTGTAGTATTGTCTTTAACTCAACCCATGAATTCTGCCTTTTTCCCAGCTCTCTCCTGTATCACTCTGGTGGGGAGCAAATGAACAGCTGTGTGGTGTTTATCTGCCTACCAGGTTAAACCACAACACTTGGACTGTGATTTCCTCAAACATAATCACTGCCTCAAAGAGTTGGCATTTTTGTACATCATGGGGACATCAAAGTTCATGGACATGAACTGCTGGATTCCTGTCTGAACTATGCCCTTCTGTTATTAACTGAGCCAAGCCATACAGAGCCTCTTTCAGATTTCAATGGGCACACACATTTTTGCTGCTGTATATAAATAGAATAAGTAACTTAGATGTCTGTTCTCTTGTTTTCAGTGAGCTAAAACTTCATCTCTCCTATATGCAAAGGTTAGATTTATAAATTTGTGGATTTCATATTAAAAAAACAAACCCAAACCAACAAAATCAAAGCACACCATCCTAAATCCTTTTCTTTTACTTTACTTAGTTTATGGTTTTGCAGCTATATGTCTGGGTGAGGTATTTTTTGGTGTTCTTAGCAGAGAAGCAAACATAAAGCAGATCTGGAATGTGATAGCATTCACTCGACACATGATTCATCAAGAGCAGACAGTGGCAGATGGAAGCTTGCAAACCAACTCCCATTGTCATAATAGGCTGCCTGGACTCACATATCCACCGGGAGTCACACAGGAAGGTTACAGGGAGCTCAAAGTCCAAGAGGTGTATCCATGAGAGATGATAGAGATTCTGCTCTGGCAAGGTCTAACAATTGGTGCTTTCTGTAGGATTGTACTGTGAATCTCAGCTATCTACAACATTTTTATAATAGGGCTAATGTTGTTTTAACAGGATTCCTCCATTTCTGAGTTTATTAACCTGATCCCAAGATTGTGTGAATTAAAAGAAAATGCTCCTTGACACTGTGGTACCATGTTAATTATGCTGTGGTGAAAGTTCTTAGCTATGCTGACTACAGCCCCTCTCCCCATCCCTTTGCAGGACTCTGGTGCTGTGGTACTGAGCAGGTGAGCTCAGAACAGCCTCCAGGGCAGCTGCTTGGCTCTGGGAGCAGCTGTGCATGATAAACCATTTTGTCTCTCTTAAGGCTTGTTCTAAAGTCCTTTCCAGGCAACAGGGATCCCCCCTCTGGATCAGGTCCAATATCCAAATTCTGCAGTACCCATTCAGGCTAATGCCATAAATGGAATGATACACCTGAGTAAAAGCTGCAGGGTCAGGGCCCCAAATGGTGTAGTTTAAACTGTGCCAAAACCTCCCCTATGAAACAGTGAATAGAAACCTCCAAATAACCAAACCAGATGTTGCAGCTTGTCTTTGGATTCATTTATTACCCTACTTTTCTGTAGGAGGATTTGGATTCACCCTTTTTTAAAGTCATCCAACAGAAATTGTATTTAGTCAGTAAATTTAATCATAATCTACACATGTTTATGACAAGTTGAGCTCCAATCTTATAAGATATAAAAAATTCATTACATTTAAATATTCATTGTTAGAAGAAGCTCTATTTCTATTTGTGATAACAGAAATCAGTATGAGCAGGCAGACACAATACATTAGGAAGCTAATTCAGAAGAAAAGAGAAAAACACTGCAATGTCTTTACATGTATCTCATTTACTAAAAAATGCATAACGACAAGGATATGAATCTGGCTTTGAGAAAATGTGTTAGTTCACTGCAGAAATCAGTCATACCTAATTAGAAACACCTCCCTTTCAAGCACAAAGGTCACCAGCTTGTAAATGAATCCTTGGTGGCGTTTCCTCAAAGAGCCCACATCTGTCAGTTGTTATCTCTGCAGTGCCACCTCAGAGACTGCAGCTAATGCTCTGGGGCAGCTGCACTCCCTGCACCATCCCATGCTCCTGCACCATCAGATCCCTCCTTTCCAGACACTTGAGTTCCTTTTCATGGAAAATATGGGCAAATGGGTGATTGGGAGCATCCCTGTTTCTTCTCTTTAAGCAGTTGGATGGGGCACAGCTCAGAGGAACATCTGGGTACCAGAACCACAGAGGAAACAGCCCACAGAACTGACAAGCTGTAATTGCTGTTAATGTAGGAACTGGAATAAACGTTCTCTAACATTATCTTAAGAAAGAAGTCTAGTTTAAATGTCTGGAAACAAGACAATAAAGATATAATTTATCTCATAAAGGAAGGTTGAAACTCTAAACTTTCTCAACGTGAGAATGAGACATAAAGACTTTCACTGTTCTACACTCAAATTTATGCTTATTGATAAAGTCAAACCACTTACTAACTGATGGTTGAGGAGTGACCTCAGTCCAGACTCCAGCAGAAGCACAAGACCATCCTCCAGCCTTCTCTTAGTTCAGAACCTAGGGCAGTCTCAAAAGAGAGAATAACAGGATGGAGAGAGGCATGAAAAATAAGACGTCTTTCCAATGATGTTTCTCCAGAGCAATACTAAACTGTATTTGGAGGGCAATATCAGAAAACATGTACAGCTCCAATTTCTATTTCTTGTAGATAAAACCACAACACTACATTTGCATTTTTCAGCAGTGCTAGAATAAAAATATTTATTACAATTAACATTAAAATCCTCATATAGTTTCCTAATCTATTTGCCAAATAGGTGGAGATTTATCTTTGCAATTTATTAATAACATTTTTACATGCTACCTAAACTTTAAAAAAAGTGATTCTACATTAAATTAGTGTCATCAACAGTGATTAGTGCACTTAATTGACTGATCACTTACTAAAAAGATTCAATTTCTAATGAATTTAAAACTCTTTTCAGACAGACTCAGAAAAACAATGATAAGACAGAAAATTTTATGAGACAAGAAGCTCCTGTCTGTCTTCGTAAAATATAGATACTGGTTCTTGTCTGTAGACTTTTGTTTACTGTTAACTTAATATTACCAAAAAGTAGACAGATGATAAGAAAATGAAAGGTTTTGTAAAATGGGAATAAGTGGAAGATACTTTATTGTGTTCTTATAATGCATTGCAGACACTACATAAATGACTATAAGGAGAAGTGGCCAGACACCAAGAGAAGAAACTTTATTCTTCAGAGAAAGAAGCTGTTCAACTTGTGTTCAGGATTTCTACCATGACTCATAATTACCACTTGTCCAGAATCATATAGTAAAAATTGTTATCTCTGGCAACACATCAGGCATCTCCCCATGATCTCCCATGTGGTGTGGCAAAAGCCATATTTCTCCCTTTCTTCCCTCTCTCTACCAGATCTGGCAGTATTCTATCCAACAGCTTGTAGAGGTCTTAGGGATGCAAACAAACAAAGTAAAAGAAGACCATCAAGTCAAATTATTTTTCATCTCATATGCCCTCATTTATTTTTCTTGCAACCTGTGTTTAGGCTTTTTGTACCCATTTTTAAGGCCTGACATGATTTGGCTGAAGTGAAATCTGTTATTCCCTCCACAGTCTAACCAGGACACCTGTGTTCTAAACCCCTCTTTTAATAAACATTTTTATCTACTTTTACTTCATCTCACAATCTTTCTTTCACCTGTGAACCAGTTTAGCTTCACCACTGCTCTCCCTTGGATGACAACATGGACATCACCCCATGGAAGATATGATGTGTCACTGCACATCTGCTGAGCCTTAGTCCTGGAGAACACACGAGTGTGGATTAATTAAGCTTAGTGGAGTCCACTTTCACTGTGAGCTAAACTCAATCATAGCTGCCTTTTGTGTTAAAATCACCATTGTTCAGGCAGTATTGCCTACAGATTCAAGCAGGCTGATCACTTTTCCAAGTGTACTTGTGCTTTTTAGTATACATATTAAGTTTAGTGTAATATCTGTCATTTAATTTTGGATTTATGATGAGACTTTGCTATTTATATTTCAACCACTGTAAATACCATATTTTAATGAACACTCTTGATGCACAATGAGTGCTATTTCAGAATTTAGGCTGAGCTAAACCAAAATATGACAGGACTGATAAATACTTTTCAGACATTTTCTGGAATGTAAATGAAACATTTGCCCCTCCTTCTTAGAGGAATTCACACCCAAGTGGTGAGGCATCATTATCATTCAGCCTAGAAGCTTAACTGACAAAATATGGAGTAAAAAATTTAGTCTGTGACTATAAGAGGGACACAAAGTTAACCAGTGAAATGCTACTATACTGAAGCTGTTATGAAAATGCCAGTAATCAATGATGACACATGAAAAAATTATCTCTGCTAAGAAAATCCAGCTTTCTTGTCTGTCTTGGCTAACATTCATCTTTTTATCTTTTAACAAAATGAATTCCTAGGCAGTATATTAAAGAACAGGTTGATGGACTTCTTCTTACCCCAGAAAAAGAAAGAAAAAGATTGCCAACTGAAATATAAGCAAAAATTTCTTTTTCTTTCTTTTTTTTTTTAATAATGAGGCACATTTTTCTTAGCACATCTGAGTATAAAAACCTTTTCTTTGTATATTGATAATTTGAAAGAGATTTAGCATTATGGTGGGACACAGGAAAACTTTTCACAGAGAAGCTGTGGATGCCCAATCCATGGAAGTGTTAGAGACCATGCTAGAGGAGGTTTGAGCAATCTGGTCCAGTGGAAGGTGTTTCTGTCCATTACAGAGGGTTTGGAACTAGATTGTCTTTAGGGTCTCTTCCAACCCCTTAACATTCTGTGATTCTATAATTGCATGGTGCTATGATATGATCTTGGTATTGAAAAGCCATAGAAAGGCCTCAAGGCAAGCAGAAGGAGTATGTTGCACTAAACAACACATGATTTTGAGATATCTGAAGGACAAGGGGTGAAGGTCTAGCCAAATACCTAAGACAAAAGCTCACATGTAATTTCACCAGAATTGTACCTTTCAGCAAATCTCCACTGCTGATGTTTAGAGGTGTTTATTTGTTTAGTGGGTCAGTTGTTTGTGGGTTTCCCAGTTTTGGCTGGGGCTTTTTCTCTTTTCAATCTTTATATAGATCTGAGTTTTATGGAAGTTTTGGGATAGTGTTTTTGTTTGTTTGGGTTTTTCTTTAGTTGGTTGAGTTTTTTTGTTTAGCTTTATTCTGTTGGGTTTTTTCCAGACAATATGAATATAATTTCTTCCCTTGTGGGATGAAAGCAGGTGGAACATCATCCATATATGCAGAATCCCGTGCTAATGGGCAAAGTCACTGATGCAACACAGCAGAGCAACTTCTTAGTGCATATTGGCTCCAAGGCTTTGCCATGGAGCCCAGAGGCTCTCAAGGTCACACATGGCAACAGCAGAGATGCTAACACTTAGGTTTTTGATGCATGCAGGTTATCATCACTAATATGACCAATATCTGCTTTCTAAGGCAGCTCCTTCATGAATAATCAATGAGGGAGCTGTGAATAAGCAGATGGATTGTAGCTGATGAGTTCCCTCTGGGCTGGCAGAACGCAGTTAGCAGATATGTATAACAAGTAACATATAATACAGGAATCCCATGCTACAGACACATCACTAAAAAAATGGACATTGCCAAGGGCAGCTCTGCACGGGTTAACATATAAAACAGAAGGGTGACTCAGAAATGTGAAAACTGGAAGTGAGTTTATGTAAGCATGAGTTTATGTGTGTGTACTTTAACGAAATAAAGCATTTATAGAAAAGGGGAGACATCCCCTCTCCCCTGTGAGGGAACCTGAGAACACATTGTATTCAGGGTTATACATCTATAAGGAAACAGGTAATTACTAGTTTTCTGCAAGGATTGCAGGTATTAAAATGGTTAAAATGGGGCTTTTTTGGACAAGTTTTTCAAATTAAAGGCAAAATGAAAAATATCTGTGGTGACTTATTTCACTCATTTTATCTTCATCAGTGAATATATATGTTCTGTGTCATTCATTTAAATAAATGTAAATACTTATTTCATATATTTTAAGGGCCATGTGAAGAAATTTTAGTTAAAGCATTCAGATAGGACTCAAGCATTTGTCTTCATTTTTTTCCTAGTCTTCCCCTGTGATGTTTGACAGGTCACTTAATGTGGGATCTCATTTTAGCCATCCAGAGCTAGGCCAGAATGATTGATCCCACTCTTTCTGATAGACACCATTAGTGACTCACATAGGCTGCTCCACACTATGGATTTTACTGTATTTAGATCATTATTTTAGGCAATGTCTTTTTCAGATCCCAATAAATGCTCTCTGGAAATATTTTTATGGGAGTGACACTGCATGCTTATCTGGAGACCTGTAAAAAGGGAGTAATAGCAAGAACACAGTTATAACAACAATGAAAGGTTTTGCAGTCATGTTGTATATCTAAATTGTCAACTCTCTGTGTATGAAGGTTATCTCTTAAGTGTATAGGTCCAATCTAGATTGAAACATTGAATTATTGTCACACACACACCCACACCCACACACACAACCCCTACCCTCTAAACATACATATATATATAAAAAACAATTTAATCATTTCCGTACCACAGAAGCCAAGATAACCCTAGACATTTTAATAAACTAATTAATTTGTCTTTTATGAAAGTGATGTAATCAAGATAAATATATAAGCAGAGAGGATTCCAGGGTCTAACAATTTCATTAGAATTGATTTACTCTTCATGTCTTCTGCTGAAGTAGATGGCGAACGTATCAGACCAAATCAAAATGTCTGCTGAGAAGTCATGACTTGAGAAGAAGGCAGAAATAATTTGAGGACATTTATTATTAATTACTTCAGGAATAAAAATTTAAGACTAATTTACCCAAACAGAAAGGAAGAAATAAATTCCACACAGACATTAATTAAATAATGTGGATTTTGGCAAAGGTACTGTGTTAACACCAAATTTTAAAGGAAAGCACCACAAAGTTCATAATGATTAGAGCTGATTAAGAAGGGAAGTTTAGAATTGATGGACACATGATGGATATCTCTTGAGAGAATGGTATTACTAGATGCAGAGAGCTGATCAAGAGCTAGCTTTTCAAGTTATGGGCAATTTCATTTTTCAAAAATGCTGTAAGAAAAAATTATGAACTGTATCCACTAGTGAACAATATTTTCTGAGACATGATTTTATTCATCATAGCTCTCTCAGTGACCTGATCCAATTTTATAAAATACAAAAAGCCTCCCAAGATAATGTGTGTTCTGTAGTCATCACATACCTCACAAGTACTATGGCATATTTTTCATTTTGTAATAGCTAGACATCATGGCGCTACTATATCACAATGATGACAGTACTATGTCACAAATATAATCTCTGTACATGTCTTTGGTGGGGTGGGAGAGAATTTTTTTTTTAATGGGTCGGACATCATAAGAGTAAGAATAAAAATAATTACGAAATTCCAGAGCAATGCAAAAGACTACTTAAGAAAAAGACCCAGTTCTTATACAATTATAATCTTCTGTGAATTCATGATGAATTTTACTGTTTATCTCTAACATTGGTTATGGTTTCCATTTTTGATTTCTGCATCATCACTGAAAATATATAACACCAAATTACCCAGCTTGGCTACTCACTACCCCTGTCTCTAGCAGATATATTAAATGCTATCCTTGAAGAGGGCTCAAAAATGTTGCCAGTAAAACGTGCTTTATGGCTTAAATGTTCCTTAATGTGACCATGTCAAGTTAGGGCACATTTAAATTTTTTCTAGGACTCGTGCTGGCTTAAGTGCTCCATCCCTCTCATGCCATAAGCACAGGACAAAAGTGTCTGTCCTTCTTGAACAGAGGCCAAAGATGAAAGATGCTTTCAACTTCCCTTCTGATTCCCATCATTTGTTTTTAGACTGCAAGGCAAATATAGATTTTAGAAAACTCTACAGATTGAATACAGTGAGATACCCTATGTCATCTTTACTGAAAAAATAAGGAGAAATGTAAATCCATTTGTTGTTTCCTGGATGAATGGGAAATTGTCTGGGTCAGAAGCAATTGTAAGAGTCCATAAATAACCTAAAACAAACAAAGAACTTCAGCAAGGAAATTACAGCTGAATGTAACAAAAGGGAAGAATAAACACGCAGAGAAGAACCATGGAAGCAAGTGTCCATAAATGGATCTTTTAACAAGTAAATAATTAATCTGACTTTTATCTTTAAACAGCAAATTCTTTTATTTATTGGAGGAAATGCTACCTGGGAGATGATGTGATGAAAAGAATTATACGAATGTTTCCAGGAGATGTTATAAATACTATCTGGCATGCTCCTGCCTGCTAAAAATTGATACAAAGTGCTGCAGTCTCTCTTTTAATTTTTAAGTTATTGCCTTGCTGACCCTTCCCCCCTCCTCATTCCATTTTCTCATACATTTTGAATAGTTTATAAATACAAGAACAACACTGAGGTCTCTGTGGAAAATGTGATTGTGTCTCTACTGCTGTCTCTATCAATGAGGCACATACCCAGACACACAGAAGCATACATGCATATTTTTACAAAAACATGAGCTTAGTCTTCAACAGACTTCATCTCTGCACTTTTTGCTGTGTCATTTTTTGCATTTGGTCAAAATTTTTTTTCTCTAGCCATAAGGCTGATTTGTTATTATTAAATTGTTTTTAAAAATGGAGCAAGAGTCTTTGAGGTTGGCTTCAGAAACCTTCCCCATACTCTTCAAATTTTAACATACTTTAATTAAATGTGAGATGCTTGAACGGGAATGCAGTTATTATGAACCAGGTACAATCCTGAGTGACAGTAATCAGAGATCTTTTTGCCTACCTAATATGCAGAATAAGCCATTGTTCACTGTATTTTATTAAAAAGCTGCTCTTTGATAACCTGAGTTAATTCTTTGTGTGAAATGGAATACTAAACTTAGTTTGCCAATACATTATTTTTAACTTCTCTTTTTCAATACTTTTGAGCTGTAATAGCTTAAAACTCATTTCATTAATGACTAGCATACAATTATCATGGGTTCAACATAGGAAATTTGGTCCTTAAAATGTGACATTCACTCCCTTGAGTATGACCCTCAGTGCTCTAATACTGTAAGAGATTCTTTACTGAACTGTTGTTGGACATGCTGAGAATCTGACTTTTTTGGTGTGATAGACATGTCAATTACACAGATGGGGATGTCTTTCAGTTTTGAAGATGAGTTTAAAATGCACCTTGACTTAAAAATCATTATCAGTTGTTGAACACGTTAAATATTCCAAACTATGGGCATTTCTCTTGGTTCACCTAAGGCTTATGAGCAAGTCTTGCAAATCACAAATCG
Organism: Entomyzon cyanotis; assembly: GCA_024500445.1. Taxonomy (NCBI): domain Eukaryota; kingdom Metazoa; phylum Chordata; class Aves; order Passeriformes; family Meliphagidae; genus Entomyzon; species Entomyzon cyanotis. The sequence continues at coordinate 17,822,819 of JAKEPQ010001030.1, forward strand.
TAGAATGGACATTATCTTGAGCCAGCATTTCCAGTTACACTGGTGAAGTTGCTTTTGCCATTGAAAGCTTTCCATAATGATATGTAACATCTGGATTTAATATAAAATTTACTCCCAAGTACAGCTGCTATTATACAGAATGGTACAGGAGACACTCCTTTCCCACACTGAGCCCATCACTCAGAGAGCCCTGACACATGTATGCCATCACCACTGCATACAGTGGGACATCTAGGTTTGTGCCTCTGCTGTGACGGTCTTTGCACATGCCCAGGTGCCAGGGAAATCACCACCATCCATGGGAACCCTCCCAGTGCCATGCTCTCCTCAGCCCAGAACCACTGCAAAGAAAGCTAACTGTCTCTGTGCTTCCCACATAAAACAGCTGAGGCAAATTTAGCCCTAAATGCTGATGGGGAGGAGTGGCAATTAGCCTTTCTAGTGGGTTTTAAAAAGTGAATATTTGTTTAAGTTGTAAAAGGCTACTTTTTATAGAGCAGAATTTATAGAGCAGTGGTAAAATAAGCAGACTATCCATTAGAGGCCAGAAATTCCTGTGTCCAAAGCAGATGTGTTAGTCTCACAGTTTTCAGAGAGTAATGCATTATCATTAAAGCATCCCTGCACAAGCTCTGCTGACCACCTGTCCTTTCTTTGTGCAGCTACTAATGGGAGTGATATTAGAGATTATGAGAAATCAAATGACAAGACAGTGAGGAAATTAATACTTCAGCGCTTCATTATAGGAGCAAATGGTAACAACCTATACATTTTTTTAATTAGTTTTTCACCTGGAGCTATTTAATCTCTCAGACCAGCATGTGACGTTGCTGATAACTCTGTTTGAAACTAACCACAGTAGAGGAATTTCCCTGAAAAAAAACCCAAAAACCACCACCACCAACAAAAAAACCTGCTGAACAGCACTAGAAATATTTGACGGCTAACTTTTAGAAGTAGAAATCCTCTAAAGGTTCAGATGGGAGATACTGTATTGGATTTACTAGATGTCTAACAGAGCAACATATTCACTGCTTGAGCAGAAGAGGTTGTTAAAATATTGTAAATGTCTTCCCTGGAAGTTAAGGAGGGACAGCCCAGTGCAGCAAGGTTCATGTGAAGGAGACAAAGCAGCAGTTAAACATCGATGAAAGCGATTGCCTTTGGTGTGCTAAGTTGTTTGGGGCCTGTTGGAAGGTGGAGCTTCCTGGGGGCCAGGGCAGAAGGGCAGCAGCTAATTAGCCTGAGGGGCGAGGGTGGGTTTTTAGAAGGCATGACAGGATGGTTGGGTGAATTTAAAATGGTATCTGAACAATAATGAGGGTTGAAGGCAGTGGCAACATTGTTGAGTTGAATACTGAATACCTAATGTTGTCATGTTACCTGCCTTATAACAGAATGAAAATTTCAGGAATGTTAGAAGAGATATAAACAGAGGCCATACAGAAAGAGGCTGGTTGAGTTCCTTTTCCAAAGAAGAAAACATGTCAGTGGCTAAGAATAACTTTTCATAAAGAACTGGAGATTTTCTTTTGAATGCAAATTAAGACAGGTCATTGAGCTGTTTCATTTGAAAAGAGAACAGTGTGTCACTACCTGTTCTGTTTAAATATGTGAGAGAAGAGATGCAAATTGGACATGGCATTATAATACTATTTAGGGAAGATTACAGAATGTACAAGGAAGTTAGATTTTATTAGTTTTCCTCTACTTCACTTTGCAGGTAATGACTTTCCTCATTGCAGCCATCAGGATGATTACACTGATATCACATCATTTAGTCATGGTCAGCTTCTCTTAGTATGGACATGATCAGAAGTTGTGCTTGTGTCCATTTGTGGCATTTTTCTTCCACCACAAAAATATACTTATGGTTTTATACATATTACTTTGCTTCTAGCATATGTTTTTTTCTGATCGTAAGCAGAATTTTGCAGTTATAATTTACTGTTTGTATTACAGAAGACTCTTATACCAGCCCTATTTTCATCCCAAGAAACCATCAAATCATCTGTCTAAGAAGGAGCCATGATCAGGTGCTTAAAATTAGCTCCCTACTGTGTGCCACAAGTATTTGAAAAGAAAGTCACTTATTTAAAGGTAAGTGTGAACATTTCTCTCTGAGATATGACATTGACATGAGTTAAAGAGAATACAAATCAAAACTGCAACAAAATATCTGGTGCGTGAGTCTGGAAGCCTTCCAAGCCAATTCATGGAGGGATTCTTGTTATAGTTGCTGCTGTCAGGTAAATATTTCATTCTTCCTACACAGAGTATCAGGTAGAAAATTGTCAAATATATCTATCTATACATATATATGTGTATATATCAGCTAAATCTTCCACATTTACAAGAATGTGGATGAGGGCTTCACAGATTTGTTGTGTTTTTATTTTACTTAGAAACATTTTCAGTCGGGATGCTCCAAAATCCATCTTCATACTTCTTTTTGTGGAGGCAGGTGGGTTGAGGCCCCACTGTTCCCTGCAGTGCAGTGTGGTACAGAGGGATCCTTTCCACTGGTAGGAGTAGATTCTGTGAGGCTCCAGCTGAGTTATGTGGTTCCTCAACTGACACAACTTTTCTTCCTGTACTACAGTGTTTAAAATAATAAACCAAAAGAACAGGCATGTTTCAGAGAAAAAAATGTTACCTCTCTTCTATAGATGGGGATCTACAACCTAAACTGCCTGGTGTAACTAAAATAAGTGGAGAGAACTCCGAAGTTTCTTCAGAACCTGTTGCACGGTCATATTCAAGTAGATTTAAGGAAAGACCTTGCATTTCCTGGTTTCTTCACAAGCTGCTTTAGCTTGAGCCTGTGTTTAATTCATAATAATCAAGAATCCATATCCAATCAAGTGTTCCCTCTGAGACATGAGCTTTAATGAATAGGATAAAGAGATCCAGTATACATCCAGTTGTGTCATAATGGATAAAGTTAATTTCTTTTTAAATCAAGAATGGCGTGATTACTTTATTCATTTATCTAGACATTTTAAATGAGTGTTATGTATGCAGAAGATTGTCAACTGTTATTTTTTAGGAAAATCTCAAAGATATTTCTGAGACTGTACTTTGGAGCTATTATATGCAACTGCGTTTTCAGTAAGGAGACTAAAGCTTATGCAACTCTTTTGTTATCTCCGAAAATTTTGTATTCTTTTTCTGTTCCATGTTCTTTAAATATTTTTCCCATTTAGAGAGCTTTGGGAACATAGCCCTTTCCTTGCAATGCTAATTAAGTTCACTCATTCATTGTAACAATAGCAGCAAAGAAAGATGAAAAAGCTGAAATAAATTGTCCCCTGGCAGAGAAAATAAAGTGTTGCTATGCTTAAAAATAACTCTTCTCCTCATCTCCCCCATTCTTTCTTATTGTAAGAACCTAAATCTGCTTTCTGAAAGAAATACAATTCTATCAATACTACAATCTAGACAGCATGTAGACCATTAATATCATTGTGCAGTATATTCTAATGTTAAATTCAGATTCACAAAAGCTTTCCCTGACTTAATAATTAGATTAAAATTATACCAGCAAAGCCCCTCTTTTTACCTATTAATACATGAAATTTAATTTTTCTGCTGGAAATCCATCAGTTCCAGGACATAGCCCTCATATACCTTTTGACAGTAAAATTAAAGACATGGAAAATTGCTGCAACTTTGCTTCTTGCTGCTTGAAAGATTGTTATAATTCATGAAAACGTCAGTTTGGCAATCCATTTATGGTGAGCTGAATGGTTAATGGATTATTGTTTCAGAGAATAGCGATAATTTGAAAAAAATGCTACTCCCCAGGCTCCATTTTATGAGCCAATGGAGACAGGAGAACGAATTTATTCTGAAATAACAAAACTTCCTTTTCTTCCTATTTCTACATAATGACTTGGTTTAAAATTGGAAAATAAGCATGCTGGTTTATCTTATCAATAGCAAACTGTTACTCTCTTAAGACCACATTTTCTACCAGAGACAATATTTTAGGTAAGTTTGGTGTTTTTTCTGTTCTGCATATAAAACAGTATGAGAATAATGACTTTGAGATTGCCCAGCAGATGATAGGTACCATACAAGATTCCTTGCTGGTTTCCCTGAACAACTTTGTGTCATGAAGAACTCTCTTTGCTTAAATGCTTCTCTCTGAACTAAGTGGAAGTAAAATGACATTCATTGATATAGATGTACAAATTTTTCAAATTTTTTTCCAAACTATAGAAAGATTGTTCTGCTTGATTGGTACCTGCACTGTTCTGTGGTCATTCCAGCAGTGAATGAAAAAAATAGCTTGACTGGAATCTGCGTGGGTAACACTGATGAACATCACAGGTACATAAAATACTCCAAAGGATACTCCAGTAATGGTACTCTTGCAATGACAGTCTCTCCAAATGACTGAATCCAGTCTAGTTCTGCAGTGTAAATTTTACCTGAGTCCTGAATAAATAGCTAGAATCTTTCCAGTAATCTAACAGAAGAGATGAACAGTAAAAAAAAGAATTCTAAAACTGATTATTTTGCCTTAAAATTTTTTTTGTTTTTCCAAAGGGAAAAAAATACATTAATATTGTTTTGCTCAGGACTTTGACTTAAACCAGATGTCTTGGAGATATTATCTCCAGCTGAAAACATACCAGAGAAGGGTTAAGAGAAGCTATATTTAAAGGCATGGAAATGAAGGGGAAAAAATGCAGAAATATGGAATTTATCTAGGACAATACAGAATAAAAATGGGAATAAAATTAGACATCTAAATGTGGTCTCTATGTATCTTTGAAAAGACACTCATTCAATAGACCAAATTGTGTGGTAGACAATCAGTAATAACTGCAAAAGACTGTGGCCTTATGAGTTATCAACACCATTCTCTGCTGTCCCTTTTCCTCAGACTTCATATCTTGGCCGACCACTGTGCAGGCTGAAACTCATCCTGTCGAAGACAGCTCTGCAAGACAGAGCTCATAGGACTGGTAAACATCTGGTGTGGCAAACCTTTCTCTTGCAGAATTTTGGACTTTGCTTAGTTTTAACTCTGAAGAATTTCCAAATACTTTTTGTTGTTTTCTATAGTGTTTTATGTTTCTTTTATGTGGCAGATTATTTTTAGATTTCCTATTTTTAGTCTAAATTTTAATTTAACTGTTTGAAAGTAGTAACAGACAAAAGGGACACAAAAATTCAGACAATTTAAAGGTCTGAAAACAAGCCCTCTAAGTCGTTGTCTATATGCAGACACAATTTCATAGTGAGCCTGAGTGAATGAACACCCTGCAATGTGTGTTCACAAATTGTAAAGCAATCTGTAGAATTGAAAATATACCACTCTTTTGGTTTAAAAACTCTTTGAATGGAGGCTCTTTGAAAGGAGGGCATAAAAAAATCTTTCTTAAACCTTTCTTTCAAAGAGTTAGATCATAATTAATTGCCACTCAGTTGTGAACTATCCTTCACTTACTCCACTAAGTGATTTACATTATAAAGGTGGCTCAAGGCAGTTTGCATCAGAACTATTCCTGTGGAGTTATATTTGAGTTAGACATTAGTTAGAAAATTAGAGCCAACAGTCCAAGGCCAGCTTTCAACTGGTGTTGATGGGTATTTAAGACAAGCGATGTTAGACTGATTTGCTATTGATATCTGAACAAAAGCAGGCCAGAGTCAAACAACATGTGCAGTTCGTGTCCATTAGCTGTGTGTTCTGCTATTCAGAGGGTTCAAGCAGAAATAAAGAAGCAGAAAGATGGAGCATACCAATACCAATGTTTGTAGCAAAAATAATGGTTCCAGTCCCACAAGAAGCTCAGCATAAACAGACTTCTGCATTTATGGAAACATGTACCAAAGTGAGTGAGATAGCCAGGGGAGCCTTCATCACAGGATAGGGCCAGACTGAGCTGCCAGTGAGAAGAGGTGGTATAAATACAAGGATGCAGAAAATGGAAAATAGGAGAATCAATTGTGCCAATTTATCATACAGAAAGTACTGGCATATCTTTTCACTTCAATTAATACTATCAGTGTGTCAGCAACAGCATCTTTACAGCTTCATTCAGACATTTTTTAAATGGAAGGAAAAAAAATCTTTGAGTTACGACCAGTGACAGCACTGGAGAATTTATGAGCATAAGTCAAACGTGGAAGTGGGGAAGAATGTTATGTGCTGCAGGGAAGGATGCTCTCAAGGCTAGAGATATGCAGACTGGTTTTGTTTTTTTTCACTAAATTCTGCCAAATGCACAGTGCATTACAAAAACTGCAGTTGGGAGTTTTCTCTGTTACTGCTGTTTGTTTTTTTGTCATAGTAGAAAGTTGTGGCTTTGGCAAGCCCACAGCACTCATCAGTGCAGGATGGCTATGCTGTGTGCTACTCATCTATCCAGACCTGAGGACAAGTGCTATTTCTGCTTTTCTTTCAAACAGAATAAACCACTGCAGTCACACCTCTCTAATATTGCATTTATAGTCCTCCTGTGACATAGGCTATATTGTAGGTAGCAAGGTGACCACTGTCAGGTATAGTTTCCAAAAGAGGTACTTTCCTGCTTTTCCAATGCTCCTCCTGTTCTGCTTACAGGCAACGCCTCTGCAATGAAGAACCCTGCTGAGCTATTGCCACACTGACACCTACACACTCTTCTCTCAGAAGGGACAAGTTTCTTCTCACAGTGGTGTATTATCAGTGTCTAGAAAGACCTTCTAAGCTCAAGTTCCTGTGACAGGGGAATGAGGCAAACACTGAGATTAAGGCAGGAGATACAGCCTGCCCCTCACCTGCTGCTGACAGAGAGCAAGGCCAGAGGATGCAGAGACATACCAAATTCAAACAGACTCTAATGCTATCCTGAGTGGATTTGATGCACTTCTGAGAAACGTCTAGGGCACTCTGTCCTTTGAGATGCTTTGCAAATGTTTGCCTATGCTGACTGCACTGCAGCAGGGTCTGGTTTGAATGATCCTTCTTCAGTGCAATTCAGCCCTCTGTGCAGGGAGTTTCCAGCACTGGCTGGAAATAGGAGGAAGAGGAGGAAATTAATGGAAGAAATCAGTGGGCTCTCTCTCATTCCCTCTTCTTCTAGCAGTAGATGAGGGGGCCAGAGACAGATGAATACAGTCAAGCTGCTTTCAGCGTGGAACACTAAATTCGGAGAAATTGAAACAGATCAGTAACCACTTTGTTTTCCAACACTAACACTGCTATGTGTGCATGAGTGCTGCTATGTGTGCATGTGAGACAGATGAATGAGGAGAATAAGAGTAGGCTAGAGCTTTTCAGCTTTCCTGCTTTCCAGTGAGGGAAAAGAAAGATAAGTAGGTAGAGTACAAGTTGTCCTCATTGATGCTCATTCCTTTTTATTACCGGATACAGGATGATATTACTAGAGATGGGTAATTTTCATTCTAAAATAAAATAGGATGGAAGGTCTTACATTCTGGCAAGGATTCCTTGCAGGAGAAGACAAGACAAGAGAAAGTGCCATTCAGGCCTTTCTGATGAGTTTATTTACACCGAAATCCCTTTTCTTAAACTCAAGACAATTCCATTTATGTGATTATACAGAGTGCATGTGTCAGGATAGGAGTAACATTTGTGGTTAGAGGGTGTACAGCTGAGAGGTGGTGATTTTTGCTGAAACTCCCAGGATACTGGGCTTATTTATTTTGAATGAAAGAGAACAAAAAAATTACAACCAGAAAACAGTAATAAAAGGAATGGTTTCACATAAAACATTGTCAAGTACTTTTTCTAGAAACGCTGATCACTTTACTGGAGTCCCATGCCCTGGAACAGGTTGTGCAACTCAGTGAAGTAAAATTTCAAGATGCCTGTGACTAGGGGAATGACAATGTATAATAATTATCACAGAACAGAAATTAGATCAATTGTCAAAGACCATAGGAAGTCAGTGTCAGTCAGGAACAGCCCAAAGTTCAACCAGCAGCCAAGTATTGTGCCTCCCAGGATTTTGGTCCAAGTATGAGATGCTGCTTTTCCTCAGATGTACTTTCTGTTTGCTTACGCAGTGTATCTCTGCAGCAAAAATATCCAGGACACTATCTTCTCACTTACAAATAAAATAGTTTTCCAAAATATATGAAGACTGACAAGGCCTTCTGCTTTATCAGTAACTTTTGAATTCAAAGTGTGAATGGTGTCAAAGTGAGGTCCCTAAACAGTCTCTAGGTAGCACATGTTTGGCCATTTTTAAAATTAATTTTCAGGTAATAGAAATAATTGATCATATGTAAAGTCCATGATGTCCTATCTGAAAGGTGTGGCTGCAAGAATTTTATGTAAGATATTTTAAGGTTCTCTAATCTCTAATACATTCATTTGGAATAGAAGGGAAAATAAGTAAAAAGTATTAATAAATGACTTTGGTTGTCATGGGAACCAATTGTCTCAGGTGCTCTGTTCCAATACAGCTATTAACCCCTAGTCCATATTTATTATTCAAGGGAAATAACTTACTTGAAAAAAGAAGATTGGTTGTCACAAAAAAGAGAAGCCAGTGTGCTAAAGTTGAGTCATTTGCATGCAATAAAAATGAATTAAAGGGGATGAATCTTCTTCAGCCCTAAAATGATTTGCATTTGGGTTATTGCTCTATTTTTCTCAGTTCTCAATATTATAGGACGTCAAAAAGAACTAGGAACAGCAGATCTGGAATGAAATACAGTACCCTACAGCTACCGTGTTCTGATTTAGATCTTTATCACTCTCTTTAAGATTTTCATGCTACCATTACAGCTTATTCCAGTACATAAGAGGTAGCAAAATTCATAGGAAGAGCTCATACTATTATTAGTCTGATAATTTTTTTTGTAACAGCCAAAATTTATTCAAGTTTGTAATTGTGATTGTACTTAACTGGACTGAACAGACTGTAGGGTGTTGCTCAGTGGATGTTTAAAAAGAATTTGCACAAAGGCTTTTCCCTAATGCAATAATATCTTGATACCAAGTAATCTCCACATACAGTTAAAAAAAAAAATAGCAATCCAGGACTGGAAAACATATTTTAAAAATAATTCTAGCTATTATATATTGAAATTTGTCATGTATTATGTCAGGAAAGTACTATATGAATTCTTCTCCAGAAAGTGTTTGCCTTCCTTTGCTTTTCTGTTTTTCTAGTACCCAGTATGTTCTAACATAACATCTAGTTACCAAATTTGTTACAGGTTCCCTTACTGAATCCATGTCTATTCAGATTGGCAAGGGATTCATATTTTGGATTATGGTTGTTACTCTGCTGTTTTCTTTCTTCAAAATAATAATAATAATTAAAAATAACTTTAGGAACTCTTGATTAAAAGGAAATAAACCAAAAACCCCAAAAAGTCTCAGTGTTGTTTTTTTTCTCTAACCCCAGACTAAAGGCAAGTATTTTACTTGCCAGTTTCAGTGATGTTTTATCAATCACAAAATAACCATAGAAAACGCTTTTACGTAGGTTACGAAGTTGGAATGAAATAATCTCCTGGTTGCTTGAAACAGAGGTGTTTGAAGCAATTAGTCTGGAGCTCTTTTTTTTTTTTTTCCTTGCTAATGGAATTCTTTACTGGATTAAAAGTAAGATTTGATTATCTTATGTTTATAAGTATTGAAAACTCTGAGTATTGTGATTATGTTTAAACATTTGTCAAATTTGTCCTGTCAGAAGCTTTTAAATCAGAAAATAACTACAACATATAAATAAAACCCAAGAATCCTTATTTTTCAAAGTCCTGTGATGCACTTTAAGTCTTGGGATGATATAAGTAAAAGTGCTGGCTAAAGGAAGATGAACAAGAATTTGGAACATAGCCCTTGCTATCACATTCCCTATTCTGTCCTCTTTTGCTGTTCCAAGTTAATAATGTATGTATGTTGGATAACCTTTAACGTGAACTTGCTGTTTCTGAGAGTGAAAACAGAAATCACATCCCTAAAACCTGACCTTCTTCCTTTTTTTGCTCTGTTTTCATTTGCGCTTTGCCTATTGCACATTATCACTGCTATTACCTAGTGGTACATACCACTGACATGGTAGGCAGATTCATTTATCAACTCAAGAACTGATAACACTTTTTACAGTATTATTCCCAGTAGTGCAGTCAGCCACTAATCTTTTCTGCCACAGAAGGTCCCTCCAGTAGCAGTACTGCTCCCCTCGCAATCTTTTTCAAATGATGCATCTGCTTGCAAAAATTGTGATTTATCTATAGGTGGCAGCAGACTTACACTGTAAGGCCAGAACAAGACCTGTCAATTAGTTTCAATTACTTGTGCATAATCACTTTATCTCTGTAAAGACAGTGCACAGGACAAAAGGCCTGTGGAGGCAAATACACGGGTGAATTAGGCCATAATTTGAGCAGCTGAGAAAAAAATAGAAAAAGAATAAAAGAGAAATATATTTGAAAGGAGGGAGAATGTTCATGCAATAATAAGGTTTACTTTGTAGATGATAATTTACTCTCTTCTTTTTACAAAGCTATCATTTGGAAATTAACCTACATACTTGAATACGATCTCTTTGCAGCAGGACTCAACAGAGTTTGAACAGAGTTCTGCTGTTGGTAATCCCAGTTGTTTTTTCATTGTAACATAATTAAGGCAAAGCTTTTCTTAATCCTACAGCTAGGAAACCACTAGGAGAATATTTATGATGGGATATCTTGTGTATATATCATAGATAGGTGGACATGTTTCAAGGGACCAGTTAGCCTCTGTATTAGGTTTCAGTGTCTGAAAATGATCATTGACTGTTCTATTGTCATGTTCTTATTATCTTCCAGTCCTTCCTAAGAATCATAAAGGAGATTAAATTCAATTGTTCAAAAGGCAGACCATTAAACCCTTGATATGTGCTGCGTTGAGTGCATCAAATATCATAGCGGAAAATGGATTTCTTATGGGAGATAATAGAAGATAATGAAGGTAAAAACAATTAGAAAGAGTCGGGCCAGTGATTATCAGTACCATCAATATTTGCACATTAGGCCCTAAGGACTAATTCATAGCATGTCTGGTTTATTAGTGAACTTGTACGAGCCAAAGAGAGTTTTGCTATGCATTTGTCATTGTTTTTAAAAACCTGTATGAAGGAAGAAAAGTGCACCTTGAAATTTTTAGGCTTCCTGCACTTCAACCAAAACTGATACTAGGTGTCTGCCGGGTGGAAATAACCAATGTACCATGAAATCATCTGAGACAGGAACAGCATAAGAATAAAATGTTCACCTTTTCTTTCTCAGGTGATTTATTGACAGTGAATTGATATGAGCAAACAGAAATGAAATCTGAAGCTGCTGGGAGCCTTGGAGGTCACAACCAAAAGGTGACAGCTGAGGGTCAGGACTCTAGGTATAGTTAACTAAAGTCCCAATTTAGAAGCCTAAACCTATTTCTGTTTGTGGTCCTAGGTTACATAGCTGACATTAGATTTGCCATGATTGAACTCTTTTTTTCCCTCTAAGTGAAAAATTCTTTTACCAGATTTAAATTTTATGTTTGGACATCTTAGGTATTTATGCAGACCAGGTATAAAATATTAGATATCCTATCAAAGATATTGTGCTTTAACAACAGCAATAGGAGACGTTGTAGGCTATGACTGCCATTACATGTATGTACGTAAAAGTACAAAGGTATTTTTATTCCTTTTTGAACAAGTGTTCCCCTTGAATGTCATAACCAGAGCAGAAGTAAGGTAGCTTGGAGGTTAACACAAAGAGCTGAAGGCCTCTGTGCTAGTTCTTAACTTGCCCAAAAAAAAAAAAAAAAAGGGTGATTTACTTCCGATGTCACTTTTTCATGATTTGGTGTGACATACATCCAATTTAAATTACAATGATAGGACAGATACACTTTTCACATCCTCCACTGAAAAGAATTTTTCCTTTTAAGAAATCTAAGAAATGTCATGGTATGCAGAGATGAAACTTCTTAGAGTAATGCACTTTATGTCATTTTATGTCTGTTATGTAAGGAAAAACGTGTAAAGATTTATCCATGAGCATGAGTCCATTGAAAAATTCTACTTTACCCTGAGAAGTATCTTGGTTCGGTGCCTGAAAAACAGTGAATGAATCTTCATCACTGAGATGGTAATGGAATTCTAGTAGTTTAATATTTGGAAAACCTCTGCCTTTATGATATAGGCATAAATGCCTATTGGGGTGGTTCTGAGTAGTCATTAACGCTGGGAAATGCTGTCTGTAGCCGGTAGGATGCAGCTTCTTTAGATGAAGTTATGAGTTTACCACATAGCATATGTCTTACAGACATAACATATGTTTGCAAGATTGTGCCCTTTCTCTTCTGTTATCTTTCTTTCTCCGTTTCATTCCTCTCTGGGAATATCCAGAAACTTCAGAGGAATAAAAATTTAAGGATTAAAAAACCAGATACAATAAAGATATTAGGTTCCTAGAATTTAGCTGCTGGGATACCTCATCTTTGGGTGTTTTGAGCCCAAGGTGCTGTGTAGAATCACAAGTCTAGTGTATGCATTTTCTTTACTGCATAAAAGTGCTCAGATCCAGCTTCCCTGCTAAGAGTCCCAAAAGACTATTAGAGAGGGAAAAATCAAGTTCAGTTCTCTGCTCAGGCTGAAAAATTTTGACTTATGACTGTCACTTCTAAAAGAGTGCTTTAACTACCATACTAGTTTTTCAGCTGTCTTCTGCACAAGCCATGCACAAAGCCCTGGCGCTGTTGGGAGTAAGCTTCTAGTTAAAGCCAGCAGATAGAGATGACATCTTCTGCATCCCTCTCGAAATGCTGACAATTCCTCCAGAACTTCCTTGCTTCTTTCTGGTTGGATGTCAGCTCAGCAAGTTCATTTAAAGCATCAATTCAAATGAGAAATCTACCACAGCTTATTTTAATTGAAGGTGCTCGTGTAAATTTGCTGGCAACAAGCTCTGTGGGGGATAACCTTTGGAAGACAGGAAATACAACAAATTAGTGGCTGACTGTAATGTCATAAATATGCACAGCTGTTTACTAGGTGAATGTCTGGCTTAAGCCTTATCTTCCTGTCCTAACACAGAGAGGACTTCAGCAGATCCACAGACAGACTCAGCTTTCTTGCACTGCTGTGCTCCAATTAGACTGAAAAATATCACCTGCCATCCTCAAGGCAATCAGCTTCTTGCAAAATATGATAGTTCTGGTTGATTGATCTAAACTCTCGCACTAGAACTAGATGATGGTGTCTAAAAAGAAAAAAGTGAAAAAAAATTGCTCAGCGGGGGAAGAAAACTTAGCATGGGTATAGAGCAGATAAAATGAAAGACAATGCACACTAGTGTAGCTATTTGTAGATGGAGTTTTATCAGGTGAGTGTTTTGTCAAACAATTATTTGAAATTAGTGATATTCACATATTATAAAAAAAACATGTTTCAGGATTTTATCAGTTTCAGAATAATAAAATGAAGAGTACTTTGCAGGCAGAAAGGCTTTAGCACATTAAATGACATTATGTTCCTCAGTCATCTCTCTCTGTGTGAAATCCAGAGGATATGTTTCTTATATGGCTTACTTTGCTTCTTCAGAATAGCTAGTAGCATCGAAGACAAAATCTAAAAAAAGACACAGTATTTTTGTTAATTCTTTTGACCTTCATAAAAATCCTTTAGTAATATTTTCATATTTTATGAGTAATGTTGACTGCTTATTGGTAACTCTTCATCTCCAAAGAAAAACAGAAGAAAGTGTTTTCAGAGTCAGAGATAAGGACATTTTTTTCTACTTACATGGAGATTAAAAAGAAAGGTTAAGTCATTTCTTCTGTCAGGCTTTTACTTCAACTTCCATGCCATTTGGGAGAGAAGAAAATCTATATTAAGATAATCTGGAGTCTTGGGAGATGAAGAATTAGAGGAGTCGATTTCATTATTCAAAAAATATTTCTTTCTTTAAATATTCAAACAAGCTTTGGAATGCTGTTACTGGGGTGAAGAGTAAAAGATATGAAACATCAGGAATAAATAGGGTGAAATAAGGTAGACATATGAAACCAGACAGTAATTTTTAATATTACCTCAGATAATCAGTTCCTTCTTTCTCCAAGTACAGGGGGTGAAGAAATGCCAGTGAAACAGAAAAGCTACATTTCATATGCAGGTCATGCAGATCATCTTTTATAGGGGATTCAGAGATTTCAGACCCCACTCTAATCATCACTGCCTCTCTTGTCTAGTGAGGCTGTCCCACCAGCTGTCAGCATACTGGTTTGAGTTTGTCCCCACAATTTAACAGAGTGCTCTTTTCGTCTGCTGCAGCACACTGATGAAACAAAAATTGTAAAGGCAGGGAGCTGCAGAATCATAAGTGCTCACTTTTCTTAAAGAGCGTATGTCAGAATAATTGCAATAACTCTGATCTAAAAAGCATAAAAGTGAGAAAAGGAGCACTGATTAGCAAGGCCTGTCCTATGGTTAACTCTGTGCTTCTGTGACATGCACCGAATATCATAAGCATGGGGTTTTTTTATCAGAAACAATGCAGAAATTTGGGGTTGAGTCTATAAAGAAGTTTGAACAATCCCAGAGAAATCGGTGCAGCCAGCCTTACTTCAGACCTTCAGGATTAGGCTGATAATACTAAAGAAATGTATCTCTTATAATCCATGGAGTCTATTAAAATCAGAAATATTCCTGTAACCTTTATGAAATCGAAACCTCATTTGTAAGATTCCATCTAGATTTCATCTAACAAGGAAATCTTGTATTATTTATTAAATCACATTTCTTGGTATTAAATGGTCACTATTAAAATTCATTAGCTTTGATAGTATGCATGCTAGAAAGCTTTTCTGAATTTTTAGAAAGCATGTTAAAAGTAAAAAATCTTCCAGATAAAAAATTCATAGAATCAAACTTGCAATACATTCTGAACTAGCCATAATTATTCAATAGGAACTGAGATCTTACTGGACATTTATTCCACTTGTTATTGGAATCTTAAATTAAAAAAATTTTGAAATGCTTTAAACAATTTCATACTTGAAATGAGACACATGGACTACTGGAATTTGAGACAGGCCCATTGCCTTTCCCTTCTGTCTAAATTTCATCATGTCAGAGACTGTAATAATTGCCAGAGTACTGTGAAGGACAGATATCCCACACAGAAATTTCATCTCTTACAATTTGAACTATATCTGCAAACTACTGTTCTCTATCCTCTGATGTATCTCGTTATAAAATCTTTCTTAGCTTTCAAGTTTGTACTCGCTCCAAAAAGCTGCTTCTAGTCTGTCTATATTACACAGGGACACTGATCTTTCTGTGTCCTGAGCCAGTCTTGTAAAAGAAAAAAATCCCTTAGGTTTATTTCATTAAGAAAATAAACTCCTATTCTTAGGTATGCCTGGAGTGATCAATTTTGGAAAATTAATTTTAAAGCAGTGGAGAGAAATCATCTCTCTACTGATACTCTAAATTGTGAATCATACCCTCAAACCAAAAATCAGAAGGTTGTTCAAACCAGCTGTATTCCTCTTTAATAAAGACAGAGTAAGTCTGTGTCCTGTAAAATGACCAGAATGGTTTTTTTGAGAGTTGTTTGAAGATGCAGTATTTTATATTTCCTTTGAAAACTTTTTTGAGAGCTCTCTAAAATGAGTCATAGGTAACCAGGAATTGGACTAGCTCTTCATTGCATACCTGTTAGAGGAACATAGAAAGGCCCAAATGGTAATGGCTTTCACCTTCTTCCTTTTTTTAAAAAAACAAAATGAAAACATAAAAACTGTAAGAATAGCCATATACCCTGGATTAGACAAAACAAACAGAAAAACAAACTTACCCCAAACAACCACAAAAAATGATCCAGTCTCTTTACCTTGATAAAGGACAAAAATGGATGTCTAGAGAAGAGTACAAAAGCCAGCACTCAGAGATGAACCATCCAGTTAATATTTTCCAGACTCCAGCTCTTTTCAGTTCTGGGGCTCTCTGAGCTCTAGCATGACCATTGTGCTCAAAACCCTTTAACAAAGAAGACATGCTTGCCATGTTACCAAAATAGACCTTTAGCTTTCAACACATATTTTGAAAAGGAGCTAGATAGCTCAATGACCTGTTATACGGAGAATTATTTCTATTGGGAATCGCCTTCCATTAGCTTCATCCAGTGCTCCATTGTTCCAAATTTGCAAGAGACTACAAACAGTTATCAGCATCAATTATCTTCCATCATTCATGATTTTGAAGGCCTATCCAATTTCCCTTTCAGCTATTTAATTTTAGAAAGGGAGTCCTTACTTTTTTATAAAGAACATTTTTTTGACTCTCAATACTGTTCTACTTAAACTTTCTTCAATTCTACTCTCTTCTTTATGAGATGGAGAGTAGTAACACAGTATTCAAAAAGCTATGAATTGATGCACTAGTAATGTAAAGGCACAAGCAAACACTGTTCAAGGAAAAGATAAGCCAGAAGTTATTAGAAACAGTTTTTATTATCTTAGCACTATATCTTTATGACTTTCTCATATGTGGGTGTATCTCTTCAGTGTCCTGAGGACCAAAGCATTTGGATTAGTTTATCTGCCAGGCAAATAGCTAAGCCAAACCTTTGAGCATATTTTTTTAATTATTACTTTATCCATTTACAGGACTGAAATTGTTTTCCTCTACCTCAGAGGTCACAAAATTGCTTCCTTTGCCTGCATGCCATCTGTGAAGGTGTGATTTCTGGAGTAGTCACACATGTAACAAGCTGTACCTCCCTCCCACTGGCCATTTCCTCACGCTGCTTCCACCTGCAAAGGCTCTGATTGCCTGCTGAGGCGTTACTTAGGTGTGCTCAGCTACACAAATAATATGTAAACCGAGCAAAAACGTTTTAAACTGCAGGGATTTCAGTAGTAATGGCCAAGAAAAGGTGTATGGCTTTAAACTGTGTCGAAAAGAAACAGAGTGCCTTTTTCAATAATATCAATTGGTGGTGTGTATGCCTCACATCTAAAGATTCAATGGATATTTCCTTTCTCACTGAAAATATTCCTGAAAGATGAACTGAATAAAGATAAGTATGCCTGTTCTCTCTTCTGCTGTTTCTCTATATGTGAAAATATTCTCCTAGTGTCTTACAGCTGGCATCTTTGCTGCTGTTGGTTTGACATATATCCTCTTGTGGGCTTGATGAATAGAAATGTCTGAAAATGGTGTCTTATGGCCTAAAAGTGGAGCAACATCAGGCTGTAAACAATAGCATAAAGTGCTATTAAGGCTCTAGAATAAACACACTCAACTCGACAAAATGAGCCAACTGATGATATGTCATGGATTTATGCTAGCTGAAGTAAACTGATCCTCCTCCAAACTCATTCAATCTCTGTTCTCTTCAGAGCTGTTTATAACGTTACTAAGTTCTAGACAAATACAGATTAAAGTCTGATTTATGTTTTCAAGTAGATAGTGTCTTTAAAATGAAACTGAAATATAGTAACTAACATAAATTTTTAAAACAAATCTTATAATGAGCTTTGAAAGCAAACTTATCACTACAATAGATAATTTTATGGTGACTGTAGGGCTTTTCATAATGTGTCGAAAATAATGACAAAATATATTACAGGAGCTTTTAATTATAAAACACTCATCAGCAAGGTGAAGATATGTACATATAGTGGTGTCTATATGAATGTTTTATAATCTTTACAGCATAGAGTCTGTTTAGCTCTTATATGAAATTATAAACAGAAGATATATTTTTGTAATTGTCATCATATTATTTGGTTACAAGAAACATTTGTTTTATATGAAAGACAAACACAGTAATCCTTAGAGAAAAACCTACATGAAGGAAGAAATTATTGTGATTTTCTCTTTTAAAGAGAATTGGGTCATTATGATCATTTTATGGAGAAACTAGGCCATAACTGGCTAAACCAAGGAACCGTGCCTTACTTATTAGTGTGATCTGATTTTCTAAAAACTTCCTGAAGTGTAAATGTTCATGAATTTGCAGAAGTATAAATTGAACAATTTTTGCTGCAATGACTATAAATATGAACTGGCTATTAAGATAACTGGGGCAGAGAATTTAATCTAAAAGTCCCTTATTAATGTAAGTTGATCTCAGGGTGAAGTATTTGTTTGAGTTCATCATTTTGATGGAAGTCTTTTGCTACTGCATAGGATGACAATCACATTGGTCCTTCTTATTCTGTGTAAATGTGCAGGACCTCTTAATATTCTGAAGATGCTCAATAAAATGAGAATGAAAAGACAGGGGGCTATTAAATACATTTTAGTCTGATTTATTCTGGTTAAGAATCTGCCATTCTTAACCAGACTGGGGAAAAACTACAAAAACAGAAGATATTTTAAAAAATTAAATATTATAGTGGTGTAATAGTGCATATATTAATAAAATGCTTACACACATGAAATATTTTCATTGATGGGAATAGATCATGCTGCCAACTAGTAATAATAAAGTTCAGCTTATCCTGAAAACAACATTGTATTGCATGAAAAATTTGCATTCACTTTGGTAAATGCTGTAGTACTTTTCAGCACATTTTAAATCATTGTCACCTTAAACACAGTTTGAAATGATCCTCACTTCATTAAAAAATATTGACTGGTAGAAGTCTGAAACCAATCTTTTCGCAGTAGGATGCTGTGACACTTCAAATTTTGGCACAGTAAAACTAGGTATTTACTGTTTTCATTCTATTTTCTTGGTGCTCTTTTTAATATTGTGACCTCTGAACATACCATTAATGATGGATTAATGTCTCTGCCAAGTCTGCTTACAAATGAAAGACTGGTGGGTGAAGCTAGTAGAATGTGATTTTCTTTTTTACCTTTTGAGGGAAAATTTAGGTTTTCATTAAAACATTGACATGCAGGCTGATTTTTTTTCCTACTTCTATTTTTAAAAAATCAATATGATTTTACAATTTCTCTAGAGAAAAAGACAAATCCTAGTTTAAAAATAGTTTTCATAGTTAAATGTCACCATTCTTCTGCCAATCCACCTGCTTCCATGGGACAAGATCTCAGTATCTTCTTGATGTCTCATCCAGAAAAACTTACACTGTTTCTATCAGCCGTTGATAAATGCTATGATATTATGATAAAATATTTTTCCTCATGCTCAGAGTAGATTTTTCATCCTTAAGGATGACAGGTTTTAATTTAACTTCTACTGTGATGTTTTCTGCTTTGTTTTGAAGTTTATAGATAAGTCCCAAGTCAGAATACCAGCCAATAGACATGAAATCCTTCAAGCATATATATATATACACCTTTCCACATGCTTTATAGATAATTTACTTGACATTCCCTATTCATCAAAGTATTGTCTGTAGTGAGTGAAGAGGAATATCTGCTTTTGTAATGTGACTCAGATCCCAGAGGGACTAAACTGCCCTTTGTAGGTACCTGTCTGATTTCAATAGTAAAGATAAAAGTGAGGGCAAGTACATTATGTGTTTTACAGCAAATTAGCCTTGTTTTTTGTAATGTAACTCTAGGCTGTGGATATCATCACAGGATTGAAGAAATTTACTTCTGATGAAAGTTAACTTTTAAGCACTTAAAAATGGTATTGGATTTGGTCTCAAGTCAGTTATATGAAAATTACACCCAGGGTACTCTGGAAGCTTTTCTTGTAAATATCTATGATAAGGTCTGAGCCAAATATTTCACTGTGGCAATCAATTAAATGTCAAATGAATGACAATCCACTCTATTTCATTCCTAGTCTCTGATACCTCAAGCCAAGCATACTTGATTTTCATACCTAAAGTCTCTAACACCTGGCTCTGTTAATGCAAACACATTTAACATACCAAGAAATGCATGATTATCATGTTAATTTATTATAGTTTGTCCCTTTTTCTGTTTCTTTCTTTGGAACGTGGTGCAGTTCATCCTGATTTTCCGAGACATTTATTAAGATACTTAAAAGATGAGAGATGGGAGGCATCGGGATAAGTACTGTAGACTTCATGGCCAGAAATGCAATGAGGCTCTTGAGAATATTCCAGAGCATTACTTTATTCATGAGCTAAAGACAGTGACTGCTGAATGAACAGTGATCATCATAGTATACCCAATGGGTTTGAAGCTTCTTACAAGGATATGCTAAAAGCTTTTAATATTCTCTCAGCTTGTAGCAAATCCCTCCATTATTTTGTGTGTTTAATGAATGCAAAGTGCACTCATCTAAAAATCTGTCTGTCTAAAAATAATATTTTTTGGACGAGCTACTTGGAGAATAGAAAAGAGGAAGGAAAAAACCACTTCTCATGCTTTAACAAAAAGTTATTTTATTTTATGTGCATTAGCAATACTGGAGTCAGCATAGGGTTTGGGTTTTTTTTCTTTTTTTTTTTTAACAGAAGGGAATAGTGTTGCAAATTAGAGATGCTGTCAGAGAAAATGGCAATAAAGAAGTAGAACAGTTACTATAATACCACAACTTTGAATGAAAGGAAACTACTGAGAATGGTCTCTTGCAAATAAACCTTGTCTGGTGTGGGTTGCCAACAAAAAGTTGCATATGATCTGGAAATTGATACACTTTAAAATACATTTATGCAGTAAGTTTCTTCAGCTGATCTCAGAGGACTTTACTACATCTCTGTAAGGCAGATAAAATGAAAAGTAAACTGTAGAGAAGAATGCTTCCTTAGCTTTCAAAAGATCATTAAATGGCAATCACATTAGTGGAGTAGATCTAGTCATGTTTGGCTTTCAGCTCCTTCAAAATCAGCCAGAAGACCTCAGCTGTAGTTTACTTCTGAATGCAAAGGACATTTGTTACAATTCATCTGTGCAGTGGATTTTCAGTGTTGGGATGCAGTTCCAGGTTCCCTCTGCAGAGCTGAGCCTGTAGCAGTGTGGTGACACCGGTGCAGAGTGTCACCACAGCCTCTCTGCAGCTGGCAGGACACCTCTGGCGCCCAGGATGCACCCAGGCTTGTGCATGGAACAAGCTCTTGGCTTTTTGGTGTTGTGTATTGCCTGCTCTGATGCTAAACTTATCTCAGACTTGACAGCTGGGCTGTACACCAAGGCACAAGGTCACACAATAACTTTCTGCTAATCTAAGAAATTAGATGGGGGAAGAATGGTGCAAAAAGTTTGATTTCAGTCCAAGAAAAGAAGGTGGTATTAAGCCCTGTTTGTGTACATGGAAGGGGCTGTGGTTTGTCCCAGAGTGTTCTGTGGCCATCTGCAGCACAGCAGTTGTCCTGTATGTTCCAGCATGTTCCAGCATGATTTTCATGCAGCCACATTGCTGGGGAGTGAGTTCTTCAAAACCAGAACATGTGTATGAATTTAGACCCAGATCATCAAATACATTCAAGTGACTGATTCTGACTAATTCCCACCAAAATATACTTTAGTTGGCACCTGAGTGCCATTCCATCCTTTGATGCACCTATCAGTTTCAGTAAGGAAAGCATTTAAATATAACATTGATGTTCAATTTACATTGTTTACAGAATGGGTTTTAATATACCAGGCAGTTAATAATGGCAACTCTAGATATGCAATGTAAGGGGTATTTATCTACAATGTCTTTATCTACAACGTATTTAAAAAGAATGAAAGTAGTGGATGCTGTGAATTTCAGCTTGACTAATATGTTAGTGCTGACTTGCAAGCCAAACGATGAGCACAGTGGAGAGAAAATTCTATATACTTGCTTGCTGTCACTGAGAAATACAATTCCTATCTCAGGAAATTCTATAATTTACAAAAAAAATTGGTATGAGCCCAAATCAAAACCAAACCTTCACACTTCAGTAGCAGCAAAAAGTGATTATTGCTGTTTTGAGTCTAGGGGTACTTTTAGACCATTTAAATCTGTTATTCAGAAATACTTTGTAAAATGAATCCATTATCATTGAAAGCAAATAATTTTTATTATCAATAAAATCAAGTTTTTTCATACTGTATTATTGAAACCCAGGAAGAATTTGAATTTCATGTGGGACAAAACATGGGCTGTGATTAGGATAAAAATATTATTTTTCATCTCTGATGTCATATTTTGAAACCCCACAAATGAAAAAAAGAGATATTTTCAATTAGTTATTGTTAAAAAAGACTTTTTCAGTTAGTCATGACTGAATCCTTGAAGAATTTAATAGCATTAGTTTTAGGGGTATCTTTAAAGCATGGCATATTTAATTTAAAGCAAGCCTTTAAAGGGAAGAGGGAAATGACCAAACCTTTCAGTGAATTATACCCTTATGCACTTTTCTACATTTGAGTTTTCTGAAGTGACAATTGTCTCTAAAAAATGTAAACTCATTTGCTTTTATGTTGGACTATTACACAACATTAAAAATATGGACATATCAATGTTAGATAAGTCTTCAACATTTGTTATTGGCCAGAACATAATGAAAACTTGGCCAAAAAATTTCTGATTTGGCAGTGACAAACAGAAATCCAGATAAAATTGACTTCCTCGTGATAGCAGAAGTCAGGGAACATGGAAATGAGAGCTTTTAATATATGAAGTCAAAAGTGCACCTTTTAGGAAGCCACTTGACTTTTCATCTTCCCTTGTAATTATCTAGTGTACATCTAGGAAAAACCATCTCTTTCTAAAAATTCCAGAGGACATCCATATTTTATTATAGCAGATTTGTCACTGGTTAAACAAACCCGCCTAAAGCAAGTCCCTGTGTTCTTAGCCTCTAATAATATGAAGGAAGTATAAAATATTAAATGCACCCCACTATTAATCTGCAAGTGAATGAGTATTTCCAACTGATGTTAAAATGTTAAAAACATGCATTAAACAATCATTAGTTACTAAAATTTGAATGCATTCTTTACTTAATAAAACACTTTTCAGTGTCAGTCAATGTTTTCAAAATGTCTCTTAAATAAGTAATATCAGTATTTAGCTTGATGAACTTAAAGGATAACTTCCAAGAACAGTGTTTCCATTAGCCACCAATATTTGCTTTAGGCTTTGGAGTAACCTCTGTTAGTTGGGATCGTATATAAAAGGAAACAAGAATAAATGTTTTTATAAGCTTACTGAAGTAAAGGTGGGTCTCTTGGTATGACAGGCAAAAATACAAATACAATAAATATTAAGGTAAATAGTAAAGACCAAGCTGGTTTTATTTAGATCAGTTTGGATGTAAACTTGATATTTGCAAAAATGAATATGGAGATTTTAGAAGACTGATGGGATTCTAAAACCTTTGTGCTGCAGAAGCCTTGGAGAAATGTAAGGGTTTCTGTGCCATAACTGAGTAATGGGGGTAACCACAAAGTGACACAAATTTTTCATTGGTTCTTTCACAAGAAAGTCTTCTGTGAGTCAAAATTCCACACTAAGCTTCAGGTTAATATCAGAATATTGTGGAAAATACAGAGCTGCTGCTGATTCTCAAGAAAACTCTCACAGACTTCTATGTTGCCGTATCATAATCTGAATCTGTATACTTACAAACCATCAGCTCTTACTCCTTTATACTGGGTGGAAAATTCTGGATAGGAACTTACTATTTCTAGAATACCTAAGTTACTGTATTATTGCCCTCATGGCTCAGTTATTCCTATAAATTGATATTTTTACCTTTTTCTGTCCTGAAAATTATCCCTACAGGCTTGTTAACTGAGAGTGGATGGAAGATTTCCATTACAGTATATTTGATGTACCTACCCCAGAAGAAATGGCAATTTAAAGTAGCACTTGTGCAGGTGTCAGCCAAATTGAGTATTTCAATATACCACAGAGCTTGAATTTGTGAATATCCAAATAATGTTGGAAAAATGCAAAAAAGCTTTTGCTGCCAACCTTGTCTTGCTGCTGCCTGCCTGCACAGCAGAAATGTTTCCTAGTACACTGTTGTTCAATTTTCAAATGATCAGGTTTCTAGGAATAAAAAAAGTGTGAGGGTGATAGAGTGTAAGTAGAGATCAATTAAGAGTATTTAGAATTCAGCTTAATTTACTTTGGCTCTGCAAAGGGAAGCAATTAAGCTGAGAAGGTACTCTGCTTAGAAGGACGTTAGACAAAGATGGTGGTGTTTATCTGCTGAAATGAGGGAGTGCACATTTGAGTAATCACATTTAATGTTTGATTCATCCTGCAGTGTATACCTACACTAGACAAAGGATTAATTCCTCAAACTCCTCTGACTGTATTAACCAGATCTTCTTGGGTATAATGGGACCCTCTGCAACCAGTTGAGCTATGGATAGATATGGCATTATAGATAACTTAAATGGGATGAATCCCTTTATATCAGAAAAAACTTGCACTTTCTAGAGTGCAAAAGTAGAGAAAGGGGAATATACTAAAGATCTAACTGAAGACTCTTGTCCAAATGGGAGTTCATAATCAGAAGAGATGAAAAACTTAACCACTTTTAAAACTGGCGCTGGTAAATACATATACATATATATACATATATAAAAGGAATTGCAGAACATACTGTAGTAAGAGAAAACAACAGGACTTGACTGAAGAGATCCTTTCCTGTCCTATATTGTATTGAAGTAAACCTGGAGAAACTGGTTCAGAATTTCAGTATAAATATTTATAGAAGCATAAGTTAAAGCCCTCTCCCATAGTTATATGAAACTTGCTATTTACAGTAAAAAAAATCCTGCAAATAAATTTCAAACAAGAATACACTAATAGTGTAAAAATAAGTGCTACAGTGAAACCAGTGAATGCTATATTTTTTCCTAGCAAATACACACGAAAGGTATTTGAAAGATATTAAAAGGTATTTTTTAAAGATATTAATGGTTATTTTAGCTGTTCATTAACTGGATTCCCTTATAATTTTCATCCTAATTGTTGCTTTTCATTCCTTATCAGAGCTTTTCAGATAATAAAAAAATAGCTCATGAATATTTTAATGAATAAATAGAGTTGCTATTCTGTTATTCTGTATACTTTATTGCATATTATTTGACAGTATTCTGACAACTGACACTTTGTTCATGGAAATGAGTGCAAATCCCACAAGTGTGAGCCAATTCATCCAAAAGCCCATACCAGTGATATATTCTATGTCTTTCTCTAGTTGCCACTTTTTACATGCCTGTTTGAAAAGAACCACATATCCATTGGGCTCCAAAAACACTACTATAAGACTTAAGTATAAGATTAAATATGATGGAATATGAAGGAATGCCCCAAACTAAGTGATTGCTTTGAAATGTGGAACTCTACAATTCATTTAAATAATCTCATCAATAATTAAGTATTTATGGTATGAATAATTAAGGCTACAAATAAATCACAAAGAATTATTAAAGACATAAAAAAGCTTGCATGGTTAGAGAGAAGCATACTTTTAAGCTTTTTGCTGGTTTCTATTAAAACTTATCTACATATTGTGGTGTTGTTTGTCAAGGATGTCAGAATTAACAAACAAGGGGGAGGGCAGAGGAAAGAAGCTGACAATTGTTTCGTGTCACTCCTGTTTAACATAAATGCCACCTCCAGTGATTGTGCTGGGCCTTGATGGAAGTAAACTCTCAATTAAATGCAATAACCACAACAACACAAAAATTTAGCAAATCCAACTGTTTGAACAAACAAATAAATACAAAAGAGCCTGTTATCTTATTTCAGGAGCCTGGATAAAAGTAAATGCAGATAAGATCTAGCCTTCTGTTTTACCGCCTGCCCCTGCTTGTTGTGATTTTCCTTCACCTTGAAACAATATCTCTAGCTTTTCCCTTTGACTCCTCTTTGTCTAATAGTTTTTGTTCCAGCTTCCATTTTATCATTGCTACAGCTCACAGTTGTGATAGTTCCTCATTTTGAATATTTCAGGTTTATCAGTATTTGAGAAATGGCATTTCTAAAATCTGTAAAATATAATTTTGTTCTCTATTTCATTTTTGAGAGTACAATCTCTTTAGTGTCTGTTTATTCATCTTTAAATTTTAGGGTTCGACTTGGATTTGATTTAATCTCTGTTACAACTTTATAATCCTTGCATGGATAGCTTTGCTATTCCCTTGCATCCAGTGAACACACATTCAGCTTTGTCAGTCTTGTTCATAATACAAATCTTTGAAGCTTGATATAATTTTTTGTTTCAGTAGGATGTACTCAATCAGCAGAAATTATGCTGTTTCCAATATGTGGTGTCCAGGCAGGGTGAATACATATCCAACCAATTCCAATCCCAAACCCCAAGAAAAATGTTTTGTTTTTTTAAAGACTGGAACAAATGGAGTTGCCAATAACGTTAAACAATTTACTGTTATTTTTAATAGAGGTGAACTAGGCTTTTTTACTGTTTATTTGATATAAATATATATTATATATATTTTTTCATATCTATATATATATACACATATATATCTCATGAGTCATTGGAACAACTCATCTTGAGAAGAGTTAAATTCAGTTGTTCTTACAATCTGTCTTTACATCTGTTCTTTACTAAGTTTAGGCTTGCTTCTAAGAATTATAGTAAAAAGAGAATGTGTCACATATGCAAACTCAAAAGTTCCTGCAGGACCCTATTTTCTCTCCTGTGTTAGGCTGCTCAGTGATCTTTCCTACCAACTTCTCCTTTTCATGTTCAAGTTAGGTGCTAAAAATTGATCCAGGAGTGTGAAAGCTGGCTTATATATCAAGAAAGTGGCATAACTATGCCAAATTATACCCACTGAGGATTTTTCTTTTTGTCTATTTCAAATATTCCTTTTCCATATTAGCTAGTCATGGTGTTAAACAGACATGAGCATATAAAAGAAAACTTTAACAGCTGAACCTCTTGCCCAACTGTTGTGAATATTAAGAGAATTTAACCCTGTTGTCAGTATGAATTTTTTCATGATCATGAATATTCATTTTACCATGATGGGAGTGAAGACTAGCCCCATCAGCTTCTGCTCTAGGAATCCCTGGAGCATCATGAGCTACATGATGATTTTAAATCTGATCATGGCCTTAATCTGTCTCCTGAACATGATGATGTCTCTTCTCAAGAGTTTACATGTATAAAATGAAAAATACTTTATATATTAGGAAAAAAACCCATCGTTATCTCCTAACTTTATAGAAAGTTACAGAATTGCAGAATGAAAAATATATCTTTAATTTTTCAAAACTTCTCCCAACTTCAGAAAAATTGCATAGACTCCATCTGCACAAATACATTTTCACTAGTCAAAAGAAACAGTGGAATATAAATAAAAAACGCTTTCTGATTGATTAAAAGGAAAATGAAAAACACTTAAAATTATTGTCTTTTATTAAAAAGAAACAAACAAAGACAGTAAAATAGGCAGTAATTTCCCTTTAGTGTATTGATGGCAGAAGCAGAAAAGAAGATTTAGGAGAGAAACTGTTGGAGTAATTGTTAGTTAGAGTTGTTCTAATTGATTGAAACTTCGCCTGAGTGTTTACAAATTTGGTGGGTAGCTACCAGACAAAGCTACAATTTCAAACCTCCTGGTTCTCCCATGTGAGAGAAAACACACAGAAGGCAACTGCAGATTAATTCCCAGTTCTGCAGCTGAAAGGAAAAGCTGCTGCATGTGGTACCTTCTGCACCTGCCTGTGCCTACCTCTGACCTTAGGCATTAAGCAAAAGCATGTTGATGAACAGGCTTTGCTGGGTGTGAACTGTGCTCATTCTAGGAATCACTAGAAACCAAATCTGATTTTCTCCATGCTGTTGGTCACATTTTCATTTACATATCTTCTAAGTCATTGACAACGTGTAGTTTATTTGAGGGAGTTTGGTCAACTGTACTAATAAACAAGTTCCTAGGAACAGATGAAGTGTCTGTTAGCTGGCTAAGAAAGATATGACTAATATTTGCTTGATTTAAATGCAGATTTAAGTGTGGCTTTGCTCTCTGGTTTCAGCAGCACGCCCCGAAGCCGCAACCAAGAGGTGGGCTGCTGAGCCGAACGGCACCGAGCCCACGCTGGACTGGTCACAGCAGTGAAGCTTGCAGGGTGGCTTGAGGAGTCCCAGAGGGGCGGAGGCAAGCAGGAACCTCAGCAAGGAAAGAAGAAATGCAGATGACTGGGTCTGGAATCCTGGGGTTTATTGAGGGTGATAGTCGAAGGAAAAAGGGAACTGGAGTGGAGCGGGACGAGGAGGTCGGAGATGGGTCAGGATTCGAGGCTCAGGAGCCCCAGGCACACCGTGACAAGGGGTTAAGAGGGGCAGCAGAAGGGGAGGGATCTGCTGCATAGAACCAATCAGTGCGCACTGGAACGGGGACGGACAAGGGTGCACAGCAATGAGGACACAGCGAGGGAAGGTACAAAAATTGAAAGCCCAATGGGGAAATCCGGCTGGGGAGAACAATGACGAAGGTTCTGAAATGTAAACCAAATAAGGGGTAGGGGAGGGGAGATGTGCAGGGCCAATGGGCTGATTGCCTGATGCATATTGATAGCACCAACCGCAGGGTGTCCTGGGTGTGCACCGCTTTGTCGCCCTGACCAAAGTCTCACCACACCCAGGACTCCTCTTCGGGGGCCGTTGCCCCATGCCGCCGGTCACTCAAGCCCGTTTGGGCGAGAGCCACTGCTACATTTAAAGACATTGTAATATGTGACAGTATGCAGACCTTTTTAACGTGATAACCTTACCAATAGCAGAACCAGCAATTAACATTTTTTAACCCAACTAAATATAGAAGTGGTATATAATTGCAGACAGGCCAATGGAAATTTGAGGTACATTTGCTCCAACATGATATTTTATGCTAGTAGCAAAATCTACAAGGTAAGAACAAAGGAAGTATTGAGAGAGGTGTCTGATAGAATAACTCTGCAGAGCAAGCAGGGAAGATATTTGGTGAAAACAGAACAAATTCTGTCCATCCCCAAACAGAAAAACTATGTCAAAAGCAGATGAGATCACTGCCTTTATTTTGCAGAAAGCATTGAGCAGAACAAAATGACAAAGGAAAATGGAGAAATAAAAACATCCATATTGGGCCACAGCTTTCCTCATCAAAATGCTCTAAATCCTGGCCACCTCTATCTTGGTGATTGGTCACCTTAGATCTTAACTGGAGGTGTGTAGGATTGTTCACCTTCAGCTGATTTAGTATAAAAGCATCAAGGATTAACTGTTTTCATATGTACTGCTAATGATTACATTGACCATGTGTACTGCCAATGAATGTCAGTCCAGTAAAGTGTTGGATTGAAACTGATTTATCAGTTTTTTAAGCACTTGTATCAGAATGTTTTTTATAAAATGCAATATACAAATGCATTCAGTCTGTGGCACAGGCAGTCTCTCTGTCTTGTCAGTTTACTCTGTAGTGGAAGAATTGTTTCTTAATGTGCATTCATAGTGCGCAAAAAGCTTTTTTCTGCTCATGCTTTTCAGTGCTACTGTAACACAATTAAATAAAAATTATTCATTATTGTATTAAGAGAATACTGAAATCTCACCCAAGGAAATTATTTTGTAGATTTGAATTTCATTACAAGAGCAAATAAATAGCTCCTGTTAAACACATCTACAAAGACCTAAATGCTTCATTATAAGAAGTCTTTAACATGGAGTTTTATTCCTCTTCCGACTTTTTTTTCCATTATGATTATATATTATACTCTGTCAACAGCAGTAAAGTACATGAATGTGTTTTAACTGTGCTGCAGATATCAGCATATGGGTATATTTAGCAAATCCAATAACACTTCACCACTCATTCTCAGAACATTTAAAAGTGTGCAAAAGTGTGAAGATAAACCCCCCTGAAAGAGCCTGTTGGCTCTAGTGGCACTTAGTACCAGTTCTTTAGCAGTTTCAGGAAGCATGGTCCTTGTAGTTTTCAGATCAATTTGTCTAGTGAAATTCAGAAAATTAGATTTTAAAAAGTCACGTATAGAAGATTGAAAAGATCAAGTCAATTTTCAATTTTTTTAAATTGTAATGTTATCTATATTTTGGAATCTGTACAAAAGGTGAAATCAGTGCTGAACACTTTGAATCCATTGTGTCCAAATAGGAGACAGCTTCATCTACATATTTCCCCTGGGAAAGAGCAGTCAGCAGGTAAGGTGTTGATGGAGACTGCGTGGGGAAGAGCCTGACATATCTGTAGATGTGTCTTCTGACATTACAGAATGCAGAGTGGGTGAAAGGAGGCATGAAAAAGGGACTGGTGACTCTCCAGCGCAATCCCACCTCCTCCTGAACCCTTGCTTGCAAGTTCTGGCAGCACAGTGCTGGTGAAAGAGCATTAGCTGAACACAGATGGTCTCTGAGAAGGCGTTTGTCCAGCCCTCTCTGATCTGAGTGGAAGCTGCATGACGTAAACTGTAACTTCCAGAATTAGTCCAGTTTCTGATGTGACTGATTCTTGATCCAGTCTCTGGTTATATAATGGGATGGATTCTGGATTCAGAGATACAGGCACTAAGTTACAGACAGTCACAAACACACTTAAAGGTTCCATTCAAATAAAATGCATAGGTACAGCTTTAAATCAAACACTCAGTTGAGATGAAACTCCTTACCATGAAACTCCTTAAGTCTGTGTCTAATATTAAACAAGTGCTTAAATATTTTGCCAAATATAGATTGATTACTTGCATTGGCATGTAAGCTTTGCTGCAAAAAGCACTTGTAGAAAGAAAAGACAAAACAATTATTTCCCACATAGTTAAAGTGCCATGATTTGCTACTGAGAATATTTGTCTAGATCCTGAAGGTAGGAGAGGCCTTTTTAGGTCTACTGAAAAATGAAACAAATCTCTCTGTTCTAGTAGGGATTAGAGTTTATCATAATGAAAGAGCATAGGAATGAGGGAAATGCCTAGAGAGCACATGCTTGACTAGAGATCTCTGTATGTTGAGTTCAGTTAGGCCCCTTCTGTTTCCTCTGTCAGTTCTTGCCTTACCCTATCTACTTTTCCTTCTATCTCCTCATTTTTAACTATGTAAGCCCTCTTATTTTGTCCTTTCCAGTCTTACAATTGGTAGCTACTTTTTAATTTCTTTCCCTCACCTTTCACAGCAATTTTTCTCTGAACCTGTGCCAAATTACTTACACTCTCCACTCTATATTTCATTTCTTTCCTTGTCATTTCCAACCAATGTCTGACCTACTTCTGTTCCAGCAATTCTCTCTGCCCATAATAATAAAACAAAAAAACCCCCACGTATCATGTGCCTAAACACTGATCCCTGATCCTCAAAACTGCTTGACAGCCACCAAGCTCCCAGAGGCAGTTTGATTGCTCCTCATCCCTGCTCATTCTTTTGAGGGCAGTATGCAGGCATAGTTCGAGCCACAGTAAATGCCAAGGATATTGTCCACTTGCAGAAAAAGCAAGGTCAGACCAGTTTGATTCTCATGTCCTGCAATCATTCAGGACTGTGACTCTGACCCCTCAAACATTCCCATGCACTCTCATGACAGAGATCAGGGAATGCTGATTGGTTATCATACAGCCCATACATGATTTGGGTTCTGAACTCACCAAATTTATATTTATATTTTACAGGACCTTAGGATTTTGGCAGTACATGGGTCTGAGAGAGGTCCCAGGGGAAAGCTGTTTGTATATTTGAACACTCTGCTTTAGAAAGTGTGTTGTTGCTGCGAACCTGTCTCTGCCACTTGGTCTCAAGTGAGAAGTCATCCTCAACGTGTTTTACATACTGCTGTAGATTTATCCAAAGGACAGACAAGGATGGACTTTGGAAATACCTCCAGTTTCCTCAACTGCATCCCCTATGCTAGAATCCTTAGCAGGAGGGATGTGCCAGAGGCTCTCCAGAGAGCGGCTTGGAGCAAGCTGCCTCACTGGTGCCTTGAAAGAGAAGTCCCTCACAGTGGTCAAAACTAGTCACCCTAATGTTAAAATTCACAAATGTAGGTAGATCTTTCACTGAACAGGTCCTGCCATCTGAATGTGAGGTTTCAATCAGACCTACCAGAGCACAGCTCTGCTATAGAGACAGAAAAGCAACAGTGAAATTGCAGCGATGCTTATTTAAGGGTGTGAAGCCATTGCTGGAAACTTAATCTACGTGTAGATCACTGTGGAGGTTCGGCGATCCGAACCTGTTGACCCTGAGTCTCCGGCCCTGGTGGCCAATGCTGTCCAGGCGGACAGTGAAGAGGCCGCTGGAGATGCCATCTCCTGGGACTCAGAGGAGACCGGAGTCTGAGCCACCCTCTCCCCTCCCCTGGAAAGTTTTTCCTCAGTTGATTAGTCAAAAGTTTGCTCTCCTGCCTTGTCCCCTCCCCTGTTGCTGCCTACTCCCCAGAATGTTCTGTTGCTGTTGCTCCCTCATTGGTTCTTTGTAATCCCTCCCCGGTTGTTACTGATTTGCTCCCCCGCCTGTCCCTTACTGTGTTCCGGAGCCCCGTTGGCTCCGCCCCTGCTGTCCCGCCCCGGGAAACCCCGTGCTGCTGTATAAAACCCTTGCTCCCCCCGCCCTCGAGGTTCGGGAACACGGATGTCTTGCACGCCCTGTTCCTGACCAGCGAGTGACCTCGTGAGCCCGGACCCTTCGAGCTTTGCTCCAGGCATCCGCACGGGTCACTCGCGAGGGCCTCCCGACGCGCTCCCCGGCTTGCTCTCCCTTCAATAAAGCGCCTTGGGAACCTTCGCCCGCTTGGACTTCTTTTATCTCGGGGGCGACCAGCGACGTCACTGCCCTCCTGCTCCAGGGACACCGTCCTTGGTTCCAAGGCCATTTGGCGGGCCCTGGGACTGACTGAAGCTGCCCGCGAGCAGGCCAGAAGAGCAGGGCGGGCTGCTAGCCGGACTGCTGTGGAGCCTTATCCGCTCCCTGGGAGCCCGAGAAGCTCCATTGAGAGAGCAGGTGGGAGCGGACCGGGTCGATCATCAAACCCCTTACTACAACAGATCACCTTCTTTTTCTAGTCAAAGCCTGAAAAAGAGCTTAAAAAAGAGCTTATTTTCCACTGAAGAACCTCAAATCTTATTCTTTTTGTTTCAGTAAGGATTACCTGAAATAGCAGAATTGGTTGTCAAGGAGTCCTTATTTACTACATTTGAAGATAGCAGCTATTTAACCAATAAGAGTATCTGTCATTAGTAGTCACACACACACACACACACACACACACACACACACACACACACAGAGTGGGTTTTGAAGTTATCTCTTTAAGCCTGACTGAAGCTTTAGTATTTCCCTGTTATGATTTTCTCTAACTCAGCCTTATTTTATCAGTTTACCTACTATTGTTATGAATTTTCACAGATGAAGCGTGATTGCCCACTTCTCCTAATTTCTAATTTTTCATGCTAAAGTTGCAATCACAAAGGCAAAATTCACTGGTTTAATTTGAATGAACATCCTTATAGATTCAGGACTCATTTATGTTCCCAAATGCCTTAGGATTGT
This sequence comes from Entomyzon cyanotis, assembly GCA_024500445.1. Lineage (NCBI taxonomy): Eukaryota > Metazoa > Chordata > Aves > Passeriformes > Meliphagidae > Entomyzon > Entomyzon cyanotis. The sequence continues at coordinate 17,856,165 of JAKEPQ010001030.1, forward strand.
ACCTAAATGTATAAAAAGCACCAGTAGATGGCTCTGTAGTTCCTGAATTATGAGCAAGGAAACGAGGGAGGCTTTGACAGCTTTGACTTTTACGAGTAAATTTGATTTGGTGACACCAACGACAGGAATAAACTTCATGCCGACTTGCTGAAATGGGACACTACCATTTGTTATGCCACACCGTTTCAAAATGGCCCGTCTGTCCTCGACTCACATCGACCTTGAAGACTTCTGAGGGAACAACAGGAGTGCTGTTGTCCTGTATAGGCAGTGGCTCCAAATAAATCCGCAGCAGGATGACACCCAGCTTATGGGAGAGGGCAGAATTACTGAGCATCACCATGTGCTGCTCGTGGCACAGTGATAAACATGGAGGTGGGGAGGCTGCTACAGATGCCAGAGCCCAGTGGTGTTGTCCCTTGGTAAAAGGGATTAAAACTGAGCATAGCGGAACATATGCTTGCACTGAAATTAACTACCAAGCATTCAGAAAAGGTTGTTTCTGTTTTACTTGAAAATAAATTGGACTGAGAATGGGAAAGAGAAAAGTATGAAGGAAATGCACTATATATAAAAAAAAAAAAAAAATCTGCTTTTATAAATCAAGGAATTTAATATTTTTTTTACAAGCAATTTAGAGGAAGTAGAAGGATTTCCTCTCTGCACAACCCTCATTCCTGAGCTCAGGACCTGGGTGGGCTTTCAAAGGAGATTTTAAGCATGCTTGAGTGCTCTGACACAGGTCAGCAGGGTCCCTGGTGTATTCCTCCACAGTTTAAACTCCTTTGAATATGTGCAAAACTTACAGCAGGAAAAGGGGATTTTTGAAATTTATATGTAGGTCTCTGCACTCAGTATAAATGTTGGCTGTATCTAAATGTGAATTAATTTATCTAAATTAAAAGCACGGGAATAGTGGGAAACTCTCTAGAGTTTGAAAATTAGCAGGGAGCAATTAAATTTCTAACAAAGCAAAGCAGTTGCATCTGTACCGAGATGGTTATCTGTGTGCTTTAACCAAATCCAAACCCATATGAAAACAATATAAGAAGTTTGGGCAGACTGTGTTCTGCAGTAGGACATACAGAACTGGCATGTTGAGACTTAATAAACCAAAACAAATTAAATTTATAAATTTTAGTTTTCCTGTTAAAGTAGATCTTCTACATAAAAGGTATTTAATTTCATATTTCGTAATGACAAATATTATTAGTAGACTCCCAGAAAAATTGTCCTAACTGTATTTCTGAGGGAAATGCATTTTACAGACATTTTTCAGATAGTCTTAGTGTGTTTCAATGGCACATAGATAATGCCTCTGCTATTTAACTGCTTTAAAAACAGATGAAAGCTGTTTTAAAAAGAGAGATCCATATATTTTATGTAAATGGCAAAAATTTGCAAGGATGTTGATATTCAAGTGTCAACATGAAAAATCAACATTAAACATTATGTGTTTATGTCAGTAACTCCCCCCTCCAGCCCTAACTATTCTAACTATTCTATGATTCTATAAGCAAAATAATGATCTGCTATGCTTTTTTATAAATCCCTGATATTGTCTAAGCACCTTAATAGCTTCCCTTGCCATTGGCAATGATTTCCAGAGTAAGGAAAGTAAGATTACAATAGAGAAAATTCATCTAGCACTATTGAGAAGCTGCATATGGAGAGGACATTGCATTTATAATGCAGTAAATTTCTGTGACCTTTCACTTCCCTAGAAAAGGCTAAAATATCTCACAGAATTCAGCATTAAGCATGGTATTATCTTGGAAACAATGCTCTTTAAGTAGTCTGAGGAACAAATATTAATATGTTTTATAATGTACAAATGCAGTCATATTTACCTGGATAAAAGACAAACCTGAGTTTAAGGCAACCTAAACCTTCTAAATTTATAAAGCCCAAAATATATTTTAAATTTCCCTTGTTAATGACAATTAAATACATTTGGCTTCTATTGAGAATCATGTTACTAGGGTAAGCTAGCTTGAATTACATTACATTCCCTAGCTAAGTGAGCTAAGGCAGTCCTGACGGAACAGCTAATATGTGGCAAAGTGCTTCCCTGATAGCTACATTCAACTTCTACCCTATGGTAAGTCTGAGATAATTCAATTGCAATTTGTGAGTACAACATGACCTTTGGATTCAAATGCCTAAAGAATTGTGGGAGACAAAGCACTCTCAGGTTCAAGCAAAGTGCTTAGTTGCATATGGTGGTTATCTTATTATTTGGTAATACTACTTTATTAGCAAAATTTGATTTCACCAAACTTTGACATTTTCATCCTCATTTTGTCACATCAGATTGGTATGTCTCTGAAACTAGACTGCTTCTGAAGTTCCAGCTTTAACTGGCATCACAGAACTGACAGAGGTTGATGGAGAGATGCTCCTTCATTTCAGATTTACAGAATTATCCTTATCCCCTTTCCTGTCCTGGATCAGAATGATGTTTGAAGACTGCAGACATATTATACTTCATGATCAGAATTCTAAGGTTTACCTAAAAAGTCTTAAGACTAGTCTCAGAAACCTAGAGGGAGAGAACAGATCAAGTAACCCAAATATAGTACAGAAAAAAAAAAATATTACTCTATTACACTCTACAGCACATTGCCCTAGATTATTTCAGGGTTTGGTTTTTTTTGTGTTATTGCTTGTTTATTGTTGTTGGTTGGTTGGTTTGTTTTGGTTTTTTCCCCCGATCTATCTACTGTTGGGAAGTGCCTGTATGTATTCAGTTTTTATTCTAAGCACCAGCAGATTACCGCAATGTGCATTATACAATTCGTATTAGGTGGGATAAATGCAATAATTTTACTAAAGTTAAGAGAAAAACCCCAGCATACTGAATTTACAGGAAGTCCCTGCAAGTCTTCTCTGCAAGATACAGTATTAAGACCAGATTTTTTCAGGTTCTGAATGATTACACTTAAAGCCACTTAACCATATTGATATAATAACTGTGAAGTCAAAGAATGGATGCTTTTATAGTGTACACTTCATGTAAAAAATGTGTAATATATATCTGATTAAAACTTATATATAATGTCCACTACAGATATAGAGGAATGAGAAAAAATTATATGGTCTTAATGGAGAATTTCCAAATGTTTTGGGAAGTGTTTGTGGATACGAAAAAAAACATTGGAAAGCACTGTTTTCAACGTGCATAGACACACTCATGCACAAGCTAACTGTTATATATTAGGAGATTATTTGCCCTGACTGGTCTGTGGTTTTAGTGTGCATTTTTGGGTTTTTTTTAACAGGAAAGATTTGGGGGTTGAAATTTTCCCTCCTCCAACAGTGGCTATACCCTTATCCTCTATCAAGCAAGACTGGAAAGAACTGAAAGCAGATGGTATAATGTAACCAGAGTGAGAGATGAAGCAAATACTTCATAAAGAATAGTGAGAAAGCCGTTCTGTCTGCATCACGCCAGGACACTTCTCAGCCCACGTCCACGCTATAATTAGGTATCACATGGCATCCATGGCTAGTAATGCTTTCAGACAACAAGCTCAGAATGATTTAGAACAAAATTTAGAAAATGTACAGGTTGAAAATGACAACTTTATTTTCTGGCACATTAGGGAATCTTTATTTGAAAAATGTTTTGATGTATGTTTTTAAAAGCTTTATATATATAAACATAAAATAGCATAAAGTCATAAATATCTAGTCATGTTCCTTAAAATGTATCTATTTTTCACTGCTATGTCCATGTGCTCTACTTAAATAAAGCAAGTTCATGTGGTATACATCTCTTAAGACCATTAGTGATGGCAATTTTGGGGGATACATCAGCCTTTCCCTATAAAATTTCTCTGTAGAAGTTCTTTAGGGAATGCTCCTATTTCTGTAAATGAAAAACTAAGTTTCTCTATGGAACTGGTTGTATCACTGACCAAATGAAGCAAGCCACATTTTGGCTTGGCAGGAGTGGCTAATAACAACATATCCCTTTATGAGCCAGAAAGAATTATATTCCCTATCCAGACCTCTCCAACAAGGATTATTTTATTGATTTCAGAAAGCTGAGTGAATTGAATGTCACAAATAAATACATTATTAACATGCAACAGCCTCAAAAAATGTAGGTTTACATCAGGTCTCCAACATTTGCTCAGCCAAAGGATGCGTTGGCACCTTACCAAGAGCCCAGAGGTCGCATTTAATTTACATAAAGTAGATCAGATCTCCTTCCCTCTCATCTGTTTAAAGGCAGGATGAGATTCACAGATTCATTTATTCAAGCAGATGTTTAGACAAATATATACAGGGAAGTCCTTGGGTGATTGATAATGGACTACTCTAACAGATCAAAATAATATGACCTTGAAATACAGGGATTTTGCCTTTCCTTAGGAACAGGTATCTGAACAGTGATTAGGTGTATTGCTTTCATTTTGTTTCCTATCCACTGTTGAAAACACTGTTATCTTTCTTTCTCTCTGAAAAAAAAAATCAATTAATCTAGAACCTCTGAATTAGGAGTGAAAAGCCTCTCACACATTAATCAAACACTCCAATGCTCTAGTGGCCACCTTTACTAGAGACTTTTCCTCTTGTCCACCTGGGCTTTGGTGGAGAGGCTTGATTATGAAGACTATCAATCCATTTGACAGCAAAAAGCATATTGAAACACACTGTAAACTGTCACCAGTATGAATTAAGGGGAGAAATAAGGACAGCAAAACCAAATAACTCAGTAACAGTATAGGCAGAGCTCTTTAAAGAAATAAGTGCAATTTTTATATGAGCTTTTAATGAATGGTAACTGTTTTTTAAGTTTAACTTGTAACAAACTGATCATTCATTTTTAAAAGGGATCTGAAAAGAAGAATTGATATTGGAGAAAAATGTTCTTTTAAAAATGATGGTTTTGATTGTTCCTGACTCCTAAAATAAATTACAGTTTCTTGAAAATATATGATTTTATATTTATTCATGGATTAAACACTCAAAGCGTGAGAAAGATTGCATTCCTTGTACAAAACTAAATAATTGAATCCTTGCTTTAAGTAAACTGCTGAACACAACATTAATTATTAATTAGGAATCAGCTGAACCTAGGATTAATTATAGAACAGCTGCTGCTGCAGACCCAAGATCAAGTGTCTGCTCTTCAGTGAGCAAGGATACTTGCTGTGGGAATTCAGGGTGAGAAATTCTTCTGTGTTACTAAGGTGAATCATTTGAAGATCTCCCCAGAAAATACTTTGGGAGATGTCAAATGACAGCTCTAGTAAGAGCCTATTGATAAGAACCCAGATTTAATAAAGGGGTTGGGAGGCAGATGAGGAGTTGGTGTAACAGTGAGAGTGTGTATCTTCACGAGGACCAAAACAGCCCTGGAGTACTCTAGTGCAATTTATCCAGCCATGCTGAAAGAGATAAGGAATGCTTCCTAGTAGCAGACAACAGTTATTTGAAGTAATTGCATGTCCAAAACAACTTCTATTCAAAACCACATGAGCACTATGAGGGTTTTTTTTATCTTAAGGTTTACCAAAGCAGTGTCGAATAACCAACCACAATTCACTACAGGAGAATGTCAACAGCTTGTAAAGCTCCACAGGAGGAAATCACAGACCCATAGACAGCTACCCTATCTTAAAAGCAGCAGAGACAGCACTTAAAAATAAATGCAGAGCCTTAAGGAAAAAAAAATTGTCCTTCTCTATGTCTAGTAAACATTGCACCATATAAAAGTGTGCTGAAAGTTCCTACAGCTGGAGATCTTACTAAGAATTTCTTTTCTTAAATCTGTCTTCCTTCTTGATTATATTTTTAATGAGGACATTAAAAGACCAATTTGGTAAAGTTCGTGATAAATTTTTTTAATGGAAATTATTCAAAAAAGAGGATCACAGCAGTCTTTGCTTGGGCAATTTGATACGAATGTCTGTGAGGTTTTGTGTTTAAGACTTACAAAATATGTATCTGCATGTATTTTATTCTCAGAAGAGGGAGGCAAACCCAGAACAGTTAAAAATCTGATGCAATTAAGAATTGTTTTCTCACTGTAGAATTGAAACTTTTGGCTACCACAGAACCAACTGGGACCAAACCAGCAAGAAATAGATTTGGCCACTGTATAGGTTTCAGTGCACTTTTCAAACAATGCTAAATCGAGAACTAGTACACAGGTGGCAACTGAAACAAAGTAAGATGAGTATTCCAAAGTGACTGCAAGAGCAATGCAGATGGGATAGTATGAAGTTAAATTGAATGAGTGAAGGTTAGCCAAAATACCTGGAAAGGAGGGGGCAAAATAAATTTTAAGCTCCTCCTTACATGTTTAAAACATCCAGGGTACTTTCCTTACTGTCTTTGCAGAAATCTATACAATTTAACATCTTTTGGCTCTGCATAGTAAATAGAAAGTCTTAAAATTAAAGAGAAGGTTTAATTCACTCATGATCTCTGCATAAAACAAGATCAGTTTTGGATATAGTGATATTAGCCCCTGCTCTCTGTTTTTAAGAGCTGATCAAAGCATTTCAACTAGATTTAGTGTTCCTCTTGGAAAGGAAGAAGAATTTTTATGTTTGGAGACCTAGGAAGAGAATCAGATATGTGAATTCTTCTTGAAACTGCACAGGAAGACACAGATTGCTAACCCAAAGATGGAAAATTTAATGAAAAAAATATTCTTCTTGGTGCCATAGAATCCCTTTATAGGCTTATTTGTTTGCTTGCAATGGTAGCTACTATATAGTACCTCATAAAATTACATCTGTTGTATGATTTCTCATCATCTACAATAGCTTATTTTCATCAGTAGTGGGATTGCTGCTGTATATCTAAATTTCTTTTCTCAGCCCTGTTGACTTAAATATTTCTTCTCAAAGAAGAAAGAAGTGCAAAGGCTCTTTCATTTCCTTTCCGAAGAACAACGTGAATGGCACGGAGGTGATGGATAGATGGTCTAAAAGGCTCTCACAGCCCTGGGACCCAGATCCTCTGCTGTTAGGAAGTATCAAAGCCCTGTGAGGAACTTCTCCCTTGAATTCAGAGAGGAGTGAAGATTTCACTCATGGAGACAATTGGCATAAAATCCCAATGGAAAATTATTTTTGTCTGATATATTACAGTGCATTTTAGCATTTTGCAAAATTGTAATTCAGCCTTCTAGTGTAATTTATAGGTTTAGATTCTTCAGTATAACAAAGGTTTTGGTGTTGTGCAGTATATTTGTCATTGCATTTATTTCTGTGTGCCTTATTACCATCTCATAGGATCTGTGTGTTGTGTCAATTTGGAGTATAATACATCTATCTTTGGAAAGAGTGAGTGTATATGAAAATTTGCAATAAAGTTATTTATACAAGATATCTGTGGTAACTTTTGACTGTGAAATCAAATATAGTATTGGATGAAAAAATGTTTGATCTTGATAATATTTGATAATTTCAATAATTTTGAAACTGTCACTACCTCCAAACATTCTGCTGACTTATCTTTCATTAATTTGCATATCTCTGTCTAACATTGGAAAGAAAACCACTTCTTTAGGATAAACCTGTTTGAGATTTACAAATAAATCAGCTCTAAGCAGCTGCAAAATAAATTTGCATTTGCTGTGATTTCAAAGCAAGAAAGAACATGGTAAAAATAAATAACGAGAGTAACAATAGCAATAATGCTAGTGTTAATAAAAATAAACATCATAATAAAAAATATTTACTTGCATTCCAGTAGAACATGTATATTCCAATGAGAACTCATGAAGTACTGAATTAGACAGTACTTGAACACAACAAGACAATATCTGAACACAATAAGATAAGATTCAATTTTCACAAGTGTCCTAGTTTGCAATATAAATGTATTTATTCTATTACCACTTCCACAAGCTGTTAAAGCAGGTGGGCACTGGTTGCTATCTCCTGCTATGACTCACCCCTGATAACAGTCAATGGGCCATTAAGAACCCACTTCATGACTCGGAATTATCTCATCCTATTGTGAGATGCTCCACCCAGGAGGGAGGAGCCAAGCATTCCCACCTGGATATAACCTGGCCTTGGAACTGCCCAAGGCAGCTCTGTCTACTGGGTTCCCAGAGGACAAGAGCTACTGCTGGAGCTTCAGCTGGAGACCAGACCTTTACAGGATCACTGCTTCAACTGAGCTACTTCATTTAGACTGCTACCACCACCCTAACAGGGTATCAGGTTGTATCTGACTCTGTCAGTTATTTTTTGTTGTATTATTGCATTTAAAAAAAAATTTTCCTATTAAAGTGTAATTCAGACTTGGGATCTCCCACTGGTTCATTTTCAAACTAATACAACAAGCATCCAAAGCTGATGCCAAAACCAAAACCAAAAACTGGGCAGTTGTATGTAATAGGGCTGAAATGACATTTAAGAGTCAGAGCCTTATGCATACTTGTGGTCTATTACTGTAGGATCTTAAGTTTGCTATATGTTCACTAGTTTTTAATCAGGATGTAAAAGAGAGACCCATTTTCATTTCTTTTAGTTTCATATACAGAAGCACATTAACTGTGGCAGTGCAGAGACAGGTGGTATACTTGTGCTTCAAAACAGAATAGACAAGCATTTGCCTTTTTAGCAAAGTGATATTATAGGTACTATATGAAAAACTTTCTGAATTTATGAACAAAACTCTGGAAGGAGAAGCCGAAAACTTGTTAGCAAATTTTGCTTAAAAATGGTGTTAATACTGATTCATCTTTCTGAGGAGTGATTCCAGAAATTTGCACAGGCTCTGGAGTGGCAGAGTTCAGTTTTCCCATCAAGATTTAGAAGACTGAAAGTTGCATTTCTTCAGCTTCCACAATAACATTGTAAAACAACAACAACAAATGGATTAATTAGTGTTCTTAGGCATAAAACCACCAAGAATTGTTCTCTTGAACTCCAGCATACAGCCTCACCTCTCCCCCTGACATTGGAAACTGGACATCAGAAACAGAGAATAAAATGTTCTTGGTTTGTGTTTAGGGCACACACCAAGGAGAGGGAGAATCTGAAGTCTGTTCTCTGTGCTGAGGATTGCCAAATGCATTTTCAAAGAGAACATACATTTGGCAAAATATGTAAATGCTCTGAGCTGGGAAAAGGGCACAAATATCTGCTTCCAAGTACATCCAGTAGAATAGAGAAACAGGATCTCAACTGATCATACTGCTTTGTGTTTTCAGACCTAAAATTTTGATTGAATTTCTTCACTGTGACACCCCTCTGACTGAAATGGGGGATAACTTGATTATGTGTACTGAGCCACTGATGAAAGCACACCCAGACTGTTGCTCTTTACACCTATGGCCTTCCTAATTGGATATAAACATTTGAATCTCTGGCTTCCAGAGCTCTTGAAAAGACTTTAAACCCCAGATGACTGTGATAGGAATTGTGTCCCTGCATTAAAGGTCCCTCTAAGAACTAAATAATAATTCTAACTGGGAGACTTGTACTTAAAAATCTCATTTCTATGCAAAGTATTAAAACTGTGCGATAAAATATCATATTTTCTTCCCCTTTTGGTGGAAAAAATCAGTAAAAGAAAAAATAAAAATAAACCAATGTGCTGAATTAATAAACGTGGCAGATAATAAATTTGTAGGCATGGGATTGGGGTTAAAGTGGAACTTTAAAAATTATTTTCTTTATCGGCAACATTTTGTTTTATTTTTACTTTCTGTTTCAGATTCGTCTGGCTGGAAAACTGAAGATTTTGGATTCCCTCTGTAAGTGAATAAATTACTGCTGAGCTCTCAAGGAGCTGTGGCTTCTGAAGGGGTGAAAATCTGGTAGACCAGCTGCCAGAAAGTAGTCTCAACAAAGGTGAATTGGCAAGTAATCAGAAAAATTTTGAGAATTTAATCAAAAGTGACTTATCTCTATGAAAATACCCTAATTTGATGAATAAGCAAAGTCTAGTGACCCTCAAACCCAGTTGCTTCCTCTGTCCATGGCACTCTCCTTGTACAAGTGGTTCTGTGACAAGTAGTTGCTAAGAGAACTACATAAAAGAGAAAATCATCTCATTCCTTGTACTTGCCAGGTATGTGAGAAAGCATGTTGCTCTGCTGCATGGGGGATATTGGAAACAGAAATTCTCTCAACCTCCTGGCCAGAATCAGGCTCTAACCACAGCTTTCACAACATGGACCGCACACTTTCATTGCTTGGTGTGAATGTGTCAAGAAAAAAATGAATGTTAAGTATCTCAGACAACCAGTACATCTGGCTTTTATCCTGCTCACTGCCTCACTCGGGAAGGAATATGGTTATTTTTAAATCTAAGGTCCATGTGTTGAGCCAAATGAACATAATTCTCCAGCTGATTCAAAGATGATAGGAAAAGATTTTAAATGCTTTGGATTGTACAGGCTTATTTATCATCTGTTAAATCCTCTCCCCCAAAAATCAAAGTCCTCATTTTTTCTTCAAGCAGTCATTATAGCTTTGGTCACCATATAAAAGCCTAAAAAAAGCCCACCCCAAAACATGTACTGGAATACAAATATTCTTCGTTATCAGCTCAATGACATTTTATGATACCTAATTTATTAATTGATTGGAACTTTTCAAGCGGTTGTAACATTCAAACAGTTGAATACAATTCCCATCATGATGATGTAACTAAATTACGTCCAAAATTCCCAAAACTGTACTTGATTGGTTGTCCAGCAGCTCATTCTGCGACCATAGTTTCTTTTGCTTTTCATCTCTTCTACTCAAATTTTTGGGTGTGGGTTTTTTCAAGCTGCAGTTACTATTGAAAATAATTTCTTAAACAGCATTTGGGAATGGATATATTATTTCAGTGGACACTCTGAAACCACAATTACCCAGACTTTTTTGTAGGTGTAGCAATCAAGTCACTGATAACCCCATGTCCTGCAGCTTCTACAGATACTACTTCTCCCTGAATTGACTGTGAATACTCATTTGCAGTTAATTACTTGTTGTGGCATTCACTTGGATATATGTTTATGTACTTTTGCCAGTCTATTTAGTGAATGACTCTAAACAAAAAGTGGCATTTATAGTCTTCTTTAAGCAGACAAAAGTTTTCTTTATCTAGGAATATTTTGTACATTTGCAAAATAAGGCTTGGTCAGTACTTTGAATAGCTGAAACATTTAAGAATTTGACTAACTATTTTAAATATGTACACTTTAGAGGATATTAGTACTTAAGTATAGAAAGCTGTAGTGATTCAATTGTTCCTTCTTATTTCTTGACAATTTTGGTTAGTGTTCAGTTTTTCATCTAGTCTCAACAGTGTCATTAACAACAGCAGGTATAATGGAGAGACCTCATAGTACAGTGAGTAAAGATCTTCTTTAAACACAATTTTAGCAAAACAAACCGAGACAATTATATTCATGCTATTTAAATGTTTGTAAAATTTAATGTGTTTAACAATTCTTTCTCAGGCTGCCCAGATGGGATTTTCAAGTTAAAAAATCAGATGAAAGCAAAATGCAGTATATGAATTGGAAGCCAGGGGTAAAATAAAGAGCCAAAAAATATGAGCTCTATTTGTGCTTTTTATTGTAGGGAAAGTATGTTTCTACTAACTTTGCCACCGTTTGAAAACTCCACATCAGGGATACTTTTTTTCCTTGTTTTGTTTTGGTTTTTGTTCTTTTTTCCTGTGAAATTATAAACAGAGTCAGCAGCATGTAAATGCTTTGCCCTCTGTTAATCTGAGGTTAAATCTGTGGCAGTTTGCCTCTTCAATAATATGTAGATTTACAATATTTGTTGTTAAGCCCATTAACTTGTCATTAAATAATTAGCCACATCTGTATCAGACATTTGATGCTGGTTATCAAAATTTGTTGCTTAAATTCAGCCTTTTTACTCCCCTCTTCTCCTTCTGCTCTTTGTTGACCTATTGGTTATGTCTTTTTTATCTTAGTCTTTCCACGTACATCAGAAGACTAGGATTTTTATTTTAATGCTGCATATTACTGCTTCTGGTTTTCAACAGTGGTCCCAGTTATTTAATTGAAAACATGTGAGCTCTTTTTGGGAAAGAAGAGAAAAAATCAATGCAGCAAGCAGCTAATGAACTTTTTTTTATTTGTTTGAATCTGCTATTCATTTCTGTCATCCTAATGATCAGATCCTCAGCTCAAGGTAAATCCCTTTCTGGTACTCTTGTTGTGCACAGGGCATATGAACTCAAACTGAAGGAGCACATGGAGGTTTTTTCTTCTCATGCAAATCCCCTTCTGGTGTTAATACCCATTTAGTATTAATCCTGAACTCCTAGTCTCCATCATAGTGTGGGACAGTTTTGGCCCCAGCCAGGATGACCCTTTTCATCCCCTTCACTGCTGTTCCTCCTTGCTCCCTCTCCTGTTTTGAGCCCAAGCCCTGCAGAATTGTGCAGGGGACTCTCAAAGCTCAATAATGGAAGGGATATCCGTGTCCTGTTGAGCACAATCTGATTTCTACATGCACTGGTTTCTCACGTACAGCTGTACTGGAGGTTGCTTCACAAAAATAGTTATGGTCACCTACCATGTTCACACACTGGTACAAGGGAAAGACTTTCACTGTTAACTCCTAGATGAGCCTAATTAATTAATTAAATAATTAGAATAGGAAACACACAATATGCAAAAGAATTGGGTTGCTTCTGAGTCTGTGAATGCTGGATGGCAAGCTGAGAAGGGATTCACTTACTTAAGTTTTTGGAGATTGTTAGGTTTTTAAGTGGGAAATAAGATGGATGTATGGAGACTATAATCTCTTTAAATGAGGCACTTGCTTTAGTTTAGATGATTATTTTTGTGAATCAAGATAGCAGTAACCACTACATTAAAAAGCTTTGTAAAAGTCCTGAGATAGTATAAGTGAAAGAGATTACTTAAAAAAAAAAAAAATCTCAAACTCAGAGAATCCCCTAGAGAGCTGAATGCTCTCATTGGAAGGAAATCCCAGCCTCTAGCCCTGAAGAAATTGGATTCTTCTACAGATTCCTGGAAGAAATGAAGGATATTTTTCTGTGGCACTTTTCCTGTGACGATGCAGTGAAGATCTGCTTTTGGAATGTGAAAGAAGGTGATGGAGGGAGAAGTTAATCATCAGAATCTGCATGAAATACGCAGAAAGGCATTTGCTCAGAAATGCAATTCATCAGGTGTATCTCTCTGACACATATATGATCTTTATTCATACATGTGCAGCTATCATACCACATCTTTTCCAAATCTCGATACTCTTTGTAAATACAGATTTTACACAGATGCTTCTTGTGTTCGTTGCCCTTTCACAAAGCACAAGTGCCTTGCTCTTTTAAATAAAGAAATCTCTTTAATGATTGTAGTCAGTACTACAATTTAAAGGACTGGACTGTGTCAAATGAGAAACCATACACTGCATATGTATTAGTAGCACCTTCATTCACTGCCTTCCTCAAACACACGGTCAGTGGAAAATTGTAAAATATTTGTAATCTTTCTCTGCTTGTACAACATGATATAAATAACATAACAATAATACTTATAGCAACATTTCCCTGTTAGTGATGAGGGTAGAATCCTAGCCCTAAGTCTCTGGTAGGGTTCCCATTTGCTTCATGATAGGGTCCAGATTTAGCTAAAGAAGGCGGCAATCTGGTAGACTTTGCAAATAAAGTCTGAACCTTATTCTTCTCCTGTCAGGGAGGCTTTTCCATGCAGCAGCTTACACGGTGATGAAGTGAGTCTTTGTCATGCCAGCTGGCTCTGCCTGAAAGCTTGCTTGTGCTGCTAAGGGAAAGCTTGTCTCCATGTCTCAAAGGGATAGTAGTATTTTCACTTTTAAACAGCTTTTTTTCTTCATGGATTTAAGTGTGTTTACATTTCTTTGTCCAAGTGCTGATTCTGTATCATTGCTAGTTTTCCTATCTCTGGCTCATAGATATTGTTCATACTTACAACTTGTCGACAACAACATCATCAAGCCTCACACTATGAACATTCCTTGGCAGAGTTTTTCTGACAGGTGATTTTTCCATTAGGGGATTTTTCTTCATTTTGACTTTTCTTCTAAACTCTCCACTCTGTCTGTCTGGATGCTGGGAGCCCTCTTCAGCCTGACTGCAACAAAATCCCTAGATTTGTGCTCACCTCTCCATAGTGAGATATTCATACATATAGTAATGTTTTCTAAAGTAAACTTATAGTAAAGTTCACACATTTCTCCAGTAAGATTGAAGGGGAGTGCTAAGCAAAATTCAATGTGAACATATGCATGAGATATTAGAAAGGAACTAAATCTTGCTGTGAAATTGTGTTTTTACCTCACAGGGAGGCTCAAAAATTGGATTCTCCTCAGTTCCAAAATTATTACTTGGTTTTCTTCAAAAAAAGACCAACATGTGGCAAAATGAAAGATTTGGATTTCTGTTTTCTGCCTGAGTTTGTGACTGATCTGAAAGTCCTCTTGATTTTTCTTTACTGCTTGATACTTCAAGGATTTGGATTTTATTTTTACTTAACCAAATGCATTGTTGAAATAAATTTTGTCTTGGGATAATAAACTAATATTCAGATAGAAAGCCTCCCAAAATGCAGTGTTTTAAAGATTTTTACTTTTTTACAGAAATAAACTGGTCTGTAAGAAGAACTCTAATGCCACCTGGGGACAAAACCAACTTTTTCTTTTTCTCTTTTGTTTTTTTTGGTTCACTTTCTTCTGGAAGAAGATCAAGACCTGCTTTAGAGCAATGGTTAGGGCACTTATCTTGGGTGACATGCAACAATGTCTTCTAGGGTTTGGACATCTAGCTCTTATGTTTAACGTCCACATTCTAATCCCTGGGATAGGTGCCTATTCAGATGTCAGGCGAGGGTAAGAAGTGATCTTTTTTTCTACTTTCAATCTGAAATTGCATTTCAGACCAATGTTTTTCAGAAACTGATATATCTGAGAAGATATAAGAATGAATTTTTGATGCATCATCACTTTCTGAAAGAAAAAAACCCCTTTGATTTAAAATTCCTCACTACAAAATGTTCCAGAATTCAATAGCAATTACAAAGTAATGAAAGAATGTGGTGCTCATAGAATTAGTTGTAAGACAGACAAAAGGGCTAGAATATATTATGAGAACAATTTCATGTTCACTCTATTATCTTATATGAAAAAAAATTCAGTTTCATTAATAATTTTCAGTATGTCTGTTCCATAATAATTTATGAACACAATACCTAGCTATTGAGATACTTGTCATATGAAGATGGTTCAGTTTAATGGAGGGTAAGCAAAATGTGAAGACAAGCCATTACTTTGTGAATGCTTTTGGACTGGAGTGAGATGATGACTGAGTTATTGCCATGAAGGTTTTGCTCTTTGCCTTCTCCCACCTAAAAAAAGTCTTTCCCCATTCAAAATCAAGCAACAGGGACCATGAAGAGCTAAAGAACTATAGCACTTATGAAAGAGAATACTTAAAAAAACCCTAATCATATGGATAAAAACAATTTTTCTCATATAAGAAGCTTACAGACCTGCCTGGCCTATATCTATACCTCTTTTAGATGAGTGGAGTATATGTGTTTTATCCTTTAAAATGAAACAGTATTTTTAAAAACTTTTCTTGGCAATTAATTCACCTCTGGTCACAGAAAACTTTGGGGAAGAACTGCCAAATAACATTGCTTTTGTTAGTAAACAAGAAAAACCTACAGAGTACAGTGGCCAAGAGCTTATTCTAAAAGTGAGAAAATAATGTAATTGTTCCCCAAGACAAGTTAAAGTATTTTTGGATAAGGACCAGTGGAAGGAGAATGAACAATTATCCTTGTAATCCTGAGAGAAGTGTTACCTCATGTTTTGGAAAAAAGTACTGCCAGACAGAGCAATTTAAATCAAATAACCCTTGATCCACTGAAAATCTGAAGCAAACCTCAATTAAATTGTCAAAATACCCCAGATATTGTGTTTTCAGAATCTCCAGTCTGACTCATCCAGAACTGTGGGAAAAGGTTAATGATTTTCTCCAACCCACCTCTGTAGAGTCAAAAAGCTTCATTTGCCTCCTTTACTTTAATCAAATGGAAGCTACATTACAACCATTGAAAACCTTGTTCAAAGAGTTTGAACAGTTTTAGGCTCCTTCTACTTAATTCAAGTGAAACACGCTGTGTGTCCTACTTAGGAGCAGAACATAGCACCTTAGCGCTCCTCATAGTTACTGCTAATTTTCACAGGGTTTTTATGTTATTTACTGCTTTAGATAGATTTTTTACTTAAAACTCGACTGCTGCTTCATAAAGACCATAGCTATTATTTTCAAAATCTGTCTGGATGCTGCTTCGAAATCATTCAAGTGAAATTGAAGTAATTTACACTTGTACTTGAAGTGGAATATGACATGTCAGATTAAAGCCCTTCGTCTAAACATTATTTATTTTTAGTAAACCACTACTTCAGCTCACAAGCTAATTATTACTGTAATGATAGAAGTACTGCAGGAATTCTCTGCCAAAGTTCATTTAATTTGCATTGTAATATACTAAATCTTCTTTTCATTAATAGTGCTGATACAGGAGTTTAAGAGACAAAATAAAGATGTGGGTGTGTTTGTGGATAACTCTGAAATCCACTGTGGCATATAAAAGCAAATGAGGATCCTCTCTTTGGCACCATTATCTAAATTCCTCTCCACCTCTTTTCTGTGTGAGCTGAAGGCTGTGCAGATGGTTTGGCATAATTCACTCAACAAAATGATTCAGAGGCAGGAAGGCAAAGCCCATGTTACTTGAAATTTCATCCCTTTCTTTTTGCAGTGTACTGCAAGAATTTACTACCTGGAAGACTTTCTTTGTTAGAATTTTAACAACTCAGTCTAATAAGATGCCATATTTTTCCAGCAAGCATATAGATTTGCTTCTTCAAAAAGCTTCACAGAGAACACTGTAACACAGTTATCATATCTGCGTTTTCAGAGAGCTGCAATACAGGTCTTAAAACGTCATTGACAGCCTCACATTTGTAAACTTTTGTATGTGCCACTTTTGGATTAAATCCATCTAATGAAAGTGCAAATGAAAGTAAAGAGTTACCAGAAGGCAATAGCTACCTGCATTAGGACGCTTTTTTGAATCCTTTGTGAGAGCTATATTTTCTAAAGAGCCATAATTGGAAATGAAAATCAATTTGTCACAAAGTCCCTTTTTTCACTCTTTCCTTAAGTGCTATACCTTTATCTGTCTTGACAGAATTTACCCAGCTGTTTTCTTGTGCATCTTAGATGAAATGACCATATCTTCAAACTGCTGCCAAACAGAACAATTTTCTGATGGCATTTTTAGAAAGTTACAAAAGGTCTTCACAAAATGTATGATGCTGTGCTTTTAAAGTTTACCTCAACCTCAGTATTATCAGCTTATGTTCCAGTAGTGACATATGTGCATTCCTCACAGGAACTGAGGAGCTGAGCAGTAGGAGATTTTTTTATTAGAAACTTTGGATTTTGAATAGGAATTTCACATTTTACAGAAAGCTTTGAGATCCACCCTGAGCAAAAGAGCAACTTTCATAATGAGTTTCTTTTCTTACAACCCAGCGTTCTACCTCATTTATTTCTTTGAAGTGTTTACTCTGCAAGTTGTGCCATTAAAAGTAATGCTAGAGACAATCTGAATCTTGGAAAGAGAAGGGAAAATGTATTGTAATATTTAGGAAACAAAGTGGAGAGTTCAGACATAAAAACCCCCAAACCCCAGCTAGCTCAAAATCTGCCATAAATCCTTTGTGTAATGTATTATTTAGTTCAGCACATACAATTTTGTTTAGATCTTATACTTCCTCCCCCTGTCTTTATACATTCATTGACCCAACCCAGATGTGTCTGCCTGATGATTTTTAGTGCTTCTATTGCTTCCTAAGGTATTGCTTTAAACCCAATCAGTTTAAAGTTAGGTCTCAGATGGAGAACTGGGGCACAGAGAAAGTTATGACCTAGGGGAATTATAACCAGTAGAGTCAGGACCTGTCAAGTAATGTTGCCTAATATTATGTTGGTTAATTTTTTTTTCCTCACAGGGGTATCCATTGACATTTGAGATTTCCTTGGGTACCCCACTTAGCCTCCTTTTGTCACTCAATAATGGGGTCTAGCTCTTCCATAGGATCTATAACTGTTCTGTCATAGAAACTCCCACAATATGTCCTAGATATTTCAGGGGAAGCCAAGTGGCAGTGGTCACCAGGCTGTATGCAGGAGAATCAAGCCTTGGAAGTCTAACTCTGATCACAGCACCAGAGCTGTCAGGACCAATTGATAGCTAATCAGTATCAAGATTGCAATTTGTCTTCCCAAATGTGCAAGCCTGCACATCTGCTTTAAGATGAGGTATATGACAGTGTGAATCATGCTGAATTCACTGACTTGGTATTCCCTGACTAAAATGAAAACTTGGGTCACAATGGAGATACAGATAAGGTGAATGCTGACATGAAGATCCTGATTGCTGATCTTTGTCTCTTGACTGGTTTGCCCTTAGTCATTTATTCCTTTCCATTTTTTCAGTATGCTTCGTAAAAATATATATAATCTGCTGTAATCAGTGGAATTTAATGAAGTTTCCATTAGTATTTTGAACATAAAACCTCTTGGTTTGCTTTTCTTCTTTTTAATGAGACCAAAAAAGTAAGCCTGACCATTGCAGGCAGACAGATTATCAGTGAATTCAGTGTTGGATGTAGTGGTTAATGAGGGCAAGTTGCCCCTCCATTATCTTAAAGAGTCTTTTTTTGGTTTATATTATCACTGATAAATGTGTGGTTGTGTTTTAGTCAAGAGGCACCATGGACCAGTGGGTAGCTGCCTTCTCATCCCTCAGCCAAACTGAGAAAGGGAAACATGATTCAAAAGCTGTACTATGGAGTTGGAGTTATGTGGAGAAAAAGCGAGAAATAGAAAGGTGTTTAACAGGATATACGTGTCTACAGTAAAGGATCAAGTGAAAACACCAGCTGTTTCTGTTCCTCAGAAAGCGAATGGGGAGTCTGCAGGGCCAGGTCACTAAGCCAAGCAAGACATCTCCTTTTGTTCCCAAATACTTTTTCCTGTCTTTTGTGAGCTTCCCCAAAGTGACTCACTAATCCAATCAGGATCAGTACCTTACGATTCAAAGTCCCTCAAAACCGCGCTGGTTATTTCAGATGAATCTTCATATGTATGACCATGCAAATTCTTCATGTTGTTCTTGTGAAAAATTACCTCATAAATAGTTCTGGTAAGCGAGGCAGCAGACAACTTAAGTGAAACATATCATGACAAGTATGCAAATAATGTCATCAGGCCCAGCCAATATAGTGTCAGATTATGAACCAGATCCAGCATCTTCGCTGCTACATGGTGATTCAATGTTTCTGGACTTTGTCAGCAAAAAATAAATCATGGGTCTGAAAAACTTGATGCTATTTTTCAGACATGGCAAGCAGATATGTACAAAAATGGCTTTGGATCTGATTTATTAAGATCACCTTTTTGTCTCCAGAGGATAACTGGAACACATGCATTTTTATTTTTTCCTCCAAAATGCTCATTTATGGAAGAACATGTTTCAGCCCCTAAATGATTATTCTATGCTTGTCAGTTTTAGATTGCAGCACCAGTTCCGTTAATGATTTCTGAGGTGATGCTGATGCCTCTGAGGCTGCCTGGCAAAATTGCTAGCATAAAACTAATGAGTATCCTGGCATGATCCTGCACTGTTAGGACATGAAGGCGAAGGAGGAAATAAATTAGAAACCTGGGTGTGTAGAAAGAATATCTGTAAAGGCACTAAATGGCGTCTAGAATAGAAAATTAATCACCCATAATAATTAGGGTTTGTGAGACTATTTAATTTAATTCCATTTATACATATTTTCCACCCAATGATAAATGAACTCTAGGATAACTTGTCAGCAAAATCTGAACCTCATATAAGCTTTAGAAGTGTGTAGAGAGTTGTTAGACCATAACAGCTTTTATCTGCTGTTTTCAGTCTACATCTAACAGGTTTCACATAATCTTTGGGTACAAAATGATGTGGCACCAGTGTAAAGTGCTATTGGAACATACAAAACGTGTAAGTGTTTTATATAATCTAAGTGAAAAATGTTAAATTAAACAACATCAGTGTGAAGCAGACTATTATTGAACTATTAGAAAGCTAAAGCCGTTACACTTTATTGTTTCTAATTCCTCAGCCTTCAAAGTCTTATTTAGCATTTCCCTTTTTCCAGGTCAGTAATATGTTGATTTTTTTTTTTTAATACAGACTTTAGCGTCTAGCTAAAGACAATTTACCATACTTTGGAACCCTGGAAATGTGTGTCTTAAAAGTAACTATCAAGCAAACAACAAAAAAAGAGGCATTAAAGATCTTGTCTGCTTTGACTTTTGAATGCACAAGTTAATGAGAAGTCATTTTTGTAATTTGTGGCACAAATTTCTGAAATTCAGTGTAGTGTGTTATTGCAGTCAGTGAAACCTCAAAGTCATACTCATTCCTTCTGGCATTAATATCTGTGCATGTGTGAAATGGTTTGAGAAGAAAAATAATAGCATTTTTTTCCAAAGATGGAAATAAATTCCTAATAATAGAAATAGCATAAATTCAAGCCTCTTGGATAGCACTTCAGAGTTTGACACCTCTCTATGAGATCAGCAGGTGCTGATCTTGTATAACTCTTCTTCAGAGCTGCATATTCCTACTAAATGAAGTAGAGAATGCACAGTATTTTAGATCTGTATTTGAGGCCTGTGAGAAAAAGAAAGAAAGAATGTAAGAAAATATGTGGAAAGAGGATAGATTACTAAAAATATAGATTAGATATTAATTTTTCTTAATCAACAGTTGAAAACTTACAAACTACTGGAGATGTAATAATAATACCACTGAATAAAGGAAGAATGCAAAACATAACAAAAATATGTGAGTTTTATTTCCCTGGATGTGAAGAGTGTCGGGACAGTAATTTTTTTTCCAAAATAGAATGAAAACAGAGAAAAAAATGTCAACATTTTCTATGAAAGAATATTGTGAAGTGGTTTTCTTTTCTTTTGTTTTGACTTATTCAATTTGTTCTATTTCTTGTACTTTCACACTTTCTTTTAAAACAATCTGGGATATAAAGCGTCTCTTTGGTTTGTCAGCAACTTTAATTCTAAATCAAAATGGTTGCATCAAAAGTTCTGCAATTTTACACAGTGGAGGTAGACTAAAAAATTTAAAAATCTATGCCTCATTTAATCTAATAGTGATTTGGTTCACCAGTTCAGATATTTTGTATTTAAATAACATGTTTTCATCATGTTAAAATAATTATGAGGGTGAGAACACTTCTAAAAATTTGTGGCCTTTTTTTAAATTGCATTTTTAAAAATTAAAAGTAAAAAGCTTATAGAGCTCTCCTGCTAGTATTTGCTCCTCTGGGTTTTGGGTATCCTGGATTTGAGTTGAGACATAAGTACCTAAATGGTGACACCTTTTAAGGTGAACCTATCCTGAACATTTTAAGAAATCTATTTTTTCATTCCATTAATCCTCTCTAGTGTGCATATCAATGCATCTTTATTCAATCCTTTAAGCAGAGCTAAATGTAAGCTCACATGATATCTTGCTTTTGTGAAAGATAACTGCAATGAATTTGTGTCTGGGTAGCATTTCATGAGTTAGTAGAGTCTGCCAAAAGTAGAGTGGAAGAGGTTAGATGTCTAAACATAGTGGTGAGAAGAGAGCAGGAAAGTGAATGGTTTTCAGTGGAAAGGGGATTTGATTAAGTACAAAGTTTGAAGGTCCTGAGGTGAACTTGGAGACAGTTGAAAAATAAGATCCTGATTCACAGCTTGTAAATTTTTCCTTTGATTTCGGTGCATGCACGTTATTGTTTAACTCTCTAAGACTTCTGGAAGAGAATACTCTTGTAGAAAAAGTGACAGGAATCATGGGGAAAACACAAAAATGTTAATTCTGGATCAAAAGAAATACAGGCTGAATCACTAAACCTAAATTTACCTTGCTTATGTGTATCTGTACAGAAGTTTAACATTTGGTACCAAGTAGTTGATCATTTGGCTTTCAATACATTCAGTAGATGTAATGAGTAGGAAAATAACAGCTCATTTCAAATGTTTGCATTTGTGAGATAATTCTCTCTGGAAGTACCTTTCAGAAATTCTCCACAGAGAATTCTGTGTAGATGCCTCGCTGTTGATACAAAACAGGGTGAAGTGACTGAAAATCCAGCTTATTGTACTAACATATAAAAGAACCTCAGGCTGAATAAATGGGCTGATGAAAACCTCATGAAGCTCAGCAACAGGAATTGCCAAATTCTGCATCTGAGGAGGAGGAACTCCATGCACCAGCACATGTTGGGAGCCACCTGGCTGGAAAACATCTTGGAAGAAAAGGCCTGGGGTACTGGGAGACACCAAACTGAACACAAGGAGGCATTAAGGACAGCGTTTTAAAAAATGAAAGTATTTTTGAAATTTTGTCAGTTTTCTATCCAGTATCAAAAGTTCCTGTTGTATTAAGCCCTGCTGATTCTACCAGCTACTGAAGAGTTAGTTACCAACATACATACATTTAGGTATGTGATGATTTACTTATGATTTTTCACACTCTGCCAGCTGATAACTATACCTTGCAGTTCTTATCCAGGCCTGTCACAGTTCAATGCAGCCATCTGTAAGCTTATGTGGAGGAAAGAGTCTTAGCAGAATAAAGAAAGAGAGCTCAAATAGAGTCCCACCTAAAAAGCGAATGGAAAAGTAAAGCTGGTAATGCTCTGAATGGATAAAGGGAGCTTACCTTGAATTTCAGTTACCTCAACCCTTCCTTATATAATGATAAATCAGTGTTTATGCTTTGGCTCGACAGCTGAGTGAAAGTGTGTCAGATATGGCAAATACATAAAAAGTTTTGTGCAATAGAGAAAGTTTTCTGTCTTGCAAGTAGCATGTTCTTTGGAAATAAAATCCTGACGGGAATTCCTGTACAATCTGTATTGTGTCTGTGAATACCCCTTATGTGAAAGTTATTCTACCAAATAAACCCAGTAGGACTCTATATGCATTTATTAAAATTGAGTAGACTATAAGCTTAAACTTTTTTTAGCTGTATTTTTTAATTCAAATCGTGGGGACAGAACTTTTCACAGATTGTCAAAATGTACTTACAACATCCTCTAGAAAGTTATCAAAAGAGAATTGCACTGTGAGGGGCCACTTTGCAGTATCTAACCTTAATTTATTGTTTTACAAATGCATTTGTTTATAAATTATCACTAAGAATAAACCACTTTTGAAAATCAAAAGTTCTTGTTTTCTACATCTTCGGACCATTACTGAGTTAGAAAACATCATTGACAAAGATAGCATTTGAGGGCATTGTCCAGGTTAGATATTAAATAATGTCAAGGGCCAAGAATCTGTGCCAGAAAAGTTATGTTAAAATTATTAACAAAATAATGAGAGTTCCTCAGAACACATTACATAATCTTAATGGTTTGTGTTATTAAAAGTTAGTTGGTTCAGAAGACTCTGTGTGTGTTATGTGTATACACATTCAGAAGACAATAGTTCAGCTGTTCCATGATCACAGTTTGAGCTGTGGGTGCATCTCCACATGTAGTAAGCAATGGCACTAAGTAGAAGAATACCCACTGGAGCCAAAATCTGCAGAATCTTACTCTAAAAAAGGGATATAGTTTTTGATCTCTAGCCTAATTAGGCCAAAATAATTCTGTAGTAGGAATGAAGTCCCAGTCTAGTAAAGCATGTAAATACATTAACAGTTTTAATCATACGGAAATCCCATCTATGATAACATATACTGATATGTTTAAATTTCCTCACTCGCCTGCATCATTTCTGGACTATGGTTTATTCAAGTATGAGACTTGTTATCCTTAATTAAAGACAAATTAATATGTCTGATTAACAGCTAATTTGACATCTGTACATCTAAAGCAAGCTTAGAGCTATGTTGGCATGAAAATGTTCTCATGGGAACCACAGGTTCCACCATAATCCAACAAAGTCATGTCCCAGTTTCCAGTAAGTCCTATCATCAAAGATTGGCATCACCTGGTCAGAAAACAACCCTGGGAATTTTTGCTTAACAAAGAAAGGGAGAGGCAAAACTTTTTAGAACACTTGTAAAGCTACTGAAAAAAGATATACTACTCAAAAACTGAAACTTTATGAGTGCAGAATGGCACACAGAGTGGACCCAAGATAAAGTGCATTACCAATAAATATGGTATTGGATGGTAACGTGTTTGAGCTGGGTCATATTTTTCTTTTAATTAACAGAGAGTGCAAGAGAAGTAATTCAAAACTAGTTTTATGTAAACATAGTTATTCTCTTTAAAAATGCTCCCTAGTGTGTTGATTTTTGCTTGGAAAAAGCTAATTTTCTTCATGGTAGTTAGTATGACTCTATGTTTTGGATTTGTGCAGGAAACTGTTGAAAATTCAGGAATGTTTTAGCTATCGCTGACCAGTACTAGCAGAGTTAAGACATTTTCTCCACACGCCTCCAGCAGCAAGGAGCCTGGGGGTGCACAAGGTGTTGGACAGGGACACAGCCAAGACAGCTGACCCCAACTGGTCAAAGGGATATTTCATACCATTATGTGTGATGGACTCCTGCGTCCATGGGGATGGTTGAACATCTGCATGCCCATGGGAAATAGTTAATGAATTCCTTTTATTTGCTTCACTTGTGTGCCAAACTTTTGCTTTGGTTATTAAGCTGTCTTTACCTCAACCCATGATTTTTCCCACTTTTACTCTTCTAATTCTTTCCATCATCCCACCCAGGGAATAGTGAGTGAGCAGCTGTGTGGGGCTCGGTTTCTGGCTTGGGTTAAACCACCTAAGAAGAAAGTGGGCATAGGAATTCTTCTATATTCATACTGCCCTGCAGTCTTTTCAGCAAGATTCCTTGTATCTTTAAATTTGTCCTACAGCTGTGAGCCACTAAGTTCTTTTTTCTTTTGCTGTTTTATTGCTTTTGCATATAGTGACGTATTACCTATTCAATGTGATTTTGGAATTCAGAACTGAAGGGTATAGTGATGTGAATGTCTTCCTTTTCACACACACCTTTATCTAAATTCTCTGAGAATTAAATCTGATGTTTCCAAACAATAATAATTGTGTGATAACTGAATGGTTGAAGATGAGAGAACACCATGAAGGACAAGAAGAGTGGTGTAAAAAGTGCTATACAATAGTTATCTCTCAGTGCAAGAACCAGGAAAATAAAACTCAGTGGAAAGCTTACAAGGATATGCACACAATTGGCTGGATAGCTGAAGAGTGAAATTTACTTTTGAAATATGATGGAGTCAAGAAGTCACTAAAACTTAAAAAAAATTGGACACATTTAAATGACATATAATATCCAGCACTTTATAGGTTAAAAAAATAAGCTGCAATTTCTTTTTAACTCTCAGCAAAATATACCTTCAGAATCCTCTAAAGCATCTTTACTCAACTGTGGTCAGAAAATATGAGAGTAAATGGACCATGTTGCCTATTCTAAGTGCTTCAGTGAAATTACAGTTTGTTATTTGGGATTTCTGGTTTTGGAAATTACCTAGCACAGCATATTTCTTCTGAAGCTTCCTTGTCTTTCAAAAATCCATGCAAAAAGGCCATCAACTATGCTTTCTAAATTTAAAACAATGACAGTTACCTTACATTAGGTGTTACAGAAAACACTGTAATAAAAAAAATTGCAGTGTCTTATATCCGATTATTTCAGTACATTTTTGCTTAAACAGCAATCTGATATGCCCAAGGGTAAATTTTTCTGACCTCAGTGAAATATATTTCCAGCCTGGTACCTTTCAGCAAACATGCAGAACAGACATGCATCAACACACGAGTTTCAATGTAAAGCCTGCAAAAATAGCTGGAAATGCACCTAACTCACCATAAGGTTTCAGATCAGTCCCCACATCTTAATTTCTTCCTAATCAAAGTGAAGGATTTTTTTCTTATTAATTCTACAATATTTCTGAAAATACCTACTAGCAAGAAACAGTCTTTTTTACTCACTAATCCAAAGTGTTAGCAGCTTTAGACCTTAATTGGAAAGACTGTGCATGTTTTTTTAAAAAGCCTGGTCATGAGTACTCGAACAGTCCAAGTTTTGTACAAGCCTCTAAGAAACTAAGAAATTAGTCACTGGATCACCAACTCAGCTACCTGTCCTGAAAATCTCTCTTTACCTACTCTGCCTGATCTCATTGGCTTTGTCAGGGCCCAAAGAGGATAGAAAGGAATTAAGTGTAGAAGATGCCCTAAGCTAAACTCAACTGTGAAAAAACGGGAGCAGACAAGGGCTCATCCTTACAATTATGCATGGCTTTTCTTTTACTTCAGTCTGTAATGCCTTTGGTTAGGACATAGATCTAGAAATGCCTACAGTAATCACTGTGTCCCATGCCACCACCTGGAATACTATCCTGGGCCTTGAACACAAGTCATATGATGACATGGCACCCCAAAAAACATTGTCAGCCAATGGGACACATTTCCAAAACCTCATAGACACCTGAGCCAAAGAACATGGGTATATCACAACCCCTATCATGCACCATCCTTTGGGAAAATCAGATGATAAAATGAACTACTCAAGGCTACACTGAAAGCAGTGTGTGGTTGGATCTTTAAACACTGGGAGACACATTTAGTAAAAACCACTGGTTAGTTAATATGAGAGGATCTGGTCCTGCCCAATCAAAACTGTTACGTACTGCAGAAGGGATAAAGCAGTGCACATAAAAAACTGTGCTGCAGAAAACAGTCTGGGTTATTCCTGCTTCAGGCAAAGACAAACTCATTTGTGCAATTGCTTTTTCTCAAGGATCTGGGTGCACTTGATGGGTAAAGCAGGAGGATGGGGAAGTGAAAAGTGTACCTGAAGGGGATTTGCTTTTGGGTGAGAATAGTCAATAAATGAGATTGTGTGACATTAGTTTCTGTATAACACTGTGTATTATCACTTCTAGGTGGCTAGATGTCCATCAGCACACTGAGTGCCTCATGGAAACCATCTCTGCCACTCTGACTTGGGGATCTGAACTGACTCCCTTTCAATCGCCACATCAAAGTTATTACTGTAAAAATCACCCAGGTTGATGAAGAATTAGCTTTTATGAAACCAGAAAAGTGCATTGGTGATGAAATCACAACTGGCTTCAGCATGCAAGAATCCAGCACCACACACCATCTTTCCTGCTCTGAAACACTGTTATAACAGATAAAGCCCAAAGTCACAGCCCACATAAACCCAAGGGACATTTTACAGGGATAGCTCATAGACTAAGGGAATGATGTCTGTATGTGTATATCAAAAGACAGGAAAGGTGACAGTGTATTGGAAAGTATGGGACCTGGGCATGACATAAATGTTACAGAAAAAGGTGTGGATATTGTCCTTGTTTTGGCTGGGATAGAGCTAATTTTCTTCCTAGTAGCTGGCACAGAAGCATATGGTTTGGATTTAGTGGAAGAACAGTGTTGATAACACACTGATGTTTTTATTTGCTGCAGAGCAGTAATGGTAATAGTAGGGTACTGGTAAGGGTAGGGCAAGTTCTCTGCTCTTCCAGCGGGGAGGTGCCCAAGAGCTGGTGAGGGAGCACAGCCAGGACAGCTAACTGAGGATATCCAAGGGGATATTCCATACTTCAGAACATCCTGCCCAGTGTATAAACCAATGGAGTTGGCTGGGAGGGGGCTAAGTGCTGTGGGGGGACTGGAATAGAAAATGTCAGATGAAGATACTTGTCATTAAGTACTTCTGATTATTACTGTCTTTTTGTAGGTCAGTTTTTAGTTCCATTTGAGATACCTTTTATGGCAAGAATTTACATGGAATATAGACTCTGATTAGCTCATAAGAGACCATATGCAATATGGTAAAAATCTTTCATAGTTGAGATACTGCTGTTATGTTATGGACTTGCTTAAAAACCTTTTCACCCTGGTGTTCTCTCTCTCTATCCCAGAATCATTCCAAAAGCAAATAAATTTAGGAATACCTTTTTGTCCTAGACAGGCCCTAAAAAACAAACAGAAGGTTTCTTATTCATATATTAAGCATGAAAAGATAGAAAAATGTTAAAAAGTAGGAAACGTACATTCTTGCTTGCTTACACAAAAAAGAAAATATTCCCTCATGAATTGCTTTTCTTTTGGTATCCTTACCGTCTGACAACTAATGTCACTGTTTGTCAAGTTAATCTATTTTTATAAAATGCCAAACAATCAGCAATAGCAAAAAAATATCATGTAGAGAGTGGTAAAACTACAAATCAGACAGCTACTGCTGATTAATTTTTCCCCTAGATTTTCCCAAAGGTAGTCTGTGAGAAAAGAGGAAGAAGATTCAAGGTCTCTCTATCATTCCTATAGAGACCAAAAGAGTTAATAAATGAGTAAATCAAAATCAATAAATTTAATTATTTTTTGTATTGGTTTGCAAAATGCACTATAGTTTTCACTACCTGATTGTCATTGATTTGTTAGGGAATAGGGGAAGGGAAAGAAGTAATCAACCAAGACAATTCCAGGCACAGTTTCTTGTCGTTTTTCAATCTGGTATTGCAGTTTCTGTGTGTCAAAGGATCAGGCTTAGGAATTATACATTAGCAATCTGATCTTGAAAGTCTTAAATAAATATTATAGAAGAGAATATTTTGTGCTCAAATAGGGTTTGTTTTCTTTTGAATCATGCCTGGAGTCATTAGCAGCCTGTAGCATTAATCTCATAGATCACATCTAAGACCTTAATGTTATTCTCAGAGAAATTGCTTTCTGCATTCTATTTGGAGCAAACTTCAACTCCTAATTGTCTAGGAGGAGGTCTCAATCCAAGTATCCATTCATTTGCATGTCCCAAATGATAAATATGCCAATGAAAAACAAAGAGAGAAATGAACATAACCTTTCCTTACACAGATTTCATGTCATCTTCACAAGCTTGTACAGGGATACAATAATGCTGATATTCACAATTAGCTTGCCTGTTTTCTCAAAAAAATTTCTTCCCTTCTACTGTTTTAGCATTTCTTGGACTCTTCACAAAGCAATCTGCCTTGTCCCTGAATTTACCCATAGTCATTTATAATTAAATAGTCACATTTTGAGAGGGGAAGGATATAAATTTATATTGCTACAAAAAACCGAGAATTAAAACTTTCTTTAAATTTCTAGAAAAGCATTCCAGAAATTCTACTACTTCCTGATAATGGTGACCCTACTGCACGTTTTGGGTTGCCTGACCTGCTAGCACATATTCAGTAAATGTAAGTGGGGACAAGGATCCTAATTCCTCATAAGAATTAGTCATCTATGTTTCCAACACCAATGAAGACATTGGTAAATAACCTCTGATGGTGTTTATTTGGGTGAGTTGTGCTGTGACAAGAAGTGCACTGTCATTCTGGTATGACCAAAGATGATGGATAAACAGTTACAAAACAAAACACATTTGCTTTAATTCACAAGCTCCACATAGGTAGAGCTTGTCATGCAATCTGACTAAAGTGACAGGAACACTCAGGTCTTCCCCAAAAATATTCCCAGGGGACCAAAGCAGGTCTCTATACAAATTCTGATCTGTTACCAAACTGATGTATCAAATCAGCTTAGCAAATCTCTCAGGCCAAAGCCCTTTTGAAGATGTCAACCTACCTGCCATTTTGTGTGTCTTCCCTAGGACAAGAAATGTAGTTAACTAAGTTAAACAAATAGAAAAACTTGACACAGATTCTCCAAATAGCTGTAGATACATACTTAGAGATACTCATTTGAGCTCTCCTACACAGGAGAGTGTTCACACTCCTGCTACAAAAATCAGTTTTGAACTATAATCACTGAAATTAAGGGGCTGTGCAGAAAGTATGTTTAGAAACTGAAGAATCAGGAATCAAAAAATAACATGAAGTCCTAGATGGAGATGTGCTAGCTAAAAACTTCAGAAATTACAGAAAAACAGTATGTAGTGGGAATGAAATTTTCACCTTAATTAAAAGCCTCACTGTGGTGTGCCAAAACTTGTTTGATCTTGATAACAGGAGTGAAGAAAGATTCTTGAAATATAAAAGACAGTTATATCTAGAACTACAACAGCCATCAGGTGAAATGAGTGATCATTTCGCTCAAAACTGTTCAGAAAGAAATCTGAATAATTCTACTGTATTTATTCACTTTTAGTAAAAAAAGTGGAATTTAGATTACTAAATATATGTACTTTACTAAGGAAATAGAGTTAGTTGATGAGGACCTCAAATGATGTTAAAAATGCAGGAGGCTGTGCAACAGAAATTGAGTTGAGTTTCTAAATTTAGCAAACTATTTAAAGTCTTATCAAGCAATCATGTCTTCTTAATTAATTTCATAAATTTCTGTCACAAAATGATGTTTTTTTCCCAAATGATCTTGTCAGTACAGAGTAAAATTTACTAACAGCTCTAAAATGATGAACGTTTTGAATACTGATCATTGCTTAACACTGAACTGCTTTCTATAATGATTATGATTTAACAAGAGTCACGAAATCTTGTTAAAGGTCTCAGTGGTCTGCAAAGGCAGAAGACTTAGAAGGTCACTGGAAACACTTTAATTATACATGGACATCTTCATTCCACTTAGACTTGAAGATAATATCTTCAGAAACAAAATAGAGCATTAGGATCATATTAAGTTTAATATCAAAAACTCTTTGCTTTAAAAGCACTATTCTAAATTTAACTTCCACACTAATCAAATAGTACACCTTAATGCAACTTTCAAGCTTTTTCTTTTGAATTATATTCAGTAGTCATCATACAATTAAAACAGTAATTCAAAATCCTTGCACTTTTACACAGTAGAGGTTTTATAAATTCATAGAGTCACAGACTGGAAGAGATGGGAACGCAGGTCTGAAGGTCAGCTTTTCTAACCCTTGTGCTCAAGCAGGGCAGATAAAAAAGGCTGCCCAGGAGCACATTTGGATGGCTTTTGAAAACCTCCAAGGAGAAAAATATAGTGAACACTTTGGGGAAAACAATTCCAGTGTTTGACCACCCTCAGAGTTAAAAGGCTGTTTCCTGATGTTCAGCTGTGTTTTATTTTGTGCCCGTTGGCTCTCATCCTGTCACTGGGCACTACTGCAAAGAGCCTACCTCATTCCTTGCAGCACTTTTCCAGGCATTTATATACAATGAGGAGATTCTCCTGAGCCTTTCCTTCTTTGGGAAGAAGTCTCAGCTCTCTTAACTTTTCCTCATATGCTCTTGGTTCTTAATCATCTTCATGGGCCTGTGCTGGACTCTGGAATATGTCCATGTCTCTCCTGTACTGGGGTGCCTGGAACTGGACCTGGTGCTGCAGGTGTGACCTCCCCAGTACTGAGGAAGGGAAAGGATCATCTCCCTCAACCTGTTGGCAATGCTTCTCCTAATACAGCCTCCTAATATGATACCTTTAGACTTCTCTGACAGGGCACATTACTGGCTTCTGTTCAGTTTCGATGTTATCTTTGAGCACCTGCCTAAAACCTTTAAAACTTAATTACAGATGAATATATGAAGCTATAAATAAAATTATTTTGACATAGTGTCCAAGTTGAATAAACATTGGAATTGTGATCAAATGACCATTAGCAGGAACATTTTGAAGCAGAGATAAAATCTCTAAAGAAGTTTGCAGGAAGTGTGATTTCCTACTGCTGCATTACATGAGGTTTTCTAATCGGGGTAAGTGTGTGAGAAAAGTTTAAAACGATTGTTGTGCTTACCTTTTCATTTTCAAACTTTCTAATTTGACATGATGTTATTCTTTTACCCTTTACTTTACAGCAGTGACAATTTTGTTTTCCATGGTGGCTTTCTGATAATTTATAAATTGCTTTCAATGAATTGTGAAAGAAAGATTGACCCTAAAGCAAACACCTCTCTAATTTACTACTGTACTTCATAAAAAATTTTAATACATTTAGTGGCTTGAATATAATCACTTTTGTTTTGTTTCTTGCTTACTTTTTCTCAGTATGCAGGTTCACTAATTGTTTCTATCTGTCTCTCTCAAACTTTTGTTTCATCTAAGTTGTATTTGAATAGGGTAAAGATTTTCCATTTAGAATACTTTTTTGCTAGTATTGTTCTTTATACAAAGAAAAAAAATTAAGATAAATTCTCTTGATTGTAATTTAACAAACAGTGCT
The DNA here is from genome assembly GCA_024500445.1 of Entomyzon cyanotis. Classification (NCBI taxonomy): domain Eukaryota; kingdom Metazoa; phylum Chordata; class Aves; order Passeriformes; family Meliphagidae; genus Entomyzon; species Entomyzon cyanotis. The sequence goes on from JAKEPQ010001030.1 coordinate 17,888,398, forward strand.
CATCAAAACCCTTTTATCCCATTCCTCTCTTTTGTAGACAAACCCAAGCTACTTAGAACTAGAAAGCAGGATAATAAAGAATAAGAGAACTGGAGAAAAATGGAAGTCAATTAAAAAAAAAAAGTAATTTAAAAAAAAAAAGACAAAACCCAACAAATTTTCTAATATTTCATTGAATATTTTAACTTTGAACACTAAACAGGAACATGGGAGTTTATTTACAGAATAATCTGTAAGGGAATACCAAGTGAAAAAATAATGTTGCCAAATATGTTATTTTTTCTTTCTTTAAAAGCCCTTTGGGGATTAAAAAAATCTTTTAAAACATCACTGACGTGTTGTCCACAATGAAAACACTGCAGTCATTTTTTAATCTCCTTTTAATATGTGTATCATTGTCTGTGATAGCAAGCAAAAAAGCTGTTGTAAGAGCAAAACCTGTTGGCCATACCTGTGTTAAGCTTTTGTTTTTAAAGGGACTTGTGCTATAACATTTTGATGTCAAAGACAGATCACCCAGCACAGTAGGATCTTTCTTTTGCAATGCTCAGCTTTGGAAAAGTATGAAACAATTGCTACCTGATGGTAGATGCATCAAATTAATGTATCTGAAATTGAGTGTAATGTTTGGCAGTGACTCATTTGGAAGCCACAGGCAGTCACCAGTGCCCCACATCCTGGTTTATCTGCCTGTCAAAAAGGATTATTATTTAGTTCATCAAAGGTTCAGTAAGGCTTAATGAATGCACATAACGAGTCCTACAAGCTCCAGGTGAACATCCCTGTACAGAAGAGAAAAATGTTATTATGAAGTAGCCTTTGTGAAGTGCAAGAAGGCCTTGTGCCAGAGCAGGGGAGTTGCACCAGGAACAGACAAACCAGACTGGAAGCCAAAATCAACTGTCACTTGATATTTTTATGTCTGGACTTCATTGTCAGATACCTGATTCCCTGCTTTACCAGGCTTATAGGTCTCTACCTTTCCTGCTCAGTCTCAGACCTCCTCTATAGTTGTCTTCCCCACACTAAATGACAACAGATAGCACTGATGACATTCTCCCTCTGGATTAAAACCATTATCATATTGTGTTAAGCAGAAAATATTCTCTCAAGAGCTTTTTAATCCGATTTCCAGAAAAGAATTTCAATGATATTTTGTCTAAATCTGTTGTTCCCAGATCAAGCTGTTCCTATTCTACTCCTTCTCCCATCTCATGGAATAAAGCTTATTTGCCAAGGACCTCTTGTGGCTTCTGCCCTTTGTGAGAGATTTGAGCTTGTGCTCCATTTGCAATAAAAAGGGCTGTGTAGAAGCAGAAAGTGCCAACTTTGAAGAAGGATGAGCTATTTCTGCAGTCACTGAGGGACATTAGAGGATTTCTGTGTAGGGTTCTTAATGTAAATTTCTTTACTTCTTCACCTGGAGAGACACTCATTTCCAGTGAGTTAGCATTTCATGGTTGTGCAGTTGTTTGATGTTTCTTTCCTTTGACAAATGGTACTTTTACAACTAAATAAAATAAGTTAAAAATGAACTGTGTGAGTAGCTCATTAAATAATATCCATGCAAAATCTACAAACTTCTATGTAGAAATAAAACTAAAGTAATAGAAAACAGCTCAGGCAAGTTAAGCAGGTGAGACTGAAATGTACAGCAGGAGTTATTTTCGAAGGTTTCAGTATATCATTACAGATATGCTCTATGTTTATAAGTGTGTTTATTTAAATTGCTTCTGCTATAGTATTCATTTGACATGAGAGTCAAATCACTGGGAGAACAAAGGTCAAATTCTGTCTTCAGAAAGGCATGTTCAGTTCCTGCTTGTTTAATGAGAGCTGAACTTTCAGGGCAGTGTTTCTTCCCAAGTGTTGTCAATGCAGCTGGAGTTGAGAAATAATAGAGTCTCAGTGGAGGCTTTGTTCTTCTGAAGATTTCACACAAAATTCAGCTGGGGTTATTCAGAAACTAAACCAAGCTTATATAAGATTTATATTTTTTATATATAACAGTAATAAAACATATCTTTACATAAAATACATATTTTATTTTAAAGCAGCCAGGCTTACTGTCATCTTTTTGGTTACTTGTTTTGATCAGTGGGACACAAGAATAAGGTCAATACTTTTAAACTGAGTGACTATATTGAATTTTATAAACATAAGCAAGGACTCAGTCCTCAAACCAGAAAAAAATCTTAATAGGTTGGGCTATAAAACCCAAGATAATAGGATATTACATTCTTCATTGTCATGGTTTTTTGACAGGACAATTGCCAGGAGGACGCACGAAAAGAGGGCAACCAGGCTCCAAGCTTAAAGTTGCAAAAAGTGTTTAATTACCTAACAGAGTTGGAGGATAAACGCAGGCAAAAATAAACTTTTCATACAGTTTTGGTTCACTCCCCCCTCCCTCTTACGAACCTATAGTATTCACCCCCTTTCCTCCTTTACAGTCAACAAGCCGGGTGGTGGGGGCAGGGTGTGGGGTCTCTTTTCAGTCTACAGAGCAGATTCTCAAATTTACTCATCACCACAATTCTTCTACTACAAATACTCTTTATTTCTACTTATTTTTCTCTCTTTCCAGACAGTTTTCTTTCTGCTCTCACCCCCACCCTCTTAAGAAGCAGTCTCTGCACTCACCCCCCCGCTTTTCCCTCTTTCCAAACCAGCAACACAGACAGGGGGCAGGTTGAGGGGTCCTCTGGTCAGTCCGATCAGGAAAAGAGGTTCTCTACTTAGCCAGGGGTCCTTCCCACAAGAGACAGTCCTTTGAGAACTTCTTTGGCGTGGGTCCAATCTCATGAGCAACATCCCGCCCGAAATTCTGCTGCAACATGAGTCTTTTTGCCCATAAGGTGCTTTGCAGACTCTCTCAAGCCGAGGCCAGGCTGCTTCCATGCCAGGAGCAAGGCCTTTCTCTCCTTTGCAAGGCCTTTGCAGTTTTAACTCTTAGATGAGACTCTCACTGGTTCACAGTCTTTTCCAGGCATCCACCTGCTCTTCTGGTGTGGGCTGTGGGTGATTTTCTGCACTCCTGTGGACTCCATGGGCTGCAGGGGACCTCCTGCCCCTCCATGGCCTTCACTGTGGCTAGCAGAGGGTTTTCCGCTCCAGCACTGGGTGCCCCTCCTCCCCCACCTTCTTCACTGACCTTGGCGTCTCCATGCTGTTCTCCCTCACATATTTTCACCTCCACCTCCTCCTCCTCCAACTACAAAGAAGTGAAAGAAGTGCGTGCCTGCTCTGTTTTGAATTTTTCTTAAATATGTTTTCACAGAGGCGTAACTAGCACCTCCAATTAGCCCAAACTTGGCCAGCAGCATGTCCATCATTTTCAGAGCCATCAGAGATTGGCTCTGCTAGACTTGATGTAAAAACTTCCAGAACATTCACTCAGGACACACAGGAGCCATCTTTGTGCCACACCCCACCCCTCAGACACCTCCCCAAACCTACTACAACAGCTTCTGAGGGGTCCAAATTTCTCCTAGATGTTAAAAACACTTCACTGATGTTTTGGGCCAGTCAAAACCACCACATTCATCATAACACCCCTTTCTGTTTTGAGCTGTTGAGCTTTGGAGTGAAAGTGTCTGTGGCAGAACAGGTAGAATTATATTTGGGTGGGAGAAAATACCTTTATGATTTTTGGGAACTCCTTTTCACCGTGGATGGTAGAGTCCAAAGTGTTTGATAGACATGTCCTTCTGGTGGATTTTTTCCTGCATAAACTGTATGGCTGGAAGAAACCTTTAAACATGAGATCAGCAAACACTCAGTGGGAGCACATCGGTCTTGAAGATTTATTCTGTGCAGAGACACCCTCACCAAGTGCCCTCCAGTCCTGCACAGCTCCTGTGTGACAACCTGTCAGCAAGACTTTGTGCTCTTCATCCCAAGGGAGAAGGCAGAAGGCTTGGCTCTCCTTCACTGTCTGGTTCTGCCAGAGTAGTCAGGGGGCAAGAGGAGATTGCTTCTTATAAACACTGAATAACCTACCACTGGCAGCAGATGCTTAAGACAGGAGCTACTTTTTGTCATGAAGAGATAGAAACATGAGGAATGGGGAGATAAGGATGTGTTGAGATGGACAGAACCAGGCTTGGGTATTGTGGCTGGTTTGTCAGGAAGCAATGGAGAGCTAGCAAGGGCTGCAGGGATAAGAGATGAGAGGAGAAATGGGAGAAACACTGGAAAAAATGGGACTCCCCTTATCTTCTGAGAAATAATTGTGAAACACAGATGTCAATAAATTGTCATGACGATGGTCTTAAAAAACCAAGTGGCACAGATCTTTCCTGTTTGAGTGATCATGAGACAAAAATTCCTTGGAGGGGAAAAGGATGTAGAAGTCTTAGAGTTGCTTTACTGTAGGCCTTGCTATGATTTCAGGTGAATTTTCTAGGTTAATGCATTCTTCTAATGGGAGGTTGAGACTCTAAAATTGATAAAACCTTTCTTTCCCTTTTTCATTTTTTTTTAAAGGACAGCCATTTCCCTTATCTCTTTATAATTACAAAAGAAGCTGTATGTCAAAGGCTGACAATTTCACCATGAAGTGCATCTGCTTAAGTCCCCTCACATTTCTCATTGGAGGATTGCTTCAGAAACAATTCCCTAACCTTTAAGGGCTCTTTTCAAATCACAGCATCAATTCTTGCACATTTGTAACTGTGCAGATCCTTGTTGCTATTCAAGAAGAAGATCTTCTGCCACCTTTTTCACTAGAACATCTTCATGAACTTTTGTATCAGGCATACAACCAAGGTTTTGCCAGCTTCAGTGTTGTGGACATAGAAAGAGTTTCCCACCTGGAGAATTGTTTCAGGAGTTTTCACATTATTAGAAAAAAAATACTTCTAATCCCCAAGTGCTCTGGAAATGTTTAATAAAGGAAAAAAAAAGACAGACATTTGTTGCATAAATAAAAACATGCTGAATCAGTATTTTTGAATAATTTATTTTTCATTTGATCTTTCAGTATACTTTTGGATAACAGGTAAGCTAAAACTAGTAATAACTACAAACAGGATATAATTTTTATTGAACCTGAAACTTGGATTTTTTTACCAATTTCAGGAATCTAGCCAGCTGTAACTTGCAATAATCAAACAAGAATATAGCTTTTTAAAAGGTTACAACATTCCAAATTTAACCTCATCTTCAAATCCATTTCCACTATAAAGGGAATTATTTGTAGATTTTAAGGTTCAGACATATTCCTCCCTTAGCCTTGCTCATGGTAGCTGTTCCTTGTCTGACTAAAGCAGTTTAGACAAAGGCAGAATTGAGTTAGAATTTATTGAGTTTTTAAAGCAGTGATACCACAATGCTACTGTAAATCAAAAAAATAAAAACAATTTATATTGTATATGTTTTGTTTTTCTTTAGCTTTACTATTAGTCCCAGACTAAGCATAGGAATCTCAATATACCTCCTGTGTTCATTCACAGCAAGCGTGAGAAAGGTTGCCAACCATACTCCTGGAAGAAAAGGAAAGATTGCAATAAAACATTTAAAGAAAAAGATATATAAAAGACAAAGAAGACATGGTATCTAACAAACACTTATGCATCATCCATCACCAACATTACTTTGTATTTCTTTTAGGTTAGATAGCTTCTAATTCTGAAAACATTTTTTTCTTCAAAATGGCCTATTTCATTCTCCACAAGGAATGAGAAATGTGGTGCCAACAATAGCTTCATCATTTCAGTTCCTGAAAAACAATCAGGCACTTAAGGATTTTTTTTTTTTTTTACTCCCATAAATGTGGCCATATTACCTTCACCAGGTGTCAGTGACCACCTAAATTTTAAGAGTTAATTAATTCAAGTCACTTCTCCTTTCTACATGTATAGATGACATGGCATTTATAGAGGATTTTAAAAGTGGGAAGGCAGATGAATCCTGAAAGCTCCTGAGTAGCCCATTTGGAGAACTTCATAAGTTCAATGAATGTTCTCAAGTGCTGGATTAAAAAATTACATTAGTAAGGAGAGACATAATAATTTTTTAAAAAATGTATGTCCCTTTTGCTTTCCCTTGACATTTAGAACATACAAAGTAATTGAAACCACAGTTGGGGCAGTTAGGGTAGTTCTACAAACAGCAGTAGTTCAGCAGGTGGCAGCAACAGTAATTTGGAAAGGGGCAGAACAGGCCTCTTCACTTTTTCCTTTTTTAACTCAGGATTTTATTTTAATTTTTTTGAGAAAGCTTCAAAGAGAATGTAAAAAGGCCTTTATATACTTTGTGAAATTTAAAATTAATTCTCTTATCACCCAGATGCAGCCTTGATATGAGAGTAATGAATGCTTTAGAAATACAAAGAGATTAGATTTTCTTTATGTCTCTAATCAGAGACACTTAGTTTAGGTAGTTTAGATCCACAGTTTTGGATTTGTAAGAACAAAAAGCTTATGTATTCAGAAAAATCTTACATAAACAAAACCCAATGAGGTTTTCTTTTGACTCAGAAATGCAGGAGGACCCAATCTCGAGCATTATGTATATCTCAGTAAGTACAAGCAGCCTATTTTAACTCATTTTACAGCACACACATCTGCACTTAGGTGCATGAAGCACTTTTCAAGACCTAACAGAAATATATCACCAGAAGGTAGGAGTACAGATTTTCTTCAGTTCTGTGAAAATAAAGACTTAGCAGGTGTTTGTGACAAATTTATTTAACACCAGAAATCTAGTATTATTTTGGAAAGTTAAATCTGTAATTTTGAGTCTGAGTCATAGTCTTGGTTTATTTGACATCTTTATAGCAGAAATCACTCTGAGTACCTCTCAATAAATTCAGTGTCATTCAGCAAGTCATAAGAAATATGTCATTACCACCATATTAGAAATCTGAAGACCATGCACAAGGAAGAGAAGAGACCTTCTGTTCACAAGGACTAAAAACGTTATGACCTATTGAAAGACTGCTCAAAATATTGTAATAGCTGCCTGCTTTCTTCTAAATCTAGACATCATCCGTGAAGCATTCATACTTTAACTCTGCTTACTCTGCCTTTTTTTTTTTTTTTTGGTTTTTCGGTAGCACTTTCACTTCTGATATTATCTGTCTTTACAGTGATTTTGTCCTTCCTTCTCCCAGAGAAGAGCTATGTTTATCACAGATACAAAAAGTAAATCTATGTATGGACATATAATTATCTTGTTTTGTTATTTCTGCTTCTGAATGTTTCTGATTCAATTGTTCTGGATCAAGACATACATCCTAATGAACTCAGCATAAACTGAACAACAGTCTGCACTTCTTCTTGGTTTTGATATTCCTACTTACATGGTTAATTTTCAGGTGCCATTGTAAGCTCTTGCTGTAATGTAATTTTGTCATTATAATTGTTTCTTCAGATATCAATGTTGCTGCCATGATAAATAATAAATTTACTCTAACCAAATATAATAAAAAATAATTATTACCTGGTAATAAAAATCCAGGGCATTTCCTCAGGTAATGAGTTTCTAAGGTGAATATACCCCTCTCCCTGTGTTTGCCTTGACAAATGCCATGAGTGACAGAGCAAGTGAATTTCAATGAGATTTAGCTCTAGAAGTGTGAGGGAGGGGAGAATATTACCAAATGTTTTACAACAACATATGTTCGTTCCTAATGGTGTTACTCAAAATCATAAATAATGAAAGAAATTGATATCATGAGTGCAGTTTGTCTAGCATGTCTCAATTATACAAGCACCCAGTATATATCAAGTTTATGGTATTGTGTAAATCTTTATTAAACACTATAAAAGGTTTACACTTTTGTAACAATATGCAAATAGAACATTTAATTTACTCACAGACCTATCAAAATAAAATCCCCATAGGGTATCTAGGCAGCAGTGAACAAAATCCTTTCAGGAGTTTGCTGCTGACCTTTTTATAACTGCTAAGCTTCCAGGTACTGCAGGGAATACAAAACTTGCTGCTGTAGCTTCTCTACAGCAACAGACAGTGACGGATGATGTTTTGGAGTACTGTATACTTTCGTATAGTAAGAGTTAATTCATGATGAGCATATTGTACATGCGAACATATTTTATCTGAACTAGCAAGTGGCATAGGGGCTGTTCTGAAAAAGCTTCAGGAACTGAAGGTGCAGATTGCTCTCCAAATCTCCCACTACAGTGACATAGGTTCAGTTGAAGCTGAATTTCATAGATACTTCCCTATTTGTTTCGTAAATCAGCTCATGAATAGAGCTTTTTGTCCTCACAGGGAGCTTTGGGCAACTAAACACCTACTCTGCGGGATATGCCACAGGATATTATCTGCCTTCCTTCTTCTGACATGGAATTGAAAAACCAAACAGGAGCTTTACTCAAAAAGAGTTAAGGTATTTCATATCAGAAAAAGAAGTAACGTTTTGTAGGAAAAAACAAAATCAAAATCAGGACAGCTTTAGAAAGACTATGATAATAATTTGCAATGGGTTTGTATTTTGTCCAATGACTGCTAATGATTTTGACTTTCAGAGAAACATCCTAACCCAAAGGACATAGGCATTACTGTTTTCTCTGCCTACATTTTAGACAGGTTCAATTTAATGTTTGCCCTGATTTTAAGGGATGCTATTAAGAAGGCAGACTGCAGATACCAGCCACTCAACACTGCTTGTGGGCTTGTTGTAGAGAAACTAAGGACAAAGTGGGAAGAGTGCATGGATATGAATTTAAAATAAAGGTAACTTGGATCCTAAGAGAGTAGTTAATCTGAGCCACTCATTTCTAGACTGAGCACTGTTTCCTTTAGGCAAGTTGTTGTGAAATATAAATTGAAATGCCGAAGGCCAGGATAGTGTTTTTTGTTGTGAGTCTTGTGAAGAGAGTGACACCTCTGAGAACCTCTGAGACAGACGCCTAAACTCCAAAGAGAAATGGGATTTAAAACACTTTCCTGATGTCAGTTACAGGTTTTCTTGATTTAGTTAGTGTGTTGGATGGCACTGCATGCTTTTATTCCTTTCTGGGGCAGCTCAGGAGTACCTGTGTTTCACTTGTGTTGCTATCATTCTGTTTCTAATCAAATTCTAGTCCAGAATGACTTAACTGACTAAATCTCCACTGCAATCATCATTATTGTCATGAAGCGAAGCTGAACAACATCACCCATATCACATGTGCCAGTTTGTTACTCCAAGATGATAGTTACTCTCTTCTTCCTCCAGCTAAAAAACTAGAGATGTGTAGTACTATTGGCCTAATGCTTCAGGTCAAATAAAGGTCTAAATACTGAAGTGATTCCAGAGTCAGTAACACTTCAAGATGGAAGTGCGACAGAAGTGGAAAGGATTATACCAACTGCCATTGAAGAAGTAGATTCTGTTCCATTTATTAATGTATTTATGTTTATAATTTTTAACACAATTTCCCTTGATTATCTTAATCCTGAGATAGAAATGTTTGTGGAAGTAGATGACAGACTGAAAAAAGCTGCGCTATGTATTAAATAACATTCATGCAGGCTAAAATCAGACATTTAAAGAATATATAATTATAAAAAACAATTTGTTAGTGGATAACTTTGCTTTCTCCCTAAACATATCCAGGAACTATTATACCTTTGTTATTTACACTCCATTGGTAATACATAATTCATGCAAGAGCATTTATTTTACCATTGCTGGTAGCACATTGTTTCTCCTTAGCTGCAGACATCTCCATTTTGCATTTCAGGTTCTATGTCTTAATTTTAAGTGATTCGTGGTCTTTTTTACTATTGTATGTGAGTCTATGTTTGTGAACGTGTATGTATACATATGATAACATGAAGAATTTTTATCAGGGTTATTTTTCTTACATTGACTGTAGAAACAAACTTTTGGTCTCTATGCAATACAGAAATTTTATTTTCTTTGAATGCTGTTGAAGCAGACTTGTCAGCAACTCTGGAACAAAGGTTTATTGTGGATAAGAATGGCAATAACATTTTACATTTAGATGAGATTTGTCAAAGCATTTTACAAGTTACCTACGCATAAGATTAGTGATGAATTGCAGCTCCCTCTGAGCTGTGTGCACAAGGAAGTTAGTTGGCAAGCAGTAGAGACCAGTGTTACAAACATCACATATTTAAATAGTTTTGGGGTGCTTTTTTAATTGCTTCTATTGTATAGACTCTGTATTTTTTTCCCCATTATTACTCAGATACATAGACGCTGGAATAACAATTCTCTGTTTTCTACCATTAAAAAACTTTAAATTCTTCTTCCACATGCAACGATTTAAAATCTAAAGGTCTTCCCATTGAAATATTCTTTTCCTTTACAAAGATTTACAGACTAAATAGGATTAATACATAATGAGAAGGCAAATATCATAAAGTGAAGATCGTGCTGCAACTTGGAAAATTTGGGGAGAAGAGATAGCAGTGTGGGAATGCTAGAAGTTAACACATTTTTTTATTCCAAAACATAGTCCATATATTTATGGTTTATATCCTTTTATGTTTATTCATGGAGATAATCCTACAGGAATATTTTGTATAATTGCATTATAATGATCTTGAATGTATGCTATGAAACATGCTTGATCACCTTTCCTTCCAGAACATTCAGCTCATTCTCTAAACTCAGAGAGTGGCAAGATCACCTGGAATGCAGATGCAATAAAGGAATTGGTCATGTTTAATGGAATGTAGCTGAAATTTGGGTTCTTAAGTCTGGATTCTATTTATTCTTCATTTCAATTCAATTTAACCTAGCAGCTACTAACTTCCTCAGCTGTCCTCAGATTTATCTCACCAAATGTAGGCATTTTTTGTCTGCATTACTTGTCTAGTCTTGCTACAGGGTCAGTTGAAATAAACAGATACTTCTAGGTCACATTTTTCTGTTGTAAGCCTGGTGTTTAAAATAGATCTGATGATTCACACTTCAGACAGGTCCATTTCTCTTCATTGATTATAAAAGGAGCCTAAATGTCTAATGTTAGGGAAAATGGAATCTGTGCCTCAGGTTCTTGGAGCAAAGGGTGTTGCCATGCAGGCACCACTCAGCAGGCTCTGGGATGGCTCCTTTGTCTACCAAAGCAGATTCTAACTGTTCTAGAAACCAAGGAATCATATCATTGCAATCTCCTAACTACACTCTTTTACTTGCTGCTCTTCTCACATTTGGAGCTAATGTTTGGCGTTGGCTTGTCCCTGCTTGTAACTGCAGTGCTGTTAGGGAAATAACCTCCAGCTTTCCCTTGCAGGTTCTCCAGCTGTTGGAAGCAATGCTGCCATTCATCCTGGACTGTTTTTGGCTTCTAGTTTGCAGGTTCATATCTAGACCCTCAGTGTAGGTTTTCAGGCTTCTTTCGCAGGAACCTTGGGCACCAAAGCACTTTCCATGCCAAGTAAGCTATCAGGGTGTCAGACTTTGCACACCAAAGTCCACAGAGACACACTGAAGTTGTAAGGTAAATGCCAGAAAGATTATTTTCCAAAGAAAACAGAGCTAGAAACTGCTGGCATAAATGCCTTTCAGGGGTCTGTAGAACACATGCCCAGAAACTATTGCAGAATAAGCACATCAGCCCGACTGACTCAGGACAGCATGAACAACTGCAGGGTTAGAATGAAAGAGCTACAGATGGAAAGGCAAGGGAAAAGAAAAATGGATCTGTATTTACACACGGACATGCCAGATTCCCTTCTCCACTGCTGGCCACCAAGCATGCCTGAAGAATTCATCACAGTCCAGCACGCACATGTCCTGCATATCCTGCACCTCTCAAAAGTGGTGATTCTCCATCTGCTCCTGGAATTGATCAAATACCTCTGAATTGTGAAATCTTGCAAGGAAAGATATCTAGAGGCTGTGTCCCATCTGTTATTTGCCTCCAACTGCATAAGTGTCTTCAGAACGTATAAGGACATTACTTAGTTTTGGAAGATGAAAATTTATAAAATAGAACTATTTTAAACAAAATGTTTAGAATTTTATGAGTAAATATTTTCCTATTGATGGACCTGTGGTGAGGAGCTTATTCTTCAAGCACAGTAACTTGTTCACTTTCACATTCATGTTTGTGGAAGAAATAAAGTCTGAACTGTATTTTCCATTCTTTGAGACGACTTTTATTTTCTTCTGTACTTTGGATGATGAAATTTGGGCTATGGTAGACTGTATCTGAAACTGCATTTCAAGGAAAATTCAAACTAGGGCAAAAAGACAAAACAATATCTATTTTCAAATACATTGACTTTAAAGACTTCTTCATAGGTATAAGTGGTTTTTCTTAGTACAAAACCTTAAGGAAGAATTTACTCTACAGTGATTTTCTTTTTCCTGAAGGAAAATACTTTTACCGTAATTTATCAAACTGTTTATTCAAAGGCTAATACAAAAGAATGTAATAATAGCGGTGCATACCTGAGTAATATGGAAGGATTTAAGTTTGCTTATCCAAAGTTAGATGGCAATTGAACAACAAGCATGAACATATAACAGTACTTTAACAATATGCTCTGACATGGAAAAAAGAATAGACGAAGTGCTTAAGATATGTCTGGATATATTAAAAGAAAGTCTCATTGCAAACAAGAATACACTGATTGACCAGGTAACTGCAGAGGTACAAAGTGAAAGGAAATACAGACACCAGGAAGTTAATAGATGCATTTTTATATGAAGGATTAGATCTGGTTTCTCTGGAAAAAATACAGATGAAGAATACAGCCATCTTTCTTTTATTCTTAAGAAATAACAACTGCAAAAGCTACCGTAGTTCCTGCAAGATGTTTTTTGTTTGTTTGTTTGTTTTGATTTTTGGTTTTTGTTTTGTTTTGTTTTTTTTTTTTTTTTTACAATGACACTTTGTGGCTAGCACAGGTATTTCCCATGAGAATTTTTCTCCTGTGTTTTATAAACAAAGATAAAGTTTGGATATTATTAAAAACAGTGTCTCGAGATTTGGACAGTTCAGGCCTGGCCAATCAGGCCTAGGGGGAGGTTTCTGGCTGACCAATCTGGGTGACCTCTGAAAAGTCTATGTAAGTTGGAATCAAAACAATAAAGCTCTCTTTTCTATGCCACGCTGAGAATCTGGGTTTTCTTCTCTGCTAGCGGCTCAGCAGTGACAACACTTGGTCATTTGGGTTTGATAAGTTAATGCTTGCCTGCTTTTTCTTATAGATTTGGTAGTCTGATAATAAAATCTGTGACTTTTTAAAAATCCTGCCAGTTTTGAAATAAATCATTATGAGATGGAGCAACAACTCTTTTTTCAGAGCAAATGGTTAAATCTATCTTTGGTTGTCTGAATTTTTCTGATTTTGTAATCACTGTTTCTTTGCTCTCTTGCTGAAGGTACATTTTCATTGCCAGAAGTTCTGTTTTCTAATTATTTTTGAGAATTTGTACACATTTAGTTGTTACACTTTTAGTCCACTGAATAATTTTATAACTCCTGTGCTTGTTCTTTCATTCCTAAGTACCTAAAAAAACCCATGGGTGGGAAAACTCTTCTGAATATGTTAGCAGTGATTAATTCACCATCTCCTTGCTTTTCTGTGTGAGAATTTCAGACACTTTTTTGCAATTGCCCCATTTCTCTTTGATTTTCTATTACTGCCTGCATAGCTTTTTGGCATCAGGGTTTTTCAGACCACCTTTATGCAGCAGTAGAGAATGGGTCAGTAGCATAAGTTGCTTTTTAGAGACACAGCTTTGCTGTTCTAATACCCTCACACTGCTCAGTGTTATACCTCTCTAGTGTAAGTCTGTTCCTCACTGTTACTTGCAATACTACTGAGTTTTTTTCAGCAGCTATTTAATATTTATTCCTGGATCCTGGATAAAAAAACCCTATTGAATAGTGTCAGATTGAATATCAGCTGCTCTGAAAACCTTCTCATTCAGTGATGAGTCTTCACTGACAGCTACTTTTGGAGATGCATCAATTTTTATTCTGTTTGGCATGTGCTTTATTTTGATTGAGTCTAAAGGTAATTTTTAAAAATGTGAATGTCAGATAGTTAAAGTCAAAAGTTTTAAATAAATCTGAACATTCAGTCTGCAGCGACCTCTTTATCTGCTAAATACGTAAACCCATAAAAAATTAGGTTTGTCTGACAAGCTTTATATTCATAAAGACATTTGATTAGTCTTAATTATATTTATATTCTCTCATTCTTTATTAACTGGGTATTATATTACCTCTTCTATTATTTTTTCCAGATGGGTATCAGACTAAGCAGCCTGTTAATACCCTGGTTATCCTGCCTGCCCTTTCTGCAGTCTGTCACATCCATAGCATTGTTCTTTTATTCTGGAATATTCCAAGTACCTGAAGAATATTACAAATTAACATGACTCAGGTTTTTTTAAGTTTGGTCTTATGTTTATGCTTAGCAGCTGTTAAAACCTCTTCAGTTTCTTGTAGGCTAGAATATAGTTCATCATTCTCTTAAGGTTAAATAAAACACTGGTTTTTTCCATGCAGTGCAGATGTATTTCTCAAATACATCTGCCAGCTCTGCATCAATTTTTAACAAATTTACCATTTATCTTTAGTACACCTACAACTATGCAGGATTATTATTTATCCATTTTACTTTAAAGAACAACTTTTATTTGTAGTTAATTATCACAATGTATTTAGGGGTTTTATTTTTTAATCAACTTTCCACACTTCATGACTTTTAAAGTTTTTTGCCTTCTACTTCCCAGTTGTTCCCTTTTGTATATTACATTTTTTAATTTCTTATGAATTCCTTCATAGCATCATCAAATTAAGTTAAAATGGCCCCTTTTGTCATTGTGCTTCTGTATTTCTGGCTGTAATCAGTGTGGCTCCGCAGGGACTGCTGGTTGGGAAGTATCATTTAGCAAATGGCAGAGAACAGGATGAAGATGTGTCAAGACTTACTCTGTGGAAAACATGATATCACTTAGATTTTTTAACCCATCAGCTAATTAAAATAAGTATCTTTTGTCAGTCTAAGCCAATCATGTCATAACCTTTCTTATTTGAAAGACAATGTGCAAAAACTAGAAAAAGTCATTCTTAAAAGAATACTGTAAGTGTTTAGTTCAAACTTGGTCTTGTAATATATCTTACAAGATATATTGTGATATATTGTAATGATCTAGAATCTGAGAATCTTTGAGGCTTCCAATGCTTATGATTAAATAATTATGCTACTGAATAGTATTAGTATTAGTATTATTAGTATTTAAGTCTTTATGTTTGAATGGCTGTAGAATCATTACCAAAAAAAGATCCACACTTTCAACAGATTATGTGTTAATACTCTGGCAGGGAACCTGAAAAAAAGCTGATATTGAATTGATCTTCCTTATCTGCACTGAACAGCTCAAATCCTGTACACCCTGAGGTAATTTCAAGAAAGAGTTAAAGTCAATTTAAGATGGAACACCAGCTGGATTCAAACTTTAAAATTGAATTGCAGTTTTACATTGAAACAAATGTAAAAGAACCCGCAAACATAGGTCATTAAAATCTCTCAGTAACTGCATTTCAGAGCAGTTCCTATTAAAATCTTTGTTTTCCTTACCCGAAATCTCTCATTCCATTTGAAAAAAAGACATGCTCCAATTTAAACCTCCTTGTCTATTTGTTCATGTTTTTTTAATATTGGGAAGGCTTTTAAATTGCTTCTGAACTATGACATTTTCAATTTTATATTCCTGGTACAAAACATCAATTAGAATATCTCATCTGCTCTTTTTATGTATATATAGATGTTTCTCACCTGTTTCTATTAGTAGTCCATATAAATACATACAGAATACAAATGAACACATATGCATACATCATGTGTATTCAGTAAAAGTATTCCAGATATATTAAGACTATTTCCCTAGTCCTGGCATACAACCTGCCAGTCCAGGAAAATTTGACCTTAGAGTTCTGCTGCATTCTCCTGGATCTTTCTGGCATTTTCTCACCTAGACTTCTATTTCACAAAGGAATTTATTTTCTGTAGTTTAGGAACTCATCAAACACAACAAAAACACTGTTTGTATTTAAAATCTCATTGTTTATAATTACAAAAATTTCCATTTACAGAGCTACTTTCATCCATGCATGGCCTCAGATATGGGCACTACCCTAATGGCCAATATATAGAAGCAAATCCATTTGTGACTAGCAAATTAAACTGAAAAATCTAAATGCAAAATTAAATAGGTTTCTCCTGGTCCCTGTTAACATCATTGATGACTGCTAGTAATTCTATTAATTTTTCATTAGAGAGAGGATCTATTCAATATATATTATCAAACAGGAAACATCACTAGTCTTAGAAAAGTGAGAAATGAGGATGTATACAACCCTTGCTGCACAGTTAAAAAAGGTATTAAACACATAAGAAAGATAGGAGAGTCTTTTCATGGAAAATTTACTCTTGTCAACTTGATGAAGTTATCTGAAATCCAAAAACATCCAGGCTTTCTCAAATTCAGGAAAGCTAGCAGTGAATTACTATGATGGAAAACAAAATAAAAGCAATTTTAAAAAAAAGTAAGTGTGAAACAGGAGACCAGCTGCAGAACAATGTTCATGAGGAGCAAGGAAATAATTGCTCATGGTCTACAAAGCAAATGCCCTGACTGAAAGCTGTATAGCTGTCAGTTGCTAAATAAAATTTCTTTAGTGTATGGGCAACTGCAGCAAGTTTCTGCTTTAGATATAGAAAATCTTACAAAGATTTAGTACTTGAACCTGTAAGCTTTAATGGTGATTTCAAGAGAGAAGCCCTTGGGAGTTGAGACTGAAAGGACATTAATCTAGTGTTGTTTCTTTTTAAACAACATTTAAGCATTGTGGAAAAGTATAAAAATTGTATTTTCAGTTCCATCAGTAAAAGAAGACTTCATCTTTATGACAAAGATTCTTGAATTTGTCACACCTCTAAATTTTTTAAAAATGGGAGTTCAGCCTCTTTTTCCTCATGAACACCAGGACTCCTATACAGACACGTGCTTGTATGCATATTCAGAAAGACTGAGATGTGATCATAGACAAAGACGATAGCAGAAATCAGCTTTTATGAAAGAAGTGATGGTACAGACAATTTTTCACTGAAAACATGCTATGGGTGTCCTGAAGAAGTCCTGAAACAGCAAGGGTAATACAATTGATTTGGTAGGAATGTCTGGTTAATTTTTCACAAGGCGTAGAGTCCTCAAAAATCAATAACTTTCTGCTGTATCTTTATTCTTCTGAATAAACTGTGTCTGTCTAAGAAACTTGATTCCTAAGCTCAGTTAGGTTCATAAAACATTCACAGACATACACAGCAGAAAAGAAACACAAGCTTTCCCAAGCAGCAGTGAGCATTTAACCCCCAAGGTAGGACAAAGTGAATTATTCTTTTTTGACAGACTATTGCCCTTGCACATATGTGATTTCTCTTTCTTCTTTAGTGATATAATTTTCTTTCTTTTTGTTGGCAATACATAGACATCTACCCAGCAACTCTTTTAAAATTTCCATTTTCCCTGTGAATATTACATTTAGTCTATCACATTCTAAATTTTTAAAGCATTTGAAAGGAAGAGGTCTACTTTTACAAATGATACAAGCAGGGATGCACATGGTGTTTCTGCTACAGTAGGCTAGCGAATACTCTTTGAAGAAGGGATAGCACAGCTAGAATGATAACAAAATACAGAAACTGAGAGAGATCAATACAAAACCAAGGAATTTTACCTAGAGGAGGCTGGAGCAAACTCCACTTTGAATAACACTCGGTGAGACCTAGCTGTGCTACATTAACTACTAAGTTCATCCTGCATTGTGGCAGGACATTGCTGCACAGGTAGAAAACATGACTCTGAAGATATGTTGTGTAGATGCTCATGTGCCCAAAAGTCATGCCACTGAAGAATATCAGAACACTGTACAGGTAGATAAGGTTGCCAAGGTTGGAATAATTCAAGTAGACTTAGACTGAGAATGAAAGGGTGAGCTATTTATAGCCCAGTGGCTCCATGAAACATCAGGAAATCTAGGAAGGGATGCAATATATAGTTGGGTTTGTGATCAAGGTGGGGGCCTGACCACAGAGGCCATCAGACCGGTTATCCAGGAATGTGAAACCTGTGCTGCTATCAGGAGAGCCACACAAGCAGAATCTCCTTGGAACAGAGGGTGGTGGCTGGGTTTCTGATATGGTGAGGCCTGGCAAATTGACTACATTGGGACAGTGTCATTAACATGCCAAGGCAAGAGCCCATGGAATGGGAAAATAATATCTATCTGTGAAAGGATGGGGAATGGTAGTTAGTGAAAATGTATGTTTGGTATGGAGATGGTTTAAGGATGTAGCTTAAGTTGTATACGTGGGTAAGAAGGGATTTTGGTAATGAGAAATAATGCAATGGGACAGTTGGAAGATACATAAATTATATGGAATCTGAGTACAACGCAAAATGGTATGGAATAAGAGGTAGAGATTTTATGGGGTCTGGCTGAGCTGGAGTTCATTTTTCCCTGCAGCCCTCACAGTGCTGTGCTTTGCATTGGTGGCTGGAAAGGTGTTGATAAAAGGTGCTTTTGCTACAGATGAGCAGTGCTGGCACAGTATCAGGGCTGTCTCTCTGACATCCCCACCCCATCAAGGTGCTGGGAGTGGGCAAGATCCTGGGAGGGGTCACAGCCAGGCCAGCTGACCCAAATTAACCAAAGGGCTACTCCAGACCATGTGGTGTCAGCTCAGGTATAAGGGAGAGAGGAGAAATGGGGGTGGGTATTTGTTACTTGACACTGTTTGCCCTTTGGGGCAGTTGCTATGCATGCTGACACCCTGCTTCCTGGGAAGCATCTGGACATTGCTCACTGATGGGAAGTTGAGATTAATTTTTTCCCTTTTTTTATGTGTGCTCAAACTTGCTTTTCTTTTTATTTTTACTTCAGTAAACTGCCTTATTTCCACCTACTAGCTATTTTCCATCTTATTTTCTTTCTTCTGTCCCACTGGAGAGTGATAGAGCAGCTTGATGGGCACCTGGTGTCCAGCCAAGGTCAACCCACTACAACAGCACTCACCTCTCCTCCTTAATCTGCCTGTCCTTTCCACCTCAGAGTCAGTCAGTTACAGGCAATGAGTGAAAATGCTGGCAGATGGGACAACTTCATACAAACTGAACTCATTTTCTAGAATAATTTTGATATTTCCCCCCTCAAAATTTGTATTCTAAGTGTTTTGCAGGCATTCACACATATTTGGTTACTTTTGTCATAGAGCATTTAGAAGGTCTGTAGCCAATTTGTTGTGACAATAGGGAGGGAAGGAGAATTAATTAATCAGAACTAAAACAACAACTACTCCTCCAGACACTGTACAATGAAGTACATGATGGGGATTCAAACCTGCAGTGGTGGATGTCACCTTGAGTACAGTTATTTTATTGTCATATCTGTACAAGCACAAACGCATCCTTACAGATAGATGCAAGGCATGTTACAACATACACTGAAGTTCGGGTGTGGATTCAAAGGTCCATGTAGCTACAATAAACTTGGAGAATGCAAAACAATTGTAAACTTCAGTGGGTTACTTTTTCTCACAGAATTCATGATGAAGAGTGTATAAAAAACCTGGATTCATCCTCAAACTTTCTAATTATAAAATTTTTTCTGATGAAACATTGCAGCAGTGAAGACAAATAAATTTAGCAGCAGAGATTACTCTGTTTAGACAAATTTCCATTATTATAGGCAATTTGCCGTAATGTTGGACAGAATATTTTTTTTAGAAAATAAATCTCTAAATACTAATCTATACAGATTTTTTTTCCTTATTAAATAGTGTAGTGCCGTTTCAAGTTTGGGGGTTTTTTTTTGTTTGTTTGGTTTTTTTTTTCTTTTTTCAGGAAACTTATAGAAGCATGCAGGGGTAAAAGAAAAAAAAAAAACCCATTAATTTCAGTTTCACGTATTATAGATGTTTTTTCCTGGATTCTGATCTTTCAAATTTTACTTCACGGATTTTAATGACCTTTTAAAAAATGCTCTGTGCATGTGGTACCGAGAAATACAGCCTTATTTCTATATATAGCCTTATTGCTCATCACCTCCCATACACATAGTTATCCTACTAAGGTAGTATCTCAAGGGCAAACTGTAATTGGTTAGGAGAAGGAGTGTGTATGAGCACTGAAGTATGTCTATATCTGACTGGAGTGCATTTGTATCTAAGCAGATTCTCTGAGACTGCAAAGGTTGCTTGAAATCTTACAACAATAGATTTTCTTATGAGCTATCTGCAATAACCTGAACATGATATAATTTGAGTTACACTGGGAAACATCCTTTCTCAGAGATGGCACAGTGTTCCAATCCATATCCATGCAGTAAACCGACTTTGCATTCTACCGCCATTGTTAGAGCTCTCCCACAGATAAGCCATTCTGACAAATTTTTATTTCATCATGCAGAAACTAACCTTCCATGACAGTTTCTAATGCTGATGCTTCAGACAAGTGTAAGATATTTTACTGATTGTGGAAAAAACCCTTTTTGAATTCTTACTTCTTAATGGGAGAATGATGGAAATAGCTTGATACTCATGGGTATTAAACTCCCTGTAGAATTAAATTAATAAGGTCCTAATTATTTAATTTCTCCAAGGAAAGGTCCCTGGCCTCCATGGATCTGCAATAAGGACGATTTTGTGTTTAGGATTAAAATTGTCACAAATTTTACCTTAAGTTTCAAGATGGAATGAAGCCAAGGCCACTCAATATCTACAAATTTTCCCTTGGTTTAATGTCAAGTCCTTAAGCTTCCTGTGGTTTTCATGAGAGCACACACATTAGCCTGGGATTAGCAAAAAGAGCATCTGCACATTTCCCCTTTTGTACTTTCTGCTGCATTTTGTTCTTAGAGCAAAATTCAAGTTATGCTAAGGTTACATCACAAGAATTTTGCAGCAATCTGCTGCAATAACCGAAAATAACCGAAGTATTTACATATATAAAAGCATAGTATGGTACTTTTATTACTGTATGTATTTTTTCTATGCTTTTTTCCAAGTGCCATTTGAAATTTCTCACTGTATGAATAATTGTGTCTTGGAATTTCAAGTACAAGGCAAAAATGCATTTTCAAACTCTAATTTGTCCATAACCATTGTCATTGAACAAAGACAAAGCTAGTTTTTAAAGCATGTTCTATAATAACAATTGAAATGATAATAACACATGCTGAATGCAAAAGCAAATGCCAACGACTGGAAGATTAAGGCTTTCTCTTGACTTCATGGAACACATTTCACAGCTGGTATTTCAGCAAAAGCACACTGTGTGCGAAAACTTTTTGCCAAGGAAAATATTTCATTTTAAAAGCTTCTTTTTCTTTACTGGTTGTTTGTTTCAGAGTACCGAAGGGCTTATGGAGAATATTTTGGTTTAAAGCATACAAAAAAGGAACTGATTCTTTTAACAGACTTGCTCAATTAATCTTTTTCTTTCCTCAAGTAAGTTGCTTTTATTTTCTAAAAGGGAGAGCACATTAGGTGTAGAAGTTGAAGGATATGGAAGAGATCAAATTCTGTTGCTCGTGGCCAGATTCATCAAAGTTCAGCACATCCTGGACTTGGAAACCAATAGCCCCCCTTCTTCCTCTTTCATCCTTCCTTCCATCTCTTCCTGTGATGCTCTCCTTTCCAAATTCTCTACAGCCCTGTAACTCTGATCTCCTCTTTGCCCATTCAAAGCAAACACAAATAATTCTTGAAGTCTTTCCCATGTTGAAGCTAGTGATGCTTCAGAATGGTGGATGTGGTGAGATATTAGAAAGCTTTCTCCCAGATTAATTTTTAGCTGGTGCTCCAACATGGCAGCTCCAGCTTTCAGAGCACCAACTGTTGGCCACAGGGAGGCCAGGGCTGGAACTTGACTGTTTTCTACAGGGTCAGCATTTCACCCTGTGCTTATGGCCAAATAGGAAATATGCCAAAACTGTTTTTCCCTACACATGGACATGACCTCTCAAACGGTGTTTTTCTGTGGACTCCTTCATATAGGATATGTTCTTAATTTCAAGGAATGTGAAAAATTAAGGCCTCTGCAAATATTTGCAGGCTGCTCTTTCTTAGTTAAGATCCTCTGCAAGCCAAGTTGCATATAAACTCGAGATGAGACATAACAGTAGTGGGAACTTGCTATAGTTCTCCCCATTTCCCTTTGTCCTCCACCAAGAGTAATTTTTAGCTGATGTAAGGCACACTGCTGGACTTGAGAGGGACATTCAGTGCTTCACTGCTACAGTTTTGACCCGGAGAACTTTTCTGGAGCTTCCAAACACAGAAGGGCCAGAAAAGTGAGTGAGTAACTGACTCATGCTAGATAATATCACAAAGTTGCTCTTCCTGACAGTGTCAGTTTATGCATTTTTTTATTCCTTTTAGCTGCACACAATGTTCAAGCATCTCTTGGACAACACAGTCCCAGTGACATCCAAGGGATCAGTTTGGAGGCAGCTGCTTTAAAAAAACCCTCAGCCTCTGGGAATTCCTGTAGTTACATTCATAAATGGATCAGCTGTATCATTTAGAAGTTTCCAGATGAAGTGAGAGTTAATGTGATTGTAAAGGACAGCTACATGAGTTAATATCTGAAGAACAATAGAAAGAGCCCATGGGAGTGAAAGAGCTGGTACAAGGAGATTAGACTTGAGCTAAATGCCAAGACAAGAAAAAGGAGAAATATACTTCAAACCCACTCTGTGATGCATAAAACACTGATCAAGAATATAACCCTAAAAATGGTTTGGATTATTACCTCTGATAAATCAAGCTAGTCTTCATGTTTATGAGCCTCAGCTTTGTAGAGCTTCCATAAAAAATACTGAATAAACTCTACAGGCATATTAGCTTACTGTTACTATTGTAATGTTTCTAAAATGCAACCTACTCTTGTGTTTATTACACTTTTACATCAGGAAAAGTGAAAAGTGTACTCTTTTTTATGATTTGCAGCACCCAGACTTGCAAAATATAAACTACTACAAATTCCTGATCTTCAGATATGTATTAATATATTATAGTTAATAACTATACTGATAAAATTGTGTTCATGAAACTAAGGCCTGAATATTAGCACTATTGTGCAGACAGAGGTCATTCAGAGCTCTCAATAGCCCTTTTCACTGCACCTTAATCTGTACTTAATCCCTTGACTATTCCTGGCCCACAGTTTTCACACATTGCTTTGCCAACATACATCAATCCTGGCCTGTGAAGTGTCCCCTGTTATTCCTGTTCCACACCTTTCTTTAGGAGAAAAATATATGTCATTCTTAATGGTATAGTGAAATCTGTAATGTCAATAAACTGCACCCAGGGGATCAGATTGAAGCCATTAAAATTATTTTCACTATGGGTTCTGATGCAGAATTGGAGCACTAATCTCCAGAGATAAAGGGCATCTAGCTGATTTACCACTTCAGCTTTGATTTTATTATTTGTTTGCTCTGTAACTTTCATCTATTTTCTAGACCCTTGAGCATTCAGAAGATCTTGGCAACGTAAATGTATGAAATGTACTGTGTCTGACTGATAGCTCTGAAGTGTTCAGAGCATACCTTCATTATCTGAACTGGAATTAGCTGAATCTTTGTCGCTCAGATTATATTGATATGGAATAGGCTATTATACAGTACAAATACAGCATTTTAAAAACTTGTGGAATGGACACAATGCTTACTAGCTTTGTATTGACTCCTCCAAGCAGGAATTATGATCAAAAACTAATTTCAAGCTGGGTTAAGTTTCTCTAAGATTGAATAAAACTTTCAATTAGTTCAATTACTACACACTAAAGAGCGAGATAGCATTCAAAGAACAGCAGCTTGTTCTGAGTGATTTCTAGATCACTGAGATTCTCTTAAGAACAACTTCAAGGATTTACAATATGCATTCAAAAAAAACCCCTCAAAGCTTGGCACATCACTTTAAAATTTTTCCTTTGCTTCTTATAGTTAGGAATTTGATTTTTATTTCTTCTTGTTAGTGGAACAGATGGAAGAATCCAGATATTGTGTGTTTTCTTTGCATGTCTGTATGCTTTCTTCTACATAGGAATAAAGAGATTTTAAATATTTGGAATATCTAAATTGGAGAGGCAACTAAAAGAGAAAAAGTGTAATTTTTCTTATGGTTGAAGTCTGGCAATGAATTCAATGACTTCACTATATCCTTAAGGGATACTGAGTGCGAAGAACAAACACCTCTGGAGACAGGTATTGAAACATTGCATAAATCATGGTCTCCTGAAACAGTGGATGTAAACTGATTTGATGGTTCACTGGAAAATCTTTCAGTGGCCATTTGGTATAAGAAACGCTATTTTCCTCCCTTTCTATTTGTCTTGGGTGAAACATGTAAGGACAGTGACATTGATTAGTGATTTGGGAGAACTTGCAAGAAGAAAGCAAAAAGAAGAAAAGGTATAGCAAAGGAACTGCAGTTTTTCACAGACACCTCAAGAGAAAAGCTATAATCTGTTTGTCTTTGTCATTTTTCCATCAGTTATTTTCACATATCTGCAATAGTATGATCTTATTGTCAACAAATATCAGTACATAAAGTATTGCAGGTGGTTATGGGCACAAAACCCTTTAATGACTAGGGGAGTTGCTCTTGGTACAGAAATGTTCAGGGTAAAATCTACAATTACATGATTGTAATTGTATCACAAAAGATGCACTGAATGTAAAATATTTCCTCAATTAATTTCTGCTTTGGAATAAATAAATTTCTTCTGAGGTACAGGTATCATACCCAGAATTTTGATTCCTACTGTAAACAAGGCTACTGCTAGTCAGAACATGACAATCTTTTATCAATAGCATTTTAATGCCACAGGTTGCAACAAACCACAGCTTTATTCCAGTCTTTGGATGAATTAAAGATGCATCTACAGAAGGACAATCATATGCACCTAAATCCTACATATGAAAATGCTCATGCTCCAAACTATGCTCAAGATCTCATTTTTCCCCACCATTTTCTGCAGAGGGGAAGGGGAAAGGGAGGTGCTGATGTCATCTCTGGAATCCAGTGATGAGACATATGGGAATGGTTCAAAGCATCAGCAGTGGAAATTCAGACTGGACATTAGGAAGCATTCCTTTACCTTTGTCAAACCCTGCTTTGTCAAAGCCTGCATACAGGCTTCCTAGAGAGGTGACAAGTGTGACAGTGTCTAAGAGGCGTTTGGATGATGCCCTTAACAACACTTGTAACTTTTGGTCAGCCCTCAATTAGCCACACAGTTTGACTAGATGATGGTTACAAGTCCCTTTCAACTGAAATAGTCTAGTCTATTCCAGTCTAGTTTAATCTTTTCTATAGATCTGTTGGAAGTGTTTGTAATTAATCCATATTTCTTAAAGTATTGAAAACATGTTTATGTGGTTGAAATTCTTTATGTATATTATTGACTGAAGCCCTGTAGTTTACTTATGTACATAAAAGTTAAAGGCTCAAGAGGAATTTATATTGCCTGTCAGACAGCTCATTCTTTCTTTCCTAGGGACGAGATACATCTTCAGCTGGAGAATGGCTAATTTTTTGTTGTGTTTTTTTAATGGATGAAAGCTGACCAAGAGAAATAAAAATGTTTAAAAAACCCAAGCCAGACAGCCTACGAACATCCCCAACTAATAAAAAACAAACCAAGAAAGCTCCACCCCACAACAAGCCAAGAAACCAGACATCAGTTTATAAAAATCACTATGACAGGGGAAGGTATTGAGCAAGTTAACTGTGAAGTTGTTATCACAGCTCCTTGTGCTATTTGAAGTCTACTTTCTGTACAATTGCTGCCACTGAACTGATCCAGGGCAAAAGTGAAAACAGGCCAGAAGAGACCGCTGCAGAATCTAATCGGATTATCTCTGCACTCAATATGCAGTTCTACATTGATATTCCTTGACACAGACCCTTGTGCACTGTTTACTTAATGGAAAGTAGCATTTCTCTGAGGACCTGGAAATTTTAGGAGGGACTGAAATTAATATGTTTAAGATACTAATTGGAAGTTGTTTGTAGTCACAAAAGAATAGGAAAGAATAGTGACAACAAACCCCTCTCCCAAGCCATCTGTAGGCAGTGTAATGTGACATTATGAATTACATGTGTAAGGCACTATGAAATAATTACCTGCTTTTATGAGAATTGAATTCAGTGACCTTGGAGGTCCTTGTGAGTCTATATTTGGTGTCTGTCTTTTTGATTACAACAGTGGGAAGGGTGTTCCTGCCTTCAGCCACTGTCTGAGACTGAAACTCAATTTATCTTCATTACACAATGATCTAACCCCATCATTTGTTTATTTTTTTACTGATATGTGGACTGTTATTTTTATCAGTTCACCTTATTTTTCTTTTATTTTTTAGTTTGTCATTTTAAAAAGCCTTTTTAACAATTCAGTGTTTTACACACAAGATTTTCATGTTTTTCAAGTCAAAGTAAAATTTAATTTTAATATTATTTGAGTCAAGTCAAAACTCACATAGAATGTGAAGATTCAGGATCAGACATAAGATATTTCTTCATCCCTGTTTCAGCACCGGTATTATGATAATATGTGGGCATTTGGTAAATCTAGAAATTTTATCGTACGACAATGCACATTTTAAGCAATTCTGAAACACAAAAGTAATGTGATATGACAGAAGGCTTTCACATAATAACTTTGCTGTGTCTTGTTGGTAGCACGGTAGCAGCTAAGTAAATACGGATGCTTAATGGAGTATACAGCTAGAGCAATGTATATCAAATTAATGGCCCTATTTATAACTTGCATTAAATTTTCCGTCATCTTGTCTGAAGACCGGAGGCTATTTTTTTAAGTTGGTATGGAGTGTTCTTTTTTTTCTCCTTCCTCTCTCAGTACCAAGATTAAGCACCAGATTCTGAGCTGGCATAAACTGCTATCACACTTCTGGAAGCAATGAAGCAATTCAAATTTACACTAACTGAAGATTTGTCCAAACAAATTTCCATGTTAGTGGAAGCTATTCTTGTTGGATCATTCACAGGTTGCCAGGCTGCAAAAGATAGGATACTAGAAATTATAAATAAGCCACTTTTTTATTCTGGCAGTAAAAAGGGAAAAAAAAAACCAACCAAAAACCAACCAACCAAAAATTACCCAAATATCCCACACAAAAGCCAAAAAACACCACACAAAAATCTTGATTTTTAAACTCAAGAGAAGTGTCTATTCATGTGAAGTATTCACGTTATGTATCAACTTGAAGAGCCATGACTAGGACAAATGAATTTAATAATTCTTTATATCATACTGTGACAATTACTATGCAAAGTTCTGCAGAGTTCCCAACTGCAAAGTTCAACCATCAGCACCTGAAATGCACTATCAATGATCAACAGCATTTCTTAAGTAGTAAAAAAAGCATATCAGAGCAGTTCTGGACCCTTAACTTCATATAGTTTCTCCCTTCACGGAACAACTTCACTGAATAATCAAAATGGGTTTATAAGCCCTGAATGATGACATGAAATCCCAGAGTCATTTGTCTACAATCAAACAATGTGACCTTTACATAAACTCTAAGTCCTGACAGTCACAATGACTGCAGATCAGTTTACAGCATCACAGTGCTGGAGTAGCAGATGTTTGCAATTGTACTTGTTCCACCACCTCTCTAATGATGTGCAATTGTCTTGAGGGAAAAACGAAAAGCCAACTTAATTTAAGGATCAAAAAAGTGTTTGTTTGAACAAATTAAAAGAACATAGACAAAGCAGACAGTATGAGATCTCTAAATAAGGCAAACCTTTAGGGATGAATTAGTTTGACTATATCTTTCATTAAGCTTACTGAAAAATAGAGCTGCCAAAAGTACATGATAATATGAATGAGAGTATCTCTTCATGTTTTGGCTGTTTCATCTCAATCAATATTAACTTAATATTAGCTCAACATAAATCTAGCTTTTCCTAAATGTGTTTCAGATTCACTTCCCTGCGATGAAGGATGCTTTCATTTTATGCTTCACATAGCACAAAGGGATGCATTTGCATCATACCTTCCTCATTTCACCTCGCCTTCCAACACTGTTATTATTTTGGTGACATCTTATCCTGTTTCCAGTGATACACAACCCATAATTGTGCTCATGGGCCAGAAGCAAAGGAAAATACATCAAGATAATAGCAATTTTTTTACTGACTTTTAAGAAATGATGGCAAAAGTAAAAAGAAAACGTTCTTAAAATGCTTTCATTAGTATTTTTCAAATTTAATATTATTGAAAAGTTGTTTCATCAAGAAATCATTTGCTTTATGGTGTAGTAAAATGCATCCTCATATTTTGATCTCTTATCAAGGTGTAACCCAGCATTTATTAATATCAATGTTAAAAAAAACCCAAACTTTTTAACACATATATTTCTTATTCTGAAAGTCTTAGAACCATAGCAGAAACAAAGTCAACTAACAAAATAGAACATTGAAAACAGACAATCTATTTTTCCAAGCATCACAAAACCAAGAGCTCTCCCTACCTTCTCTTGACTATAGAGCATAAACCTGCAAAGCAGCAAATACTGTAAATTCCACACAGCAGCATTTCACCTTCTTGGGTCTCTGAGGACTGTAAATTCAATGGGAATCTTTCCAGTACTCAGAAATATTTCCTTCTGCAATTTCATGGTGGGAATTTGCGGTCAACCTTTTTCTTTCTTTTTCTTTCTTTCAAATACAAAAATTCGAACTAATGTTTGAGAAAAAACAGGTGTTGACAAGACTTTCAAATTCAAAAACTGTTGACACACTTTCTAAGCTTGTACCTTAAATATGAAATGTCCTTCTACCAAGTGCTGTATATAACTCCTTCCCACCCCTCACTCCAAGAAATGCATATCCTTAAAAGTGTGTGTGTGTGTGTTCACACACACACACATAAAATCTGTGTTTCAATTATCATTCTTCAAGCCTCTTTTGGATGTGGTGTTCCAGGTAAAAAAAGCTATGAAACAGTACACTAGCTAGGCCGCTCCAGACACTGAATAACATCGAGCCAGCAAGTGAAAGCATCATTTCCTCTGCTTCACCTCCACCTCCTTAAAATAACTAAATCACTCCTTCAAAAGACTTTTTTATACTCAGTACATTTAATACATGAGAACAAGAAATTAAAAAAAATTATTATTCCCTAGAAAATAATGTTGCCAGTGGAATAGCCTCCTGGAACAACAGACAAGTGCAAAATGCCACCATTATCCTAGGAAATAGGATAACTAGACTTCACTGTCTCCTACAGAGAAAAAGGCTATAATGTCATTGCCATTCTAACCAGGGAAATGAAAAAGGGTGAGACAGAACTTTTTCCAAACTGCAAATCTGCAAATGGGTCTAACTCTGACATATTATTGGTTTAAGAAAATTAGACTTAACCATAGTATAATATAACATAATGAGAAAAGCACACCAATCTGACCAGATAAAATTTCTCATTACTAGCAGATACACAAAAATCTCTTACCTGTGGACTGACTGGGATTCTTGAACTGCCTAAACACTGGACAGTGTTTAGGACTCAGGCTAAATATTTCTTCAGCTCTTTCACAAAAACAGCCTTCTCCAACAATAAGTCATCAAGCACATCAATTTCTTCTTTCAGTGGCAAAACAGAGTCCTTCTTTTAGTAAGACATAATTCAATACACCGAAAAAGCTGACCCAATGCATTTGATTTGTTTGCCTGTGCCAGACAAACAGATGATTTATAAAGCAAGCTTACGGTTGTAAGAAAGGACACTACATTCTCATTTGTCTTTACACTGTTGGAGCATTTGGGTGTTGTATTGAGTTCATTAATAGCCCAGCATTTCCTCACAATGTGCTTTGTGTGTCTTAAAGTACTGAACCAGTACAATGCAAAAATGTGACTGAACATGTGACTTGACTCTTTGACAACATGTTAAGCAGGACTGGTCAGAGAATAAGATTTTCCATGAAGTTTACATCTCTGATTACCACTGAACTACCAGACACATCAATAAGCAGAGAAGGCCCCACAGATGCATGGAATGATGCTGTTCTTGATGGGTATTTAACTTTCTTCAAATTTATGGGCAACAAATTACTCAAAGTCCATATTCTCATCAGAGTGATCTAATCTCAGCAATTTAGACTTGTGGATACTGATATGCAAAAAGAAAAAAAAACCCTTCCTCTTTTGGCTCAAGGTGCTCATCTGCCATCTGGAACAGCTTCCCCAGTCTCATCCATTATGTAAATGAGATGTAGTATTTGTTATGTTTCATCTACTGATACTAATACATTCATGTGGATGTTACAGCTTAAACCCCTGAGAAGGAATTGGCTTCACATCACTCACTGGCTTGAGACCACATCCCATTACTTTTAATGGCCTTGTGGCATTTAAGGTCACTTAATTTTTAATAAAGCAGATTTCTGTGATGTCAATAAAATGGTAGCTACCTTCATTTCCATATCTTTTCTTTTCTTTTCTCTTCCTAAGAGATTATAGTATTTCAGACTATTGCATATCTTACTTGTTCTATGAAACTAGTTTCTTCATTTACCTTTGTGTCTTTTTACTGTTTCAGAATAAAAGAGACGAAAAGTTTTTTCTCTATCCTTAGGATAAAGAAGGGGGTGAAAGTGTAAGTGAAATTGTTAACAGAATTAGTAAGGAGATACAGACAGGGGTTGATAACCAGTTCTGTTCAATGTTTCATTTGTCTTTGATTTTTGATACGTTAAATGACACAAATTCAATCTGGTAATGTGATACCTGTGTAAACAGCCCTTAGTCACTGAAGTGAGTAAGTTGAAATCAATGTGTAAATAAGCACTATGGCTATGTCCTTGAAAGGCAGAGTTTGAAAGTGCTGCCAACACAGTCAGTCACATTTATAGCTATGAAGTATCATCCAGGATTGAGCCCTGACAGAATAGGACAGCACACTTTGATGCAAACCGTGAGCATATTCCATTCCAGTATCATTTACCTTTTAAATGAATGCTCACTACATGCCAGGGATTTAACATGCTTGCTCAACATTTCAAATCACTATAGTGTAAAAGAGGAAAGAAAAGTATGAAGTGCAATTAAAATCTGTCATTTAGCATGGATAATTTAAATATGATTCTTCTGTATTAAAAGACCGCTTGCCAAAATCAGGGTGGAAATGAACTTTAAATGCTATATGAGCTTTCACTGAGCTTTATGAAGAGAACTATCTGACTAGAAAATATAACCAAATTGGTTTTTTAAGTTATGGAAATGTATTGCAATCATTAAAAGTAAAAGTAGTAAAAGATGCAACTGGATTGAATAAGGGAAACGTGTATGTTAATATTAAATAATTTCAAAACTCTATTTTTTCTCTGTTGAACCCTTGGCTACTTGAGCAAAATCAGGGTCTCCAGCAGGACTGCTTAAATGAGAGAAGACAACCAGGTGTGATTCCAGAAATTCTTCCTTTGAAGATGATGGGTTTGATAGAACGTAACAGTTCATAACTTTTACATGAGGACACAGCATTACATGCATTTAATAAAAATACACACATTTAATAAAAATACACAGATAAGTTTCAAAGTGAAGGAATTAGCTGGATCTCAGTTTTTTCATGTTGAGGTTGCTTCATCATATCATAAATGATAAGAGGTAATAATATGCATTTAATATTAGGACAGATATAACCTGTATAGAATAATTTTGGATTATTCTTCCATTTTCTGTACTTGCCATCTTGAAACGAATCATAATGTTTTGCTTCAAAGTGAAATTCAGAGAAAATTACTTTTTTGGATGTTCCATTTTATCATAAATAATATTAGCAGACATTCATTTGCATTTTAATTTTAAAGTCAAAATGACAATGACAGATAGAAATTATTTTTCTGAAGAAATTATCTCTAACATCCTAGAAGAACAAATTATTTTCACTGATATCAGAAACTGCAGACAAACTACATTATACTATTCTGTAGGACTACATTTCACTTGTCCTACAGCTGACTCAAGAGTGGTTTAATACTGGCATTTTTTTCATATTCAACACAACCATTTTTCTTTAGTTTAGCGGGGAGAGGGAGATGTTTGCAAATTGTATCTGTTCTTGTTTGGTAAAGACAGGTTTTCCTGAATTTTACATCTGCTTTTTCACATTTTTGCTGCACATTGTTTTGTTCATGCTTTCTGAATGCAGTCAGAGGGGTGCCATTTAGCTTCATGGCTAAACTATCAAATTCAGTATTATTCTTTATTCCACATACACTATTTGAAAATTGTTTGTGTGGTAGTATACGATGTGCACTTGTTACCTTCAGCAATACCTAATTAGAAACACAGCTCTCCTCCAACACAGTGCTGGAGACTTTTGAACAAATTATGATTTAACACTCCCATCAAATAAGCTTGCAAAATTTAAAGCAGAATTGGGTTCACAGTTTTGCAAGGGGAAAATAATGCTGTTTCTATAGCTTCTGTTTACTGTGTTGGTATTCACTGATGCTAAATGGCAGGTGTGAAAAGTCACCAGTACCAATTAACAGTTCAATTAGAATTGCAATGATATCTCTTATAATTGTGTTCTTATTTCCATCAGCTGCAAAAGTCTGCTACAGATCCAAATAAAACAAAAAATAAAATAAAACCAAACTGTTTGAAATACATTCTTTGAAGCTGTTATGTTGAAGTTAAAACACACTGATTAATTCTTGACTGGAACATTTTAGAGAACAGTACAAGCGCAGAAACAGAAGATTACCAAACATCATGGCACAGCTGGAAAGAAATAGGCTAGTAACACGCTGATTTCAAAACAGGCTAATTTGATCAGAACTAAACTAATAGCTTTGAATTTGTGCAGCAAGTGCAGTTTGCAAAGTCAGATTAATCTCACTGAATTCAAGTCTGTGTTGTACTTGTTCACAAAGAGACACATTCATTAACTCAGATTCAGCTTGTAAATTAGGAATAGAATCCAAATACTTGAGACCTAGGACGTTATTTCGGTTTTGCAAAAGGAATTAACTTTCCATTCTGCAATATACTGTGAAATAGATTGCACCCATGCCAATAAATACAGCAAACACAGGAAATAAAAGCTTCATTTTGTATATCTCAGTTTTGTATATCTCTCTGTTTTCCATCTGCTCACAGTGCAGGATGGGCTATTTTGGTCTATATTAATAGAGGATCAAGTATCAGCATCCTCCTAATCTTGAGCATTTTCCATTCCAAAATGTGTTTTTTTCGCAAAGCAGTGTGGATACTGAACAAGTCCATACTTGAGAATGGACTTAGAGTTATGCTCAAAAGCCATGTAGGCAATCAGAAGCAGGCTGCTTTGGTTCCTCAGGTAAGTGAATTAGTATTATATACTTTCTAGTGTTTATGTATTTTTATTTGTTCTGTCGGGTTATAAACATTGTCCTGCAATGAGCCATGTGGGAGGCACTACAGTATCTGTGCTTCAGGATCATGGCATAATTTTAATTATTGGTGTTAACAGATTGGAATGAAGAAGGACAGTTCTTCAACTCTGGTTACAGACAAGAGTTTTTTATCTATTTAAGAAGGATTAAAAAAGATAATTTTATAGGAGGAACATGAAAAAGCTTTGCAATTCTAAAACAGGCTTAAAATTTTATAAAAATCCAGGTTCTGTTTCTATATGCACAATGATGTTATGACTGTTCAATTTAAAAACAAAAATGCAAGCAGATTATGAAGATCTCTGAATAATCGTTCTGAATCAGTGGCTCTATCTAAAGAAAGGAAAGATAGTGAAAACGGTTTGTGAAAGAAGCAAATCCTGAAGAATGCATTAACCTCTGCTTGCAAGCTGAGGAGAACAATTTCTAATGAAACAAAGCTGCCTGTCTGCAGAGCAACTTAGGGGCAGATTCTGAAAAACTCTCAGAGCATACAGACTGAAGAAACCTCCCTGAAATCATACTGAAGCCTTTCTGGATGGACAGGACAAGGTAGATTCTGTGTATTCACACCTGTCAGTCAGCTCAGAACAGTGCTGTACCCAAAACCAATGAGTGAAAAATGCATTGCTGTTATGTTGAAAAGGTCCCTACTCTCTGAGAAAATGAGTCTCTAACTTGTGTTTTGCCCTCATCTTGCTTTTCTAACTTAAGTACGGATTCTTAATGAGGTTAACATATGTTGCAATTGCTGCACTTGCTCCTAATAACAATCTCTAAATCTTTCTGATCTTTTTCCAACAAATAAATTTTAAAGAAACTAGTGGGAAACAACTAATGGCTCATGGAGCAGAACTTTTGTGTAGGGAAGGACAGGGCTGGCTTCTCTTTCCAGTGAAAACAGCCATTCAAAGTAATTTGTCCAAGACTCATCAGGGACTGGTAAGTCTCTTATTACAAAAACACAGATGTTGGGGCTGGAAATTAATTTACTGGCTTTGTTTGTCACCTTCTGGAATGGAATTAAACCAGTGCCCTGAAGACTGCTCTCTGTAAAGACTAGTCTGTTTTCTTTTTTGCTGGTTTGTTCTTCCCTCTTCAACGTCCAAACAGTATGAAAATGAAAGACATCCTCCCTGCTTCTGTAATGTTGAAATCCACTGGTGGTAGTGCTTTCAGAGAGCAGGAGGAGGCAAAGATCTGGGTCTATAGAAATGTCTGGCAAGCATACCAGTTTACTCAGGGCTAACTTTTGTTCAAACAAAGCCATGTATTGAATACAAAGGCAATTCCAAATGTCTGCAGTCTGTTAATCAGCATCAGTACACATCACAGCAGTTTCAGCAAATTGTTTATTTCAGTACATGACTCATTGCTGCAGGTGAGCAGTGCCTGAGAATGTACTGCCAGGATTGCCCCTAGACAGAGAGTTGCAGAGAATGCCCCTACTTTGAAAACACTTCATTCTCATTCTCTTTCTTTGCAAACAGTTCTAAATTGAAGATTATTAGCTGCGTAAAATCCAGACAGGGAATTTCAACCTGCTGACATTGTGGCATTGAATATACAGAGCTCAGCAGCAAGACGCCAGCAGCAATCTGAAACAACCTTCACTAGACCCCCCCAGCTAATAACTACAGATTCAGAACGTTATTGGATGTGCAGCCTCCCAAGGTTATTGAATAACAATCCTATTTCTGCTAATAGTAGATGCTCCTAGTTCTCTTATAATTAGTCACTGTGGAGGTTTCATAAAGGGTATTGAATTGAAAGTTACCACTCTGAATGAAAACACACACACACGTAGAGCAGAAGGAATTATTCTTCTACCACTCATCAACAATAGTCACAGTTACTTCTGGCACTTTCTGTGTACACTGAGGGCCTTTTATGCTCTGCATCCTCTGAGTGATTATTGTTCTGGGAGAGGCTGGGACCCGAACATCTGCAGCTCCCCCACAGCCTGTTAAGTCAGTTCCCTCTGCATGATCTGCAATGACCACCTAACTGGAACACAACAATATTACTGGATCTAGCAAAGAGAACAATAAATCTTTCCTCCAGCAGACAACATGACAGTGCTTCCCACTCTGGGTGACTGAACTAGTTCTCTCTACATTGTAAACTGCAAATGGCAGGAGGGAACAGAGAATCTCCTTAATCAGTGGTGATCTTTATAATTTATGCTGTTTTAAATAAAAGTTTCACCACTTTGCCTGGTGATTCAACAATGATGTGGTCAGCAGGCTGGCATGACATCAGATTGGTGCCATGAACATCAGTCTGTTTCAGACTTCTCCCTAAAGGTCAAAGGAATGAGGCGTGAATAGATAAACACGCTCATCAATAATAATATCTTTTATTTTCCAGACTGATGAGCCGTAAGTTAGATTGTTAGCACATTGTGATGTGTGGATGCTGGCAGGTTTTAATACCCATGGAGACAGCTGTATCTGCAACAGGGGAAACTTAAATTTTAGTGTAAATATTTGAAGGATGAATACTGAAACAACAGATTCCATAGTGCTTCTGCCATAATAAGCACTGAATGCCCTAACCAAACTAGCACAAACTGGGTTTGGGTCCCAGCTGGTCTCCTCTTTCACTGCTGAAGAAAAGCAGAGCCCAGTTCTGGTGCTCTGGAGAAATCTGACAAAAAAGGTGTTGCCTGGGGGGAATGCATGTGCATTTGCAGTGCTACAATATTAAGAGTGGTCTGCACAATTCTGGGGATGTGTGCTTGCTTTGAATGTTCAGATCTATGCAAACACATCAGCATCGGTCTGCTGCTGCCCTTGACTTCGCCAGTGACTGCATCATTTGCATTTTAATGCAGAGGTTCTCTGTAGAGTTTGCCTAAACAGCACGTTTGTGAAAATGAGTTCAATTACTCTCTCCTCTTGGTTCTTCCAAAGT
The DNA here is from genome assembly GCA_024500445.1 of Entomyzon cyanotis. Lineage (NCBI taxonomy): Eukaryota > Metazoa > Chordata > Aves > Passeriformes > Meliphagidae > Entomyzon > Entomyzon cyanotis. The sequence continues at coordinate 17,924,742 of JAKEPQ010001030.1, forward strand.
CTCAGAGAGAACCATAAAGTAGGATTTCTGGCTAAACATCAGAAAACACACAAGCTCTTTTTTTTTCCCAGTCATGTAAGTATTCGTGTTTTCAACATTTTCTGTTTGCAGGGGTCTGTGTTATGTGAATAACCACAAAGATATCCAAACACAAAGGATTCATTGCTCAGTAATAATAAAATTTGTTTTCTAAAACAACCAGAAATCATCACACATTTTCCCAGGAGATAACTCAAGCTTCTTTTCCTATAGTATTTCATTATTAACAAGATTTCTTCCCTAAACCACAGAAATTAAACTATTTATATATTCTGCAAATTTCTCAGCTCATGTTTTGCTAAACTAAACAAATATATTTATAAATCTCAAAAGAAAAACCTCTTAAGGCCACTTTTATAACCTATATATTTCTGTCATTTGAGACCCAAATTTCTTTTCTCATTGCCTACATCTACATTTTCACTTCAAAGGCTGCTGTTTTGCATTCAGCTCCAGCATGCTCAGCTATTGTTTCCCCTATCATTCTGCTATAAGGGCTTCTGCAGGTTGATGTTTATTACCCTGGGCCAAGAGAAAATGAAGTCAGCACAGTTATATGTGCTACTTCTGGGACTGATGTGTGATATCATCCCAATCAGTTATCATTCAGTGGTCTTCTCACCTCGTTTCCAGGCTTGATTTAAGATACATTTTGAAAGCACAAAATCATTGTGTGTGGCATTCTGTCCTTTATCTATTCCAGTACAGAAATAGTTTTAAAAGTTACATATTGCTGAGGTTACCTGTGATTCATTAAATTAATGTTCTGTTCCTGGCTAATGACCTGGGTCCTATGAAAGGATATAAAATAAGTTCAACTTCAAAATTTCTTTCCTTTTTAAATGATACTGGAAAAATTTGTGCATGAAATGCAAGGAAAATTTATTGCTAATATGTAACACTACTTTGTTATTAATACACATTTCTTTTTTGTATTTCTTCTGCCTAGACAATGTCTCTAGATTTTTTTCATCTTTCTTTAACTCCTTTTTTTTTCTTAGGTGATTTTTTTTCACTGGCATGGCATTGCAGTGTTCAGACATGCCAATAGTTATACTTTTAAAATTTAAATAAAAATGGAAATTTCTTTTAAACCAGAAAATATTTCTGAAATGGAACATTGAGAATTTAGACTGTTAACAGAGAAACTTCAGATACTGAAATTTTTTCCCATTTTTTTGACCAAACAGTCGATAATTATTTCTCCAAGAACCCTTTCTTTTAGAAGGCTTAAGGGTGAGTGCTATGAAACCTAATGTTTCTAAGTTTTTGAATACCAAACTTTTGGCTTCAACTTATGCAATTAAAGAAATGAAAAATAAAGCCTTTCATGGAAAAAAATCATTAGTAAAAAACACTGTACTATCAGGTTTTATTCTAATTTCACTTAATAAACATGTCAATAGGTAGTTTCTCCTTCTGAAGAAAAATAACAAACTAAAACCTAACAACCCCCCAGACCTTGTGGCTAAAAAAGGAACAAATCTTATGAACTTGGTTTCATCTGCAGACAACTGGACACCTTAATGAAGGAAAAAAGATATGTTCATCAAAGCAAGAAAAGCTGGAAAGTAAGGAGAGTTTACCATGTTATTTATTTTACAGTTCATTTGATCTGGCTTCCAGCACAAAGGTCAAAACCAGCTGGTGGCCCATAAGGAGAGTCATCCTTTGCAATGCACGAGGAGTTTCAGGGTCTAATTTTCTCTTTTTATCACAGATAAATAATCATGGAAAACTCTACCATCCCAAACATTCATATTTCATTTATCAGTGTAACACTGTCTTGAGGACCCTCAGGGCCTATTTCCCTTGGACTGTTTCTTTTGGGCTCTCTGAAGAGTAAACACTACTGAGAATGTGGCAGTCAGACAAACATCATTAGGGCTCAATGACCTTCAAGACAACAGTGAGGAACCTCACAAACCTCAACTCTGAGCTCTCATTTCTGGGCCCGAGCATTAGCTTAATATAATAAAAAGAATGCCTCTTGCTGTTTAGGATTCATCAGCACTTGTAGTTTTCCTGGCTTCATTTTTGGCACGGTTGTCAATATTCTGTAGCCTCTCGTGTAGACTGCTGGTTGCAGTACTTGGCTCTACTGAAGGTGGGATCCAAAGAGCACCACAGATCTTTAGTTTGCCATGGAATTTGCCCACCAGAAACACACATGGAGAGCCATAGGGTCACTGTGGAAAAGAGAGACTAAAAGAAAGAAAACATGTATTTCTGGTATTTCACAGTTATATCAAGTGCACTTCCAAAAATGTAACAAAAACAATCAAGTTCTGCTGCGATGCTCCCTGAAAAACACTTCAGAAACCAACATAGTCTACACATTTTAAAGCAAAGTGCAGCTTTGTAGGAGCTTATCTATTAGACACTCAAGTGCTTGTCACCATTCTCCTAGAAAACGACTCCTTCTCTAATCATTGTAATATGAAACAGTTTGTATTTGAGAATGCAGCAACCTTTGAGAGAGGCAAAGGTTGGGGGTACTTTACTGATAATACTTATCAACATGATTTATTGTACTGTTATTGTGCATTTGTTGAGAATTAAACCCAAACTAGGTGCTGTTTGCTACAGCTCTAAACCTACAGAAATCAATGTGATATGGCAGTATTTGCTTGCCAAAAATCTTTAGAGAAGTTTTGCTGTTTGTTCCAAGAAATGACTGCTATATTCGGGTGAAAGAGGGCATAAAGGAGAATGTCTGTATGACAGATTTTTTTTTAATTACTTCACGTTTTCAGCCATGTAAATAAGAAATCACCATTGGTAAAACTTATATTTTCATATACTTACCATAAATTCAATGCTTGCTATCCCTTTTCCTCTTTTCCCCTCAACCCAACCTTTACAAAATGTAGACATTTTGTAGATGTGTATTTTATCTGGCAGATGTTAAAATAGTGAAAGGTAAAGAACATGAGGTAAAAAGTAGGTGTGTACTTCAACACACTGCAATATATTCCGGGAATAAATAAAATGAGAAACTCCAGTAATGGTGTAAGTTGAATTTTTAAGACTTTTTTTTGCTTAAATAGTAGAAATGTTTCTATGAGAGTACAGTTTCGTGGTCCCCAAGACCCAAAATAATCCTGACAAATATTCAGTGTTTAACTGTACTGTTTAATTTAGGAATCAACTGATGATATTCTTGTAAGCAATCAGAGAAAAATGGCACCTGTAGAGTTTGAAATGACGTTTGGAATCACTTTGTGCAATACTCTGAATCCATTGTACCTCCACTGTTGGCTGTGGAAGGTGTGTTAAATGACGTGCATTACTCATAGTCTTTTCTGGCAGACTAGTAGATTACTTTGCTTAGCCTCACAGACTCTCTGCATTGAATATGGGCTTAAAAAGTCCTTTTAAGCACTGATTTCCATACTACATTTCTTAATTGCTTTGTTCAATAAAGAATTCAAAGTTGAGATTTGCTGCATTTTAATCTATGTTTCATGTCAAATTATTTACGGCATCCCTCAGTTCCTTTCTTGGCTTCGAGTGAGAAATGTAGATTATGTTTACCCACAGACACTGTGTGTCATACTGGGTTCATGAAACGCTTTTCAAACGCTATTATGTGGACATATGTAGTCACTTAGCTATTAGCTACTCTCTTACCCTTATTAAAGTAAGAACTGATGGGGCATGCTAAGCTGAGGACTTTCACAATGCCTGTTGTTTAAGACTAGTCTAACTTTTTTATGACCTTTAGCAGAAGCAACTGGTTTTGATTCTTTAAACCTCTGAACTGTTCTTTAACTATTCATTTTCTGCCCTAGTAAATTGATAGATGTGAGACACCTTGCTTAGCATAAATGTTAATTGATCAAAGCCTTGTTACATGGGGTCTGCAAAAATTATGCTTTAGGAAGCTTTTTCGTCTTTCAAAGATTAGACTTAGATAATGCTATAGTGAAATCTACAGTTGGAGGCAGTAAACAACAGATTTAAAATGCAGCTAAGTATGTACAACTGAACCACGTTCTCTGTTTTTGTGTTATGGCAAATGCAGAAATAAAGGTAATGCAGTAATTCAGGTTTTGCAGGTGAGCTGATTAAAATGAGTGTATTCTCCTTCAGTCTCACAACACAGTCACAGGCACCATAAAGAGAATTAAGGAGTGCCAACCCTTTCTGTCATTGTGTAAATCACTTTGAGGGAATTAATTTCCTTGAACTGCAGACAAACTGCCTAGCTCTTAAAAGTCTAAAGTAGTCATTCAAGCACCTTTAATAGGGGATAAAAATGACCATGTTCAAAGGCAATTACCCATTTTCAAAGCCAGGTATGCAATGCTGTAGTTTTACAATCACTTTAAACCAGATTAAGCTGTCAGGGTTCTATTTCTCCCTAGTGTCAGCACAAGCATTTACCTTCCGGTTAAAACTAAACAGTTGATTTTTTGCTATGTTGGTTTTAAGCAAGATCAATTCTCCAACCTGGTTCACTGTACAGCTGTACAAAGCTTTCCCAGGAGGGAGACGATGGCAGGGAGGTGAAAGGGAGGTGATAGAAACCCTTCTCTTGGCATCAGTGCCAGATGCTGCTGCTGTGAATTGATTGTGAAGTTACAGCATTAGGTGCAAAGGTTGCTGCCTCTGTTGATTACAGGTGGGACCTCACTGGCTGACCTGGGCTACAGGGCAGTAGAAAACACCCTTAAGATACATGTGTAGAGTCGCTGGGAAGACTAACTTTAAAACATTAAATTTTTCATGTGAAAATATATTTCTTAATGAAATGGAAAAGTATTTTCTTTTTTCCTTTCATCTTAGAACACTTCCAAACATGCTGTGTGAATAAAAAGAAAGAGGGTGTTTTTTTACAGAACAAAACAAATTCATTTTCAGAATACTAAATGGTCACATATTTTACTTATATTTTAATTTTAACTATGCACAGGGGAACTAAATACAGAGTCTAAGTAGAATAGAAATATGGGAAAACTAGACCCACAATATATCTTGACTACAGTTTCTATCAAAGGCTGAAGTCCTTTGGGGTTCACAGGGATTGATAAAAAAAATTAAAAAGGAAAAAAGTAATAAACTGTAATGGAAACCATGTTTCTGTTTTGTTGCCAGAAGGGATTATAATATTCTTAGTACTACATATCTCTCAGAATGAAAAGTGGGCACAAAAAAAGGGGGAAGATGCAGCGTGAGGGAAGGTGAGAAAAACAAGCTTACATTTGCTTTTATATCTTACAGTGTTAATGATTTGAAGGGATCATTTGATATGACAAATAGATCTTTCATCTTTTAGTCCACCAAAAAGTGAAAAAAATCAGACTAGTGGAATGGTATTTTTAGAAGAAGAAGGCAGAAAGGTGAATAATGGAGCAAAAGCTTCCACTTAGTTTGAAAATGGCATTTAGATGCATTCTCCAGAGACAGAGCATGGTGTTTGTGAGGCTGACTTGTTTCTCTGCCCTCTAAAGACTTAGCAGTAAATTTCCTCTGCCCATGACAAACACTCTGCTCTTAAGTGCAGTTGACCTGATCCAGATCCAGGGACAGAATTTCTCCATCATTTAAGAGACAGATGAACAAGTTATGCAGGTGCCTTTGGCTTCAGCAGTCTTTGTGTTGCTGAATTTTATTATTATTTGTAATTTAGCCACGATTTAATGACTATATCTGTTATGGGAAACACTTGTCCCATGCATGCAATTAGGGTTTCCATGGAACTTTGTCTTCAGTATGCCAGCTCTCTAGTGAAATTCAAAGTTTTCCACACAAACTTGTAAAACAAAGCTTTCTGAGCTTGTGTCTTAAATTAAATTTATCTGGAAGGTACAGATAAAGGCAAGCAGTTAGTTGGGCTAGCACAAAGGTACTGAAAGACGCAACAATAGAGACAGCAGTGTTCTTTTTCAGCATAAAACTTAATTTTTAGATTATCCTAAATCATGAACTTTGGGTGGCAGTCAGGTTGGTTCAACTTGTTGGATAAAATCTGAATTAATTTGTCTTTTTTAGTCCTTTTGCCCTGTGCTGTGGTTGACCCTCTTCTTGTCGTAGATACCAACATTCTTCATGGCCTGTGGTTCTGCCCCTCTGCTCTGCTCTGCTCTGCTCTGCTCTGCTCTGCTCTGCTCTGCTCTGCTCTGCTCTGCTGTGATCCCACCTGCAGTGCTGCATCCAGCTCTGGAGTCCTCAGCACAGGAAGGACAAGGACCTGTTGGAGGGAGTCCAGAGAAGGGCCACCAAGATGATTAGAGTGATGGAGCACATCTCCTGTGAGGAAAGGCTGAGAGAGCTGGCATTTTTCAACCTGGAAAAGAGAAGTCCTCAGGGTGATCTAATTGTAGCCTTCTAGTACCTGAAGGGAACTTGCAGGAAAGATGGGGCAAGACTGTGTATTGATAGGATAATTCAAGAGCATATATTCATAGGACAAGGGGGAATGAGTTCACCTTGAAGGACAATATAACTGAAAAGATCACTTCTGCTGCTTTTTGCATCCCTCACCCCCTGCCCTGAACAATTTTCATTAGATGGGAGAGATACTGTAGCTGGTTTTGACTGGAATTCGACATTATGCTCTCTGCATAAATACCAAAATATAAAGGATATCAAGTAGCAATGAAAATTCATATTTGTTGAGCTGTGATTATTGTGATTATACAAATGAGAAATGGTGGAGAAATGCTGAAATTCTCCCTTTTTAATAAGTAGCTGGAATAATGACTGGAAAAACAGGAATGTGCATACCCGAAGTGTGATGCTGTGATTAATTATTTTACTTACAAGAGAAAGAAAACAACCATTATCATGCTAAGATAAGTTATTATTCAGTGGGAAATTATATCAACAGAAGATACAGAATAAAAAAGAAAGCTTTTGTGTAGTTTTTGGCATGAAAACAAAACAAAATCTGGATCAACTTATAGTTGATATAAACAATAGAATCTGAGGTTTTTATGATATCATTTATGGAATTTTAATTAGTACAGAGACTCATGAAGCTGTTAGACTACAAAGACTGAAGCAGAAAATTAGGAGTATGGAAATGCAGTGTGTACAACTCCATTTTATGTCATCTATTTTGAATGTTATAACTTTGCTTTATATGTCAAAATAATAGTATAAAATTAAGGTTTCATTGCCTCTATTGAAAATCTTTCTTTTTAAGTGATGCTTTGGCTTCCTAAATGTTAATTTAGAGTGCAATGTGTCCAACACAGAAAAAAATATATTTTATTTTTAAAAATGTTGAATTATCTAATATTATTATTTTGTTTTTTAAAAATATTATTGTAAACTGATATTATGGCATTTCTTTTATTCTACAGAAACCTTTTGCACTTTTAAGGATTTTCAGTGTTTGGAAGACACTAAGATAGCCTCTGGGACTCTGAAAAAGCAGGTGGAAAATAACTCAAAAAGTCAGGTCCAACCCTCATTTGTGTTGATGTGAATTGAGCCTACAATGAAACGACTAGAAAGGGAAAAAAAAACCCCAAGGAATAAAATCAAATACTGACATAAGTTCAAGTAACTAATGAGATCAAATACTGATTTCTTTCTTTCTTATTTTCTTTCTAAGCTGAGGATGTTCAGTCTGTGTAGTATCTGAGCCCCTCAAATAGAAACAGAGCCTGACATTAAAATGTATTTGTCTTGAAGAGCAGTGCTATCTCCTCTTCAAAGGCAGGAAACTACATGGTATTGTGTCCTCTCAAGTTCAACAGTAAATTTGGGGTTGAGGATGTGCCTGAATAGAAACCAAGGTCTTCTGATCTAATCCTTAGTAAAGTGTAAGCTTGACAGAAAAGGTGGCCTGTCCCCCCATCAGTCAAGCTGGGTTGTCTTCTGGCAGCAGAGTATCTGTCCTCATGTATCTTTGGGAAATGCACACTTATTCTTGAGAAGAATCAAAATTACACCAGCCTGACTGGCAGTAAGCCAGAAATACTGTTTATTTCTTGTCTTTTCATTACAGTTAATCTGCTCCTTTTTATGTCAGGAAAACCTAATGTAACTTATTTGCTCTTCAGATAGTTCTCCAATGCCAACTTAATGGTGGTGGGAAACAATAGACAAATTAGTTTTCTTTTCTATCTTGTAAATCTATGAACCTAGGAAAAAAATCCAGTTTTATAATGGTGTATGAGGTTTCTAAAGGACAAGAAGATGGGGATGCAGTTTGAATTAAAATTAGTTAACTAGCTTGAATTAATTAACTACCATGGCCAAGTTAACCAGATTGAATATTTGTCTGGTGTAAGAAAATTAAGGACAATATTAAGTGATAAAAGTTGAAAAAAATAAAGAATAAATAACTATAAATATAAAAAGAGTTTGGAGATTTCCTAAAAGAAAATTCAAAGGCAGAAACATAAAACATACAATGAAGGGAAAATAAACAAAAGGCTTGAATCCTGTGACAAAGCACCATGAAATTAGAGCCATGTGTGACAAATAGATGGAACAAATGTAAGTTTAAGAAACACTGTTTAGTAAGATTTTGGATATATGTGAAACTTGGTTTTACAGCTAGAAAAAAAGGACAGAATGAAACAGAAGGACAAGAAAGGGTGAATACAGAAATTACAGGTCAAAAGTTCTGCTTTTGGTTGGTTAGTGTGTGTCATCTCATGGCGTTAGATTGCAACAGAATAGAACAGCACATATCACTATCATATGCAAACAGTTTATCAGCATAAAAGTGAAATGTTCAAAGGCACACAGCTTGAATGTAGACATACACAAAGCCAAAAGCCAGCAACAACAGAATTATGGGCAGGAAAAAAACCCACTTAGATCTATTTTCAGTATCTGTTTCACTTCTTATTGCCAATTACAGGATAATATACGGAGTAGAGGGTTTATTTTTGAATTTAGGTGACGTGGCTTTTTGTAAAGAGCATGTTTTCATCTATTTCTATCCAGTAAGTAGGACAGCTAAAGCATCATTTGAAATATGTAAGTGACCAAAATGTGGGTGAATGTGGCATTCGGTGAATAGGAACTAAAATAAACAACTTTAATAATTACAAACAAACACAGAGGAAAGGGCTTGGAGCAAATAAGCAAAAACCTGAAACTGCAAATTACAAAACTGTGGAACTCACCAGTTTTCTCAGTAATTCCAGGTGTCATCCATAATTAACTCAGAAAAATCCCCTGTTCTATAAAAGACAAATTTAAAGAGGAAAAGGTTTATAGACATCTCAGCTAAATGAAAGTAATGGAAAGTGCCATGGTAGAATAGGAACAGAAAAATACGAGACTGAACACAGATTAAACACAGATATGATAACTCATATACAGAACAAATAACAACAAGGAGTACTTCTCAGTTCTTCTGAAGACAGATTATGAAGGTACAGACAGTTTAAAAAATATGAGAGGGTGTTATTTTATGCATGTAGATGGTATTCACAATTCACAGGACAGAGAGCAGGAGATGCTAAAACAGGCAAAGGAGCATACTGGGAATTCAGATGGACGTCTCAAAATGAACCATGTCAGAAACAATGAAAATATTTCAGGTCTGGTTTGCTTTTTTTCTCCTACATGATGATAAAATGAAAAGCTTGCATTTTCAGTGACTGGAGAGAGCAACAAGAACTGTCAATATGATAATGACACTTTAAAAATCTTTACTGCATCTTCCACTTTCAAGTATGCTTTGATTATGTTTTACAGGTAGTATGTGTATTATGTAAATGAATGCTTGAATCTGGATATTCAAAGGACATGAATGCCTTAGAAGACGAAACACCACTCCCATTTGTATAATTGCATTATGCCTGCCACAGATACTTAGCATCTGTTTTTGGTAACACGTGTGAAGTTGTCTGGGAGCTCTGACTCAGCTCATTAGCAGGCTTACTGCAGCCAGGAAGTCAATGGACCACAGAGCAAACTGTCTTTTTCAGAGGCAAAAGGGAAACAGGAGTGTGAAAATGGACTAATGCATACACCACTATAAAAGTTCACAGCGTCATTACTCTATCATAATACCTGCACTGCTTATCACTGTAGTAATGATGTGTTAATCAGTGTGTTAATGAGGGCCAAACACAGACAACAGGACTCGTGCATCATCAGAGTCCCTGTGTAAACTCAACCCTAGCACTGAACTAGGACAACAGCAATAACCATCCAAATTTTAACCTGGACCCCACCACACATTTATTCTGTTTTTTCTACCTAGCAGGAAGTTGGTACACACATAGTGGCTGACAGGCAATAGGCATTTTCTAGTTTACAGAAAGAAAAAAAGACTTGATCTTAAAATGAGTTGATTAATGCTTATTTTTATTTCATGCAGAATGAATTTGTACCACTGCAGCTAAGCTGTTCCTGGGCCTTATGCTCGAGCTAGAGCTGAAGGCCCATTTGCAGATAATACCATGTGAGTAACATTAAAAGCTTCCAGAGGGAAAAGACGTAGTAGAGAAGATCACAGTATTACTTCTTGTCAGCAATTGCTGGAGACTTACATCATATTAAGTATCCTAATCTGGCTGAAGCAAATTTCATTGCAGTATGTTCCATATATTCTTGGTCTTTTACAATATTGTTAATGTGATACATATTTCTTGCTCGAATGGTCATGACCTGTTGCAAATCCTCTCTTTTGTCTTGAAACTATATTCTTGGTCATGAATTTTTGTAATTTAAAATCACTGGACAGTAATTTTCATACTGGAAATAAAAACTTTAATTATTTATACCATGGGAGCAAAGATATTAAAGTATAATTTTCAATACTTAACTATTTATTTTTAGAGCATTAAGCTAAAAATATAATCGAGTATTTTACACATGCCATCTTTTTATTTTAAGTGCAATTTAAACACTGCCTTGACTTTCTAGACTACAATCTATTGTTTACCACCCCGTCACATTCAGCCAAAGAGAAGAAACATTGGGTAGGTTTTCTTCATCCAGAATCACAAAGAGTAGAGTCCATTAGAACATTTTCCTGGCAAAGCTGCCAGTGATGTGCAGGGTAGAAATGAATCCAGCTTGCTTTTGGGCAGGTGATGTGCATGCCTGAATGCTGGCAGCAGAGCACCTTTCAAGTTGAAGGTGAACTAAAGAACTCAAAATGGATGCAGTAGATATAAGAAGAAATAAGAATAAACTGCTCTGGAATACTTTTATGAGCATATGTTTCAGCATTATGTGAGGCTAAATTATCCTTCCCCAGTATTATATATTTAGAGCTCACCTACTTCCACAAAGAATGACATGAAACTCTGGTGCTTATCTTAAACTACTTTGTGCTAGAATCTGCCAAGATTAATTTCTGTGCAGTACAGTTCGCACAGCTGTATTTAACATTAACTCTCAAAAATAGATTACAGACATAGATATGGATTAAAAAATAAGCATGCTCCTATCTCCAATAGAAACAGTATGGGCCATACAGCAGACAAATACATAGCTTGGGAAACAGGCAGGACTGCTGAACACTTTCATGCTAGGTAGATGCTTCTGTACTTTTTTCCTGACAGATAGTTCTCTGATTAGTGCATCACTTTACTAAATACAGTTTTATGTACTCTTCCATAGCATTACTGTTTGGGGTATGGACTGTAGGTAAGGAAAGCTGAGTTTTCACACCTTGCTTCTACAAAACCCCACCAGGGCTTTATAATCCATGAACTAACAAGTGATTAGAATTCACGGTGAACCTTTTGAGGGCCGTTTAAAAATTAATCAAAAATTGCAGGTTTGAATTACTTGTAGAAAATATTCATGTCTGAAAAGTGCACAGAATAAGAACAAAAAATATCTGTTAAATGAAGTTTTATTTTACTTTATCTGAAAGACTGTCCTCATTTCATAAAATTTCTCCGTTCTGATATGTGTTAGTGTTTTAACACATTATTCAATCCCACTTGGATATTTTCAGCATACATACTACTATTCTGTGATTTTTTTATTTTTTTTAATCTCACTATAGTTTATAGTGGAAATCTGATATTGGAAATTCCAGTATTAGTGGTTTATGAGGTCTGAAGATTTTTCATAGCTATTTATAGCTATTTGCAGTTACAATGACTTGAAGCTACATAAAGTCCTGCTTTAAACAGCTTAGACAATTGTTTCAACAGCTGAATCTCAACATTTAGAATCAGCATTTTTGTATGCCTAATTGCAAATTTTTTTCCTGAACTTTCTTCTCGGCAATACATATATTTCTGTTTGCAGTTTCCTCTGAGAGAGGCGAATGCTACACTTTCCCATTTTACAGATGAGGAAATTCAACATAAAGATCAAATCAGTTGTCCAAGATCAGACATTCAGTCTTTGACAAAACTATGAACTCTAAATCCCAGGATACCAGGGCAGTCATTGGACCACTTTTCTGCTTTCAGAGAACTACCCTTTCTGTCAAATACAATCTTTAAACTTGTTGACTTTTGAAATTACTTGTCCCTTGAAAATGGCAAAGTTGTGTGAAAAGCTTTACAATATTGGGAAAATTGGATGTTATTCAATTTTTTTCAAAGCTAAATGAAAGCTGTGAAATATGAAAATGACAGCATTTCCCTCTAGTGGCTTTCTCACTATTTCATAGTGTCGAAAAGACAACTTTTTTCCTTTAGCTTTTCTCTTTTGACTTATTCCTTCCATACAGTCTTTCTTCTCTTATTGAGTCACTCAGTTTTTAAATGTCTCCCACATAAATCTTATTCCTTGAATGTTTACTTTGAACCGAAAAGAAATGAAGAGAAAGAAGGAAGAAAAATTTTATCCATTTTTTTAAACTCAAACACTTTTGAGTAAATTCATTCCCATACCACATACAGTTTAAAAAAAAAAAATATTCCCCCGCCCAAACATGATGAGAAGTAGGGTTGTAGCAACAGATCCTTCCATTCTTCTTCTGGTTTCCTTTTTCTCAGTTCATTGCTAATCATTATGCAAAAGCATTTATCATCCTTAATACACCCTAACATTCAGGAAAAAAAAATTTTAAGCAATTAACAGAATCAGTCTTTTTCAAGAACCTAAAATTGTAAAACAAAGAAGTTAAGAATTTATATCCATATATTTGATAAATCAAGTCTACAACTTTTGCTTTGTGGAATAATAAATATACCAATGAAAATGTAGCTTGCTTTTTTAAAAACACATGTATAGGATAAAATAGAAGGGTCTTTTTTTACATTTCAGGATGCTGAAGTGTAAAATTCTACCAAATTCTACAAAAAGTTGATACTGTCAGTTGTTGCTGGATTTTTGGTTGGATTGGCATGTGCAAGTTTTTTTTAGTGCTACTTAAAAATTTCAAGATAATTCCAAATGGATTGCTTCTTGAGCAATATGAAGTTGGTAAGCATCAACAGTTAAAGATGATAACAACAAAATTCTTCCCAAGAACTTCATCCACCTTTACTCCCGTTAAATCCACAGATTTCTAACTCATCATAATATTATCCTCTAAATCCATAATGCTGCTTTCTGATGCAGATCAACCACCTACCAATGCTTTTTGCTTCTTATTTTTCAGTACAAAGAGGAGAGCTGGGCTTAACAATAACTTGATGCCTCAGTGGGCTCTGCATACCAGAGTATTGTAATGTATTTCTTCTTCATGCTATTTACTCTGTATAGAGTGTGCTGTTAGAGATAAAGAGCTTTAGTATGGCACAGAGCTTGGTTAGTTTTAGGGATCAGACAGGAATATCAGTAGCTTCAGAAGCATAAGATAAACAGTCAAATGCTTTTCTAGAAAGCCTGTGAGCAATTATGGCTACTATGTGTAGTTTTTAATACCTTTTCTACAGAGACCACACATATCTCTGGCACATTGCAGAGTATGTAGGGGGAAGGGAGTTCAGGCTATTTAGAATGTACTTAACTTGCTTTAACTGGCATTTTAAACTTATGAAGTGAAGCAAGAAATGAATCCATTACAAAAACAAAGTTAGGAAATTATTCCACAGGTATCATCCATGGGAATCATCTGATAATGTCCATTCATTATTCAAATATAGATGAGTGGTGGGATGAGAAACTGTTGGTATTTTAATGTTATTTCTTAACAGTACTATTCTCAGGAATATCAATGTATCTGCCACTAATTTCATATAAGATTCAAGGTGACTCTGGGAAAAGTCAGATACAGGGATCAAGTGAGTTATTGATATTGGTATAGCACAGAGAACTATTCCAACAATCGACTGTTCAACAAGTATATATAATTTATCTATAGCCCTTTGTACATTGCAATACAAACTAGTAACCAAAGTTTCTTCAAACCAGGCCTCATTGAAAAAGGCACCTGGCAAATGACTGGAATGACCTGTACTCATTACCAACTAAAGTGTCATTGACTGTTTGTTGAAAGCAGTGTTTTAATGACAACAAAGCAGCTTTCTGTGGTTCATCATCTAAATAAAACACTGTCGAAGATATTATGGATAATGCCAACTATATTATTTTAATGAGTGACTCCCTGGAGTTACTTGAACATTTCTTTGCAAAAACAGCTCTAGTTTTGATTAAGGCACAGCTATTATCCCAGATGGCCCAAAACATTTAAGGTTATATATGAGAAAAATTTGGAATCATCATTAATTCTGACATCTGATTGCATTCTGGTATATCTCTTACTTTGTAGCTTTGAATGATTCATAATTTTGTTTTCTTATCTAAAGGGAGAATACATAATTATTTTTTTGTTGAGATTCTGTTCTTTCAATTAGCCTTTTGGTGGTAGTTTCAAATTTAAAAGGTGTTTGTTCATTTTCAGAGAATTTGCTCCTACTGCTTAAAGAAAAATGGAGAAAGACAGGATGAGATGAAGGTGCCTGAAGCTATCGCAGCCTCCTGTTGGCTTGTTTGACAAGATCTTACTGGTGCAGACAGGAAATAGGCTATTGTGGAGATGGATATTAATACAAGAAGCAGAGAAGAAATACATTTCATACTGAGCCTGATCAAAGATCAAGAGTAAAGGTACGAAACAAGAACAGCCTTTAAAAAAATCATGCCAGTCTGGTTCTTATGAAACATACAGATAAAAAGAGAGACATCTCACACTGGGCCTGATCTAAGATAAAGAATGTAAATATAAAGCAAGGATTGCCTTAAAAATTTTATTTGTATGAAGATAGTCTTGTCCTTATAAAACCATAAAAAGACTACAGAAATAGATTTGATTTTTTTAAAAATCCAGATGAAGGTAAAATTTCTGTGTTAATGAAATAAGTCTGGAAAGTTTTCAAGCTGCTGAAGGAACTCGCCAAATAAATTAGAATAAAATTTCATGGTTCCTGCTACATGTCATTGAGAGGCTGGTGGTGCAATGCATATTTAACATTAAGAAGCTATGCAGAATAAAAATCACTGACTGTGTATCAGTGGCCTACTTTTGCTAAAACTCCTTTGGGAACAATGAACGATTACTTAAATAAAAAGTTGAATTTGTAATGAATTAAGTCATGCTGTCAGTAGTTAAAAAAGTGACCAGTGTTTTGAAGATTCCGAGGGCTAGGATGACACTAACCGTTTGTTGTCATTTCTACTAAACCCTATCAGAGAACAGAGATAATGCAAAGCAACAAAGCAATTTCTTACCTGAAGAGATGTCTTTTTTAATGACTCAATCTCTTAGCAATTAAAATGTATTTTCTGACATTTTGTTTTCTGGGCAATATCGCTGAAATTTGTGGGTAATTTTAGACAAGGTTTGATAGACAAATTGTATTGCTACTGTATCAATGGATGGAGACTTTGAGTGGTCCTAAGCACAGGTATCAGCTTCTGTACATACATGAGGGATAAATTCCTTGTTACACCCAGACTTCTAAAGGTAACTGTTTGTACTGTCATCTTCTCAATGGCCAAGTTTTATTCTGGTATAACTTAGAAACATTAGGTTAGCATTAGCTGAAACTACCATTTTTCATACTCAGATCTAAAGGACCAATTTCTAAGACATGCAAATAATCACAGATCTTTGTAAAACACAGGTTTAAATATCCTCTTCCTGGTCCTTTTGGTTATCTTCATGGCATGAAATACACCTCTTTCTTCTTTTTTATCAAGTTCTTTTGGGTCATGGCTTGTACTGTGTCAGAAAATGGCATGATGGGAAAGGGGGAGAGAAAAAGAGATAAAATAAAGTTTTTATAGCGAGCCTCCTTGATGCATTTATGCAAGCAAGTAAATGAAATATTTACAAACTGGGGACTCAAGAGCACATTTGGAAGTGAGAAAACTCTTTATAAAGTAATTTGTTGCACTCTACTTTCTGATTCCAAAATGTCAAGTTTCTTAAGATTTGTATCTTGGTCTCCGTTTCCTTCTGTATGGGTGAGGTAAAAATATTTCTTTTATCAGCTCTTAGAGAGAAAGAAAAAAGGAGATCTTGAAAATTGCAGTAGGTTCATGGGGAAAAAGAGAACCTGAAGGTCTTTTTATGCTAATGAAACTCAGGGGTTCAGGTCAGTACGGAAAGCAGTTTGAAATGGGAATTGAAATAGTTTTAAAGAAAGTCCCATCATTCTGTGCTTTAAAGGAGTTATTGTTACTCTGTTTGGTCTAAAACATATTAATCATACACTTCTTAGTCTATTAGTTGTTTGGTGAGAGACCAAAGTTCTTTTCAAAGTATAAGGTTTTTCATGATAGTTCATAAATTGAACTATTTTTTTAACCATTCCTTTTACTGTTTTCCTGTAGTTTGCTTAGTAAATATTGAAGCAGCACTTATGATCTGTCATCTATCCCTCTAACTTCTTTACTAAAGTGACAGGTTTTCCTTTCACTTAATTATTTTTGTATGGGGCAGTTTAGACCTCTGTGAGAACATCTACTCTAGTTGGGTAGAAAAATTATCTTAATTAATTTTGTAAATTCTTTTCAACTGTTAGCGTGGAAAACACATAATCACTGAATGATTATATGCAGGTGCCTTTATTCGAGCTCGGGAAGCCGGGGTGTAACATCTACCCAAATCTGACTTCAACATGGACTTGAAGTGAACACAGTTTTATACCTTCCCTTACAGAACAGTGATGTAATCATATGTTAATTATCAACTTATCATTGTTCCATTGTTTCCCCCCCAAGCATGACTTTAAGCCCCCCATCTCCCACAGTATTTCTGATTTATTTCACAGGTGCTAATCTGCATGATTTCACTAAAACAATCCCGATTCTCTAAGCAATCTCCGTGATCATGTCGCTGAGCCCTGTACATGTAGTGCCTACCTACCCCGTTCCTAAAGCCTATTTTTAACTAACATTTTAACCCTATGTTAACACAACCAGCTGCTTTCTCTGTGGTTGAGGGAAGCTAGGTTTTGGTGAGAATTGTCAGTACTTTCTAAAGCTGATAGAAAGGTCCTTTCTGTAGTAAATCTGTAATGTGTAAGTCTCTAATATGTAAACAGTCTTCCTGTTCCCACCATTCTTTCAATTTCTTTTAATTAAAATTAATGTTTTGAGTATTTCTCACAGACAGTGACAGCTAGAGAAGCATTAAATATCCTTAGGAAACAGTGTGAGAAGGAGGACATCTACTTTTGTCTTTAAGTAGCAGTGGTGAGCAAGGATATGTTTTTCTTTCCGGAAAGAGCACACAAATATGAAGGAATAGCTAAGCAATGCTGAAGACAAACTTTAATTGCCTTTCTTTTATCAATGGAGAGAAGTGTACATAAAAATGGTAATTTCAAATCAGTGAAACCTGCATTTCCATTTCCTAGTGCTGATACTTGATTCTAGGTTTAATCAAGACAGTGGAAAATGTTAAACATTCAAGGACCCTTTATTGCCCATAATTTATAATTCTGAAGACCACTACAGGAATAATAGTGATTAATAATAATGATTTTAAATTTAGAATAATTACCATATTATTGAATGAGAACAAACAATGCAACATTTAAAATTTTCAGATTTAAATGGATATTTATTAGATAAGTATTTTAAAATTGTTACTTAATGGTGAAGGATTCAGAGCTAATATTGGATTAAGTCAGCACAGTGAGCCCTTCCATCTGTTATTGTAACAAAATGTGTGAGTGTTTTTCCAATATCAGGGAGAAGAATTTGTACTTAAATATGTCACAGTTCAGGGAAGTACAGATCGCTGTACACATTGTACATGTAGTTCATGGCAACTGAGTATGGAAAAATGCATTAACTTCTGGAAGATTTTTTTTACCAGAAATGTTCAATATTAAATATGGTTCTAGAAAAATGCAGTGCTTGAGACAATGGAATTATAGCCATCTAACCTTTCCATTTAGTTATTGTTCATCCTGGTCTTTCTGTAATGGCAGTGTGAAGATTTACTATCTAGCAGAAGAGCTGTGTTGGTGCAGTAGCAATGCTGGGGAAGTTTGCAGCAAGTGACCAAAGCTTCTGCATCTGGCCTGCAATCAGAGAGCCAACATTAGAGACCTTGAAAGAACAAAAAAAAAATCAGTTCTGCATTGCCAATAATGTGGGTCAAACAGGAATGGCAGTAGACAAGTGCCTGTGCCTGTCTGAAATGCAGTGATAGGTATATAACTACCTTAGGAAAAAAATCTAAACAGAAACAAAGAAATGTAAATGTTCCCATAACAGGAGGAAGGTTACAATTTCTCTTGTTTGTTTACAAAGAACCCTGACTCATGCTCCATATGCTCCTTTCCTGTCTTCATTTCAACACTGAATATTCACTCGCTCTCCCCATCTGTAAATTGTTATAGTTTTGAAATACTTTTATTCACTGTTTTTGTTCGTGTTAGAATTTGGTTACAACCACTGACTGAACTAATTCAACTTTTATTTTTCATGAAAGTGATGCAGATTTAAAACATACTCAAAATCTGCAATCAGTTTGTCCATGATTTTCCTAGTACGTAAGGAACAAGCTTTCAGGAAAACAAAAGCACTTGGTAGGACCTAAATATTTTATCACGTCCTTTGTAATTCTCAAGAAACATAGAAGAGAAGCAATAACAGAAATAAAAAGGCAGCATCTAAGACATGGGAAGGGGGTGGGTTGATGGAAATGGGAAAAACAATTAAGACAAAAGCTACAGATTTTGTATTTAAGAATAAATTTGTGCATGCTCAAACACACATGCACACGTGCACAAAAGATTTGAGGGGACAAAAGGAATTTCTTAATTTTAACCATTTCCAAAGAGAAGGGAAAGAAATGTCAGGAATAAAAAACCTAATTTTAAAAAAATCCTACACTCAATTTGTCCCCAAGAGAATTAAAAAACCAAAAACCAAACCAAGGAAATAAAAGCTTGTGCAACCCCTTGCTGTGTCCATATGAACTACATTTATCTGCTGCAAAAGTAAGTTTCTTTTTCTCTTTCTCTTTGATAGAAGCAAATGTCAGAGAGATGTGTGTTGGTTCAGCACAATGCAGCTGAGGAGGGAGTAAGGGGCTTTTTTGTCCTGCAATTGATTAAAACAAAAAAAAAAAAAAAAAAAAAAAGAAAAAGGTAACAAATAAGGAGATCTCCATTTTTGTTAGTATTTCCAGCTGTTCACAAAAGACAAACAAAAACTCAAAACCCAACCAAACCAAAAACCAAAAAGGAGAGCTTAGTATTTGCTTTTCAGACTTGTATTTCTGGGAGCTTCTAGTTCAGCACTGCAAGGGAAATAGCAGTGGCTAAGAGCAGTGTGCACACAGCTTTGAGTTCAGCAAGCAGACCACAGGCACTGCACACAAATGCAAGAGCCAAGTGGATTCCACTACCAGCTCATTGACTTTAAATCATTTTAAAGGCCACTACATTTTGAAATTATTCATTTAAACCATGATAGATTGCATCAGTTTATATTCAGAGAAGCAATAAAAAGGAAACCTACATTCACCTCTCAACAATACAGCCTCTCCCAATATTTGGCCTCAGTGATAACAGGAATACTATCCCTTATGGCTTTTTTGATACTTAAAGACCATTAGAGCTCGACAGCATGCTATGCACTAGTAAACATTATTTGACTGATGAGTCCACTTTTTTGAGGAGTGACTGTAGTAATACAAAATTAGGTAATAAAGAGTTCAGGCACTACAGGTTTGCACTTAGCTTCAGTTTATTATATTCTAGGAGTGATTTCATAGTGTTGAAAAGATACAGTATAATTCAAGTGCTTCCCTTTCAGCACACAGTCACCACTACAAACAACCTCTTTTTGCAGAGATAAAAAAATGAGGGTTTGGAAAGGGCTTTTGGAGGTCAGGCAGTCCGACCTTGTGCTCAAAGTAGTGCTGACTTCAAATGTAGACCAAACATACTCATTTTCTTTTTCAGCCAAATTTTTAGAGCCTCCAAGGGAGAAGATTTCATGATTTCTCTGAACTACCCTTTCTAATGCCTAACCACTCTAGTTGTGAAGATTTTTATTCTTTTCTTCAAAAGGAGGTTATCTGGCTCAAGGCTAATCAGATTAAACAAAAGTACTCAGTGAGGGTCAGAGGGAAAAAGACATGGTGAGAATAACCTCTGAATTTTAAGGTCCATCAGAGCTGGCTTAAGCTGTCTGGGAAGGAGAAATCTTCTGTCTCCAGATGTCCACCAAATTTAGCTACATGTAATTTTGTATTACTGTATCTGGTTTTGTCATGTCCTTTCACTAAGCACATCTTGTCCTGTCACTTCCCGGGGAAAAGTTTCCCCTTCCTTTCCATTTTCTCTGCAACCTTTCTGTAGTGTTGTGTTTTTCTCCTGCTTAAATCAACCCAGTACCTCTAGCTCCTAAAAATTTTAATGATCCTCCACTTGATTTTCTCAAGAATTCATGCAGAATTCAGTAGAAGACTAAGAAGAATCACCAGTGTGAAGGCAAGCAGCAAGCCTACTAGGACAGCAGCTCTTACTGGCAGATGACTGTACCTAGGTCCCTTAGCAGAAGAGTTTTCTTGACTGTTGTTATTTGTGACTTCTCCTGTGGCACTGGACTTGATTATCAGATAGGTGTGGCTCTTCCAGAGGTCTGCCCTGCCAGAGCTTGCTCTTTCACTGCTGTTGACAAAAGCCTATATTTTTTCCACATCTGCAGACACAGAAAGAGTCATCTAGTAGTCAGAACATACCTTTCAGTTTCACCATCAAGGAAATCCACTTACGTTGACTGCAGCTTCTGTGAGTCCCTGCTCTTGTGGGAGGTGCAGCTTGGATTCCTCCTCTCCCTCCCCCATCTTGGAGTGTTTGCAAAAACCCACTTGATCTGCCATTCATTCCTCCTTTGCTGTACAGCATACCCACCTCATCTCTTACGTGGTAAATCAGTGATTTAAGCAGAACACACACCTGTCACTGATGAGGCTGTCAGCACCACCTGCTAAAGATTCAGGGAAGAGCTATGAAATCAAATTGCTGCTGAATAGTCACTTCTCAGCTGAGCTCTCCTCCTGCTGATGCATCTTTTAATCCCTTAAGTAGCTTTTGCTTTTTTATTTCCCCAAGTATATTAAGATGCACCACATGTAGGACACTGTTGTAGTACAAATGCACCATTAAACTAAGAGCAAAGAGATATTCGTAGCTCTGCTTCTTCATTTCCAAACACATAAACAGGGAGCAAATATTTCCCTTCCACACATTCAGACTTACGGTGATTTGACTTTAGTATGTCTCAGTACAGCTTCTAGCCCTCTGGCACTTCTTAGAGCTGAACTTCAACGTGTGACTGCTTCGAGCACGCACTTATGAATGTAGCTAATTGCCACCTCCTTAACACTGATACATGACATCATCATCATCTAAAAATACAGTGAAGAATAAGTAACAGAATCTGTGGATGATCACCAGCCAGTTTATTTTAACGTTTAGCTGATGAGTCTTTGAGTACATTTCCCATCAGGGTAAGTCTCTAAAGGAAGGTCTGCACAATTTCATTACTGGTGAAAGAAAAGGCAGCAGCTGTATTTAATTAAAAATTCATAGTAGCTTTGATTGTAGACATTCTCTGTTTTACTTGGTTGCACCCTTTTCCCCCAGGGTTCTTGACCAAATCTGAATTTATTTGGAAAGACCAAATGCAAATGGTCCAGCCATTTTTGCACATGACGAGGATTAAAATTTTTTTGTCGTTGTTGTAAAAATATTATTCCATCATTAAAATTTTTTTGAGCAGATATATAGCTGGAAAAACTATTAATAGAAAGTTGAGATTTCATTTGGCATCTGACTGGTCTATCTATAGGAGACATGACTGTCTATTTTCCAGTATTAATTAATCTTAATTGGGACTGAAAAATGGAGGCTTGCCTGTAAACACCTGTTCCTCACAAATAATTTTTTCTACATTTATAAAGTTTTACTTAAACAGTAGTTATGTTTTATATCCAGGTATAACTTAGCTTGAAAATTGGAAGTTGTACAGAGAGTAGTCTGGGCTGAATAAATGCTATTTGTTCAAGATATCGAGGCCCTGATAGATTGAAAGTTTTGATGGAGACAAGCTACGTAAAATCCCATTCTTATGGTCACACCAAGCTAAGAGAACATTGGCAAATAATTGAGAACTATAAACAGATTTTTACACTCAATATGCAGTTAAATAAACTACCCAACAATCAGAAATTATCCTGGTTAACAATGTAAATGTAATCTGTAAAGAAGTATTCTATGCTCCTATTCACTTAAAAGAGAGCATCCAGTACAGGATGGGCCCTTCAATCTGTTCTTTCTTTTTTGATAGCTTATGCTATCACTAAATAAAATATTATCTTCACAAATACTCACCCTCCCCAGAAAATAGACACTTTTCCAGAAACAAGGCTATTTGATATTCAGCATTATCTTTAATGTTGTTCTATATAAAGTTTATATAATCCACCATAAAAAGATGGAAAGAAATACAAGAGAAAAAAAAAGAATTTTAAGCCTTATGTTATCAGTTTATATATTTCATCCATTTTATATCTCTTCTTCAGCATCTTATGAGTCCCTCCTTCTTGCTCTTTGCTGAATAAAACTGTAGCCTGTAAGTCTTTCTTGAATAGAATGTGCAATGAAAATGCAATAAATTTACATTAACAAAACCCAGTAAATCTGAGGAGACAAGTCAAGGTCCAGAACTTGGAGATGAGTGTTTACTATACATACCCTTGCAGAGTGTGGATGTAACACTCAGCAACACTTAAAAGAAATCATTTCTCATTCAAAATTCATTATATTGTAACTACAGATTTAGTAACATACTGGCAGTTTCTATTGATTAACTCAGGGATATTGTTGAAACTTGAAGCATACTGAAAGTGCCTTTAAAAGGAAATACTGATTTCATCTGGGGAGGGTGGTACACAAGCCTAGTAAAAAGAGGTGAGCAGCGTGATTCTTTTAGGGCAGTAACAGCAGACGAGCTGTAGATTATCCTAGTGCATGTGCTCTTCTAAGTGAAAACCACCTATGTTTCAAAACCAACTTTTTCCCTTATAGCAAGTTACAATGATAAAGACTGTCATTCATATTGATGGAGTTTAAAAAGACAGAGATTCATATTTTTGGCTGAACAACCAGGACTTGAGGAGAGCCCCATAAATCCAGGAGTTGATTAGAGCACATTGTCAAGCATATACTACTGAAGACTCACCTTGATCTTCCCTGATACTACTTGTTGTCTTTAAAATAGATGGATTTAGCAAAAACTTTGTGACTTGCTGCACTTCAAGGCATGTGAATGTTGTCAGCCATTATTACATTTAATACCTTTTGAAATAAACTGGTATTTTGGGACAAATTTTAATATTGTTCCACATAAAACAGGTTATCCAGAGAAATTGTGAATATCCCATCATTGGAAGTGCTTAAGGTCATGTTGGATGGGGTGTTGAAGAACCTGATCTAGGGAAAGATGTCCCTGTCCATGGCAGGGGGATTGGACCAGATGAGCTTTAAATATCCCTTTTGACCCAAACAATCCTGTGATTTTATAATTATTTTCTTTAACTTGCATTATAAATTATTTTTTTCCTAGGTCATTATCTGGTTTTACTCACTAATGGATTTTCTTGAAACTACTTAAAAGAGAGAAACTTGAGAGTCATTTTACGGAATACGTACTTGAGCCACCATAACTTGATGATTTAATTTCACTTAATATATTGCAATATCCATCTTTGCTTTTGTTATGCAGAAGAAGTTTCTGTAATTTATAAGAAAAAAGTATCATTTAATTTATTGAGAATATGCACATGAAATTCAGACTGTAAAGATTTATACCAATGACGAGCACATTCAAATAAACCACTGTCATTAGCATTGGCATTTCTGTCATTAGTAAAATCACTGTATGACTAAGTCTTTCCTACATAATTTTCATATATGCGTAATGTCTTGGTTGCAGCCATCACAGGGTCAATTGCTGCAGCAGCCAGGAGGGGCACAGCCAGGACCCTGGGTTTTTCTGTAACACCTGAGGCCATGCAGGGGGATGGACTGGGGTCAGGTAGCCCCATGTTCCACATGGGGAGCAATCACTCGTGAATCCTCCACCTGTATGCTCTGCTATAGTATTGTTGCTGTTACCTTTTCTTATTTAATGGCTGTTTCTGGTGAAATGTTCTTGTCTCAACCTGTGATTTTTATCTTTTGTGCCTCCAGTTCCCCTCTTCATTCCATCACAGGTGGAGGAGGAGAGTGAGCAAGAAACATGTGGTGTAGGGTGTTTCAGTGGGAATTCTAGATTGGGAATTCTAGAATTCTAGATTCAAATTCTAGAATTCATTCCTACACCATGACACATATACAGAGATTTATGTATGTGAATATACCTACAATGAGGAAAACAAAAGCTTAAAAACATGGTCAATAACCAGAGATGAATTACCTTATTTCATAAAGATCCTTGAGTTTTTTGAGTTTACAGTGTTTAAAAATGTTAACAAGAATTTTCTTTTTTTAAGCAAGCACACCTTTGAAAGTTAAAGATAAGGACTCAATTTTTTTGGTCTGTCTGGTGTTATTTAACTAAATTCATCCCTCTACCTACTGTCTTCTTAATGTAATTTGGTAATTTCATGTCTCTGGAATGTCAGCAAGAGTAATAAAATAGCAATTTAAGAACATGTTAAAAGTCAATCTGAATGGCACTGTTCTTCTGAAGCTATTAAAATCAGGACTCACAGCAAGTCCTCATATTAGACAGCTCTGAAACTTCCATGCATAAAAAGAGTAGTTGTTTGGGCTCAGGGGATATTCTATAAAATGAGGTGCCAAATCAGAACCTACAGATTAATATCATCTCAATGCAGATTATGCAATTAATCTTTTTGCATTCTTCTAAAAAATGTCCTCTCCTTTACTAGTCTTCATCTCACCTTGATTTTTTTATGGCACAGCTGTTGTATTTTGTGATTAAAAAGCAGTCCTGGCATAACACCCAAAGGTACATGTACTGATTTCATGTTTTGGATCTGCTTAAGATATCTTGAAAGATATCTTTATTTTGGTTTTTTTCCTTTAGTATCCAGAAGGGAGAGTGAAATGAAAGAGCAGGGGAAAAAAAGTCAGGAGAAGGAAGGCTATAATTAGGATCTTTCATCACTGAGAATCAGGTGAGGAAAAAAAGGAATTAAGGTTGTTATTGTGTGTCACTCCTTCTTCCACTTTGGAACCTTCCACTGAGTAAGATTATTAAGAAATATTAATTTTTTGCATAGTTAGGTGAAAAGTTATTTCTCTGAATAAAGAAAAAGGTGTCCCTGAAAATAGATACTCCATCAGAACTTTATCACGATTTGATTTGTTTGTGGTTTTATCCACAAAACAACTGACACTTTAACCAAAGTGTGCTGAAAGAAATTAACTCCTGACCAAAGGCTGTAACTTTAACCCAGGGACCCTTTTACATCACAGGCATATTGCACTCCAGGAGAAGAACTGAACACTTTTTTGTCTTGCCTCCATCAGGTCATCAATCACATCAGCACAGATGGTTCAGGGTTGTTTGTGCAGAGCTCAGTGTCTCTACCCTTGTTTCATAAACACATGGCCCTGGGTCAGCATCTGGATCAAAGAGAAGCCAAGGCACAGACATGACATTAAGGCAGCTGTAGAGTGGCTCAGGTGAGGATTTAGAGAGGGTCCCAGTTTAAATAAAGCTTAAAAGCAAAGGACAAAAGAGTCCCATCTTCCATGTCTTTTCTTGTGCAGCCAGTTACACTTCTAAAGGAGGGAGAAAGGGCACTTCATGCCCTGGCAGTGGTTGTTTGAGCTGTATTGAGCAAGATAAGATTTATACCCTTATCAGGTCCTCTTTCCAGCAGGCTGCCCACTGTCAGGGGGAAGAATACATGCTTCCTCATCATTTGACAGCCACTAGCTACCAAAGTCCTACTACATCTGTCCTCTTCAAATGGAGAACTCATCTCCCTCTACTAAAAAGAGTGATCTCCTATTCCTCCTCAAGACAACAGGATATTGCTAGTAAAACAATACCTATCATTGTCATGTCACCAAACGTCCCAGAACCATTCTCAGTAGTGAAAAAAATACATATATTCATGACACATATGCAGGACCCACTGCTTCTCTCCCCTGACACTCGCCTACCTTCCCCAGCCATCTCTCTTTCAGAGATCGTCCTGATGTGCAAAATCCACTGCAAATTGTGGTCTTGGGTACCACCTTTCTAAGCTTCTACTTGGATGCTACGTAATTTGGCAGAAAAAGTTCTAGAAAATGGCATGGACCAATGGAGATAATCAGAGTGCCTATCAACATCAAATCCTTCTGCCTGGATCTGAATGAAATTGTCCATCTCCTATCCTGAGAACATTTAACACTGCCTATCGTTGCAGACAGGAATGCTGTGAAATGTATTATGTAACACTGTCCCACAGGGAGGCATCCAGCAATTATGTCCTGTTTAATTTTGTTTCCTCTATTTCTTTTCCTTCTCTGGGTGATCAACTACTCAATACAATGATTTTCTCCTATGCCAAATCTTTTCTAAAGAGAGCATTATATCAAGCAAGGAATGGCCTTAGAATGCAGTTGAAATTTTGAATAGATTTTCAAGGGTTTGAAAAGATGGAATGATGCAGATGAAAAAGGGGAAAGAGCAGGACCAGTAAAGTCATTGTGTGCATGGATTTGCATATACTTTGTAAACAAGTCTTCTGTAGGAAAGGTTACCATTAAATTCTAAACCACAATTCCAACAAAGTAATTTTTTTTTTTCTAGGAAAGATCCATTGTTTTGCATTCACAGTAGCAGTTTGTAAATTTCTGCTATAGAGGTTGGTCTAATTAAGTAGCAGCTATGCTCCTGGCTGGGGATGGATGGGAAAGGTTGGGAAGGTCTTCACTCCAGGAGAGGCAAATACAAATGCTCAGATTGTTTCTTCTGTGTTATATGGTCACACAGAATCTATAGGACTGCATTAAGTACAGAATGAAGTCATCTTTTGCTGCTGGCCATTGCTGCTTCCCAACAGTGTGGGACCTACCCTGTGTGCAACTCAGAGATCAGACCACAGGCTGTTCTGCTTTCGAAATTTGCTCCTTGTTCCAAAGTCTACATCTGGTGATGTCATCTACAGCCAAAGACAACATACATGGCACAAGCATACATAAAACACCTGGCACTTGGCATTTTACAGTCCCTTGGCGACTGATTTGGTCCAATTTATGTTTGCATGTCTCAGTGGCCAAGATACTGAAAGTTTACACTGATTGATAAATCTGAAATATTGGCACTGACCACAAAAGCTAGTAAAAGGCCAAAGTGGGGTGATTGCTTTCCATCTATATGTTGTATCCATGATATTATTTATAATTGTGATATATATATAAAGAGACCCTTGAGCCATGTGTTTTCTTGATGACATAGACACAGGAAGCTTTTAGTCCAAGTTTACATTGGCACTGACTGCTGCTATAACCTTTTGGAAATGTATAAAACCCAAAATTTTCAGCATTACCATATTAATCCCCCCTGAGTTCCTACCTGGGTGGCAAGCACAGTGCTAAAAATGTTTGCCATTTTCTCATATGACATTTTATGTACAGAGGTGAAGGTAAGTGAAATGTCTCTGTTGATTTGTAGCTGACAGAAAGCTATGAAGGAAAGATACAGGAAAAGTGAGTTGGAGCTAGAGCTGGCAGCATTGTGTCTGTACTGCATGGAAGAGGAGGATCCAGGTAAGCAGTAGCTGTATCAGTTATATCACAGGGTGGCAACACCAGACTGAATTAAGAGGGCAGACCAGGATGTAGACTAGCGCAATAGGATTCCAGGACACACTTATAATTGTATTTATGTCTTCACTATGTCATGAAATAGGAAAACATGTAATGACTTTCCAAACTGTGCTATTTCTGAGCATTTCCAAAGTAGATTACAATTTATAATCCATATTTCTGAAGAGAAAAATCTCCAGAACATAAGTGGAATGGAGACATACAACTGAGAAGTCAGCAGGTACTTTCTACAACGTGTTGAATGAGTTGCAATAAGATGTGTATACAGGAGTGTCCACTTTCAACAATAGGAGAAAATTTAGTTGATTCAATTTTTTAAAACAAAATTTAATTTTTTTCTTAAGTTTCATTAAAATAAAAAATGTAAATAGACTTTTGCACTACTTTCTATTTATTGACACATTTCATTCTGCAGTTTCAATAGACTTTACATATTAAAAGCTTTGGGAACGCATGTGCAGGAGACAACCAATTAAACTGATTGACAGGAATATTAAAATAGACAATAGATATGTTTGTAAGAATGTTTTATTAAATAGATCCCTACTAATAGAAGCAAATTTGCTCTCTTATTTTAATTGTTTTTGTGAAGCTTTGAAATGTATGAGTTTAAATAAATCTTACTCTTTGCAAGTAATGTAATTTTAATGTAACTACATATAAAAGATGTTATATAAAATAAATACAAATTCTTTTATGACAGCTATGAAAAGAAGGTCTTATTTGATGATGTAAAAGTTTTTGTTTGAGTTCAATTTGCAATTACATTTCCTTTTCCTGTTCTGTTTTTTTTACTTCTGTCCTTGTCTGCAGATGGATTTTTATAAGACTTTCAACTGACTGACAAAATCAATAAGGCACTCTTTATATAAATCAAAACTCTCCACTCTCCAGCCCAGGTGTTCAGAAATAAGCGACAGTGTACATTTTGAACTATACCTCATAATTTTGTGTAAATGCTGGTTGATACTAATAGCATATTTAACTTTCTCCTACAACCTGTCTTATTTGCCTCACTAGATCAATAGGCAAACCTGCATATCTGTAGCAACATGAGCTTTGTGCTGTCCTAAAAATACTACTTGCTTTAGCACCATATTTTGTGAACTGCATGCAGAGATAATGCCTATGGATGGTGGAAAAAGAGCAGAAAAGGAAGATATGCCAAGTCTAGCTTATAGCTTAGTAGCTTGGCTAAGGTACCTCATAGCATAGAAAGGGTTAATCAGATAATTTCAAATATCCTACACCCAAAGATTTCTTCCTTCTTTCATAAGTTTATCATCTCTCATTTTAGTGGTGAGCGCAGGAACATTATATCACAGAGAGGTGGTGAGTACCCCATCCCTGGAAATATTCAAGGTCAGGCTAGACAGGGCTCTGAACAACCTGATCCAGTTGAAGATATCCCTGTTCATTATAATGGACTTGGGCTAAATGACATTTTAAAGGTTGCTGACAACTCAAACTATTCTATGATTCTATATATTTAGCAAATATAGAGTTTCTGGACTTTTGTCATATGTGGGCGTGGTGATTTTTCCACAATCACTCCTCTATGTAGAAGAATATAGATAAATTTTAGTAAACAAGGGTAATTTCTTTGAATCTCTGTATCTTACAGATTCAACAGTTAAAAAATGTGAGGCAACTTCACATTTAGTTAGAGACTAAACTAGTAAACTAGTAGAGTTCACTAGTTGTGCAGGTGTTAACCACCCCTTACATGCCATAAATATGACCCCCAAGCCCAGCCATAGCAAATGCCTCTGTGAATGTTTACACTGCTTAAAGTCTGCCACTTACTCCTTTGCCCCACACTAGTCTCCTGCCTGGGATCACATTAAACTCAGCTAAGCATAGTATGCAAAGAGAAAGTGACCCTGAAAGATCCCTTTCAAGTGCCCATCCCTTCTCTGCTTCATTTTAATGTGGCTGCCATATGGTTCAGGGGCCATTATAAGCCCTGTGTTTCTCTAGTCCTGCTGTAAATGTTTCATTTTTCCCAGGAAGATAAAGGGACAGTTCCCTTATATTAAATGCAAATTACCTTTTCTGGCCACAAACACCCAGCTTGAAGAATTGTGCAGGTTTCAGTTAGGCTAGAGTTAATTTTCTTCACAGTGGCTGGTATAGGGCTGTGTTTTGGATTTATGCTGAACACAGTGTTGATAATAGAGAGATGTTTTTGTTATTGCTGAGCAGGGCTTGCACAGAGTCCAAATTTTCCCACTTCTCGCATTGTCAGACTGCAAGGAAGTTGGGGGTGCATGGGAGTTTGGGAGGAGACACAGTTGGGACAGGTGACCAAACTGACCACAGGGATATTCCAGACCATATGATGTCACAGTCGATGTATCAAGTGGGAGGGAGAAGGAGGAAGGAGGGGATGATTGGTGTGATGGTGTTTGCCTTCCTGAATCATTGTTACCTGTGATGGGGCCTGGCTCTCCCAGAGATGGATGAAATCCTGCCTTCCATAAGAAGCAGTGAATTAATTCCTTGGTTTGCTTTGCTTGTATGTGCAGCTTTTGCTTTCCCTTTAATCTTTTAAACGATCTTTATCCCAACCCATGAGTTTTCCAGCTTTTACCCTTCTGATTCTCTCCCTGATTTCTCTGCTGGTGAGGGAGTGAGTGAGTGAGTGGCTGAAAGAGGCTTGGCTGCTGGCTGGGGTTAAATCACAAGAAGAATGAAGACAGCAGCAATCAAAATGACTTTTTTTTTTTTTTTTTTGGGGGGGGGGGGGGTGTGACCATATGGGGCAAAACCATGACAAAAAGTACTGTTAAGTAACATTACTGTTTTGTATCTGTATGAAATTGAATTGATCAAATGCTCAGGTTCAAAAGCCAAAGGGAAGTGGGAAATTAGGTTTTAGGAATATTTCTTCTTTCTATTGAGCTTGGATACATTTGGAGGGGAGTTTTATGTGAAGTAATAAACACATGCAAGTCACTTATATCTGCAGAAATGTTGTGCTCTATTTTATGAATTTATGAAAAACAAAACATTAGCTCAAACAATATACTAGAAAAGAGATTAGGGAATTGCCGTCTTTCAACTATTTGCTTTAATTTGAATGCTCATTAACTATGTAATAGAATGGAAGAACTTAATTACCTCATTTATAAAAACAACATCACTGGCAATTTAATTGCAATGATAGTTCTCAAAAATTTTTGGTTAACTTGCAGTGACAAATACATGATAAAAATTAAGTTGTTATGCTGCCAAAAAGACAACATAAAATGTTGAAAAGTAGCCGTACTGAAGTAATCAGATTATTACCTATCTACAGAATAGATGAGAACAAACAGCATGTCAAAGAAGGGAGTTAAGAGATGTTTTTCATCACAAATAGAGATATTGTTAAAATTAGGCATTTTGTGTGGATCGCAAACCTTAAACTTTGCTGCTAAGTGAAAATTCATTAAACTAACATTACTATAGTGGATTATAAACAGTTGTATTCAAGGATATATATTTATACCTCAAGTATGTAGGTGGTATTTCTTTGAAACATGCCTACAGGGCCACGTTCTCTTTCGTAGCATCTCCATTTCTTGAAGTGCCTTTTAACGCAGCCTTTTGCAATGGATTTGAAGGGCATCTTCAGAAAATAATATTTAAAAAATTCACTTATACTTCCACTTCAGATTTCCTAATATGACACCTGGAGTACTATGTCCAGTTTGGTATACTGTGGTTTAGGACTATATAAAAAGAGATTAAAACCAAATAAGAATTGCTAAAAAATTTGAATAAATTAAAGGATTAAGAAGGGAATGATAACAATCTTCCACAGCTTGAAAAGGCTGTTGGAGAATCAGAGGATCTGATACCCATGCCCTTTCATACAGGATAAATAATAAAAGATTTAAAACTGTGTATTAGTTTGAAAATGAACCAGTGGGAGATCACAAGTCAGGATTATAATTTAATAGGAAAATTAAAAAATAAGTGCAACAATACAAGGAAAAGCACTGACAAAGTCAGATACAACCTGACACCCTGTTAGGGTGCCGGTAGCAGTCCAAATGAAGCAGTTCAGTTGAAGCAGTGATCCTGTGGAAGGTCTGGTCTCCAGCTGAAGGTCCAGTGGTAGCTCTTGTCCTCTGGGAACCCAGTAGACAGGGCTGACTTGTGCAGTTCCAAAGCCAGGTTATATCCAGGTGGGAATGCTTGGCTCCTCCCTCCTGGTGGAGCATCTCACAACAGGATGAGATAATTCCATGAGTCATGCAGCGGTTTCTTGATGGCCCATTGACTGTTATCAGGGGTGAGTCATAGCAGGAGATAACAGCTAATGCCCCACAGCTGGTGGTAATAGCATACTAAATACATCTATATCGTAATCTAGGCCAAACTGAAAGGAGGAAAAGCTATGTTCATGCAATGAATGTGGATGTCAATGTATCAGCAGTGGTATGGCTACAGGTGACATCCACGAGAAGAGTCCAGGAACTGCCTTGCGATGGACACTGCTAGCTCCAGTAAAACCACTGCAGCAGAGCATATCTGCACTGAATAACATTTGTAAGCATGAAATACATGTCCTACCAAAGCCGTACCAGAATTTTGGAATAAACCAGTCAAAATGTGTAGCACTCACACATGCCTATGCTTCATTGGTAGATCATATACCTCACAAAACACTGGTGCAGCCACAGTCTGTGTCTATGTGTCTGAATACAGGGGGTTCAGAGAGGAAGAGAAATCTGAAATGGAGAAATGGGGATGTCACTGCAATCTACCACTTTGGGAGAAAGTGAGTTTGGGTTGCACTGTGGGAACACCACACCCTTGCCTTGATCAAAAGCTGAGTAACTGCACAGAATGAGCAGTGACTGACAGACAAAATAGTGCAAACAAGGGGTTTGATTGGCAGCCTCTGTAGACACCTGGCTATAAACTCCCTAGGGCCTGGGGGAACACTGTTAGGCAGATGCCCTTCAGGGTGCAGAAGAAGAGGACAGGTGCATGTCAAGCTCCTGCACAGATCTGGTGTGACTGTCCCATGTCTGGCAGAGTGCTATTTGGTGTTCCTTCCCCTTGATGACAAGATCTAGTTCCTACTCTTGGCACTTGTCTTTGCAGCTGATCTTAGCCACTCTGAATATCGGCACATATTTTCCCTCATGTGTGCCCTTGCTGCTTGTCAGCTGCTGAACCACTAAATACTGTTAAAAAATAATGTAATGAGTTTTTTCTTTCCCACCTGAGACCATTGTCTTTGAAGCTGGTGATTTATTTTCTTAGCCATCAGTACTAATTGCATGGTGCCTGACATGTCATCATCTGTTTTGCAATACTGTTTATTTTAGATTGAAAACAAATCATCCTGTGTATTTTAATACATTGGCTTGCATCTATATTGTTGATCACTGCTCCAGAAACATGTCCTTCTTCTATCTCATTTGCTTTCTTCAAAGTAACTTCAATTGTGACTGAATTCCTCGGAGACATTTTGAGGGCAATATTTTTTAAATCTGTTTTGGGGTCATTATGCTTCCGCACTTCTCTATTTAGCAGCAACCTACTTTGTAGGGTGATCCAGACAATTCCTTTTTCTTCAATCTTTACTGAGCTGCATTCAGCATCTCTTACACTGGCTGCTTCAGCTAACCATGAGCAGCAGTTCTGTGGTGGTGGTCCAGCACAGGCCCCCATGGCAAATTGCTGTAGACCAACATGGACCATTTAAAGACTGCTGCTTTTAGACAAAGATAACAAGCACATATCAGCTCTTTGGCAGTCCTTTACTTTTTAATAATGTATGCATGTGCTTCAGCTGTGCAAGTCTCTGGCCTTCAGCTGACTGAAAAGCCAGGAGGATCCCATTCTCCTGGATCTATACAATAAACAAATATATGACCTAACTTGGATAAAGCCCCTTCTTTACTCTGTGGTCTGTTTCTGAATCTAACTTTTCTTTCGAATATTAAAAATTTCTGACCATAAGTGACCTTCTTATCCTTCTATTTACTGGTTTCACAGTATTTTAATGCAAAACTATGTTTACATTTCTCTTACTAGGAATTGATACTCCAAACCTTAATTATTTTCTTAACTATAAATAGGTCACTTACCACTTATAGTGGTTTTACATACACATAGTTTAAAGTGCTTTAAATTCTTAACTCACTCCTTTTTCACAAAAAATATTTCCTTTTCCTGTTTATTGTATAGTACCTGCAATTGCTACAGGAAATACTGTAAATCTGTAAGGGTAGAAATGTGGAAGGAGTTGAAATATGCCTAATAATTAAAGAACAAACAAGGTCTTTGTCCAGAAGAGGTTAAAGCCTAAGTTATATGAAACAAGAGATATGCAATAGAGAATATTCATATTTATGCATAGATCTTAGCTCCTTTATATCCTAGTTAGTATAAAAAAGTTCATTCAGATTATTTCACTTTTTATTGGGCTAATTTTATTACTGTGGTTGAGTTACCCCATCTTTGTACTGATATATGCAGAAACATGGTCAGTCATATGAATTTTAAAAGTTGAATTTTGGTCATTGGGAAGCAGGAGAGAAAATAAATAGAAGATGCTATTTGAAATTTGAAAAGAGCCTATATAACTAGTAATTAAGTACTACTTGATCGTCTACATTTTTTTACTAACTATATATATTTTATCTTGCATCTTATTATTAACAAAAATCAATCTCTGTGCTAGGAACAGGCATCAATGGTAAATAAGGAACCAATTTTATAATAAAAATAAAAACCCCAGAGATGTCTGCAAATATTTTAATACTTTTATGCTGTTATTAAAAATTTTTTAATTCAGGGTGAAAAATATCAAAGTTAGATGGGATAACGGAAAAAGTTGATTGAAGTTATACAGAAACAAAAAATAAGTGAAGGTAATAGCATCCAATAGAAAAAAAACCCCTCTGCATGGCCATTCAGAGGACAGCAAAGAAGAAAAACTTAGAAACAGAGCAGACCTTTATTACAGACAGAAGCTAAAATGCTAATACTGCTACATATTAATATTTCAGGACAGAAATAACATTCTACAGATTTTTTTCCACCTTTTTTTCATATGAAAATGATTAATGGTTTCCTATTCTCTATTAACTGAGGCAAGTACAAATACCTGACAGTGATCCATGTTTAACTCATCAACCAATACAATAAACTCATGTTTAACTTGTGTTGGTTTTTGATACACAGCAGAGTCCTTCCAAACCAGCTGTATTTACTGTTTGTTTTACACAATCCTTCCAGACCTTGCAAAGGGATTTCCTCAAGCTGATATCAGGAGCATCCTGAAGACAACCTATCATAGTCAAAACCTCAGAATGAATATATCCTCCTGTTTACAGACTCTGAACAGTTTGAGCACTCACAGGGCGGGTCAGAAATAGAATTGAAGATATGAAAAAAAAGAAAAAAAGACCAATATAATGAAGCATAGGAACATAGTTAATTCAACAGTTCTGATTTCATGTTACGCTGGGTAACAAGTCTAAATCATTAAAATAGTTTGCTGTATTATAATTTTGGAACTCAATTTGATACAGAGTTCTTATTCTAAACTTATGCTACACTAGGACTTGAACATGTACATAACTGAAAAAATACAGGCTTTCTGAGGAGAAAAATGAGGACAGAAAGTCATACTACATAGTCAATATGATACAGTTATTCAAGTCAGACAAACTGTATTATTACATAACTGAAGCATGATCACATAATTTAAAGGCAAAATCCAGTTAATCCATTTCTTACGGCCATCTCTATCCTAGGAAGAAGTCACCTTGAATAGATTTTGTGCTCTGTTTGGCAAGAAAGCTGTAAATACCAGGCAATACAGTAACTAAAATGTGCTAATACAAACCTTGTGTAAATCAGGGAGGTTCTGAGTGAGACAGATTTAATTCTGTAGATAGAATTTTGTGAAAGGTAGAAGTGTCTAATTGTGAAATATCCTATTCTGACTCTCAGGTTTCTAAAGTATGATGAAAACTTTCAGATGATACAGGACAAAATTAAAAAATGAATCAAATTCTAGGGAAAATTGCTTGCAATGAAGTACTGCAAAGGAACTAACAAAGATGTTAATTGATAAGACAGTAACTTTACAGAATTTGGAAAAATGTGTTAAACATATTTACCCATGGCTAGAAAATAAACCCACAGAAATTCACACACACACACACACACACACACACACACACACAGAGAAAAAATTACATCGCACAATAAGGATTTAAAATACTGTTACCAATTGCAACACTAAATCTTCCTTCTTTTGTACTCTAAACACAGTATGGTTTTAATACAACCAAATTATGCTTTAAACAAAGGCAGATTCTTTCTCAATTCTTGTTTTATATACTGAGGATCTTTGCTAAGTTCTAGTTAAGTTTCCACACAGTGCAGAATTCCTAGCGCTAGTCCTCAGGAGTAAAATTTCTTTAGAAAGGGTTATACACAGCATGGGCCACTATGTCTCTGCAAGCCGATATCTGCTCTTAGTTTCAGTCTCTAGATCAGATGTTGGTTTAAACAAGCCTAAGAAGCTAAAGAGTGTTTTTAAAGAATAAACAACATAGTGGCATTAAATAATCAGGAATGAAGAGTGCAAATGAAAAAAAGTCTGAGAAATCAGGACAAAATTTACTCCACATTAAAGACTGAATTAAGTGATGTAATGGGAAATTCTTAAAGCTTTCTTGATTAGCTATAAAATAAAATATATAAAATTACACTAGCTTTTACATGGCAGTCTTAAAACTCAAAACATGAATTTAAAATACTGCTATATCTACCTTGTTAGTTTTAGAAGAAAAATTCAAAGTAATGAAAAAGGTCAGATACAGATTGAAATATGTTAGTAAAGTCTCACCCTATTAATATCAGTAGATTTTTCAATTATAATTACTTTTAATTTTTTTTAAGCAGATCATTTGACATTCACAATCTGATTGGGATTAAAGTGTTGCACTAGCTTTAGTTTATTCAGCTGACAGAGCTAAAGAGAAATAGGTAAAACAGGATGCATAAAATGTCATTTTTCCCTCACGGCACCTAATATAGCGCTTGAAAGGCCCGTAGATGAAACAAGTTCTGATATATAGTGGGGAGAGTCTTTGAGCAGGATGGCTTTCCTGTTCTTATTATATAATTTCACTGCCTCCTCCAGTAAAAGAGCAGGAAGAAAAGTACTTCTCTGCAGATCAGGGTTGCAGTGAAAAGTTTAACAAACTGGTTACATTTTATGGACTACCGTGAATAACTTGGATACAATAATGAAATTAATAAATTTTTAAAAATAATATCAAAACAGAATAAAAATTATGGATGAAAGACATATAAAATCCTTCTTCTGTAATTTCTTGCAGAGAAGGTCGATAGCATTTTCACAAAGTTTCATGAAAGTTTTCAAAAATTCCTTATTTTTAGCATCAGAAAGTCATTGGACAAACCTGAAAAATTATATAACAAAAGTCAAATGTATTGCAGAGAAACAAATGTAGCCAGACCTTGGACAGCCTTTCCTTGTTTTGAAATAAAGACCATAAGAATTTATGAGAATTAAGTTTAGCAAAACAGATTCCTGATTCTATTTGCAGTGTATTACTATTAAAAAATTCATCATGACTTACTGTCATCCTATATCAAAATATCTACTTTTGGTCACCAAGACAAGAGAAAGGAAAAAAATAATGTAGCAATGTGGAAGAAAGTGAGAGTCTAGCTGAGGTCAAGTAAAGGACAAAGAGCTAGAGGAATCCTTATATATCTGTCTATTCTTCACCTAAACAGAAAAAAAGTATTTAAGATGTGAAAAGAGGGGTTTGGAAGTAGATGTTCTTTAAAGTCTCCATCAACCCAACCCTTCTGTGATTCTATGACTCTTGTAGTTCTTTTCAGGCACAGCTCAATTGAAAGCTCTATGTCAACTCTCATCTCAAAATGCAGCTTTTGGTACTACTGATTTGAATAGTTGACAGATCGAATTTAGTTTGGATGGAAATGCAAAAACATCTGTTTTGGTATAATGATATCAAATGTATTAAACCAAAAAATAACAAAAAAGCATTTTAAAAATAACATTAAAAGAAATGTAAAAAAATACTCTACTTATGTATATGGTAAATAATTTATATACCTATGCTAGCAAATATTATAAAACATAAGAATAATTTTACTATTTTTTCTTTAAAAATATCAATATCACTGATCAAGTTTTACCACAAATACAGTTTAGTCTCAGTCACTTTATCTTCAGCTTTTCATTTTGATTATATTTATTTGCCTATTCAGATTCTTACTTTTCTTAATTGCAAACAACCAGTCAAAATCTCTCCTACAAGATTTTGATAAAATACCTCCTTACAATCCTTGAAAGAAATTCAACAAGTAGTATAAAATAATAGTAAAAAACTATAAAATGTTCATTTGTACCTTCTTAATTATGAAGATTAATTAGTTAGTTTATCAGCTATTTGAAAGAATCTAAGAGAACTTTATTTATTCGTTGTTGGAATGAGTGCAATGTGTTAAATTCACATGAAAGGGGGCAAACAATAAGCCAAATCTCTTGGAGTTTTGATAAACCAATTAATTCTATAAAAAAGAAGAAAACAGCAACCTTCACCTCATTAGACATTACCCAAGAGGGTCAGTCACTGACAGATAATATAGAGAATGAATAATAATAAGAGAAAAATTTCTTTTAATGAAGATATTTTTCCAGGTTAAAAAAAGTTAATATAAGATGCAAAACTACACAGCTCTTCTATTTATCTTGAAATAAAGTGGATTAGAATGAAAGTTCAGGACCTAAATTCAAAATAACTTCAATTTTATAAAATACCAGAGACCACTCAATACTTTTTTCTAAGGATAGAGCTTAAAACATGGAAAAATAGAGCATTTGGAAATGAATTATCTCCTGTCTGCCCTTCCAAACTACATTAATTTCCACAGGTTCAGAGACTAATAAAACATTATTATCTCCATTCTAAATTTGCCAGAAGCTCTTTACTCTATTTCTCAGTTTCTATGAAGTCCATCCACACAAAGCAGATGACTGATTTTTTTCTCTTCCAAGAACAAGGGTGTGGGGGAGAGAATAAAACATCCAGCTAATGCATATTTGAACAGACAAATAAAACCTCTATTTAACTACTAAAACCTCACTTTAACTATGTAATCTGGGAAAGAGGATTACATGTGTTGTACTTCTCAGAAACCAGAAATTTTATTTCGCAACAATTGCATTTTCTGACTAGATGATGTTGTAGCTGCAGTCAGGGAACTCCTCATGGCTGTAGGGAGGAGTGGTTGCAGTGCTTTTGCTAAATAGCTTACTGAGGTTTGCCACAACTCAGCACCATGTTTTTGCCACCAGTATACCTTAAATTGATACTGGTACCTCCCAAAAGGAGATGGATGAGGAGGTACAGATGGGCCTTCTTGATTTTTTACCACAACTTTTTTGCTGACTTAGACTAAAGCCATAGCAACACCACAGGGTGTGGTGACAAATGAGGGGACCTCCTCCAACATGGGACACCTGTATACCTATAAATTTTGCTTTTCCTTTCACAGTGTGACCACCACTGCATCTTGATGTGTTGATGGCACAGATTTATTCTATCTGCTGTCAGTCAGACCACTAATTTTGAGGTTCCCCCAGGGAAAACGTCAAAGGAACATGGATAGTTCACCTTGAAGAGAACAAAATTAAACCGAGTGAAATGATCACAGTCTTGCTCAGTAAAAATGATGATGTATGAAACCTATAACCAGAATATTCGAATTTTCAGTGGGATGAGGAAGAGTGGGCTAGAAAATAATTTTCTAATTCTTAATCTTCTTTTATTAATTATGTTTCTCTTAATCTTCAGATGGACCATCTGGCTGCAGGGAGTATTCCTCAGAACTGGATCTAAGAATGGTCTTGACTTAGCAGGTATGAACTCATAACTGCTCCAAAGGAAATAAGAATGGTTATTTAGGATTTACACAGGGAGCAATGTGCAATTTACTGAATCTCATTCATGTGATCATGTGCATGAACACAAATGCAACTGCAAAAGAGTGAAAAAGGTGGAATTAGAGCAGCAGCAGCATGGCTTACTCAGAATACTTACTTTTGCAGTCCTTATTCTTTTTTATTTTTAAGCATTTGATGCTCTTATTGGAAAGATTGTGCAATGAGACAACTGCTTTAAGAGAGAAAAAGAAAATTATTTCACTTTTCAGAATAAAACATGAAGACTTTCCACCCCAACACAACAGAAAAAACAAAGCAGCTGCATAATGTCTACAGAAAATGCAGAACATGAAGCAATTGTAAGGAGTAATGTGATTTATGTCAGAATAATTAATCCTGATGTCCAGTTCATTCCAGTTTCAAAAAATGTGGATCAGCTTCGTAAAACAGAAATTATTATTGTTATTCAGTTTTAAAAGTTGATTTATTTCATTCATTCCTAATGCTGTGTAAGCTGGAATAGAGGCAGGAGACTTTCACTTCACATGGAGTTGATTGCCTTTCCTTGGCCATGTTTTAAGCACACCCTTCCACTGAATTTGTTTGAGCTGCACAGCCTTCCACTGAAATTGTTTGAGCTGCCTCTGGGCTCTGTTATTCCTTGATAACCCCTAGAAATATATGCACATAGACCTCAGCTGCCTTGTATGCTCAGGAGAAAGCAGAACAACCAGAGCAATCCACAAAGTCTTTTATTCTTCAATTAAAATAAAGCTTCTCAACTGTTTCTCCTCTATAGGTCCAAATAAAGTACATTTTTCAAAGAAGTTTTTCAGTGAATGTTTCTTGTCTTAAGATGGGACTTTTATGGTGGTGGAGGCAAAGAGGGGGAAGGAAAAATGAAGGAAGGTTTGTGAAATATGAGACGACTCAGAATATTCACATAACATATGTACTACTGGAGGATGACTTTGAGCCTTAAATAATTGCCTGTAAGGAAGGGTAATCCCCATAGCTAGTAGATGGAGTTTTACAGGAGAGAGAGAGAGAGAGATAGAGGTGCCTTTACAAATACATTTGTAAATGCCTCTGTACTTTTGGAAGGGAAGAGTGCAAAGGAACAACTGCAGAGTTTCTGCTTTGACAAGAATTTCTATTTAGCAGTCTTTTCTTGAGAAAACCATTGTGGAAATAGTTACATTTGCATGAAAAACTTGATTTATAATGGAGGAACACATCCAACAGAAAACATTTCATAAAACTACATTAACAGAGTATCTCACAGAAGCATTACAGTGTACTATGTACATAAAAGCTTTGATAGTATAAGGCTGTTGAGATGATAAGGTTCATATGCTGGGACAAGAATCTCTGCAGGGGTGATGCACAAGATTAATTTTAAATGCAAATTGCTGTATACATAAATATAAAATCTATTTTTATTTCAAAGATGGAATTACATGGCTAATACTCGTAATATAGGAAAATAATATCAGAAAATAAACAGTGTTTCATTCCACATCAAGCAAAATGGAAAGTGTTTATCAAAACTCTGTCTCAGGATGTGTATTACCCATGAATTAATTTTTAACTTCACATTAGTCCAATCCATGATCCAA
The DNA here is from genome assembly GCA_024500445.1 of Entomyzon cyanotis. NCBI lineage: Eukaryota > Metazoa > Chordata > Aves > Passeriformes > Meliphagidae > Entomyzon > Entomyzon cyanotis. The sequence continues at coordinate 17,966,537 of JAKEPQ010001030.1, forward strand.
GCCATTCTGTGGAAGGTGAATTTATAAGAAATGAAATTCCATGGAAAATTTTCACAAAAGCCAAGTTTCTCAAAAAGGAAATAACATCAGAGTCAAGGAACACATTCTAATAATGCTAATTTCACAATTAAAATACAGCAAAAGAATAGATTAGAACATAAAAAGTGGTTGGCTTACAGAAGCCTTGTTCAATAAAACACAAAGCTCTTTTGTGTTATCTTGGTGTTCAGATAGTATTTTCTTCCGCATGGCCATCACCTGTCTTTCACTTAGACAAGCCTTTTTTAGGAGGAAGATGGTGGCAGATTTTCTGCTGAAGAATCTAATTCACAACACTGTTGTTTAATGTGCCAACTAGGTTTTACATTACACAGTGACATAAAACAAAATGTCAAAGCAGTGTTTCTCTAAGGAAAGATTTCCACCTACTAGAAGCCTCCAGGCTTGGAGAGAATTAATTGGACAATACTTACGGTGAAAAGAGAAAGTAAATCACTTTCAACTTCATTCATCAAGGACAAAACCGGACAATTTTGTTGCATCACCTCAATGTAGCCAGAGAAGATAAATCCTTTGCACTCATGTCACTCACAATTTCCTGTGAATGCAAACAGGGAAGGAACCAAGTACCTTCATTTGAAGCAGGGGAGGCCATCATTTCAGTCCTTTCATGTGAAGAGGAACTGTGAGCTCTGTTCTACAGAGGTAGCTCTTTTAATTTCAAGCACTACACAGTATTTCCTTATGTGCAAAGTTATTTCCCTTTGAGGATGCCTTGGCTTTAATCTGTTTGCACAAGAATACTCCCCACATGAATAGTGCCCATTGAATCTAATAATTTTCCCTGCCCTTCCCTGAAGTGTTAATCTTGTTGGTGTGTTTTTTCATTGTTAGGTGATCACATTTATATTACGTGATGCACTGTACAATTGTGCAATATTAGAGTGGCTTTATTGCAGACACAAATAGCCACTGGAGCTCACTGATCATTTCTCTGTTCTTTCTGGTTGAAACTACACCACATAAAACTGAAATATGATTACAAACATTTCAATACAGGATGGTTAAATTTTGTGTTGTGATTAAATGGTAAAAGACCTGTTAAAAGGCTGAAATATATAAAATGTACAGTTTAGAATCCCAAAGGAAGGTGGCATGATGTGATAAGATAACACTTAAACCACTTGCTGGAAAGTGAAAAAACTATACTTTGAATCTAGGAGATTTTATTATTGTATCACAGAGAGTTTTATGCACCCTTCATGGGTTCAAACTTGAATTAGCATTTTGAACTGTTGTATTAATTTCTTTTTAGCTGATAATACAAGCCATCTACTGTGCCCAGTAGATGGTCCTTTTTCATACAGAGGGAATAATAATAAAGATATACAGTAAACAATATGCCATGCAAACTGCATTTGCAAGAATACTTCCTTTATTGCTCCTGTGCTGATCATTTCCAAGAAGAATGGATCAATTACATTGTCCTCACCAGCTGACCTGCAACTATTCAAATACCACAGGAGAATAGGTATCTTTGAAAAGTAATGCATGATTTCATAATTTCTGTTTCACACTATTCGTGTGTAACCTTTTAATGAATCTACCAAAAATTGGAGCAACATATACAAAATTAAGCAGCTCTTTAGGCTTTGTGAAGATATTGCTGTTTCAACATCTTAGAGAGCAATGCTTCTAGGATCAGACAGTTTACTTTAAGCATTTCTCAAGATGCCTGGAAGTTTTAAATTTTGAAAGACAAATCTGTGATGACATCCAAGGAATGCTTTACTTACAGCTTTAGAAGGCCAGTCTTCCTCAAGACAGATTGTTGCACTCCAGGCCTTTCTTTTATATCCTGACTTTTCCACTGTATTATCATTCCATAAGAATGAATAAAATATTATCCTATTCATTAGAAAAATCTGATGCAAATCTAGAAATAAATTTATAACTATGTGTTACCTTTATAAGAGACTAAACAGAAAAACAAGGTACAATATGAGCACCTTTTATGGAGACTAAATAATCAGAATTTTATTTAATCAGTTTTCTTCTGAAATTACTCTATCATCTATCTATCTATCTATCATCTATCATTTTTCCCCCTAAAATAAAGCACAGCTATTTCCCTCATATGAAGAAAAATTCCTTTATGAGCTGCTGTGACACTGATGAAGCCCAAGCAGGCTCAGTACATTAATACTGTCAGATGAAGAAAACTTTATTTTATTAATTATGTTACAAAAACAATATGTAAAAAGCCTGCTTATGAACCACTGACTATATCTGGTATATTAACACTTACACCTGTTTGCTGAATAACCTACAGAAAACAGAATGAGTCTGACAGTTTAATGGTAGAGCTGCTTGAGCTATACTTTTTCTGGGAAAGATCTGCATCGATCATTATTCTCTTCACATCTGTTGCTGTTCTCAGCAGTGAGACCTGATGACCCAGCAAGCTGCCTTCTTCAGATGCCTGGAAAATTAGCCATTGCTTCAGAACTTGCCCTTTAAATTTAGAGTGAGCAGACTTTAACCTACCACTAAACCCATTGATTTAAAATGATGGGTTTATGGTACTGGAGAATACAAAAGAGCCAAAAGAGCTCTCTAATATTTGAGATCTAACGCTGAGGTTAGTCAGGATGTGAGATATTTGGAAGTCAGCTTCAGTTTCTAACAAAAATTCCTGAGAGACTTGCTAAACTACCAATGATTTAGAGCTTTTTTCCCCCTCTTTCTAGTATCATTGCTTTGGAATTCTGTCAGCAAAATGTATCCTCCAACCCAGCTCATCCACAGCAGTTATTACTCAGGCAGTTTGACAAAGTGAGTAACAGTCCTTCATAGCATCATTTGTCACCTCTTAAACTCCCTTTCCCCTTTTGACTAAGCTATCATTCCAACATAGAGAACTACAACTTCCTGCTAGAAAAAAAGAAGATGTGAAACATAATTAACTTCTCCATCCAGCTCAAAAAAGGAGTAAAGTGAGCCTTTTAACTAATGGCAGCAGGGAGGATTCTCTGTTTAGTTATGTTACACTAACCCACTCTGCCTCAGCTGCCACTTACTCTGGTCAGCTCTGGGTTGGCTTTGGTGTAACAGAGAATAGAATTTGACCTGGAGACATTGACATACTGGACATCAGGAATGATTGAAAATCTGCAACTGAGACTCAGGTATTAGAAAATATGTATTGAATTTCAGAATGCCTGATCCTTCTACTTAATCCCAGCGATAACCATGGTGACTGTTGCAGAAAAATGTCCACAGAGATCAAATGCAATAAAGCCCAGGTGTCAGAAAGCAATGACTGATTTAACTCTTCTCAAGATGTTTTTTGCAGGTCCCCATAGTTAAAGGAATTCTTTATATGTATGTATATATATATATGTGTATATATATATATATATATATATATATGTACACACACACTTACAGAGTATTCTGTCTACAGAGAGTACACAACTGATTTTGCAGTCACGCATGTAAACCAAACGTTGGGTTTGTGTGGTGAGTTTTTGGTAGCAGAGGGACTACAGGGGTGGATTCTGTGAGAAGCTGTCAAAAGCTTCCCCTATGGCTGACAGAATCAATGCCAAATGTGCTGGCCAAGACTAAGCCCATCCCTGATGATGGTAGTGCCTCTGGAATAAAATATTTCAGGAGGGTAAAAACCCCTGAGCAACTGTGGCCAAAGACAGAAGTGAGAATATCTGAGAGAAACAGCTCTGCAGAGACCAAGGTCTGTGACGGTCGCTCTGGCTCATGTAGATTCCCCAGGTCTGGGAACTGACAAGTACCTAGAGACATCACCCTGGGATTGAAATCTGATTGGTGTTGAGCTCCCCCTCCCTATCCCCTTTTATGGTCACTTTCTAGTAAGTTCTTCTTTGTCTGTTCCCCTTCTGACCCCGGATTGGTGCCTCTTGACTGTGTTCCCTCCTACCCTGTCCCTCAGTTGGGTAATGCAAATGTCAGTCTCCTGTTTTGCTAACCCGGTTGGTTCTCCAAGTTGTACCCTCCCCTAATCCTGACCCCTTAAAAGGCACCTCCCAGAGGCAATCGGGGCTCTTTGGTCGGCGTTCCTCTCCCCTCCTTGTTCTGTTGGATCCTTCAATAAACTCTCTGGGAACTTGACCAAACAGACTGCGTCTCTTCCTGCGCCTCAGACCGGCTCTCGGGCTCTGGCTCCCAGTTCCCTGAGCTCTGCACCTTGGGCGCTGCCCAAAAGGCGGTGGTCTCCCACCTTGACGAGCTCGACCTGGGGAAAGGCGAGCGCGCTGCTACAAAGGTCAGTGAAAAAGCAGAGGAGGTTCTTCAGTCACTGGAGCAAAGATTTCCCTGCAGCCCAAGGTGAAGGCCATGGTGAGGCAGCTGTGCCCCTGCAGCCTGTGGAGGTCCATGGTGGAGCAGAGATCCACCTGCAGCCTACACTGCAGACCCTACACTGGAGCAGAGAGATGCTCAAAGGAGTCTGTGATTCTATGAGAAGCCCAAACTTGAGAAGCTCCTGGAAGGACCTGCTGCCCTAGGGAGTGAAGATCCCATGCTGGAACAGGATAGCTATCTGGATTTGTGACCCCTCAAGGGACCCACACTGGAGCAGCCTGTTCCTGAATAACTGCAGCCCATGGAAGGGACCCACATTGGAGCAGTTTGTGGAGAATCAAAGCCTCTGAGAAGGTCTCATGCTGGAGAGGGAAAAGAGTGTGGAGTGGCAGAGACAATGTGTGATGAGGTGATCACAACCCCCATTCCCCATCTCACGGAGCAGCTGTAGGGAGAAGGTAGAGAATTGGAAATAAAACTAGGCTTGAGAAGAGAGAGGGGTAGAGGGAAGGTGTTTTAAGATTTGGTTTACTTTCTCATTATCCTACTCTGATTTAATTAGTAATAAATTCAGTTCATTTCACCAAATGTGTTTCACTCATGATGGTAATCTGTGAGTGACCACTCCTGGTCTTTATCTCAACCCATGAGGCTTTTATTGTATTTTTTCTCCCCTGTGCAGCTGAGGAGGAGAATGACAAAGAAGCTTTGGTGAGGCACCTGGAACCCAGCCAGGGTCAACCCACTACACCAAATATGATATGATACATCTCTGTCACAAGTCAGCCTGTATTATACTTGCCATATCCTCATATAGCATAGTTTACCAGCTACATGTTTTTGGTACTTTTTAATCCCCAACACAACTATTTACCAATGTCTTCTGTCCCATTAATCCAAGCAATTCACATTCATTTCCGATTTCTCTGCACAAAGAAGCAGTGTCTGCCTGTCTAAAGGTTTTAATCTTCTGTGCAATAAAATGATATTATGTTTCACTCTGATTGAAAAGTTGTGCTATCTAGGGGATTATAGAAGTACTGCAAGTGGCACCAATCATCAAATAAACTCCAAGGGGGAAAAGGAGGAGTTGTCCTTTTTCTCCCTGTATGAAATACGAAATCAAAAAGGAAACTTTTGGTTAATTCCCTCCCCCAACTTTGTCTTTCACAAGCACTAATCTTCTCTTGGGTTTTCTCCAAAGGTTTTATGGACCACTGTATGAAATATGCTGTCATACTGATCATTGCAAGATGACACTTTAAAAATATAAATCCAGTGAGAGTGTGATAACCTTCATTGTCAAATGGAAGGCAAAAAGGCAGCAAATGCACTCAAGCGAGTTTTTAAAGCTAAGTATGAAAGTGACAGAAAGACTGAAGAGCTAGTCAGCCTGGCTACATCTGGAGGTTGGACAGAGTAGAAGAAATCTCACATGATTATTCTCAGATTTTAAAATATTGCAGATGATGATATTATGTCCAAAGGAAATCTTCATTTAAGAACATCCTTTATTTAATAAGCAATGAACAGAGAAGAAAACTCGAATCAGTATAAAATATTATTTGCCATCACCACCCTCAAACCGCTGTCTGGCTTAGAGGTGGAAACATCAGGCTCTTCAAAATTATTTTTAATATGGAAAGTAAAACAAACCTTTGCCAGTGGTGGGAAGAAGCCCAGAAGGCAAAGCAAACAAATGGGTTATACTCTCTCTTAGACTATGTTGGCCTGGAGCAAAAGTCACATAGTGCAAGAGAAAGAGAATCAGCCTATGATGTATCAACATCATAACAGTGTTTATGTGAACTGGAAAAATGCTAAAACAAAAGTAAGGAAAAATATACAGCAGTATTTGTGAAACTAATCCATTTACTTAATTTTCATTGGAGTTTTCTTTGTTTCCTGTCTTCTCTTTCCTAAAATAGACCCTCTAGCCCAGTAATACATAATATTTAATGGGATCTGAGTTAATGCTAATTGTTTTCAAAGCAATTGTGATCTTTAAACTGATTTGCTTTCTATTGCCTGCTTTATTAGTCTGAGTTAATTCTCCTTTTGGGTGTTTCTTTTAAACTATATAATCCTTAGCTAAATGAAGTAATGTCTTTTGAAGTTGAAAATCTAGCACCAAGGAAATGAGTAAGCTAATTTTTATTCAGTAGTTGCGGGTGATTTTTGTCCCACCTTTAGTCACAATGGTGGAGGCATAAATTAGTGGTTCTTTCTTAGTGTGGTATATTAGTTTTCAATTCCAGGGGAAAAAATTAGAAGGCACCAAAAAATGATGTAAAGGAGTATCTATTCACCTACCAATAAATATCCTTTCGTCTGAGCACCTTGCCAAGGCTGGACACAGCTGCCCTGACAGCAGGCAGCTTCTTCCCTATCAGATGATTAACAGTGCTCTTCAGCAAAGGGGAAGAGCCATCCCACATCACAGTCCCAGATAAAGCAACCTCAGGTCTTCCATAGATTTATTTACAGTGACATTCCTTTCTCCAGTTTCCAATTTTTTTTCCCTTTTGCGGCCATATTTCGCTACTGGTTTGTAATGCATTTGTAAAGACAAACATCAGGGTGTGTGCATTCCAACAACAGGTACATATTTTGCACTTTTATTTTTTTAAACAGATAATTAACTCTGACAAGAGCCTGTCAAAGTAACAGATGATCCTGCTCAAACTTCCTCCAGTCCCTTGGCCTGAATCAAACCAATGAACCTTGGTAGCTCAGACTACACAAGTACATGAAAAAAACCGAAGTGGACAGAAATCTTCTGTCCTTCCCTGAAATATGTCTCCTCATGCAGTCAATGGATTTATCATGCATCAGTCATTTTATATCATGAGATGGACATCAGACTCCAGACACATCAAAAATAATAACTTCCTGAGAATGGGAATGTTTTTTGCCAATGCCAAATATTTAGCTAAATTAAAAACTTCAAATATTATGGCTGTTGTAATAACAATAATTAAAAAGAATAGATGACTTTTTAGTAGTCTTTTTTGCCTTTAAAGTTTAAACAAGGATGAAATTGTAGAAAACTTCAGACTATGAAAAAACAAATCACATTTGATTCAAGTGTTGCTCATCTGTGATCAAAAGTATATTTGGAAAACAAATTCCAGGGGATTAGACAACCGAACTGGTTTTATAAAAACTGTGCTGAAGAGGGGAGGAAAGGGGGTATCTGCTTTTCTGGTTTGTTTATCAACATTGCAAATGCATGCAGAAAACACCAAGCTTTGCTCCCTTTTCCTGCTCTCCCAGCAGCTTTTTTAATTTTGTTCAAAGGGTGGAAAAAGGAGAAAAAGAGACATTTTAAGACACTCTTAAAAGCAAAAATAGAATTTAAATAACCATTTCCCAAATTGTTTTCTTGTATTTGAAATAGAACTAAGTTCCAGTCACAATGAAAATGATATCTTTAAAAATAACCACTCAGGATTTTACAGTCTAACAGCTTTAACTAAAATCTACATGGGTCAAGCTTTTGATAATTTCTTCCACCTCCATAAACCAAATTAGCTGTGTCCCACTTCAAGACAAGCATTTGAAATTAAGCTGAATTCTCTGTTTCCCAGTTTCTCTGTTCTTTATGAGGCTCAACAAGAAACAACAGAGAAGATGATATCTCATAATCTGTAAAGCTGCAGGAGTAGGTAGGTTTCCTTAGCATCACTGATTTAGCATTGCATTCTTAAATTAGTGTTTCTGCTCCCCGGCAAGACATCGCCACCCAGTTCAGCTCTGCTCATCAGGGATGTCAGACATCAAACAAGTAATGCACAAAAGCACGGCTTTTTCAGTTTAGAAACTACTTCAAAATCAGCCATCAATCTGGAAAAAAAAAAAAAGTGAAAAGAGAAAAAAAAAAAAGTAAAAAAAAAAAAGTAAAAAAACAAAAGAAAAATTCCAAGTGCCTCACACAAATATTCACCAATATTGGGACTTAGTGCATTTGGATGTACTAGTGAAAACATATGAAACTGTATCTACTTTTCCCTAGTCCTTTAAAGCTGAACAAAAGGAAAGCTGCCTTCTCACTCATCCTGTTTGCTTCTATTCTTCCAAAAAGACATTTTTGTTGTATAAAATTTCAGTAGTCTTTTGTTTTCCTTTCCATAAAGAAGTCCTGCAAGAACTGTGTTCCTAATACAAAGTGACCACCAGAACCCCTGCAAGCAGCATGGTGCATCTTATCCATACACTGAATACAAAATAGACAGTTTAAGTGATTAGGGGATTTAAAAAGAAACCATATTTATCAAGTTTATGTCTCTAGCAGATGTTTTATTTTCACAGATTAATTAATTATTAAGGACTAGCATCACTGAAATGTTATAAAAAACCTAATTGTATTTTCTAAATTCCAAACCTGAAGTAAACCTCTGATACACATAGCTGTCTTGTAATTTTGCAGCACTATAGGAATCAAAGTACTGAACTTGAAGCTAAGCCTGTTCTGTGATTCTCAGTCTTTATTTTGAAACCGGTCATTCTGCCTGCTCAGTTTTGAAATTTCCTGATATTTTGATCAAAATATCTTCAGATTTGTCAAGGAGGTCAGGGAAGAAATGATGTAATCTTTATCATATGAAAATCCAGCTGGATTTTTACAGGCATTAAAGCTGCCATTTAAAGTCTTTGGTTCAAGTGAAATAGAAATATTACTAAAATTACTCCTTTCTCATAAAAACTGAGCATGCTCTTGAGAATTCATTTCTGTATGGCATGTAACTGAGTTTCTAGAAAAGACAGACAAACAGACTTTATATTTAGCACCTGTCTTCTGTTACCTAACTCATTTTAGACTAGGGAAAATAAAGTAAACAGGAAGACCATGTATTCAATATTGTTCTAATATTAATAATGTCCTTTTTTACTTTTTTGTGCATCAGAGATTTATACCTTAACAAATCCCCTGTATAATTTATCATTAGAATACACATGTCAGACGTGATGGACACAGGTTGCCTTCTGTTAACTGCACTGCTCTGAGACAGTGTCCCTGAAAGTGAATGCACTTGTTAACCTGACCTGTGCTGTGTATGCACACACAATCCACTCTTTCTATGCATTATGAATAGCAGCTGCTCTACTGTGGGTAACAGTTTATGGCAAACTCTAATAATTAGCTCTTTAAAGGAAGTACTAGAAATTTGTGAAACTTTTGTGTGCTGAATATCAATGGTCCAAAGCTTCATACTTTATTGATGAGGGCATTATACTGGATAGAACAGACTAGGTGCCTGAATATCTGAAGAATTAACGGCTGTCATAAAAACCCATAAAACCAAAATTATTATTGATGGAACAATCTTTAGCCTGCTGTTTCTTTAATTTCAATACTTTTGCAACCTGTAAATCTCTACTGAATTGGTTTGATAAACCACACAACCACTTTGCTTTGATATAATGCTTTTATATACACTATATATATATATGTATTCATATCTCTTCTTCATATATTCATATTCCTTCTACATATTCATCAAATACACTCATAAGCATTAATTCCCCCACCACTTCTCTAACTGATATTGGCAATAAGCTTTCCATTAAGAAATCAAGGGATATAATCACACTCAGGTCTTATGGTGGATCATGTAATAGGATGCGATTAACTTTTGTTATGCAGATGACAGGAGAGTCACTTTATAATTCTGTATTTACTAAATGCTTTCATAAATACTTTGAAATGGTTTCTGAAGTTAAATGTTGCCATTAAAAGCATTGATTTTGATAGATACTTTTCAAGACATGGGAATTTACAGGTTCATATTTGCCAGTTTAAATTTTATAGGAGAAATACATTTTAAAAAATCATTTCACAATACACAGAACTGTCTATTTCTATTGTCATTCTGGTTAACTCATACCAAATGTGTTAGAGTTTCCAGACCAGACAGTCCATTTTCAGCACTTTTAATCTTTCACAGATTTGACTATGAATCGATCCTGGCTGAGAGATCATTTGAGAGAGAATTAACCTAGTTGAGCATGTAAGGTCAGAAATAGAATGGAATAAAGAACAGTCAAAGCTTGCGAGAACAAATAGATGTTTCTAAAGATTCTCTCTCCTCTTTTTATAGAATCTTGAACTTTGACAAAAAAACCCCAACAACAAAAAAACAAAGGAAGAAAGCTATTGGTCATCAGTATTTGTTGGGAAACCTGAATTAGAAATTAAGAAAATATCAGTTCAATGACATTTAATTTGGCTTCTTAGACATAAGGAGAGTGAAAAATGCCTGGAAGGATTTACTGAACACATTCCACAGAAAACTAAGGGAATTTAAAAATCTTTCATGAGATTATGAAAAGCAGATTTTGGAGTAAGAGACAAACTGATATATAGGTGAAAAGTGAGAAGCAATGTTAAAGAAGTGATATCATTAATGTAAGAAAAATAGATATGAAATACCTTCCATTTGTTTCAGAATTTATTGCTGAAAATCTCTGTTCAGGACATAAAAAGAAAAACAGAATTTTTAGAAAAAAAATATGTATTCTGTAATTATGGAACTTGACATTAGATAACAACTGTATTGTTTATTCCGGAAATGAAGCTATTCTCTTTAAGTGACAATTTCTGGATTCACCTTCAGCCATTTTCCACAACTGATAAGTCACTACTTTGAACATTGCAATATTTATCATTACAGAAATTAGAAGAGTTGTCCATGTAAAAAAATTTCCTTTCTTACTCATGAGAAATCAAAGTACAAGTGGAGTAAAGTTCAGATCCTCAAAATAATTCAGACAATTTCTAGTATTTTCAATTACAATTCCTACCAACCGTTCCTTGAATGCAGGGAATAAGTCTGCAAGCAGTATGGAACTGAATTTTTTTTTGTAGCCATGTACTCAACTGGATGCTTTCCCTTTATACACAGGACATATTCACATCTTGAGTTTCCCATAAGTTTCTACATAAGATGTGTGAAAAGGAGCCTAAAGGAAAATTAATGCAGTGTGCAGCAGTGCAGTACCCAAAGGCAGCTCTCCCCTGCTGCGGAGGGGGAGGGCTGCCCCAGAGCCGGGACACGCAGGATGATTTCTTCTTGGCCACAGGCGGTGGGACTGGTCAGACTGGGTCTGTGTGGAAGTGTCGCAGTTCTAGAAAGGCAGCTGTTCATTCCAGGCTTCAGGTGGTTTATTGGGATAATAAGGGAGGGAACTGGGGAGTGGGGGAGGAAAAAGGAGAGTCGGGGGAGGATAGTTGCTCCATGAAGCCCAGAATCAAAGAGGCTGGGTTTCGGGTCCCGCTGGGCTTTTATCCGTGGGGTTAGGAGGCGGTCCTGGCTCACATCAGCCAGTCCGGAAGGGTCAAGGGGGAGGGATCAGGGGAAGGACACACTTTACAACAGCAGTGAATTTGTATTGGTTTTGTTTCTTCACAGAATATGAGCTATAGTCTCAAGTCTGTTTTCAGTTCCAAGGTTTACCAATTATATTTTTATATATTTCTACATGCCAGTTCCAAATGACTAAGTAATGTAGAAATATCAATGGTTAGGACTACGAAATAACTGCTGTATGGAAATGTCCTCTCTAAGGTTTCTATTCCTTTTGCTATTGTGGAAAGTTCTGCATGCAGTAAGAAACTTTTGACACCCGATTCCAGTCACCATGGGATCAGCAGGAAGCCTTTGCCTCGATGCTGCCTTCCAGAGAGCCATATGTCCTGCTCCTCTCCCCTATTCTCATTCAGCCTACCTTCTTGGGAGGAATTAACTTATAAGTTTTTTAAGAGACAGATGTTGTTAACATCCACACTTTATACATTATGACATGTTTAGTTGAGCTCTTTTAAAATCTGCTGACCCTCCCATTGCAAAATTTCTTGTAAAAAAGCATTTCTCTTCCAAACCCTTTGTAAAACAGCATTTTATTTCTAATTCCTACTTGTTCTTGTTCACTGCGTGGCATGAAGGATTCTATTGTATGTCTTAGAGACCAAACTTTATTGGACAGCAGAGTTACAGAAAACAGATGAGTATCTCATGAGAACATATGTATACAATAACAGTGGACTCTTTTCTTACGACACTAAAATATTATATTCTCCAATAATACCAAGACCAGACATGTATTAGGAAAAAGGAACAATGCAACTAGAGTCAGTAAAGTTTAAGATTTTTGGTAAGGTGGCTAGACTAGAAGGCAGAAAAGGCAGTATGAGTTAGGGAATGGTAAAACCATTAGCCTGGGAGCAAGGAATTGAAACTGAGAATGTGTTAAATTGAACCACAATATTGCTCTATCGATGGACTCAGAAGCTTTTGTGGATTAATCTTTAAGCTGCATGTGTGGTTGGAGAAATCATGACTGTAATTAATACAAAATCGTTGGCCTGTGTTTTTTATACACACTGCATATTTCAGGACAGAGCATTGAGAGAACTGGTGAAAGAAATGTTTAAAGCAGGCTTCAGCATTCTCAGCTCTGCTACTGAAACGCTGTATAAAATTTAGACGCCACTAAATCCATCACCCATCTCAGTTTATCTATCTAACAATGAGTGTATTAAAATATTCCCAGCTTTTCTTTTCCTCCTGAAGAGGAATGAGGTGAAGAAGAAACAGAATACATCTAAAGGGTGATGCAGCTTTTGAGTACAGTGTGCAGGAGTTCTTCACATGTGAAAGAACTGCAGCTTCCAAAGATGTTGCTTTATGAACCTCTGAAAAAAGTATAGGTGATGTATTGCTGATTTCTTTTTTTTTCTTCTGCAGGGTGTCTGTGCTTTATGAAAGCATACCAAGACTTCCTTAAATTCCACAAGACCCTGAAAAATTATCAGCTTCTCTCATTTATATCACCAGTGAAAATATTGACAATTGTAGTCTGTTTGTTCAAGATGTCCTGTTACACCAACTGGATTTTGTTGTTTGTTTGCCAAGAACAAACAGTACAGAGGCCTGAAGGCTTGATGCATGAACAGTCTTTGGAGTTAGCATAAATATGCACAAAAGATCAAAGCTGCTGCTTTGCTAAAAGTGAATGCCTGTGCCAGTGGCTCATTTGTTTCAAGATAAAGTCATTCTGGAAAAATCCTGTACTCTGACAAATTTCAATTAGGTTAATTACATTCTGCTTCCCTAGATTTCCCCTGCAGCTTCAGATGGAGACAGCTTTCTTAATTTCCTTTCCTAGCATGTTGTGGAGAGTCACTGTGTTTTGGTAAATAGCTGCTACATTCCACCCAACATGTGGCTGATCTAATCCCTTTTTCTTCAGTACTTTCACAGTGTGAATTTTGCCTTATTACACTGGAAAACCTTTTGTTTTGGCAAGAGTAAGGGACAGATTCCCCCTGTTCTGTGCGTTTTGGATGTCATGTAAAAGGGCTTAAGTGAAAGTAGGAATCCTGCCCTGAACCCTTTTTCATGGATTAACTGAGTTTAGGAGGACAACTTTCTATATGTGTGTGTGAGGAGGCAATGAGGAAACAGCACAAGCTCTGTCAAAAATTTTGACATGCATTTTCTTCTATTTTATCTTTTATTGACATGCATTTTCTCTGTCTTTTGCTCCCCAAAAGGAATTAATCTTGATTGTGGTTACAGAAAGTAAAGTCATATTTCTCTCCTTTCTCTCCTCTCTTCTCTCTCTCTTAAACTCTCAGTCATACAATTTGATGTAGACCTGACATTTCTCTATCTCTTTTTTCTCCTGTACCAGTGTCTGGCAAGAACCTCATCTTAACCCAGTGTACATATTCATCAACTTGTTAAGAAAAGCTGCTATACCCTCTTTCAACTCTTCTGTTTTAGCTTTGCCCTGTGTGTGTTGTGGGTACACCCAATCTGTGCAAGGACTCTTCCTTCTCTATCAGCACTTTTTGAGGGTTGCATGTCACTGGGGCCAGAGCTTAAGGCATGTGGAAATAAAGTGGGATTGCACATTATTATGATGTTTTCTAACAAGGTTAATTCAGGGGTTAGTTACTAATACAACTAAACTTGTTGAATAGCAACATTTGGATTGCTGCATTTCAAGACCACTGAGTGTGAGAAAACGGTCAGGATCATGCACTACAATTTTGAAACAGAGTTAATGGATACATTTCTGAGCAGGTAGGTCCATATATTCCAGGCATAAAAAAAGTAAAATTTGCAAGCACTACTTTATCTAATCTTATCAGGAACTAAAATTTACATTTTACTTATTAAAGAAAAATAATTGCAGTAAATGGGGACAGTGTATTTATTTTAACCAGTCTGTCATATTTTATTTGGAACTTGAAATTTGTCTCCTAGCTAAATAACTGAGCATGGGTCACAGATGTTACAGAGCACCAGAGACAATTAGCTGTCCTAGCATGAGTTCTGAATAGAAATTAAACCTGTAGTACACTGGCTGCTGTTTATCCTGTTAATGCACAAACTGCTCCACTTTTTCTTGGCTTCTTGATCTCTTTCTACAAGATAATCTACTTAACCATTGTATTTCCCTTTTTAGATAGGAAATTTGTGAAGATTATAAGAAAACTCTCCATTTCTTTCTCCAGAAAGAAAACAAATAAGCTTTTAAAAAGACAGAAAATGGTAAAAAACAAGTATTAAAAATTCTCATTCTATTCCTCCTTTTCTTCTGCAGGACAGTTGACAGCAGAATTTACTTTTCAGGCAAATGTCATCACATATAGTATCTTTTGCACGCTCTTTTGATGAAGAATAAGGATTTTTTGCATAGTAGAAAAAACCAGGAGCATAAGATTCTCTTAATTTCAAATGGAAACCATGAAACATTTCTTGCAAAATTCTGCAGATGTTGAACATTCATTATTTTTTGGTTTTAGCACATCAAAGAATGTCCTAAGAGCAGTGTGGCTTTCATACATCTCCATTAGCTCTTTGCTATAATTATTGACTAAGTAAAAAAGACCAAAAAAAAAAAAAAAAAAGGAAACAATTTTAGAGTACTTTTACCTCAAATCTTGATTGGAACAATGGAAAATGGCACTGTCTGGCAATCACATATGTTCCAGAATGAATGCATGCTATAAAACAGTACCAGTAGGTAAACCAGTCTTTAGATACATGAGTAAGTCTCACATGTGCCCAGATGAAAGTCAAAAAGCTGAGAGATGAAAATCAACTGAGAAGATGAAGAAAAATAATACATTTAGAAAAATATGGGGTAAAAGTGTTTAGCTCTCATCCCCCCTTTTTTTTATACATTTTACTTATCATGCTATATTTTCACATTGATTTTTACTGCTCTGCTATAAAAACATGTTCATCTAGTGCCCTGGGAACTCTCAAGATAATTAAATATATACTAAATAACATTTCTGTCAATTATCCCTGTCTTCAAACTCACTCCTCATCAGTGTAAATACAACAAACAAGTTCATTAATCTCCTGAAAAGTTCCCCTGGAGGATCCTAAACTATGAAGTATTTGGGGCTGGATGACACGTGGCTCCTCATGTTCATAGAATTCTAGAATATCCTGAGTTGAAAGGGACCAACAAGGATCATCAAAGTCCAGCATCTCAAGAGAAAGTGTAAGATGAGTTCTGAGGAAAATGTAGAGTGGGTAGGATGTGTTACTGAGGGCTAACTGGGTTGGATAATTGCACACTGCCAAGTAAAACCTGGACACAAATGATAATCTTTCAGTCATTGGTCCAGGGAAACTGAGAGACAACTTGGATGCCAGTCGTAGCCTAAAATCTTTCTACATAATTTTTTCAGTGAAATAAGGAGGCACCAACTTTAATGAAATAAGGAGCACTGAAACAACAACTCCACTATTTCCAAATTGCTTTCTGTCTTGAAAGCAAACAAAAAATAAGTGGGTTTTTTTTCTCTGTGACTGGCTGAGAGTAAGGTCATGCTCATGCTTAAAGAACATATTTTTTTACTTCTTCTTTAAAATTTTTTTCAGAGTTTCTCATAATTGCCCTCAGCTTCATAAAGGAAATCATATTGTTATATTGATTAACAGTGGCTGCATTTTCCAATTATTTCTGTAATGAGTTTAGTGGCAATGACCCAGAAAATGGACAAAGACCTCACTTCAGATTAATGTTGATTTGATGTAAATTGTTATTTTTCCCTTCTCACCAGCAAATGATAATGATAGATCCCCACTGTTAATTAATCAAAACCTCTCAAAATAGAGTTCACCAGGTGGAAATAATTAGCAGTTAATTGTCTCCTGTTTATGACTCTTCAGAGATGTAAACAACAGTCTGGTTTTATTTGACAGTATGTACTAAAAAGACTTTTAATAAATAAATTAGTGGCACAAATATTGTAGCTATGGTATGAATATTTGTGCTTGTGCATTTGTTTTATGAGACTATTCAATGTACAAAGAACCAGCAATTTTCCTTCCAGAAAAGCAACATTTCAACAGGTGCAAACATTTGCCATTTGTTTCATATGCAAAATTTCCTTTTCCTTGTTGTTTCTTGACTGACTAATTGAGTGGCAGAAAAACATGAACAGAGTGTTCTAATATGTAATCACATGCAAGAAGGAGGTTTCTTCTCATTTGCGCTTTGATGGCTACATAGGTTTTGTGTTTTAGGAAAAAACATGTTTTACTTGGGTAGAGTAGGAATATCATAACAGAGAGATTGCTATCATGATAGTAATGATGATAATGGTGATTACTGTTTTTTTGGAGTTAGTGGTCAAATGTCCATTAAGTGCCAAAATCCTATGATGAATTTACACCCACAAATGAAGCACCTTACACAATTCAATGGAAACTTTAGAATACAGATTGTTGCTATATTTAAAGTAAAAGAGATTTACCATCAGATTAATAAATGAGGTTGTTTATGAGCGCTCTTTTTCAAAACAGAGAAATAAATTATTAAAAAAACTACAGTCACATTAAGATAATCAGCAATCATCAATCTGGAGCTTATTTTTAAAAGAGAGTCGCTTTTTAAAGCCACTAAGTGAGATTCATTTCCCTTAAAGCTTGGTTTGATCCTCAGATGAAATGTTTTTGTGGCTTTATTCAGGCTACAGCCAATATTTAAATTCAAAATCTGTGTTTCCAGACTTTTATTCCAGGGACTCCTTCCTTGATGTCAGGACTGATGGCCATAGGGAGCAAGAAGCAATATCTTTTCATTTCCACTGTGGTACTATTTCACAGACTGTACTTCAGTTTTTCCAGTTTGTACAACAAACTACAATTTCTAAAATAGAAGTGTGAAAACTCACCAAGAATTGAACTTTGGCAATTTTGTTGCAAATAATATGGATCTGTCTGCTTGATTTTTGCTATTGCTCATGTGATAAATATACTGAAATAATGATGACCAACCTTAGTTTTATTATTTTTAAAACCCTGTAAATTCTATGAATTTAGTAATAGTAATGATAATAAAAACATTTCTATTTGCATGGTGTGTATGTGCAACTTAGAGGAGAAATTTCCAGTGCTGCAAATTCTGTCATATCTCTGCCATCTAGAACGAGCTATTGATATGATCAGAAAAATACAATCAAACTTCTAAAAATTTCTTAATTTGTGCTTTTAAACTGTCACTTTTAGGTCCAGACAGCAATACTGTTTCTGCAAGACCTGTCCTTGCAGTCAAATAGCTGCCTGGGCTGGAATTGTTTTCTCTCAGATGTCATTAGATAAAGTTCATTGATATATTTATTTTTCAGTGTGACAATTTAATATCTGATTTCATTTTTACCTATAAAGAAAAAAAATCTGCACATTTGGGTTTGCTTTATCAAACATTGCTGCTAGGTTGGTTTTAAGGTTACAATTTCATCTGTAGATTTGCGCTCAGAATCTAAGACACCAGTCCCCACCTACTGAAATTAGTGTGAAGCTATCACAGTAGTTAATTTCATTTGTCAGCCCAAATTTAGCATGAATAATACTGAAATATATACCAAAAACTGTTTTAAAAAGCACAACTGGTGTCTAAGTGATACAGGTTTGTATAATTCCCTGTCATGTCATTACATATGATAATTTAATAATAAGATTATTCCAGGTTTATTATTTTCTCCGTGATTTTTCTTTCTCTTGTCTTCTGCTTTCATCAATCTCAGCCAGAGAGAAGGAACAAAAAACCCATGTGGATTTGAAAGCTTTACTTTTTGGATTAAACCAAAACATGCAAAATTCAAATAGCTTTTTTTCAGTCTTAGAATTACAGACCTTGAAATTGGAACTGATTTTATGCTTTCCTAAAATAATAATTTTATGAGTGAAATTGGAAGAACAGCACTCAATTGGAGAAGAGGGAAAATGGACCTGGCTCCTGCAACAGGAGAATTTGAAGTTTTGCTTGGAGAATAAAGCAGAGCTATAATGCAAACACCCACAAAAGGGAGTTTTTGTTCTGCAGAACCCGTTCTTCTGAGCCTCCTCCTCACCTGATTTTTCTCCTCCCCTTCTACTAAACAGGGAAAAAAAGACTTTTTTTAGGGATACAATTGACCAGTTTTAAACACTGGAATTGACATTAGCTGAGTAAATGGAAACCTTTTCCTTTTATGTGCACGCTAATAATATAAAACATTTTATATGGAGATTTCTGAAACTTGCAGAGGTGATAGGTGACATATTCCATACTTAACAGGTAAGGAACTGAAACAAAGGGCCAGGGTTGGCCTACAGGCTGATAGCACAGTCTGTACTCTTACACTTCCTCATCTATCAGGCAGTGTGCAGGAAAGGGCAGATGGTAGGTTATCACAGAATTTTGGCCATGGAAGATTGTGTATGAGCTATTGATTGCATGTTACTCTGTTTCACATAAAAATTCTATTTTATTGTATATAAATAACATCCCAAAAAAGCATAAAAATGGCAGAACTGGTGAAATTTCTCCCTTGTCAATGTAAAGTGCTCAAAATCCTCCACCCACTTCTGTCAGCTTTGCATTTCAAATGACCAAGATTTCACTGTCATGTCATTTTTGGAAATTTGGAAAGAAATGCTGGGTTCTAATAAGTTAAGAGAAGCCCTTCTGTTTCTACTGATAGGAAGCAGGAAAGTGGTCACAGCACCAGCCTGACAGTTCAAGAAGTGTTTGGACAATGTTTTCAGGCACATGGTGTGACTCTTGGGGTGTCCTGTACAGGGTCAGGGGCTGGATTTCATTTGTCCTTGTGGGTCCTTTCTAACTCATGATATTCTCTGATTCTCTGATTCTATTTACAAAATCTTTAAAAAAATCTGTGACTTTAATATCTGTAAAAATAACTCATCTCAGTAACTGAGCATCAATTACTTTATATTTACCTCAATAGCAAATACTTTGGACTAAGACACTCTGTAGTACATACATACAAAACACTGGATGAATGAACAAATGAATGAATAAATACTTTTGCCACATTTAACAGACAAAAGGGATTCATTATACTTAAACAGAGTTATTTAAGTTGTGCAAATGTAACTCAATGATAAGCTTTTGTCAAAATGTAAATAAATTGAGCAGATCACTTGGATGTTTCAATTGCACCGGAAGGTTCAACTGCACTGGAAGGTCTGGAGGTGAACTGACATAAAGGCTCAGAGATATAACTCACCAACACCAAGTGGAGCATATTTTTGTGTGAGTTTTGTAAATAGATGAAGAGTGGTGGTTTTAAAGTTGTTCCTACTTTTCTCTAAATATCAGGAGAAAAGAGTTGGTGAGAAAATATATTGTGACTTTAAAAGCTGGAAGATGTTGCTGTAGGAGGAAAAGAAATCGAAGACACTTCATCATCCCTGTGGTGTCAAAGCTAGCATGAGGAAATCTTATGTGAAGAGTAAAACAGAAATTGTTTTCATCAGATGAAGAAAAAACGGAGCAACATGAAGACATCTGGTCCTACAGCATGGTGGTTTCTCATAGCACTGAGTGAGCCTTTCAGAGTGTTAGCTAGACCTATATTCACGTCTAGCATCTCAGACTGCACCTCCATGCATCCTGATTATTTCCTCATTTTGGCTGGACAGTTTTGTGTGTCTGGTAAGGAGTGAATTTGGCTAGTTTTTTGGGTTTCTAGCATTCCTGCAGAAACAGTACCAGTGGCTCCAACGAAAATAACAGATGTCTGAAAGTCCTGGGGAAATGACCTTTCTCTGTGGGCATCTTGGACATGCTGACCTCACCACATGTGTGATGTAGAGTTCAGAGCCACCTTCTCAGAAACTGCAGCCTATCCAGAATATTCCTGCCATCTGTGCAGATCCACACCATCTTTTCCAAAGAATAGGAAATATTTTGCTAGGAAAAAGATAATGAAACTTTACAAAAG
This sequence comes from Entomyzon cyanotis, assembly GCA_024500445.1. Taxonomy (NCBI): domain Eukaryota; kingdom Metazoa; phylum Chordata; class Aves; order Passeriformes; family Meliphagidae; genus Entomyzon; species Entomyzon cyanotis. Next base: position 17,987,142 of record JAKEPQ010001030.1, read on the forward strand.
AAAACCAACTAAATAAGAGACAGGTATTCCATGAAATTTAAGATGAAAATTTGGGGTGAGGGAGAAGATACCTGACTGGGATAAAATGTTTTATCACTGTTAATTAATCGAGCCTGGGTTGTTAATGATTAAACATAATTTCTATCAACTTGACTGTGCAGTGGACTGTGTTGAATGAGACAGTGGCTCAGCTCACAGATGTGAAGCTGTATCTCCATCACATTGAAAAAAGGAGCCTGTCAAACAGGCAGAGCTTGGTTGCCTCAGGAGGGAGAACTCAATAACTCTAAGGTGATCTTGAGTAGATCCCACGTGAGCTGTTCTGGTAGGAGATGGGTGGAGAGGCTTGCATTACTATTTCTATGCTGTAAATACTCTTATTCTTCCCCAAAGTTTTATCAATCTTGGATTTTTGCTGAACTGTAAATCTGCTATAAAACAGAAAAGAAGAAAAAGGAAATAAAGGGGAATAATGGCTTAATAAGAGGAACAAATTCAGCAAAGTTAAAAATTCAAAGCTTGGTTAAAGGTAGTTAAAACTCCAGTTAAAGTGCAGTTGATTTGTATGCATTATCCAATCCTATAATCGTAGAGACAGAAACTTTATTTTGGTGAGATGGGGAATAAAACCATGAAGACATCAGATTCATGAAATTATTTAATCCATAAAGCAACTGTTAAATGAGATTATGTAAAGCAAGAAGATATGTGGAGGCCTCAAGCTTTCTAACACAGAAAGAAGTTGGATGCGGTTCCTTCTTTTAGTTGCCTTCAGATGTGGGGCTTTGAATAACCTATTTAACCTGAAAAATATAGGAGTACCCCTTTTATGATTAATTTGCCTTGAGAGTCCACTAGCTCCTTCATGATACAGACTGGGCTGGGTGGTGCTAGAGGAAAGAAGCCAAAGTCAACAGGATATGGATTTAGCAGCTCCAATGTACAAAATAGAGTTATCCATTACCAACACAATTTTTAAAAAATTACCTAAATAGCCCGGTGTGTATCACAGACCCATTCGCAATAATTTTAATCTACACAATGACAGGTTATGTGTATTTTCACATGCTAATTTACCAGTTCAGTAAAAAAAAAGCTGAATAGCCCAGTGTGTATCCTTGTGTAATTCTTGAGCAACTTAACTTACACTGACAAGTTATGTGGGTTTCACCAAACTTATTTACCACTTAAAACCAAAATGCATCCACCATAGTAGCTCCTGTATCAAATTATATGCAGAATGTGCCTCTTGTAACACTCAATAAATGATCTCATATGTGTCCCATAAACCTTCACTCGTTTGCCAAAACTGAAGAAAAAGAGAAACAATGCAGAAACTGATCCTTAACATTAATATTAGACAAAAGGTATAGACAGAGAATGGCAAAACCAGTTCTACCCAGCTCCAAAGAGCAATGCACGCCAGCATGACCTCATAACAGCAACAGATTTAGTCTCTGCAGACTTCTTAGTCAGGAATATCAGAGACTTATTGAAAGAAGGGTGTGCAAATATAACCTCATTTATGCAAAATACTTTAATCAAGGGAAAAGAAAGTCTAAAAGCAGATTACTTAAAGGTAGCCCCTGGTTTGTACTTTTGTGTTTTTACAAGTTAAAATTGTATATCAAGCTAACCCACCAATTAATTTAAAAAAAAATCTGTAGCAACTTTTAAAAAATTTGTTCTAAAGTATTTCTGTTAATCAAGCAACCCACAATTATTTTGTAGGATAGATTGCAGCTATTAAGAATTTTTATTACAACTGCTAGTAAAGCCAGAACCCATAATGACAGTGAAACGGTATGTAAATTCATTGATCTGAGTGAAAGGAACTGGATCTCCTTTGAGATGAAGCATCTGCTTAATGAAAAGGAAATGAAAATCTCCATTCTCCTCCTCCCAAAATAAGAAAAGAAAAAAATGAAAATAAAATTCAACTGTTAATATTTGGCGTAACACAGAGTCCCATCTGGTTTTGAACATACATGTTTCTGAGCAACTTATGGACAGTGAAATGTAGCAGTAATGTTCTGACTCACAAAATCAGCATGATAAAAGCTTGACATACTCAAACATTCATCTGTTCTGGGAAATCAGAAAACATTCATCTATATCTGGGAAATCATCAGCCTGGGAAATATCAGAGATCTGTTTTGCTGATTGAATACTGAAATGGTGTTTCTCAGTAAGCATGGATATTTATTTACCCTATTTTTCCATGAGATATTGGTTACTTTGTAGAAACATAATTTTCTTAGGAAAATTTTAGCATTTCCATCCAGATGCCACTTCCTTCAGTCAAGTGTTTGTAATAAATTTTTAAGATCATAGTCCCATCAAGACTATGATATGTGAATAGCTGGAATACACATAAGAAAATATATCTCCCTCTAAAAGTACTCTGTTATTCTGGGAGACTTTCAAATTAGAACATACTATGGAAATAAAAAAAAGCAAGTGAGCATAATGAGAAGAACTACTTTTACAGTTGGTATTTGTCTTTATCTACAAATAAATTAGAAAGAAAATTAAGTAAAAAACAAGCCAGATCATGAAAAGAGTAAACATCACAGCTAAAAAAAGTAAATGCAAAATTTCAGTGTGTTTTCCAAAAGCTTTCACTAGCTGAAGTAAAAATGTCATGCTCCTAATTCTGCAAGAAGCTCAAGTCTCCTTTTCCTGCTGTTGTCTAAAACACTAAAAGCAATTTAACTGTTTCTTCATTACTGGAGAGTTTTGGAAGAGGAGCCTATAGGAAGATATGCTGGTTGAAGATATTAACCTTTATCCTGCCATCCATTCTCTGTAAGAAACCTTTTCTCCCACACTGTTCCTCATGGAGAGATGTGTGCCAAGTATTCTGCTTCAAGCCAAATCTGAAATTTTTACTTAGTTTAGTAACAAGGCTTGGGTTACGCATCTGTTTCTACTTACCTACAGCTTTCCAAGTTGCTGAGTGCTCCAGGAAAAGGTCTCTGAACTGAACTAGAGCTGTGACAGAGGCTGTTATGTTTACCTGTTCCTTCTCAGTACTCTAGTGTTGCTTCTACCATGGGCTTTTTATTTCAGCATTGGATACTAAAGATGTAAGTCAAACCTGCACTCAACTCATTCTGAGGTTGTCAGTAAATATGCATGAAATTCAGTAGCTGTGGTGATGTATTTAAAGAATATTTGTAATCTGTAACCCTTTTCCTGTTAAAAATAATTCAGAGCATCTTGCTGAACGTACCCTAATTCTTTCTTATGCTACTGTAAGAAAAATAAGACTGTACTAAAATCAATAATATAATGTTACTGACTCATTCTATCCTATGCCATTTCATGGCATTCCAAAGTGACATTGAAATACCACTAATGGAGCAGTGAACCTATTTTTCAATTATACTAAAAGTAACAGCTACTGGTTGGAACAATTTGTGAGAGAATTTGGAAAGCACTACTGCAATAAGCACAGCCACATTCTTTCCAAGCACCAGTGATGGTATTAATTTAGTTTGATTCACCTCACGATAATATTTTCCAGATAAGCCATTTTCAAACCTAAGGGCTCAGGATCAGCATTTCTGGAAGAAACTCAGTAGTGCAGGACTGGCTGATGGAGCTGGTCTTGAAACACCTTCATAGAGAACTAGCTCCATGAATACTTCTTTAAAAAATAGTGTGACCGTATGCTAAACTGCTTATCATCAGGAAATATGCATGGGAAGAATGTATTCCAGCTATCATCTTTACTCCATTTTGGGATAATGTTTTCTCCTTCTGGACTAATTTCTCCTACCAGAAGTATCTGTGGTTCAATAAACACATATTTCCTAGTTGAAAGGTCAGTGAAAGCACAAGAAATGAGTAGAGTTTGATGCTTTCTGCAGTGGGGACCAGGACTAAGTTCTAGTCCTTTCTTTGCTGTTGCTGGGTGGCCATATCAAATCACTTTTCTTGTGCATTGGCTGGCATATTTTTACCTGCAAAAGGGATTAATGACCCTGCAAATTTTTGTAAAGAAATTCAATATTTTTTCATAAAAGTAAGTATTGGCAAGCTGAATATAATTATTAATTAGTACAAGGAAATACCCTGTAGTCACTGGTGCCCTATTAGAAGATTGATTAACTTGTCTAAAGACACTTTTCTATCAAGGACTGACATTCACTGTGCATTAAAACTGTCTGAGGTTTTTTAGGCATTCTTCTCTTTTCAACATGCGAAATAAGAATCTTAAGACTAGGTGTTGCAATGAAAAGCTATCACATTTCACAGAAAATCCTAAACTTACAAATAGATGACTCTAACATGCCAAGTTTACTGGCAGTTTGTAGCTTTACTATTGCAGCGTTTGCTGGCATGCCATTGTCTGTAATCTGCTTGTATTGCTCTGGCAAGGGATGATTTCATGATGAATTACATATTCAAGATGCACATGAAGTAGGAATATAGTGTAAGAGGTTATTGAGGTTAATAAGTACTATAAAAGCATGCATCATAGAATTTCAAAATGAGAAAATTTGAATCTAGTACATTCATGTTGTTGGGCAAACTTCTGCACTCTATTGGTAGGTTTCAGCCTGATCAGTCAAGTTCTATTGTCCTTTTATCCATTACTGGATTTATTACCCCACTTGGTATATCATGATTACTGCTCCAAAAGTAATAAAACCCAAATAAACTAACAAAACACCCATCCATAAAACCACATGAACAAACCACCAAGAAAGAAAGAACATTTTCTCCAAAGGTCCTTAAAGTTATTTTTTATAAGAAGTCCAAGTTCAAAAAGAAGTTGACTTTTTTAATGTTTTTAAATGAGTGTTCCATGCAAAATCAGATTAATGGTCTATAATGCCATACAACTGTAATGCTAATAAACATTTCCACAAATACTTAGGGATCATTCACAGCTTCTCTACGATTCACTGGCTTGATTTTACAGTGGATCATATTCACTACAAAATGTATAGATTATTGAAAAACAGTGAATTTGGTATATCTATAACATAAGATTTCAGTATTTGCAATGTTCTATGTATGCATAGTAATTATTTTTAGGATAGTGATGTCTTCAAATGTGTAATTTTTCCCAACAAAGTGATATTTTACTTGTCTGTTTGTTCTTATGCATGTTAAAGGCAAACATATTACTTACATTGCTACTAGAGGAAGAAAACAGAGAAATCTTTTTCTTCTAGTATTTAAATCAGACAATATTTGAGTAGAGTTTGTCTTCTCAGTACAGGATCTAGGTACCAAGTTGAAACGTTTGGCTTCACCCACTCCTATCAGAGTTCAAATTATTCATTAAAATAAGACAATGAGTTAAACTACTTGTGAGGGCAGTGTAGTGACTCCATGAAAAGGGTCAGTGTAAACAATGGGACTATCTTAAGTAGATGTTATTCCTTTGAATATGTTAATAGCAAAATTCAGTCCTTATTAAAAATCCTGTTTAGATCTGTTTTTAGCATGCTCTGCTGCAAACCCAATCAAACAGATAAAAGCATTGGCAAAGTAGGTTTAACATGCCATTTAATAAAATGAATTATTTCCTCTGTCCATGAAGAAATTAGCATTTATTCCTTTATAAAATCTGCCATCATAGGGATTATGTCATGTGTCATGTTCATGGCATAATGAATTTTATAAAAATTACTTCACATGCCTTCACGCTTATTTCAGAATGGCCAGCGATTATGAACTACTACGTACATAGGCAATGAATAACCAGCATTCATTTTAGGTGTTGATAACTGTGATAGTCATAGCCAAATCAATTATGTGTGGTCAGCCTTTGGTATACCCAGGAAATCCAAGGCACTGAGCTCACTCCATGTGCTAAATGAACTTGTTCCCTAGATATGCAGGTCAGCTGTGCAAGACCCTATTTACCTCTTCACGCACAGTTACCATTTTTCCTACTAGATGTCGAGCATTTTTAAAACAGAAAGTTGTCATGGTTATAGAGACATAGCCACATTCTATTAGACTTTCATGTGGGTTTATAGCAACAACCATACATGTTCAATCCCCACTGGCAAATAAATTCACTCTTTGCTCCCTCCTTGATGATGGCTTACTATAGTCCAGAGGGTGATGAACTTCAGAGATTTCTCCAAGAGCCTACATAAAGGTCATATCAAGTTTGATTTCCTCTACCATACACAGGCTTTCAGAACAATTCCAGGAAGCCATGAAACTTAAATAGACACTGTGAGCCTACTACCACATTTGAGGTCACATAGCAAAGATATCACAAAATTTCATCCTCTCCTCTGAAGAGGCTGGACTCCTCACACTTTAGAAGCTATCTAAATATCTAAGCTATCTGGCAACCCTAGTTGGCGCGAAGTTTTCCAGAGACCATTTTCAAAATGAAGAACCTTTTTGGCTCTTCTATCTAATGCCAGGAGACTTAAAAAGCACTATCTGTGTAGATACATACTGACTCCATCCTACCTGTCTTGGCAGGAGATCTGTGAAGGTGACAGTATGGTTCCACAGAAACAGAATTCTGTAGCTAGCTCTGCAGGTAATTGATTATGGAGTGTCATATTTACTTGCATTTGTCAGTATTCCCTGTGTGGCCTGAAGAAAGTCTCTGATAAAGTAAGCTTTTTGTCAATCCTAATGTAAGTTAATTTAAGTCTTCCCATTGTCCCCTACTTTATAAATGAGAAACTCAAGATAATTGTTGTATCATTTTGCTTGCTCTATTTGTGTAGATATCCTTATTTTTGTCTGGAGCTAACAATGATTCTGCTTCTCCACAATCAAACACAAAGAAAATAAGATCTTTTATAAACTCATGTTTTCAGAGTTACTTTAACAATTGCAAAAGGTTAAAAATTATGTAATTTAAAAATCGTGTCTATTTGAATAATAAAAGCTAAAGGGAAAAAAGGAAAAGGCTTTTTTTTGGCTGAGAGATATAATAACTAAGATGCAATTAACAACTGACATTTTAATGGTTTTTACAGCTAGATATAAACACATATAGACATATTTTACAAAACAGATGACTGCAGTCTGCTTAGTCAAAGACTAACATACATTAGTAATGTATGTACTACTGAAATAGTACTTTTTTCTTGCTTTCAAGGGTTTAATACAGTACAGCAAAGCACAGAAAGAATGACACTTCACAGTTAATATAGTAACTTGCAAATTAAAATGAATGGATTTTTCTGGTGCTCTTAGTAAAGGACAGAAGGAAGGAAGGAAGCAAGGAAGGAAGGTTGGTTGGTTAAGTCATAGCTGGGCTTTGGCCCTTCTAATTTTCTCCTTTCATACCATAATATTCTCATAGTCCTCCTGAGTTGCCTGCCTCTTCTTTCAAGGCTGATAAATTCTTCTTTTCCAGGCCAACAGATCCCCAACAGGCCATCCATTTTGGCACACGGGGACAGCCTGCTCCCCCATTTTTAAGATTTTCTTCTTGAATGATGTGCAGCTTTCCTGGACTCTGTTGTCTCTCAGTACAACCTCCCAACGGACTCTGTCAGCCAAGCCCCTAAACAGGCTTAAGTCTTCCTTCCACACTATTATTATCTTGCATTAATATTGACTACCTTCTCTACTATTGTAACAGCCCTTTCCATTCTTATGCTAAACATTCATCAGTTTTTATAAGATAAGTTTTGCAAATCAACAGTCCTGACTTCTTCTGGAAGCACAAGCAAAGGGTAGCTCGTCTTCATCAAACTGATGAGGGATATCTTTACAAAAAAATCAATCATTATAAATTACATTTTTCTTCACATTTCCACACTCTGTACCGAACAACACAGCAGGATTGATCCTCAGCCAAAAGGTAATTAATTATATTACAAACAGTGGGAAGAAATGAAAACCAAAACCCCATTATAAATCATCCCCAAATAATTCATTGTCCAGATGAAGTATAAGCCTGCACTTAGCACAAAGGAGCTGACACTAAGCACAAAGGAGCTGACACAAACTTTCAATAATCTGCCCTTTATGAGGGAAAGTAACAGCTTCTGTGTCATTCAGGTGTATCTGTCTCTTAAACCAGTGTTTCTCTCTCACATTAATTACACAAAATTGATCCCCTGGCCCATGTATATGGAGTCTCTTCATCAGCAGTTAAATCTGTTTCCAAATATTTTTTTATCACCCTTGAAAAATCTGTAGCTGAATTGTAGTGAATGGCCAGGTAGAAAAGAATGTCCAACATCAGTCATAGTCTCCCCTTCTCACCCTCAGCTCTTCCCTTCCTTGGTAGAAGAGGTTGTAGTTCCATATAAAAACTATAGGCCACGCAAGCTGATGATGCTGGTAGTGAAGAGGCTCTTTGAGGATCAGTAACCATCACCTATTTTGAATAATTATTATTCATTAATTATGTAAATTATGAGTATTTACATTCTCAGTGTATGAGAATGTAAACGTGAAATAGGCACTCAAAGCTTACAAAAATGTTGAACCATTTCAGAAGAGCTTTTAAATTCAGTTTCATGTTTGTCAGATCAACAACCCTGAAGATCAAAATAATTTTCTGAATTGCTGCCACCAGAGGACCTTCCTACTTCTGATGAAATGTCCCCATCTGAAACTGAATGGGTCATTGTTTCAGGGACAAGCATTAGATTAAAACACGGAATTTATGGCTGAGTTGTCTTTACACAGATTATCAAACTTCATTTTTCCATGTTTGATGTGTGGCATCTATCTGAAAATGACTGGAAAATAACCCTGAAGTTTTAAATTTATGGACTTACTCTTGATGAGTGGTAAGAAACAATGAACAATTATTCAGTAAGTGCTTATGACTTGCCAAGGGCCACGAAAAATATGGGATGAAATAAATGATGCTGTTTGTACTACGAAATTTAAATACAATATTTCTTAGATTTAAAATATTCTGATATATAAAACAGCTTTACCTCATATATGATTTTTTAATGTGTATTTATTTTGAGGGAGGAGAGTAGGAATTTTTAAGTGAGCATTTTCAGGTAGTTATGGCACCTGCATTTGTTCCACAGCTAATATTTCCTTCTTGTCAGTAAGAGGGAGTTTGCAGAGACCTGGGGCAAATCTTCACAGTCAACTTCTGAGATCTGAGGATAGGAACATCCGTTTCTGATGTGACAAGGATAGGAATCACCAGAAATGGTAACAGATTTCTTTGCAGTCAGAAGGAAGGTGCTGGACAAGAGCCATCAGCCCAGAATTAAAATCTTGTGACTGCTTCTTTTTTTTAACAGCTTACTAGACAAATTCTCAGTGAATGACCAAGTGGAAATGTGGGAAGCCTGTTCAGTTTAAAATCCATTCTGCTCTATTAATCTATAGAAGATAGAAGACTAAAAGTACCTGGTGTTTAGTTAATTTAACTTGCTTTCTAGACAGTAAGCCCGCAGAAACAAAATTCTGAATAATTAGAGGCATGCTAAAGTAGAAACAAAATGGAGGGAGTGAGTAAAACTAATTAAATGTTGCTCCTCTTCAGTGGATTCTTGGGACACACATAATATCAAAATGACAGTTATTGTTATTTTCCAGTTTGTTCTTCTCAAGCATGAAGAAGTGGGAAATAGGAGCAGAACACAAACCTGCAACTGTAATTCTCAAGTAGTTGCTCAGTTTAGCATATTCAGGAGTATATCTTTAATGATGTCACACCTATCATAGGTAAAATAAGAAAGGCAACCCAAAAGAACATGGTTTAACACTGTCTGAGTTGCAGATAGTTTGTTTGTGGTAAGATAAGAAAAAGCTGCTAGCAACCTAAACCTAAATAAGTTGCAGCTGTGCCCCTAAACAAGGCAATAAACAACTTTGTTAAAAAATGAAGCAGAGAATGTGGAAGTGTGTGACCGATTTGAGAAGGCACCTGTGCATGGCTTGCTAACCAACAGTAATGTTATAAGGAGCACCTGCTATGCATGCAAAGAAAGGGTATAAAAAGGTGTACGAGGAACTAAGAAGCTGATGCCTGCCATCGTGGTAAGTATCAGCCAGGAGTCCATGGTCATTTGTTTCTAGTCTTCACAACTTTTCTGTATTATATAGACGATGACATGAGAACAGCTGGGTGATCACAAAATAAACATGCTGTATCAAGCTCTAAATGGAGTCACAAAGTACTTTTTCTATCAATCAAGGGGGAGTGGCATAAATTTCTTGAGAGGCATGTCTGGGGGGAATCTTTCACTGTTAGAATCTGCAGTCTGAGAAGACTTGTGATAATTCAGTGGGGAGAATCTGTGTTTATGCTAAAAGGGAGGAAAAGTGTTTACCTAAACATTCACATTTGGAATATATTGTGAAATCTCTGCAACTTACACGTCACCAATTCTGTGACAGCTAAGAACAACAGAAGCACATTATCAAGACTGTACAAGCTGGGTTGACAATAGGAATGCTGTCTAGAATCCCAAGGGAGATTGTATAGCTGTACCACTGAGATAAATCAGGGATTCATGAGAGAAAGCCCTCTCTGCTTTGAAAAAACATTACTTTGATGTCATGTGCTTGACATGGTGCTCTGCTGTTCAGTTACAGAACTGTCTGTTTCTTGCCTTCCCAGTTTGAACTCTGACTTTTCAAACGTGCTGGCAGAGCTGAAAGATCCAATTTTGCTGAAGGAGTCAACAACACAGGAAAAAGAAAAGCCGTTGTTTTTATTTTCTGGAAGATAGTGAAGATATCCTGGTTATATTTGGTGTCACCAGTGAACTAAGCATGACACAAACAGCATTTTATCCATTTTTTCCACACCAACAAAAATAGTTCTATACCTTTTTAAATGCTGAAGCCTACAAGAGTTGGTCTAGTGTTTGACACATTTGATAGGTTAGAAAGAAAAAGATTAACTGCTTTGGACACCATAAATAGATTGGACTCAGACCTCAGTGGTAGATTCATCTACCACTGAATTCCTTTCATTGATTTGACAGTGTGAGTCAAACAACAAAGCTCAAGCTAAGTTTTCAAATCCATTAAGACTACTTTCTCCCGTAGTAGATTTTGGGTTCAGTTTTATTTTTTAAATTTCTCAAGTGATGTTATAAAGATGAGATTTTAAATTAAAAAAAAAATCTTGGCCTCACTTTCCTCATTACAAACATCTGCCTTTCCTTGACTTTATCAAAGAAAATTTACTACTATTAACAGGAGAGGAGGAAGAGGGACAGAAGCACACATATGTGTCTCCTCAGAGCTTAAAAACTAGTTGACAGAAGTCAGCGTAGGTACTTCAGAAATATATACACTATATTTTTGCATGGCATATCAGACACTTTGTTTCAAATACCAGTTGCTAGGCACCTGCTGCTGAGACCAAAACAGGAAACAACATAGTTTTAAAATATTGCATATATAAATAGAGTTACTTTACAACTACATGCTTTATACATGGATTATATCCTCCTTTTGTCACTCTCTGAAGAAAGAAACCCATATCCTTTCCAGGAGGAGCTGGCAATACACAGCCAAGACAGAAGAAAAAAGTTTAAAGTTTATTTACATCTCAACTTAGCAGAAGTGAAATGACAAAAAATAAAAAGGGAAATCATATTAATTCTCTTTCTTCAATACTAGATTGACATCTCTGTCTCAAAGAACACCTCTTACAATACAAACATCATATGGGAAATACCCACAAGGAATTAGGAAAAAACACCAGAATGAAATTTGTAAAATTGAGAATTGACACCAATAAGAAATCAAGATAAAATAAAAAATCATCACCTGCTCACAGCCCCCTTTCTTCAAAATCTTCTCCTTCATCACTTAAAGCTAATGAAATGACAAGTTATTTCCAACACACACCTCTCATATTCTTTTTAATCCTTCAGTGCCTCAAGGTGTCCTAGAGAAGTCTCAGTCTATGCCCATTTTATTCTCAAATTGGGTATTGGGTCTGTCTGAGATGTTCATTTTCCCCTACAGCCCTCACAGTGTTGTGCTTTGCATTGGTGGCTGGAAAGGTGTTGATAAAAGGTGTTTTGGCTACAGATGAGCAGTGCTGGCACAGTATCAGGGCTGTCTCTCTGACATCCCCACCCCATCAAGGTGCTGGGAGTGGGCAAGATCCTGGGAGGGGTCACAGCCAGGCCAGCTGACCCAAATTAACCAAAGGGCTACTCCAGACCATGTGGTGTCAGCTCAGGTATAAAAGCTAAGGAAAGGCAAGGGGAGGTGTTGGCATTTGTTTGTGATGTTTGCCTTCTGCAGCAGCTGCTGTGTGTGCTGAAGCTCACACTGAACATTGAGTGTGAACATTGCTTGCTGCTGGGAAGTAGATAATAACTTTTCTTCCCCCTGTTTGCTTCTGCATGTGCAAACCTTTGCTTTAAACTCCTTATCTCAACTATGAATCATTTTCCATCTTATTTTCTCTCCCTTGTCCAGCTGGGAAGGGGAGTGGCAGAGCTGATTGATGGGTACCTGGTGGTCAGCCAAGGTCAACCCACCACACTTTACAAAGTTTTAATTTAATCTAATCAATGTTTATCATTTAAACTCCCACAAACATTAAAAAATTCTATCTGGTGAAGCACATCTTCTTCCTTTAGGAAGAGCTGTATCTGGTTCACTCTGATCTTAGATGTATCTCATGCCACAATCTGCTTCCAGTAATGAGGATTAATTGGAGACACCTGCCTACATTTCCCCAGGTGCAAGTGTTCATTCTGTCCCAGACAGCAAATAACCTTGTGTCATGGTTTTTTGACAGGACATTGCCAGGAGGACGCACGAAAAGAGGGCAACCAGGCTCCAAGCTTAAAGTTGCAAAAAGCGTTTTAATTACCTAACAGAGTTGGAGGATAAATGCAGGCAAAAATAAACTTTTCATACAGTTTTGGATCACTCCCCCCTCCCTCTTACGAACCTATAGTATTCACCCCCTTTCCTCCTTTACAGTCAACAAGCTGGGTGGTGGGGGGAGGCAGGGTGTGGGGTCTCTTTTCAGTCCACAGAGCAGATTCTCAAATTTACTCATCACCACAATTCTTCTACTACAAATACTCTTTATCTCTACTTATTTCTCTCTCTCTCCAGACAGTTTTTCTTTCTGCTCTCACCCCCACCCTCTTAAGAAGCAGTCTCTGCACTCACCCCCCCCCCCCCTTCCCTCTTTCCAAACCAGCAACACAGACAGGGGGCAGGTTGAGGGGTCCTTTGGTCAGTCCAATCAGGAAAAGACGTTCTCTACTTAGCCAGGGGTCCTTCCCACAAGAGACAGTCCTTTGAGAACTTCTTTGGCGTGGGTCCAATCTCACGAGCAACATCCCACTCGAAATTCTGCTGCAACATGAGTCTTTTTGCCCATAGGGTGCTTTGCAGACTCTCTCAAGCTGAGGCCAGGCTGCTTCCATACCAGGAGCAAGGCCTTTCTCTCCTTTGGAAGGCCTTTGCAGTTTTAACTCTTAGATGAGACTCCCACTGGTTCACAGTCTTTTCCAGGCATCCACCTGCTCTTCTGGCATGGGCTGTGGGTGGATTTCTGCACTCCTGTGGACTCCATGGGCTGCAGGGGGACCTCCTGCCCCCCATGGCCTTCACTGTGGCTAGCAGAGAGTTTTCAGCTCTGGTGCCAGGAGCACCTCCTCCCCCCACCTTCTTCACTGACCTTGGCGTCTCCATGCTGTTCTCCCTCACATATTTTCACCTCCACCTCCTCCTCCTCCAACTACAAAGAAGTGAAAGAAGTGCGTGCCTGCTTTGTTTTGAATTTTTCTTAAATATGTTTTCACAGAGGCGTAACTAGCACCTCCAATTGGCCCAAACTTGGCCGGCAGCATGTCCATCACCTTCAGAGCCATCAGAGATTGGCTCTGCTGGACTTGATGTAAAAACTTCCAGAACTTGCACTCAGGACACACAGGAGCCATCTTTGTGCCACACCCCACCCCTCAGACACCTCCCCAGGCCTACTACAACAGCTTCTGAGAGGTCCAGATTTCTCCTAGATGTTAAAAACACTTCAGTGATGTTTTGGGCCAATCAAAACCACCACACCTTGTAATATTTGCAGATAAAAATTTTTCCAGCTATTAATTTTGCAGTGCATCAGTCCACAGACAGGAAGTATTTACACCCAAAGCTCAAAAATCACTTAAAGACTAAAATACTCCTTGTCCATATAAGAGGCAAGTTAGAGAAAGTCAATGTTTGAATTATGTCATTAGATTATTTTTAGAAATATTTCTGTGAGCTTTTACCAAAGAGCTTTTCCCTTCTTTATTTTACTATTTTTGAAGAAGAAATTAAATATATAGTCATTATATAATTTAATTTCTAGCTGTAAAAGCATTTCTCTTACAGTCTTTAATTGAGAACCTTCATGAATTGTAAATATCTGGTAAAGGCAAGACTACCAAATTAGTCTTGTATAAGTAGAGAATTTTTTTTTCACAATACTCTTTTGTAGGTTATCTACACTTTGAACAAATGTTTCTCATACACACAGTGTATAATAATACCTACTCCTACAAATTACAGTAAATGACCACTAGAAGATATTATATAAAAGAAAAAAGTCAATATAACTAATATTTATGAGCACATTTTAGCACGTGGAATAAGAAATTGATATAGAATGTTAAACCAAAAGGGAAGCTTAGAAGCTATTTTTCAGGTTGAGTATATATAGATATTTTGAATGAATAAATACATTTTTGTGCAATATGTGGGTTACTTCTAGCAGTTAAAAAAACTCCAGTAACAAATTTTTTCCAGAAACAATTGGCAGTTACTTCAAGAATTTAAAAAAAAAAAGTAAAAAAACTCCTCAGCTTCCACCAACCATATGAAACTGGGTTTCATACATGTGACTATATTAAATAAACATAATGAAATCTTAAATAAATGTGGAAATTCAAGGAGATCCAAGAACCCCCAAATTTACAGTTGCATTAAGAGATCTGTAAAGCAATGGTATCTCTGTGAATAATGCTGGGTTTTGCTTATTTATTTATTTCTTTTTAAGGATTATCTGTTCTGATGTCTGTTGTGAAGGGTCCTGGACAGTGTACAATCATGTCTATCAGTTTGCAAGAGATCGTGACCTAAAACTTCCATGGGTAAGCAAGTAGCTGGATTTTAACAAATATGAGGCATCAGAGTGCAACAGACTGTCTAAAACTTCCAGAGTTGAACAAACAGCAAAATGAGACTTAATAGAAAAATATTATCTTAAAAAAGAAAAATTAATTGGAATATTTCCATCAGCAATCCCTAATACTGCCTAATAAACTCTCCCAAACTTGGATTAACTAAAGCAGACCACATTTTATTTTAAAGAGTGAAACCAGACTCAAATAATTCAACTTTAATGCTAAAATAATATAAAACCAAAGTTATTTTACCATATATCTTCAGCTTTTTGAAATTGTGAATTTTAATTGTGAATTATGCATTTTGACAACAATTTAATTTTTTTTATTTTCAAGTCTATTTTTTCTATCAACATGGAACTTGCATTAAAACTATGAAAAAATATATAAAATCTTTTCATGTGTATAAAGCTGAAAATATTTAAACTTTTTCCCATTCTCATTTTTAATTACAGAAAAAAAATCAGTACAACAAATTTTAATTCATTTTTTCTTCATTCTGCAAAATAGGTCTGACCTCCGTAAAGTCTACCAAAAGCTAGGTGATTCCTGTTACAATTCACTTATACTTCAAAGCAGAATTTCCTCATTATGTCAGTCAGACCAACTCTTCTTGAGTCATCCTTTGATAGAAGTTTTGGCAACTGACATCCACCTGGCACCAAAGCAGGCTAGAGTGCCCCAGCAAACTGCACAAGGGATATTTTTTTGAAAGTAATAGAAATATGAAGGAGTCACACTGGGAATTACTACCACAGTAGCTTTCTCCTTCTTCGAACCTTATAAAGGTCATGTGGACAAAACCATTATGAAACATTTGAATATATGAACAGAGTAGGGAATGGTAAATACATTTTACATTGTAAAAGATAGGTGTAATTCAGAAATTAAAGCAAAAGGAAGTCTGTAACATCTTCCTTTCCCTCTCAGAGGGAAGGCAATTTAAAGTAAAATCAGTCCAGAGTTCCTGACACACTGAAATGTTTGGAAAAGGATGAAAGATATCCTTCTTAATGTTTCAGCAAATTGTTTCTCTGAAAATAGCAGCAGCAGGTGCTGATGTGACTGAAGTGAACTAAGCAGAATTTTTCTTTTTTTTTTTTTAATCAGGGTGGATGAAAGTTATTTTGAACATCAGAAAATGTTCAGTTCAGGGATCTCAGTAAAAGACCTGTGTAGATTTCATAATGGCACCATTTTGAAAACAAAGAAAACAAGCACTTTTCTGTCTGCAATACATATTTTGTTCAGTAAACAAAAAAATCTGCTATTTCTTCCTAATTACCTCTATGGAGAATAGGTTATCGAAATCATAAACTGTTTGTTTCACCACTAGATACAATGGAGACTCTTTTCCTTATTGTCCTCTTAGTATACTCCTAGTGGAAGTAAAATTACTGAACAGAATGAACATCAGCTCTGAATAGCCACCCAGCAGTAGTTCAGGAGCACTTCATTTTGAAATCTCTTGATACCAAGTCCTCATTCTCATTTGAATCCATCTGTGGTTGCTGTTCATGAGAGCTGGGACTAGTCTGAGTGTGGTACTCCAGCAAGAGAAGTACCCATGAAGGTTATGACAATAG
This sequence comes from Entomyzon cyanotis, assembly GCA_024500445.1. NCBI lineage: Eukaryota > Metazoa > Chordata > Aves > Passeriformes > Meliphagidae > Entomyzon > Entomyzon cyanotis. The sequence continues at coordinate 18,003,811 of JAKEPQ010001030.1, forward strand.
TTCACCCAAAGGTGAGTTACATCTCCTGGATGTTGCTAATCTTACTCTAAATTTGTAAAAATAATTCCAGTGATGCTAAGCTTTAGGTTAAGAAAAAAAGTAAAATAAATTTCTATCGTTAACTTTTTCTCGTTTGGCAAGGTTAGGAGCCAATCTTTCTGAGTTTATCTACACTACTCAAATGTAATGGTTATTCCAGTACAATAATTCAAACAAAGATTCTCCCTGTAGTTATTCAAGTAATTTTCTCTTTGGGAGTATTTCAGGGCAGCTGCATTAAAATCTTACCTCAGTCTTCTTTTCCTCTATCTAGAGTGCAACAGGGTTTTCAGACCATGTAGTTATCTAAATTAGGAACCTGACACTGAATACAGGATAGGTGATATGGAACATCAGTGAGAGAAATGGAAGGGCATTAGTCTAGCTCAAATCAAATTATTGGGAAGGGGAAGTTTGCCTGAAAGCATAACATCCTACAGAGCAATTTGGAAAGAAAATTTATACAAGTGCCATAAGTAGTAAGAATTGTGACTTTGCATTTAGCATTTCTTCTCCTTCCTATGTCATGTGGATAGCTGTGATCACTGCTATAATTTGTGTTCTGCCCTTCCATCCAATTTTGCATCTAGAAAACTAGAAATTTTTGCAAATTTAAACATGTTTGAATCTAAAGAAGAATAAACTTTTTTAAAGACGGATGTTTTTAAAATCAATCAATTTAGTTGAAAATCAGAAATGTTGTGTGCATCCTTTCCAAATTATCTGTGACTCCCTATCTCTATATGTGCACACAATTCTGCCATGGCATACAATGGGATTTTAGGAAAGGTTTCATTTTTTTACAGCAGAGCAAGAGACAAGTTCCCTCCCTTGGCTAAGGTACTTTAGAATATGACCAAATCTTTGATATATTTTTTAAATACTTGTTTAGTTATAGTAAGGGGGACTTGAATAGAAGAAATTCAAGAAAATTAAACATGGGTAATAAAAAAAGGGCTTGGATAAATACTGTAATACACAATGAACAACTTTATCAATATACAATATTGAAGCAATATTTTCATTTGAGTAAAATGGATGATGACTGAGTAATCATTGGCAAAATACTGTTTTCCTTTTATTTTAAATGAGCTGACTAAAATTTTGAGAAGTTATAAATTATGCTCATGCTGAATGCTTTTAGAAGTCTTCTTGATTTGATTGCCTGCTGTGAGGAAAATTACAAAAAGTCAAGACAAAGAAAGGTGTCTATACCTCGTTGAGTTTATATATGGTGGAAGATATTGGAACATGGGTTTTGCATGAGATATTTATATTAGATGAATATAGGATCACTAGATATGTCAATTTACCTCTGTCTTATATTCTTCAAAAACTCTTTGGAAATGAAGTGAGAACTTCATAAATAAGTCTTCCCCCTGCCATGATTTCTGTTATTGTCAGAAATGAAACAAACCAACACAAACAACAACAGTCCTAGCACATAATGATGAATATACCATTTGTAGATCTGCGGTTAGAACTGGATTGAGTTGTACATCAAGGTTTAGGCCAGAAAGCTAGCAGTTTTTTCTAGTTTCATTAACATTTAAAGCATTAGGCAAGCCAAAATATTTTGAATCTTACAGAAGGCTTCCAGTGTTAGTTTATCTCTAGGAATGAGAAAATTAAAAGGTGGGAGAGTTTTAGATAGGAAGGAAAAATCACAAGAATGTTTAGAAAATCCCTATCGTATTCAATAATGCTTTTCACATGAATATGCAAAAAATGTCAATTTAAAATACAGATTGAAGCTTGAGATGAATCTAAGAAGAACTATTTTGTTTTCAGAAGAGCCTTCTGGGATCCAAAATTTTTTGTTCATTTTAATTCACTATGAAGGAAAAAGTTCATCACAAATAATTTTCTGATCTGTGAACCATGAGGAATAAAAATACAATCTTTTATGGAAATCAAGAAGCAAACATTTTAAATATTAAAATAGTTCTTAAAAGCTATTTGAGAACTAGGTCTTGAAAAGAGGCCATGTTTTTATATGCAAAACCAAAGTAGAAATAGTGTAACTCTTGCAGACTTAAGTACTTCTAGAGACATAAAGGCAGATGTGACAATATTCAAGTCTTCACCCATTGTCTGATGTTTCTGATTAAAATTCAGTATTTCATGTAAAATGCTAACACTAGTGTAAGTCTCCTGCTTCAAGACTGTGCCAATCACAGCCATGGCCCAATTTCACTTTCTATACTTTCAAATTCGTTTGCTACTAGAAAACTGTATCAGTGTTATGATTCAGGAATTTATAATTCTCTGGATAGCTGAACTGTGGTTACATAGCCTGGGGTTCCAAACACCTTGTTTCCTCTCCCATTCAAAAGTAACCTTGAAGCCAGAAATACACACACGTGAGAGTGAGCACATAAAGGTCTGTGTGCATGTGAGAAACAGGGGAAGAGGAAAAAAATATAGAGAGGTGTGAAATGCAAGGCAGTGGGGCACAGTGGGTTAATTTATATAATATATAAATATATATTAGTAGAAGCATATAAAATATAATATGAACATATTATATCTGATTTGTAATAAAAACTTGTTTTACTAAATTTTTTATTATTTATTAATTTGACAAAACCCAAGGACATATGTATGAAACAGATTCTTGATTGGAGTATATTTTCTTTTCTGGCAATACAGTGATTTACACTGAATGATAATATAATTAACTACACTATCATTCTCATAACACTGTTGAAATGGCTACTCATTTTTAAGCCTTTTACTCTCACATTTCCCATGCATATGATTCATAAATGGCTTTGTTCTAGCATTTTGGAATTGACAGTGACTGTTTCAGAATTGATTTTGAAACAAAATCAATGGTGCACTTCCTGCAGAGAAATCAGAATCTTAATCTTGGACTGTCCAAAACAAAAAATGGACAAAAAACCCCAATGCAAAACATAGAGTGATCTGTCTCCAAGACACAGGAAAAAAATCAGAGATTAATCCTAATTTAAATCAATAAAATTGTTTTATCAAGAACATCAGAATTAGAGAGTAACATCAATTTTATTCTCTAATCCTGGAATTATTAGGATTGCAGTACCTAGTGAGAAAACTTGTCCCCAAACTTAAATGTTAAAAAGATTTTCTAATGTCTTACTAATACCTGACTGATTAACTAACATCTATATGAATCTTCTCATCATGCTGAACACATCACTTTTTGGTTTATCCTTTGTAGACATGAAAAGGAAGTAATACAGATCATTAAAAAAAGAAACTTGATGATCTAACTACTCTTTACTACATTATTTTTCTTGACCCATTCAACTTCCTGCAGTTCTTCATAAGTCTAACTTGTAAGCTATTCATCATTCTTGTTTTTCTCCTCTGTGCTTTTTCCAGTTTATCTGCGTGTTATAAAACCACATCCCACTCTTAGAGTCCTTCTGATTTATAGTCTCATTCTGTACTAATATTACCAATATTAATAATGTCATACCTTATATTATTTCCTTCCTCTCTTTAGAAATCCTTTTATGGATGCACATCTTCCTGGCTAAAGTTGGCATTTTTAATCTATTTTTATGCTTTTGCTCCATTTTTACATAAATTTGCTCAGAATTATAAACTTGATACTTTTTGACAGTTTCACAGATATGCTGTGAATGTTTCCAAATGTTTCCTTCGCTTTAGTCAGATGCATCTTTCACATAGTACAGTCTAAGTTCTTTCAGCATTTGTGAAAAAATGCTTCAGCAAAATATGCTTCAACATTGTCCTCAATAATTTATTGGTAGACTGTGACTATTTATAATGCTTATTCAGCATGCATTCTCCTTTTGCCAGAAGGCCATGTCCTTCAGGTATTAGGCATCTGAAATAAGGTGTATCAGTCTTATTCTCTGTTACTATGGTACTACTTTGTCCTATTCCCCTTTTTATCTTTCTTGCAGGCTTTTAACAGGTGTGCTTCTGTCTTCCTTCTGAGCTACAGAGAAAGCATAAATGTTTTCATCGTGTAGTAAAAAGCTTTATTGTCTCCCTACCTGTCTTTTTGTATCTCTGATTTAGGCCATCAGGTCTCTGAGAGGCCAATTAAGGTTTGTTTGTGCATTAAGATTTCTAGTCATTGCTGTTTGTTCTTGATACACTTTACAGTAGTGTATAGATGTCTAATATATTTGATAAGTTCCCCTATTATTCTCTTTTCTATGAGCTATCTAATAATTTCAAAAATATTATCTTAGTCTGACGCAGCTAAAATTCCTCATATATGGCTCTATCTTCTGGTCTTTGCACTATTTAGTTGCAACTTTTAGTCATAAATCTCTTTATTTGGATTATGTTATTGCAATCCCCTACATACCATTCTCCTTGAAACAGGTCAAACTCAAAAATATTACTTTTTTAGGACAGCAAAATGTAAATGTGTTTAAGCATGCCTATATTCCTATTTATATAATTTTCAGAGATATTAATTAGTAGCTTACAAAAATCTTAGTTTTTCTAGGGATATTTCCTAACTGGCTTTTACTCACCCCAGTTTCTCTAAGAAACACTTACCTATTAAAACAAGAATAAAGTCTGTCCTCAGGCCTAAAACTATGAATGACATTCATAAATTTGGTTTGATATATTTAAATGTCCCAAATATCAAAACTATCTTTTGTATCTCAGTATGTCTTTTGAACATTTTTTGTTTGAAAGTGTTACAGTTGTCTGAACTTCTGTCCATTTTTTACCTTAAAATTTACAATCTATATCTTGTCTTTATCATCCTTCATCTCTGCATTATGTTCACTGCTTTTGTGTAGATTCTGTGCAACTCTGTTTCTGTAGTAAATTAACTCTGGGGAAAAAAAAAGGATTTGTTTTCATTAGACCAGGGTGAATGCTGAAAAGCATTTTCTACAGATACTCAATTTTGCATAGAAATTTCAGGATTCAGCTTTTGTGTGGCTCCAGTTGCTGTGCTGTTATTTATCTGTTTCCATATTCACTCTTTGGCAGTGTGAAGAGAGCTATATCTTCCTAAGGCTAGAGAAAAAAATGTGGTTTTTTGAAGGAAATTGTTTCATTCCTCAGGCTCCACGCATGCCAATTTTGAAGAAAACTTTTTTTTCCCATGGATTTTCTAAACGAAAACAAGGAGTCTGTGCTAAGGATCTGCTATCTGGATGAGAGGTTGATGCAGACAGATTTCTGGACAGCCACAAAAGTACTTCAAGACCAATTCAATTCTTCTGCAGAGTCCTGAAGAGCAGCCCTGTCTGTGGCATTTTAATGTGGCTCTTCATGTAATTCCAAACACAAGCTGTGAACAGCATCTCTAGTGTTAGCTTCTAGAAAGTTAATAAAGCAGACCATGAAGAGTTTTTCAGCATAAGAGCTAGCTTCTGCAGCAGGTCCATAGCTTCTCTGGCATTAGCACTATTAGAGGTGGTTCTAAAGCAATTTCTGTTTCATTAGACTTTTGAAAACTTCCTTTCACATTGGATTTGAGAGTGAATTACTTTTTCCACCCATTTTTCAAAAAACATAATGAACACCATGCAAACAAAAATTGGAAGAGATGGAAAGAGAGGATGAAAGCTCCTGTTAGAGTTTTCTTTTTCATGACAACTTATAGCAGCAGAGATTTTCTATCTTGTCTCTGTCTCGCTTATTAAGGAGGAGAAATAGCAGCTGGAGAGAAAAAAATCTCTAAAGAGGAACTGCACTGACTGCTTTCTTCTAGCAGCAGTTTGGAAGCAAGAGCCAGCAGCATGTGCAGACAATCATAACATGCTTCTTTAACTCTCCAAGAACTCAGTAGGAGCTGTAGCTGGAGACTTGTGCAGGTCCCAGTATGAAGACCAATTTGCACAGCCAAAGACAAGTTTAGACTGAAAGCAGCACTAAAGCCCACTTGTCAAATAAATAATCTGCTTTTCATTGTCACATCTGCATCCTGTTCCACTTGTGCCTTCCCACAATCTCTCTTTCATGTAGCAATCCTTCTATTGTAAACTGGCAGCCCTTCCTTGGGATTTAACCCTTTACCTACTAATATTTCATTGTCTCCTGTCGCTGTTGCTCTCTTTTGTTACAATAAGTTTTCACTGTGATAGAATAACTGCGTTTCCTTAATTAACCAGTTACAGTTTGGCACAAGTTATATTTGCAAATTTTGTATACTGTGTGGAGGAAGTGCTACATCCTTCAGAATTTAAGATGAAATTGCTTGTTTCCCAAAAGTAGATCAGGCTCATACTTGCTTTGTGATTGTTTCCAAGCCTTCCTGCATTCCAGCTGTTGGGTCCCAGAGCACATCCCAAGTTTAGGAATTTGGCTGGAAAAGCTACAGAGTTCAGCTGTCTGAGTCCAAGTTTGAGCTCTTTGGTGATAGAACTCCTGTGAGGAATGCTGGAAACAAGGTCCTGCCCCTCCTTTCCTTTCAGTGCTGTCTGTAAACTGAGACTTTACACTGCCCCAGCCTGTGCTGCACTGCAGCTGTGGAAGCTCTGTCTCTGCCTGAGCTTGTGCCGCTGTGAATCTCTTCCAGACACACTGGTTTGACTTCGTGGCTTGGCCTTGGACCCATCTTGCTGCTGCAGAGTGGCTCATCAGTCTCTGCACTCCATTCTACCCAGACGAGCTGTTGTAGTGTCAGTGAGGTCACTGCTCCCATCTGTGCTACTGTCGTGCTCTGCTCACAGCTCACCTTCCCTTGCAGGGCAGGACTATACTTTCCATCTCCTAAAGCAGAACTAGGATGAGGATTCCTTCCTGCGACTTCTACATGGGTTTAAATGTATTTCTGAAAAGGACATGCTGTCAGTTTATCAAGCAAAATGTCAGCTACCTTCAGTTCTTTTCTGTAAAACATCCATTTAATTCAGAGGTAGTAAATCCATTAGAACTTAGCAATAAAAGCCCTCCACTGTAGGTACCTGTATTTTAACAAATGGAAATATTATTATTAAAAGAATATCAGTCTGGAGATGTTCACCCAAGTAATTAATGGGAGCTTAATAGTTTAGAAAGGAGCAGCTGCAAGTCAGTGAAAAAAAATGAAGATATTTTCTTTCATATCACAGGCAGTATGTTTAATGACAAAACGTGTTTTTTAAGTCTGGGGAGATTTTTTATGATGTTTTCAGTGTCCACTTTCCCAATATCCAAAGGTTTTTGTTCTACAATAGGAAAGAATTATCCTAAATACTTTCCTGAAGTCCAAAAAAGTTAGAGCTGCCTCATTTCACTTGTCTAGAGTCTTCTTTATCTCATAAAATCATCTTATCTGAGAAAGCACCTTATCAGACATTAGTCTTCCACAGCACAGTTCTGCTTGTTCAAGAACTATTAAAAAGACAGCAGTGTTCTTGTACTTCACCCAGTCATGTTTAAGAAATTTTAACCACTCTAATAATTCTGGGAGACACTATGAAAAAGCAAAGACTCAGAGGTGGAATGAAGAAAGCTTGTGTAGAGGCATGGAAACCAGAAGGATACAATCTTTGCAAAGTCAATACCATTATTCTATTGCAGGGTTACACCATTAAATAACTCCTAGTATAGATGTACTTCATATTTAGTTATCATGAATGCTAATTTTAATGTTGATTTTGGATTTATTACCACTTGGGAGAGACTTACGTGTTTGGAAAATATTTACGTCTCATAACTTAAACATTGGTGATGCTTGAGTAATACAAACTATTTCTTTTTCTACAGGTACTTCAAACCTCTTGCAGTGTTTTATAAGTTTTCAGAAAAGCTCGAGGTTGGAATTGTCCCAGTGGCTCTGAGAACTGCATGGGAGAAAACACTTCTATGACCATTCCTCATTCTGGCCTAAATTGTCCACAATAAAAATGTTAAACCTATCTGTACTATGACTACAGTTTCTGAATTTCAGCTGTGAGTTTTGATTGCACTTCATCATTCTGCTTAGTACTTACTAGATTCTCTCCTGCACCTGTCATATTAACGTTACTGATCTGTGGAATTTCTGGAAAAAGTCATTCATGATCCTTCCTCCAGAGAAACTATCCTTGAGTTAATACAGAATAATCAAAATGAATCTTGGAAGAAGAGAGCTAAACAGAGGCAGACAATCATGTTGGTGCCTGAATGGTGTTCTGAGACATGAGAGATCTGGTTATGATTCCTGGCTGAGCAGCAGATTTCAAATCTGATCTTGTATAAAAGGAGTTTCTCATCAGCAAGATGAAGACAACAATAATTCTCCAGCTCACAGAGGCAGGGAGTTTTGATACATTAAAACACTCATTATAGTTATAAGGGTATAATAAGCAATAACTAGTTCCTTGCACCTTGTAAATTATTACATATGTGGGAACAACCTCGACTGAACTGAGCAATAAAGCTGATTATTACAATCACAAGAGAATTGTCCTTTTTTCCCCCCTGTCATTCTGTTTTTCAATACTTATTTTACTCAGAGTTATTTACATGAGGGCACTGGGAAGAGAGGGCAATAACATCAGTCCAGATGTGCAAAATAACAAATTAGTCGTGATTGAAACCACCTATGGATAACTGAAATTATTGACCAGCAGTGGTTGCCTGACCTGTATCCATCAAAGTGTCAGACCATGTAGAGGCAGACAGCAGGAATGCACCCTAGAAAGAATAAGGACTGAATAAATCTCTGATGCTGTTCCATGCTTCTTCAAGTAATTTTGACATAGGAGAAATTACAATACTGTTCACTCACAAAAAATATGATTAAAAGCAGCACCAGCATTTTGCTTATTTGTTTTTGAAGTATGTATCATATTAGTTATTAGATAAACTATCCTCTCATTCTAATTGAAAATAGTTTTGACTGTTTTATGACATACATTGTCCTGGAAAGTCTTATCATTTAATAGTTCTGTAAAATTTAAACATAAATACTACTGAATAAAGAATTTTTAATAAACTTTAAAAATTTAGTGACTGCCATATCCCAAAATTGTAAAGAATGGTTCAAAATTTAATTTAAACTGCCTTTTTTTCTGTAAATGCCTTTTATGAATGATTCCTGTAATAATGTACTACCATTTGTAATGTTATGTTGGTTTAATCTATATCATATTCCCAACATCGGGGTCATTAGCACAAAATGTTGATATCTATAAGTCATAATTTTAACTTTCTACCATCATGAAAAAAATATTGAAAAAGTAATGCATAGCTCAGGCTTAACTATTTCCTTATTGTCTTTTGATAACTCAAAATACAGTTGTCAGAGATTATATAAAGTCCTGGGTTTTTTTCGAGATGTTTCTTACCTCTGCAATATTAATAGCAGAATTTGTTTCCATCTGCTCTGTAAGTAGCAAGCATTCACAAAGTTCATTCATCCACCCCCTTAGAATATAAAATCTTAAATTTATGAATTTTCAAGGATCTTGCTGGCCCTCCAGTGCCTTATTTAAGAGACCATGGAATTCAACAGAAATTTTTCCATTTGCTTCAGTGAAGTAAGCCTCACAGTTCTTGTTTTGTTTACAATCATCTCTGACATATACTAGAATAAATTTATGTAGAAAGGAAGGGAATTTTCATCCATGTGAAGTTTTTCATTTGGCTAGGTCTGGAATAAGGACACTGTACTTTAACTACAGGAGATCCATGAGAATTTTTGAGATGTGGAAAGGAGAATACCATTAAAATTTTAGTTCTGCCTACTTTGGGAGAATGTCCATTTTCTTGAATTTATAAATCTAACTTCATTGGATTAAACTCCCTTGGAAATGAATTTTAAAAAATTTCCAGTAACTGTGGTCTAACCCCAGCCACTTAAATAAAGTACTAGGCAACTGCTTGCTCATGTTTTCCCCACTACCTCCATCCCCAGAGTGATGGGGAAGAGAATCAGAAAAAGTTAAGACCTGTGGGTTAAGATAAAAACTGTTCGATAACAGGGGGGAAAAAATAATGAAAAAGAAAAAGAGGGAGAAGAATAAAACCCAAAGAAAAAAAAGTAATGGGCAATACAATGCCCAGACCATCCCCTAGCAGCCATCAGCCCCTCCTGGACAACTCCCCCAGTTTATATCCTGGGCATGATGCTGTTTGATATGGAATATCCCTTTGGCCAGTTTCAGTCAGCTGTCCTGGCTGTGCTCTCTCCTGGCTTCTTGTGCACCTGCTCGCTGGCAGAGCATGGGAAACTCAAAAGCCCTTGACTTAGGGTAAGCACTGCACGGCAACAACTAAACCAGCAGCGTGTTAGCAACGTTTTTCTCCCACTAAATTCAAAACACAGCACTTTTTGAGCTACTAGGAAGAAAAATAACTCCATCACACCTGAAACCAGGTCACCAGTTCTAAAATACATGTACATAGAACATTGTTTTAATTTTCTGCTTTTATATTTTTAATTTGATTTTATGACTCTATGTTTTATATTTTCTACTTTTATATTTTAGCCTGATATTCTTGTATCAAGACAATGGCAAGATGGACGGACAGACACTTAAAAAATAAAATTAATATTATCTCAACTATGACTTTTATAGCTGTTTAAAAACAAGTCTCTATAAAAATAGATATTAAATATTGTCCAAATGTACCATACTCTATGCAAATTATATTACTAAATTTATTTTCGAGTGTCTTTTCCAGATTTTAAACGATGTTCCTTTAATATCAGTAATTAGAAACTGAAATTAAGTGACACAATTTCAGTTATTTAAAAGCCATTTTGAGAATAAAGTATTATGTGACTGCGAATGTTGTATTTATGGTTTTGACCTGTGTAGGTCTTTTCTTCACTCTGTCATGAGTAAGTGGACATCACTCTTGTATGCACAGAGTGAATAAAATATAATTCAATAGTGAATATTGAAAGTTTCTTGAATTTTCGCTTCACTTAGCTTGATATGAAAATCTCATTATACAGCCTTGGTTAGTCCTCTGCTTACAAATTTGTAGTCATCCAGTGAGGAATGCAGGAACAACAGCATTAGGCTTAGGTGATCTGTTGCATGCTGTGAATAGCAAACACCAAACAGTTAATACACAAAGCCAGCAGTTTACAAATAAGCTCCAGTGAAAATTATTCTTTCATATTTCTCAGTGTGTACCTCTGCATGTCAAAGATAATAGAATAAAAAGGCTCCAAATCAGCTCATGAATGATGGAATAACATAATTATAATGGAATAAGAGCAATTAGTAATGGATAATACTGATATTAAATGCTTTAAACGTTCCTAGTTACCTTCTGCAGACCTACAAATCAGAGGTGGTTTCAGTCTGTCACCTCCAAGCTCTCTGAGTGTTGTTTTATCCTGTCTGAAGACTGAAGTAATCAGAGTAATGCTCTTGATTTCAGTTGGTCCCAGTGACAGAATGCCACACAGGAGAATTCAGTAAATCTCACGGGGATTCCCACTCTTGCTGAACTTTTTTCCTAGGAGATATGATCAAATAAGTCTTACACTTCATTACAGGGGATGGAGTGGGACAAAGATAATAATTTTGTGTGGAAAAGAGCCTAAAGCCCTCTCCAGTGGCTGAAAGGAATGGATGAACCAAAGAATATATCAAAGGAGGAACAGGGGCAATTGCAGCCATTGTTCAAATCAGAGACAGAGGACAGATGCCCATGGGAAAAACTTGAGCAGAAATGGATGCAGGATACAAGGTGTCTGAGATGAATTAGGATTAAAGCAGCAACCAAGAGTGTTAGCAAATGTAGAAAACTAAATTTTTTAATAACGTGTCTGAGCAAAACCCCAAAAAATGAAAAGGACTGGGTGTTCTTTCTAATTTAATATAAAATCTACATGAATATGTACAAATCCCTGGGCTCTGCAATGACCACACAGAGTGGTGTTCCGTTTGTTTCTTAAGAGTCTGCTTATCTTCCATCCTTCAGCTGCTGTTCTCTTGATATTTCCTAGTTTCTGTTTTCCATCTATAGCAGGTCTTTAATTTATAAACCAGGTCATTAAATGTGGAGTAGTTGAAGGTAAATCTCATACTTTGTAGAACCTGAACTGCCTCTTTAAGTTTGGAAATAAACCATTGCCCCTGCTCTGAAAGGACTTTCTGCTTGAATTAACTGTCTTGTAATCTGTAGGAAAAACACAACTATAATAATGAGGCGAGCAAGTAGACCATATAATATTAATAAACTATTGCAGACATCTCACACGTTCTTCACACTTGGCTGTCTAAACAAATCAATACAAAAGGAAAGATCTAGTTAAGGCTGGGATAAAAATCTAGTGCTTTATCTTTAAGGCAAGTCAAAACATAACAATTCAACTTTATTATGTATAGTGTGGTTTGTAGAGATTGCATCCCAAAGGCTTTATGGAGGTAGATAATATTCTTCCAGAGTAAGATAACAATATTAACAATGGAAAGAGAGGAATTATATCCACAGTCACATCCCTCTATCAGTGGTGTAAATTGAAACCAGCACTACTGAAATCAATATACTTTACATTGATACAGAATTGCTCAGAGATTAGAATCAGGCCCTGGTTAGGTAGCAGAGAAACAAATTCTTTTCAGTTGAGAATTGCAGTGGAATAATAAGTCAATGAAGCAGAGACGCAGGATGGAGGTTCTCAGATAGCACGACACTTAAGTGAGGAAAGAAAACATAAAGAAGCAGCAAGCAATATGGGTGAAGTCTATCAATGTTTTTAAATTTAAGAGGAACATGTGGAAACTCTAAGTAAAACAATTGTTGGAAGAATATATGTGATTGTTCTCACTGTCACGCTGTGGAACTCAATGGGAGTTTTTCATCAGCTTTCAATATTAACTTTGTATCGCAAACTAGGGACATGTTGCTGGAGTACAGAGAATGTTCTAGGCAGCAGGAATGGAAATAAGCAAATGAGATATATTGGTTTACTGAAAGACAAGACAAAACCATGGAGGCATATTTCCTCACTAGATAAGAGCAACAGTAAACTTCTCAATTCTGTGGGTTGTCTTTATAAAAAAATGAACAACAAAAAGAAAAAAAATTAATGATTTCCAAAAGAGTAGGGTCATCTTTAAAGGTTGGAGGTTGAAATAGCAGCACCTTCCCTTAGCAGCTGGCAGATTTCTTGCTAATACCCACATAATTTCATATGCAGCCCTCTGCTCTGATATGGACACCAGAAGGTATCCATCAGGCCTGATGCCAGACTCTGCTTCATCACATTGTATTTAGACATTCAAATACAAAATACAAACAAACAGCATACTCCCCTGCCAGCTCACAGAACTCCAACCCAAATAAAATCTATAGCTACCCACAGAATAATTTGAACTTTTGTAAGTTTGCTCTCTTTCTGGAGATATGACACAATTGAAATATATCTGTCTGAGAAGTCTAAGAGGCACCCCTTAAACAGGAGAGAAAAATTTCCAGGCTTGTGTATATTTAAGGTTTTTTTTTTCTACAATGGTGATTTCTTCTCTGTTTAGACAGTAGCTGGTTTCTTCAGATGTTGACTAAGGAAAAAACATTGTCAAATGACAATAAAGTTGTTCATATTTTTTTCCTTTAAAGAATTTCCCTTTATTTTTTTTTTTGGTGAGCTTAGAAGTATTCTCTTTTCCTTGTTCAAGGTGGAAAGGACATCCTGAGAGAGTCTTAAAAGTTAGCAACTAACCATCATGCTTTTTGCAGAGCATCTGCCATTCTAGCAGTGTGCTAAGCCTGTCTCTGATGAGCTTATGATTCTAAAAAGTCCAAGCAGCATTCCCTTAAGAAAGAATGCATTTGAGAGATCAATACTTTTTCCTGTTGGCCTTGTTCAGCAAAGATCAATGCATGTACAGAAATCAGCCCAGCAGATGTGACTGTGAAGAGTACCAGGCCCCAGAGAGAGGAATGCCTAATGGGAACAGCTATCTGTACAGCTCTGAAGTGTGCCATTAGACACTGCACTTGGCTCATCTGGGGGTTGTGCCCCCCTCAAGCTGTGCAGTGGTAATCTGTGTTGTGTTTTTGCCAATTTATGCTGCTCATGTGAAGTCAGGGGTACTTTAGCTATTAGATCCTTTATTCCTTGTCCAACATGGGGCATTAATCAAATGAAGACGACAGCTATGTCCAGCTCAGAGGATTCTCCTGGCAGCCCCCAGGCACCCTGTTGAGAAAGCACTAATGTATGACAAGCCTTTGCCAACATTTGGCACCTTGATGTTGTTGCCTGGCCTGTTTTCTTATGAAGTTGGTATTGTCAGATTTCCTGAAGGACTTAGAGGTGCTATTTAATTTCACTGCATAAGGGAGAGAGAAATGCATTAATATTCAAAGCCTGTCAATGAAGATTGTGTCACCAGCTAACAGAACCTGCAAATGTGCCAGATTGCTCAGCAGAAACTGAAGGGGCAGGAGACTGCAGGTAATAGGTTGAATGGAATTTATCCTCTTTATTTCTCACAAAAAGTTGCTTCCTTTCAGAAAAACTCACAAAAGGCAGAAACTTCTCCACAGCAATCATTGATAGCACAGGAAAAGGTGATGCTGAAATACAGCAAAATATAATGCTTAAAGTGGATTCTCAAAGGGAACTCAGGCATCAAACTGCCTTTTCAAAAGCCAAAATGCCCAATATGTCAAAACCTTGAAAGAGGTTACTTCCCTCAGCACTTGCATTTCTGCTGAACTGTGTAACACCTAAGACCTGCATTAAATTGTGTCCTGGAAAAATGTACAAAGCAGGTATTTCCTTGCTAGTCAAGCTAGCAGAAACACTGAGAGAATACTTGATGATGTGTGAAGGGCAGTTGGTTTTGCCCAACTTGTTTTCCTTGTTTTTTGAGAGCAAAATTCTAGTTTCTCCATATCTGGCATGAAGGAAGGATTTCACCTGGGATCTTCTACTTTTTCAAGAAAGATCTTTAAAAATTAAACAGCTGGAATCCTGAGATAGATGATTTTTCTATTTCTTCCCCAGTGAAACAATTCAATCCTGTGGCAATTATTTAAGTATTCAAGAGGCAATGGTAAAACAAAAATACCAACTGCATGACTTGGCAGCATTCATGTGGGAGGCTCAGGGTCAGATCCTTCCTCTAGTGATCATTCAGTTACAGAAAGCAAAGCAGCTTCATTGGGACAAACTGACAGAGACATGACTGAGAGTATTTTCATAGTTGGTATCAAAAAATCAAATCCATCTGAGCCTTGCACAAATGATCTGTATAATCCAGACAGTCCAGTTATGTTGTTTACTAATTTAGTGACTAAAGAAGGCGCACAGAAATTAGTCACATTTTCAAACATAAAAAAAAAAAAAAGGAAGAAAAAAAAAAGAAGAAGAAAAAAAAATAAGGAATTGTTCTGCCTCTCTCTTACACTCAGCGTGTGGAATAAAGGAAAAGAAGTTGTGTTAATCATTAGGAGATTGTATAAACTGGCAACAGAAACATTAGTGCTCTAAAGGAGGTTGCAGCACCATAGGATATTTATTGAAAATCTTAATCTGGAGATATGAGTTACAAGTTCTCACTATTTTGTATTTTTGATGTCAGGCTCTATACTCTTCTTGCTTGTAAAGTTTTCCTTTACTAGACTTCTCAGTTTCATATTCTCAACTAACAATGGTCTCCATCTTTCCACCTCTTTTGACATCCACACCTTCATCATTCTGGCAGCCTTTTGCTCCTCTGACCAGAACAGACTACCCATTTCTTTCCATGTCATTGGTTGTTTCATTATTTAAAAGATCATCATAAATCACCATCTAAACTGGGACTTCGATACTTAGTTGTTTTAAGACCAAGACAGCTCCTCCATGCATCTAGGCTATTTACCTGTAAGTGTCTCTACTTGACTGCTGTCCCTTTATTCAATTTGGGCTCTTTGGTTGCTCATCCAGGTACAAAAATGCTTATTCTTAATAGGTGAGTAGAAATCTTCTGCTATGGACAGTAATTCTGCCAAGCTGAATAGTCACACAAATTCTCCTCAAATCGTCTGAAGAAACCTCATATGGTATTAAAGCTTGGACCTACATGTAATTTTATCTAATGGTGTCGTGATGGTGAGATATGTCTTTTGCATAAAATTTGAGCTGGAAACTCTAGTAAGTTACTGGTTTGATGAATAAATATAAAAAAATACACTCACTGTACAGTGAGAAATTCAAGAGTCGAGAGACCACACAGAAGAAAGGAAGACTAAACCATCGCTGGACGAAAAAAAAGGGGGAATGAGAAACATCCCCTAGAAGAACAAACATGAAGAAAGAAAAATACAACAAACCTGTTATGTGAAAGAATTAGAACACCATAACACAGCTGTCTAGATACTGCTCGCTGTTGCATGGTTGGAATTCCTGTATTAAAGAAGAAAGGAAGAAAACATTTTATAGATTTCACTCTGCTTACACAGGATAATGGGATAAATTTAAAAAAGATGAACAGAAATAAGAGTCCTGACATACTGGAACAAGGTCTAATATGATATTCTCTGTCAGAGAAATCACAATACAGTCCTGGTATTTTCTTTTTGTTAGGGAGAGGAGGTCTGCAATGAAAGTGTTGGTG
This sequence comes from Entomyzon cyanotis, assembly GCA_024500445.1. Taxonomy (NCBI): domain Eukaryota; kingdom Metazoa; phylum Chordata; class Aves; order Passeriformes; family Meliphagidae; genus Entomyzon; species Entomyzon cyanotis. The sequence continues at coordinate 18,020,322 of JAKEPQ010001030.1, forward strand.
GGAGAAGCTGATAATGCAGGAGACTCTTAACCTTGAAACTTTTCCAAATAATTTGCTTTTCACCCTTGGCTGCTCAACATTAGTGCAGCACAATTATGAAGATGTAAACATCACAAGGACACCTGGCACACAGCCTGTCACAATGAGTTAAACTTGAGTATTCGATTCCCTGAGCAACCATGGGAAGAGAATGAGCCACCTCATCAGGAATTCAAGTGTGTCAGTTTAGGAGGAGGTGAGGATGGGAGGAGTTGATCCATCAAGCTCAGACAGAACCCAGCCAACCTTCTGTTTTCTATTTTCATTCAGGCAGTAGAAGGAGATCATAAATGGACCTGTCAAGTCCACAGTCAAATGAACTGTAGGAGAGAACCTGGAAGGTACCTCAACCTGTACCTAAATGCTCTTGAAATACCTTTTATTTTTCCCCTCCAGTACAAATGTTGCAATTTGCTTGTTTTAAATGGCTATAAATCACATAAAGAAGCAAATTGGCTAGAGAATGGAGCATTTAATTTTTTTTTTTTCACATCATTAACAAATTTGAGTTGAGGTATACTGCAAGCTTGATAGACCACTAAGCTGCATCCATTCAGAGTCCTTCATTATCATATTAACCTTGCTTCCCCTTTTTCCTAGACATAAGACTTAAAGATTTTTAACTGAAGGAAGAGATGCTACTGATTAGTAAATTAAATTTTGAGTTTTAGTGCTATTTCCATATTAATATAATTTAATAATTCATTAAGTGAGAACTTTGCTGAATAATCAAAATACTTAAAACCAGTACTAGAGATTTTGGGCAGTTCTTTTAGTCTTGTTCTTAGTTAATTATTAAATATGTTATGTTTTCAAATACCTTTAAGAAATAAGCCTTTCTTACCACTTTTTGGGAAAATCTAATTCTCATCTCATTTAATGGTGGTGCCATGTCAAGATAACTTCACTGACTTCATTAAAGACTCAGTGTTATGAAAAATCATTAAAATTATTGAAAACTTTAGCAAAAATAGAAAACCTGTTGGGGGAACAATATAATTTGTTCATTACTGTTTTTCCAATGCTTTTCATCATCCAGATTGTTTTAGCCTAGCATACACACCCTCCTTCTTTCTCTTTCCATTTGTTTCTTTCTCTCTGTACATGTTTTTACATATATTTTCATCCTGTATATATATTGTCAGCATATATATATCCTGGATAGCTATAGCTTAAAATTACCATATTGCCTGAGCCATCCGACCCACAAAATAACAATAAATCTTATATAAACATGCCATTCAAATATGCAGTCATATGGTAAGCATCTTTGTAAAGTAAGCTGAAATCTTATGCTGCATCTACTGTTACAGTTGCTCTGATATTTATCTTGACATATAATGTAAAGCAATATTTTAAATTATAATTATCAAAATTCAGCCATAATTTCTGTATAAAAGGAGACTTACTTTCTTAGTTTAGTAATTTTCAAGATAATCACATTACTGTTTGAAGATGCTTAAGAAGTGACAAAATGTCATAGCAAAGTTTCTCAAAATAGCAAGTAATCACACTTAAGAAGGACTGTGTTCCTTCATAAATTATCAGGAGTTAACTCTATTGCATTTTGTAATTCTCTGCAACTCAGCTCTTCAAGAATGAAAAGGAAGTGGTGCTAGTGAGGGTGAATATGGAACACAATGTAGGTAGGAAAAGGAGAGGGAGAGGGAGAGGAGATTTCTCAATGCATAGCTACATTACTAAAAGAAACTAATAGCAGTGGAATAGAAACAAACCAGCTGAATAGTTCCATTTGGGTTTTGATTGACTGACCTACACATGGATGTTTTCTGAAGAAAAAATATTATTACAGTGGGTTGTGGAAGTTATCTTTTACCTTAACATCATTACTGTAATTAGTAACATGGTGTATTTTCTGTCAAAGTGAATTTTCATCTCAAAACCAACTGTGTTGGTTAAAGACATCTTGAGTCCACCAAGTATGTGTTCACTGCCAGGTTGGTTTCCAAGTGACACAGCTTTCCATCCTGCTAGTCAGTGCCAAGGGGCTTGATCTCTGTACCAGGTCAGAGTGTTTCCAAGGTCACTGGATCTGCAGTGGAGCTAACAGATGTATGAGAGGAGGAAGTCAAGGGTCCTTCATGGAGCAGATACATAGAAGAAATTGTCTCATGGGTGTGCAGTGAATCTAGGAACCATAGAAGGGCTGAGAAATCTGAGTCTTAGAGGCTCATGTGGCAGCTGTTTTATTTCATGCATGGTGATAGGAGAAGAGACAGGGGGAGCAGGGAATGCTGATGCACAGTGAAATTGGCCTGTCATTTTCAAAGCATGTCAAACAGGATACTGAAGAGAAAATAAGCTTCACCAAAAAGCAGTAGAACCTGGGGAACCCATTACTACCTGGAAACTTGCAGTTCTGCTGAGCTTATGCAAGTTTTAATTAGTCTTTCTAACCATGAGTAAGAAAACCTTTGGAATTTTCATCTTATGGGAACTAATGTGAGCTCCCCTTTATCTTTTATGAACTGGACATTTCATGTTTTAGCCAGCTATAGTTATGATTGCTATATGGCTATGATGGTTCTTTTATATTTTGTCTGTCTTCCCCAGAAATCTTTCCTATAGAGGCAGGGAAAAAAAGGTTATTTTCCAGCAAATTACAGCTGTTCAGTGACAAAGAAAACAGAGTTACTGTGCAGCACTGAGAAAAATGCATGTGAATTTTATCCTCACGGATTAATTACTTTTTAACCTTGATTATGTGCATAGATGCATTTCTTGTAGAACACTGGTTCATATATACACATGCATAAAACTAAACTCTTGTTTCTGTATTCTGTGATAACTTTCTAAATGTCCTGTCTTCTAGGTCTGATGTACTTACAACTAATACTGCCCTTCCTTATGCTTCACTACTATGTTGTTATTCTTTTAAACACTTACTTTAGTACTGCTACCTCCAGTACTGGCCTACCTTGGTGATGAACAGATGAGCACAGCAGAAATATGACCAGCACAGAATTACTAATCTCTTTTACAGAGCTAGTGGAGGTTGAATAATGATTTACAAATACCTAGTGACACCAAAATTAATTGCATTTTTAGGAAGACTATTCTTTATCCCAAACATTGACTGCCTTAGACTTTAATGGAACATATCTCCTTCTTTGGCTTTCTGATGTGAAAATGATGTAATTTTTTTTGTGACTTTTCATCAATGGGGATAGTAAGAACTCACCGTTTTCTGTCTTAAAGAAATGTATGCAATCACTTCCATTTGATATTTACTTACATTTAGTGAACTTTTTATTCACAGCCCATAACATGTAATGGGGTGCTAGGCACTATCAGAGTGTGCTTCTACTCTAATTTTAGGCTTATCATAATTTTCTGGAAGTGTATGCTTTGATGTTTCCCAGCTAAAGAATTTGTTATGCAAGTAGCATTAAAATTCTTACAAAATCAGTCAGTAAATTACACAAATAGATTTCATAATAACTGTTAGAAAAGTTTATAAAAAATACTGGTCAAAGAGAAATAAGCAAACCTCATTTTGTCTACTAATCTTGAAACAGCGTACTCTAATCTCCACCTTTTTTTAGAAGACTCATCACTGTCCAGCTAAACACATTGACCAGGAATTTGATATACCCCATATCTCACAGTCAAAGGAAAGAACAAGGTGGACTACAAATCAGCTTTTATGTCCCATCACATTCTTATCATAACTCTACTTCCTTAGGGTTTAAAATATTTTAAAATTCTTTCTTCCCTATCGGCATTATCAGCTTTTAACCTATTTGCACTTCCTTGGGCTTATCCTGTTTATTTTCCTATCACCTCCATGACTTGTATGTGCAACTACACTTCCCTTTGCCCGCTCACATGCGGAGGTAAAACATCCCTCCTGTGCCATCACTGTGCTCCAGAACAGAGAAACCCTGCTGATAACTTGTGTTGGAAAATGAAGATGTTGAAGTAGTGACAGCTGTAAGAGAGGGCATCTCAGTACAATATGGGCTGTGGTGTATAACTAGAAGAGAATTAAATCTTTGCTGTGATCACAATTTCTAGGAAAATAAAATGCACTGCCTTTAACAGTGGCCAGCTTATGCATGGCACTTTATGTAGTTAAGATAAAATCAGCAATAATCAAAACATCTATAAACAGATTATATGGGAAAGTAGGTCATATTGTTCAGAGTGTGTGTTTGACCTGGTAATTGATAGATAATCCAAAGTGACTAATTTACCATTAGTCACTCTATTCAATTATTCTAATAGTTTATTCAATAACAAGTGTGGAACTCTCATGAAAAATTAGATATCCAATTTAAAGTAGAAAACATTTTACAAATAAATTAATGGTTTGATTTTGCAGAGTGTCTGTATCAGTGAAAGTGAGAGGTTGTCTCCTGCTTTAAAAAAAATGTTCATTTTTACTTGGAAAGCTACTTGAGGAATAAATTGATGTATGCAGACTGCTTTAAATGCAACTTTTTTAGTTTGAATTCCACCATAATAAACTTAACATTGCAATTTGGAAAACAGGAATCCTTAAACTGTAAATCTGAGAGCATTTAAACTCCTTTTTAAAAAATCATTTTGTGTGTTCAGTGTGAGAAAAGAGAGTATACAGATGTATTTTGTTTCTGTGGCACGGTTTTGGTGGTGAAGTTCTGCAGGCATGGCTTCTATGAGAAGCTGCCAGAGGCTTCCCCATGTCCAAGAGATCTGATGCAGAATGGGTCTGATGGATTCACCATTAGCCAAGGCCCAGCCTATGAGTAATGGTGGTAGAACCTCTGGGATAATATATTTAAGATGGAAAAAAAAAAGGTGCTAAGAAGAAAATACCAGCCAGAGAACAGAAGAGTGAAAATATGTGAGAGAAATAACTCTGAAGACACAAGATCAGTGAAGATCAATGGGGAGGAGGTGCTCCAGGTGCTGGAGATGAGATTCCCCTGCAGCCTGTGGTGCAGACCATGGTGAGGCAGCTGTGCCCTGCAGCCCATGGAGGTCACCAGGGGAGCAGAGATCCACCTGCAGCCCCTGGAGGAGCCCACCCTGGAGCAGGTGGAGGCCTGAAAGAGGTTGTGGCACTCTGGAAAGCCTGTGCTGGAGCAGGCTCCTCACAGGACCTGTGGCCATAGAGAGAGGATCCCATGCTGGAGGCGCCTTGCTGGGACAACCTGTGCCCCCCAGGGGACTCATGCTGCAGAGTCTGTGCCTGAAAGACTACAACCCATGGGAGAGACCCAGGCTGGAGCAGTTCACAAGGAACTGCAGCCTGTGGGAAGAACTCACTTTGGAGAAGTTCACAGAATCATTAAGGTTGGAAAAGACCTCCATGATCAAGTCCAGCCATTGACCATTGAGGGTGTACTCGATCCCCTTGACCAGATCATTGAGAAAGACATTAAGCAAGACTGGCACCAAAACTGAGCCTTGGGGAACCCCACTCCACACTGGAGCAAGGGAACAGGGTGAGGAGGAAGCAGTGGTAGACATGAATGGTAAACTAATCAGAACCCCCATTCTTCATCTCCCATTGACCTGCACCACAGGAGGGGAGGACATAGAGAAACTGGGAATCAAGTTGAGCCAGAAATAAAAGGGAAGGGTAGGGGGAAAGTGTTTTTAAGATCTGGTTTAATTTCTCATTATCCTACTCTGATTTGATAGCTATAATAATAAAAAATAAAATTCTTTTTTCCGGGCCCAAGTCTGTTTTGCCCATGACTGTAGTGTCAACCCTCCACTCTTGTATTTTTCTCCCCTGTCTAGCTGGGAATGGGAAAGTGACAGAACAGCTTGGGTGGGCACCTGGCATACAGCCAGGCTAAACCACTACAAAAGCATAGAAAAAAATGCCCTTTATAATATAATAATATAATTTATTAAATTCAGCTTATAAACTGGTTTAAGTGGCTCAGTTTTGGGCCATTCTAGAAGACCAGACAAAAGCAATGTTTTTTTAATAACGTTCTTCCTTTGATGCTATCCTCTATATTTCAAATTTTATGCTTACTTTTTACATTTCTCACCTCCCTCCTGCATGCCAAATGGAGCAAAAAGTACCCTTAAGGTATATAAGAAACCACAAAAACATATTTAGTCTTGGAGTAATTTGAAAAAAAAAATATATGTTGTTCCAACACAGCAGTTTCCAAGCCAAAACTTGGATAGTATGTGTTTAACTTACCTTTTGAAATATACTATGGTCATATTATTTTTACTGAAATAATTGTGCACTCTTCAATTCCACTGCCTCTCTGGCATTTCCATTCTGCTTCATGTATAAAAGCCATTGGTGTAGATTCTTCTAATGTATACTTATTCATAATTCACTGATTTTAACCCATCCCTTCTAGTTCTAAGCTAAAAGTCTAGTTTTAAAATTAATTCAAACCAGTCGTGTCATCTTTTAGCCATAAGGAACCTATTGATAAGGTGGTTGGTTAAATGTTAAAACCTCATTGCCAGTTAAAATAAATATATAATTAGAGAAAAGGTATAATTTTGAGTTCTCATTGCTTTGGGATTATCTCATAATATCTTGATTCTGCCTTCAGTGAAAAAAAAATCAAAGGGAAGAACTTTCGTATTTCACAGGGCAGATAACACTTGGTCTGGATACTGTCACAGTGGAGTGACAGCTCTTGCCCTGCAGCTGCTGGGGTCTAATTATGCCTGGGCTCAAAAAAAAGAATTGTGCAGCTGTGTGGAATTAGGAAGACTCAAATTGTACCTCACATAGTCCTGAAACTTGTGGGGGTATCAAGGAGTGATTATTGTAATTTTCTAATGGCATTGGAGCATGGATAAGGCAAGGGGTATGTCTCTGAGTGCAGTTATTTTATTGACTTTGGAAGTGACAAATCAAAATATGCGTAAACTGTCACGGTAGCAGCTGACCATCTGTAGGTCAGACCAGAGGCCAAAGGAGCTTGCAGTGCTCTCAAGTCGTGTTTCTAAAGGGAAGTGTTTTGTACAGTGACATTGTAATGGAGAGGATATGGAGCATGCAGTGGGAAGACAAGGGTCAGAGTCACACTCCTTGATTCACAGAGGTACCTCTAAGCTACAGGATGTAGTAAGATTCCTTATTCTTCATTTTCTCACTGTCCTTCCCACAATGCACAGGTTGAAATAGAGAAATGATGAGGCCCTTCATAATTTTGGTTTCAATTGGGTAGGCAGAGCATGCTTTTCTTTAAAACTAAAATCATGGATATAAGCTACAGAGGTTAAGGGCTTTTTTCTCATTTGTTGGATCAATAAATGTATGCTAACCAGCAGGAGGCAAAATATCACCTCCTTTCAGAAAGACTCATCAGCCTGGACGTCACTGTGTATTAACATTGCTGTATGGCTTTGAGATTGAAACTGCTGTTGTGTCTAATCAGCTTGAAATGAAGGTAGGGAGTTTGCATCAAGATAGTTGCGTATCCTAATGCTAAACACAAGAGATTGAATCCAGATAGCCACCTCCTGCCTGAGAGGAGGGAAAAAAAGGATGTGCTTTGCTTTTTCTTCAAGTAAAGTTATGCAAGTATATTGTATTACATCTTTTCTGTGTATAATTTCTTACACTTAGAAAAAAATTTTGCTCTGTAGTCCAGGCAGACTTCCAGGCAAAAGCTATAATTTTTCAGCTTAAAGTTCATTAATTTTGGACTTTATAGTAATTTTTTTTAAAACTGGCTCCAAAGTGAATTGTTTCTTCAGTTTTCTTTCTTCTACAGTTGAGTGTTACAATTTTCTAAGTAAGAAACTGTTCCTATGTAAATTATTTTAATACTACATTATTAAATGTTTAGTTTGTAAGGGTTTTGTGTACTTAGACGCCATACATTCCAGGAGCAAATGGCCTTTATAGAGTTTCTGCATTGATTACAAATATTTTGTTATCTGAAAGGTCTTTTACCCTTTTGACAGGAAGCTCTTCCTCTCTGCTTATCTTTATTTTAGGGTTAACACCAAAACTCACAGAGGTTAATACCTTCCAAATCCAGATTCCTGCTCTTAGCTTTTTATTCCCAGGAATGTTCCCAGGAAGAAGATGTGTATCCAGGAAGAAAGCACAGGAGAACTCTTTAGTTTGTTACTGCAAAAGCATTATAAATGTTACTGACTCTTGCCCAGTTTCTGCAGTCAGGTTATTTCATGCAGTGGAGGCTGTCTTGTTCTTTAAGTACAGTCAGACACAAATAGAATTGCCAAACGAGCTATTGCATAAGTCAGTGCTTTGAACTTCCTCCTGTCATTGTTCACTAACAATGTAGCAGTAGCTGAGACCAGATGCTCAAGGAGACAAGTGACAAAGAAGAGCTCATATGTTATTTCAGACTTGATTAGTTAACATTTATCTTCTTGCTAAAATCCTTTGGGCTTTATCTGTTTATATCTAATTGAAGAAAAAGGAATTGAATGAGACAATGAGGCTTTGGAAAGTGGTTTCGTTTAAAATCATAACTACTGCCAATACTGGCTTCATATTTCTTAGTTAAAAATATTTGCTTTTCCAGAGGCCATTTGCATTACAGATTTAATTCTGATGTTAGTCTTCTCTCAAAACTTGTCTCTAATTTGCAGAAATGACCCTCCCTGTATGTTACTCAAATCCAGGATGCTTCTTTATGATGATGGTTATCTCACTATCAAATTTCAACCAGGTAAAGATGTTAGTGTCAAATCACAAACAACTTTCCTCCAGCATTTGAAATGCTCCATCTATTTAAAAGAGTGTCTGGGTAACACTGAAAATATGCTGAAAAACTTCTTTACCAGCTAAAAGTTTCTGCATTTTTATATATTTCATCACTGCTTAATTTACTGAAAGAAACCATTACTTACCCTGACAATTAAGTACCTTAATTTTCAGATTCCAAGAAATCAGATTGCATATTTGGTTAGACTATTATACAATTAATCAATAATTTGAAATATAATGCTTTATAGAGTAACAAGATTCTATCTAAAATTCCACATTCTCTTGAATTTACATTGCCATTTTACCCAAAGAGCTCTCAGATTACTAAATTGTTTTTTGAAAACATTTCCTGCATCATGCACCTTTTCCTCTCTTACCCATTTAAACTGTCTCAGTGGCAGTCATCAGGGGATGGCAAAGTAATTTCAAATCCTAAGTGTGCAGAAGTTTGGAAAAAAGAAAATACTTTTGCCCGTATCATTTAGTGAAATAAATCCATGAGTCTATTCAGTTGTTTTCTTGTCACAAATGAAAAGGCGTGTGTTCAGCAAAGGTCATCTGGCTTACATCTCTACATCAGGAAAAGCCTGTTTGAAATGTAATATCAGGTTTCTGGGGCCATTTGAACTGCCTTAGGACAAAAAGTTTCTGCAATCCAAACAATCTCTGAAAAGGTAGTGTTATACACATACTAAATAATGGATTACTTCAGATTTGACATCACTATGACAAACCATTTTTTGGAGTGCTCTGAGGTGTTCTCAAATGCCCTTCATTTACTGTTAGTTTTCCTAGCATAACAGATCTCTTTGGAGAATTAACATCTCTAAAGTGATAGTTTTAAAGCATCTTGTCAGGTAGCATGTGAAAGGACCTGAGCCCTGCACAGAAGGACAGTTCTCTTTTATGAGTGCATTTCTCATACATTTGCATAAATATCCTTCTTCCTTCTAACTCTGTTCTTCAGCCGCATTTACATCATCTCCCCACTATAAATACAGTTATTTAATTATTGTTGTTATTGTCTGCCATCCCCTAATTCAGTATTTCAATTCCTAGCTCTAAATGCAGTGGTTTCAGTAGTATCAGCAGGACCAAAGCTAGACTAAAACAAAATAAAAAAAAAAAAGCCCTGTAATATTCAATTAGTTTTCTCCCAGATGCTGCAGTTCATTTCCCACACTGTTAAAAATCTTCTCAGCTCCTTGAATATAGCTGGCACTGTCTTGTAGAAGGCAAGATGCAGTTATGCAGAAACTGTATGCTCTGCTACATGGGACTGCATGGGTCATTCTGTACCCATATGTATTCTTTCAGCAGCTGGGGGAAATGTGGAGGAATGGACTGCTTAAGGTACAGCCTAGGATGATAGAATGTTTAAAACAGAGATTGTTTTTAAAGGAAAGGAGAGGAAAAGAATGAAGATCGAGTTTCAGCCTGTGGGAGCCAGGAACTCCAAGTACCTCTCTTAAATAAAAGAGAGAGGCTGAAGCGATTGTTGTTTCATTGATTGGAAACACAGCTAAGCCATATTGCTGGTATTGATTTCTTTAGGAAAGAAAGCTGTCTATAAGTGGTATGATACCTTCTTTTACACTGACTATGGAACAGCTGGAGAGATCTGCAAAGTTGCATAGCTTTCTCTAGAAAATCACAAAATTAATGAGCTCAATGTGAGTGTATGCATGTGTGCCTCAATGAGATATCCACAAGAAACTTTAGAATAAAGGAGGGTAAGGGTCTAAGGACCATTTAAAATTCCTGCTTAATGTCTTGAAGAGTATTAAAGAACTCTAAAAAATACAACATTTCAGACCTTGCTTATAAGTCTTTGACTATTGAAATATTTCTACCTACCTAGTAGGTTTCTTTAAAAGGGCTGGAGATGTTTTGTTCATCTGGTGATTCTGATGAGTTAAAAAATGCATGGTTTTATCACACAGCTCATGCTCCAGTAAGATGCTTTTATCCAAAGTAAAATAAAATGTACTTAAATTAAAATCAAGTGTTTTAAGTCCCAGCTGTCTGCTAGAATACATGATCATTGACCTGAAAACAAGCAACAGTACAAATAAATAGTTTTTAACAAATGTTAAATACACAGATTATGACCTTATTGGTAAGAAGTTTATCTTCAACAACACACTGGGTTTATATATCTGAACAAAAGTAAATACTGAAAGTTTGGCAACTCATAAGTCCAGAAAGAAGGCTTTCAAACTCCACCAGAGCTAGGATGCCTATGTATACTGAGAAGCTTGCTGAGGAGAATATATCCTCCTGAACATATATCCATCATCTCACTTTGATGGTATCAAGTCTGACTGTTTGGGATTGCTTAAAATAAGAGTCTGCCAACATTTTGTTTACAAATATCTCAAATCTAATGAAGGTTTAAAGATGTGTGGGCATAAGTTTGTTTTGTAGTCTGAAATTAGAGCCAGAACCCAAATGCCATGACTTAGGGAGTTTTTTATCTAGCTACAATTAATCACAGACAGATGCTTATGTCCTGCTGAAATCTATATTTATACCACCCTTAAAGAGGACCTGTAAGAAATCTACCTCCCACTTATCTTCCATCTGCAGAACTATAATGGGGATACTGAATGCTGTCTCCCATGAGACCCATTGACATTACTTGCAGACACAGCATATTAAAAAATAAGTAATAACTTCAGCTATTCCTGTTTGGCTTGACATGACAGCAAGGTATGTTCCTGTTTTCAACATTGTTATTCATTAATTTTTTGAGGGAAAACCTTAAATCCATATACTATGAAGACACCAGCTAAAATTTCACAAGCAGAATGAGTCTGGGTACCAAGAGATCGTAAGATGAAAAACAGTGATTTTCCACCAGACTACTAAATCTTGAGAATTCAAAGACTAAACAGAACCTATGTAGCAGATGTAGAAAGATTTCTACTTGCTTCCCCATTACCTTGCATAGGAAGAGAGGAATTGCTACTAGACAGCTACTGAGAACCATCATTGCTTTTATTTTTCGGAAGATCATCCAGATAATAGCTGCCAAAACAAAAAAGAAAAAAATCTTTATCAAAATGCTTAGACTGATAAAAGGTGATTCTCACTTTATTAGACTCCAGGCCACTGTGCTTACTAAACCTCAGTGTTTGGCAATGTCATGAGTAAGAAACTCTAAAAAAGAAGGAAGCCATACAAGGAGGTACTGAGGCCACTTGGTTTGTCCAGCCTAAAGAAGAGACTGAGAGGAGATCTCATCGCAGAATCACAGAATAAGCTGAGTTGGAAGGAACCCCCAAAGATCATTGAGTCCAGCTCCTGACTCTTCACAGCACTATCTCGAGTCACACCATGTGCCTGAGAACATTGTCCAAACACTTCTTGAGCTGTGTCAGGCTTGGTGCTGTGACCACTGCCCTGGGGAGCCTGTTCAGTGCCCATCCACCCTCTGGGTGAAGAACTTTTTTCTAATATCCAACCTAAACCTCCCCTGACAAAGTTTCAGGCCTTTCCCTTGGGTCCTGAATCTCTTCACCAAACAGAAGACATCATGCCTCCCTCTCTGCTTCTCCTCATGAGATCCCAGCCGACTGGAAGCTGGTGAATGTTGTTCTGATTTTCAAGCAGCTCAAGCAGGAGGACCCTACAGGAAGAAACTGCAGGCCTGTTAGTCTCATTCAGTACCTGGTAAAGTTATCCCTTGAAACTCAGGATATTCTATCGTTCTATGAAAAAAACATAGTACTTTTTAAATTAAGATAAATTATGAAAGGTGTTCTTGATCCACAATTTAATGGAAAACATGGGGTTTAGTCATATATTTTCTGTATAATTGTCTGTATAATATCATATGTTAATATAGTTCAGTTGTGTTATTTCTCATCTGATCTTCTGTTTAAAGTGCATGTCAGCATATATTCCTATCTTCGGTGCTAGTGAGGACTAGCATAATGATCTTTTCCTTGTTTTCAAAACAGGTTTTTCTTATAAGCAATTTTGTTTGTCAGCTTGAAGGAAGTCCTAGGCTTCTCAGATGTGTAAAGCTGACATTTTCTTGATAAGGCAGGAAGTCGGTTTCATGATTTTTTGTGATTAATTTTCGACCTACCAAATTCAATTTCCTGCTTTCAGCAAGTTTCCATTTCCATGCTCATAGATGAAACATTGTAAACAAAGTAGGATAGGTTCACGATTTTGTTTTCATCTATCTATGGTGGAAATTTTGCCTTTTTGAAGTTATAGGCTTGAGCAAACTGACCAATCTTTTCCAAACTCCTGTCTAAATTCCTACCACAAAATTCCTGTCTGAATCTAACAGATTTTGTAGTATGGCCATATGTAAACATTATTTGCATTTTTATTTTAGAATAATGTTTAGGATCACTGGCAGTGAATAAAACCTCTCTGCATTTGTGTCTGGACAAACAGAAAAAAAGACAATTTTTCTATCTCCTAGAACACTTATGCCTCTACATATGTGTCCTGATGTCCTGATATTGAACATTGGCTGAATTTCTGGTCCTTCCATTAAAAAAAAAAAACAAAAAACTCTTCAGTGTGGAAAGGGGCAGTTAATTAGGGAATAGATTTCTAACTCATACATAACAACACTTTACTCCCTTTTGAATAAAATAACTAGGGAGTAATGAGAGTAAAAACTGATGGTCTAAAAGAGGGAAAATGAGGTGTGATGTGTATAGTTAGTCTTTGATACAAGAATTTGCGGATGATAAACATTTCAAAATTATCTAGACATATTTCTGAGGGGAAAAACCCTCATCTAGAGTTATTAAATACAATAGTGATTAACTGTGAGGGCTGTGACATTCCACCTATCTTGTGGAATTCCAGCTCACTACTGGGTGGGGGAGGGCTGGGTGTTCAAGAAAATACTGCCACAGCCTGTCTACCCTTCTCCTATTATCTATTATCATCCATTCTCCTACTGTAAACAGGAGTTGGATAGATGGTCCTTTCATTCTGACCTGGAATAGTTGTCCTTTCATCTTATTTTCCTTTTATAACATGCTATATCATCACATATGTAGAGCAAAATACCATATTTGCTGGCATCATGCATTGATATATGAGTAGATGTGCCATAGTATATTTTTTTGGTAGATATTTGGAAACACCAGAGAGTTCTAGTTTTCAACTGCAATACAGAAGATCATGGTAAAAAACAAATATCTGTTCTCCTGTGCAGTTCCCACATCCATATTGCCACTATATCCAGACAGACCAGCATCTCACTTCAGCTAGAATACTGAAGGGTTCCTTTACTTCTCAATATTAGACCAATCTCACTTAAATTCAGTCATATTTATGTGAAAATCAGACTAGCCTTTGAGAGACACAATATCTCTCTGACAGTCCTGTGGTATGGTAGGTTTCTCATACAGATCTAGAGGAGAAATAATTTGGAAGGAAGCCACACCTGTAGTGATAGTTATTTTCTTAGTGTGTATAGTCTATTGCAGCTGATTGAATTGTGTGTGGGTTCACGATGAGCAGCTTTAGTTGCCTGCATGTGTATATGCTGAAGATATCTGAAATTTATGAAGTTTTCTTAGCATAAATATAATTACAATTATTATTTTCTTTTACAGGCCCGTATTAAGTGGCAATAATTCACAATGTATTCCATAGCAGAAATAAAATATAAGTTTAATTCAATTATGTATTAAGGAGCCTTATTCGGAAGTAAATATTTTCAAGTTAATCTCCACAAAGAGTGCATATAACTTTGTAAAGATCTTATCACTCAGCTGTTTTGCATAGTCAATATAAGATATGCTTATCTATAAATGCATCATATAATAGGATTTTTCAGAATAATGAACTATTCTAGTTATTTGAATTTGATTTATAAAATTGCAATCGTTTGCTCTGGTACTAAGAGACTGTATCTACTAAAATCAAGCCATGTGTTTCAAACAAACTTATTACAGCAACTAGACTGTTTGTCATGGCACCTATCTAGCCATGAATATTTCCATTTGTCATAAGTCTTTTCCCACAGCTGGACTGAAGTAATTTAAATCAGAGAGCTTTGTTCCTTCCTTCAGTCTGAAATGCTTTATTATGGAGGTAGAAAGAGATCAGAGAGTACAGATTCTAATATCCTGTCAAAATTGTATATTTCCTCATGCAATTAATATACATTATAAAAATAAAAAAAAATTAAATTGGCACAGGACTTAGTGGCAGCCCTTTTAAATTCATGCACAGCAATGTTAGTGAGTTTCTTGTGGCTTGTTGGTTTGCAGAAATGGGAGGGTTTTCCAGATATGACCGCATTTGTTCCATCTATTTGCAGTAATATTGCCTCATAGCATAACAAAGTTAATTAATCACATGGGAAAAGTAAAGCCAAAAGGAAAAGTGTCTCTGTGTTTGCCTGTATGTTATCCTCTGAGGACGAGCTCAGTTGCATGTACATCAATATATCCATTGGAATACAGCAGAATAGTCAAAAATACTCAGCCAAGAAAAATAATGTTCCAAGCAGGAGGGAAACAAAAAATTGCAAAAGAAAGACTTTTTTTCCCAAGACCTGTATCCATTTTTGGCACTGGATAAATTTATTTATGGCCCTTTGGGCAATGTTACTCCTGCATTAGGATCTTAAAAGCCTTGCCATTTGTGTTATCATAGCATTTGATGTGGCTAATATGATATAAAAAAGTCCTGTAATGATTTACAGAGCTGGAAGATTCTGCCCAGCCAAAATATGAAGAAAAGATAGCCAGACAGAGATTAATATGAACACTCCCTTTGTGGCTTCAACACTGTCCTATTTCAAAAGCTATTTTAATTTTTCCCATACTTAGGAAAGTTTGTCTGAAATTATTGTTGTGGTCTAAATAGGGAGAAATTCCTAATGAGAGTATGTAATTTTTGGCAGAATCTTCTACTTTTATGTTCTAAAAACAAATTCAGGGATTGAGTTTTTGGGTTTGGGCGTTTTGTGGGTTTAGGTGTTTTTAACTACTTTGGAGTTTTGAGAAACAGCTAAGTGATTTAAGAGCAAAGGATAGGCATTAGAACTCAAAAAAACCCCATTAAAAATCCCAGTTTAGATCTCATTTTATCTCATGTTCCTGCTCTACAAGTACATTTGAGTGAAAGAAAGCACCATATAAGAGTGCAAGGGAAAATGTGGATTATACTGTTGATTCTCTAAACAACCAAGGCAAAATATTGTTTGACTGACTGGGAAATAAATATTAGCTCGTCTTTAAATTCTAAAGCTAAACTACCAGTTCAGCCTAGATCTCCTATCATTTTGATGATATTCCAGTGATAAAACTAATTCAGAATTAGTTTGGTGGCACAGAAATTTTATTCTGATGTAAACCTTGGCAGAATTAGCTCTGGCACCATTAGACAATCTTTCCCCTGGTCACATTGGAGGAAAAATGGCACATGTGAAGTATAAGTTCACAAGTGATTAAATGTAAGTTAAATGCATGTGTCAGCTATTGACATCTCATCACTTGAGAAGTTGTGTCACCAACAGTACAAGTCCTATATATGAGCTAAATTTCATTAAGACCTTAACATGCTTGAATGGATATGGTTGCATCTGGTTGCATCTTGCACCTGGAGATGGAAGTTCATATATGTCTATAAACGTATGCATGCATGCATGCACAACATTTCAGAAAAAAAATATTTAGCATGACAAAAGGTGATGGAGCTACTTCATGAATTACCAAATGTTTAACAAAATGCACAGGGGAAAGTCATAGCTAAAGGTTTGGCTTAATGAAGCTGCTGGAAAACTAGATTACACTATACTTATGTCTTACAAATTGTGTATTTAGCACTTTCCTATTTGCTGTCTTATTTCAATAAATGCTCATGGTCTTGTCCAGTTGAGCTCTGAATATCTGCAAAGATGGAGATTTGACTTCTTCCAAAGTTTGAACAGGGAGATGGGGAAATCTAATATCTACTCAGAATTTTGTTTCTTGTAACTACTGTCTGTTGCTTCCCATGTTATTCACTGTTTACTTCTAAAAAGTCTGGCTTTGCTTTCTCTATGCCCTCCCATCGTATAGTATAGACGGCAGTAAGACCTCCCCTAAATCTTCTCTTAAGTTTGTACAAAGACAATTCCCTTCTATATCATGAGCTTCAGGCCCCTGACCATCCTTGCTGTCACGCTGCAGTAATGTTTACTATCTGCTTTTCAAGACTTTGTATTTCTTGCAGGGTTTGGGAATGGTATCCGGCTGGATAGGTTCTCTGGCAACATCATTTTAAAACATGAAGATGAGACAGAAGCATAACCTCATCTCTCCCTTCCTCTTTCTGCAGAACCTGGACACAGGTCAGAAAATTACTGCCATTTGGCAAGGTGGTATTTCAGGCCTCATGATAAAGAACATCTGTACCAAAACCTAGAAGTATTTGGCTCGATTAAGTTTTGGATGTAGGCTCTTTATTTTGTTGAGACTACTTCTGAAGCTTAACTTTTCTTCTATTAACTGTGGTATTTGCATAATACTAATGCCCAAAGTACATGTTTCATTTGAGAATATGGGTTTTGTTTTTTTCATCAACATTGTGACCATCAATGGTGTTTTTGGTGACTTGCACTTAAAACCTCAAAGTCTATCAATTCAGAATTTCAGGATTTAACCAAAACATGCTGCACTAGAATTTAGCCATGAATAGTTTGTAATTCAGTACCTGATGAAATGACTTTGAAGATTTTTGCACATCTCTGACTTCAGACACTTTGCTGTGGTTAGCACTCAGATATTTTGCTGAACAGATACTAAGATGTCAGGTATAATTTACATTTTGTCATTTTACTTCCTGTCATGTTTATTTGTCTTAAAAAAATAATCAAGCTGCATGGAATCTCTTTGAAAGAAAATTCTTTTGCCCTAGAAAAATGGCAAGAGGTATAACTTGTCAGGGAGAGGCTTCAAAATGCTTTCTGGTACTTCTCAAAAATATGTCATTTTCCAGTGAAATTTGTTTCATTTCTAATAAAGTGAAGCTTCTCAATTTGCTTCAATATGATTTAACATAAAGCCTTAGGATGAGGAGAGAAATGAAATGTTTTCTATTATTGTTTTAAGTACTACTGTTATAAAATATTTTACCTGTATATGTATTTAGGTTTATATGTATATATATTTTATAGCTATATCGTCTAGGTATCTATCTATACCTTTATCAATATGTATCTGAACCAGAATTGAAAATCTAATCTGTGTTTGTTGAAGTGTCCTAAGTATTTTATGGAGAAAAATAACCAAACAAAACAAAAAAATCCCAGAGTCATGGATAGGAGTTCATAAGACTTACATACCTTTTTGCATTTGCCAAAATGATGCCTTCAGAAGATACTCTTGGTCTTCATGTGTGAGCAGCTGATAACAAGTACTTCCTAGATTTAAGATTTCTATCATCAGGTGTCTTAATTAAGCTCCAGCCTGTATTCCATGGTAGCATGTGTAGCTCTGATAGCCTGGGGCAATAAAGACCAGTCTCATAATCTGCAAACTTTAAAACCTTTCCAGTCATCTCTGAGACACTTCTCAGTTTTAAAGAAGCAAGAGCCATAGCTTGTTTTTCTCTTTCCAAACCCATTTGGTCTATCTTTGGTGAGAAAAACAAAACAAAACAACAGGACAATTCAGCAATTCAAACTGTATACTGGTGACATGTAAAAGAGTAGTGATTAGATTTTTGATGAGATTCAGATGGATGCAAGTCATGTCAGGAACTCTGCAGGATAATGTCTATAGCACTACTTTATTTCCCCCTTTTTCTTCTTTATTATTTTTGAAAATATAATTCAATACTTCTTGGAAGTCTATTGGGACATTGCCAAATACTGCAATCGTAGGGTGGAGTTCTATACATACAGTTTTATTCATTATGGACATTTAAGCTACTGATTGAGTTCACAACCAGGAGTTTTTCCTGGGACAAAAAATCACAGACTAGGATTACTGATCTAAGAGTTTATGACCTGGGCAGAACCAGAAGGTGTACAACTGTTTAGGGTCACGCTTTTCCCCTTTAGCTGTGTCATCCTCCTAAAAGAACTATATTGTTGCCACCTTCTGGCCACTACAAAAGATATTCTTGACTGATATGAAGAGATTAATCCCACCTGGAGACAGGATCATTATATTGTGACATAAAACCTTCAGACAGGTGTTAAATCAAGGATATTGGGAGCATGCCACAGGATATTCCTCCAGATTTAGAAAATGAAAATATATTTTAAAAATGTTTTAATTGCAAGGAAGCCTTTGGAGTAGACAAATAATTCACACATCCAGGCTGTCTTACAGCCAGAGCTTTTATTGATAAATGTGTATGCATTAATACAATTTTTGTAAATCAATGAAATGTAAACAGCACATGAAAAGGGCTGATGTGGAAAAATTCTCTCTGTGTGTCTGGGCTGCCAAAGAAAATGCATATTTATGTGCACATGTTTGTGCGTGGGCTACTCCCATTCTTCTGCAACATGTATAAAACCTAAGTTTTACCACTTGGGCATTTTCCCCTGAGAAACAGGACCCTTTGCACAATAAGCATCCAGGAAATCAGGAAAAGTTGGCATAAACTGAGTCCTAGCATGTCTCTCCTTGTGTAACTGCCAATAGAGCAAGTTGAGAAATATCTGAAGATGAGCTCAAGATTCCTAAAAGTTCCCATGACAAACAGATGAAGTATGTTAAAGAATCTGTTGGAAAAAATTTCAGACATATTTAATATGATGCAACCATAAAAAAACCCCAGTGAATAGGAGGACTCCTGAAATAATATGGAGAAGAAGAAATTCCTTTGTAAAACTAACAATGTAATCACACAGGTGAATCTAAAATTGTCCATGTCTTTACAGAATTATCTCAATGTCACATTCTTATTACATATTGTATATATAATAAATAAATGAATATATATAGGCACCATTCTGTCAAATTTGATGTGGGTCCAAGTTTAGCACCATGTGAAGCAATTCTCTAGGCTCTTTCTAGAAATGGGTCATACTTTATTTTCTTTCACTGTGACCTCTTCCCTGCCAATTTGATTTTAATTTCCTTATTTCCAGCTAAGTGCTGAATAAAATCACTGAATATGCGTAGCTTAAACATGAGAAACCATGTAAAGAGCACCCACCGACTGATAAAGAAAAAATACTGTGCCATAGATAACAAAAACTATTCTTCAAATTCCTATATTATTCAAATGCATGGTTTAGGATACTTACAATAACATAAAAGCAGGGAATAACTCTTAAATGGTAGAATGTACCCCACAGTGGAGCTGTCCAGAAAAATCTACTTATCTTCAGAGGAGGATGTATACTTTTGAAATTCCAAATCATCTCACTTGTCATATCTCTGCTTTTTTTCCTAACACATAGAAGATATGATATAATACAGTTTTATATTTCTTCCACAGGACATCAGCTATATATTTTAAAATTAGTTACGGCTATTCATTCACTCCTGGCTTATTTTCTCCCACTTAGGCTCTTGCTGTCAAGTTCCAGAGGTGTAACTCTGTGTTTCTATTAGAAGACTGATTCTATGTGCTATATAAATAACATGTAGCAGCCTTGGTCCAAGGTCTTCCCACCATAAATTGTGTAACATCTTCACATTGGATACCTAGTCTTAAATTGGACATCTGGTTGCCTGAGATTCTGTTCAGCGGCGAGAGGCACATTCAGAGCATGCTTCAGATTTCATACCCTTTAAAACAACATCTGAAACAGCTCATTTCTCTCCATTAACAACACAGACAGCCTACAGCTATTGTGCTCTTAATTTAGTCATGTACACATTAAAGCAGCTAAGTAGAATGAATCTAGGCCAAGCTGTCTGTATGCAAGTAGCACTGGAGTCACAGTCATTTGTACATGGTACCCTGCATATTTCAGTAATGCTCTATTCATCAGGGAACAGTTGCAATTTCACCTTTAAAATTAGGATTCCATGTTAAAACCAGAGAATATTACTCTGTTATGAACATGGAACTTGTAAGCACACAAATTCTTAGCAAATAGCTCTAATGTAAAAAAAGAACAAGCATATCACTGTATGATTACACTTGGGGGTACAATGAAAGGAAATGAATGTAGCTGCACTGTGTTGTGCTCAAAGGACATCCACACTCATCTGGAATTTTTTTAGTCTTAGAGAAAAACATAGACAACTTCCTAGCTAATATGAGCTCTAGATTTTTTGTAACTGATCAAGCAGAATCAAGAACCAAACCCCATTATTTATATATTCCATACTTGACAGCTTCAGAGTTTATAGTCTAAAACATTTCCTGTTGGCTTAACACATATATAAGCTGTGGAGAGATGATGCAAGGTCAAAGTAGCACAAAATATAGGTTACATGCCTCTCTCTTCATCACCATATGTCATAACAGAAGTTGGTTGTTAGTAATGCTTGTTTTGAGTTTATATTCATTGATCCATATGCCAATGAGACATATAAACCTATCATCAATATGTTTATAAGGCTGTATAAATGCATGCAAAGAGAATACCTGCTGCGGCTTGTCTGGTGTCTCTCCTAATGTGCCAATGGATTAATCAGTCAATTCTGCATATACCAACAGCCTTATTGCAATTATCCTAAGTGTCATGTTAGAGTAAAGTGAAAAATCTCACAGGATCTGTGAGAAATCAAGCCAGGCACCATTTCTGATTGTCAGGAAACTGTGATTTTAAGAAAAAGTATCTTGATATTCTGCCAAGGATTCCTCCTTGTTAGGAATGTTAATGTTTAGCTAAATATTCCACAGGCGCTGACCCAGGGGTGTATGTGGTCTTGTTTAGGTCTTCATTCAATCACATACAATTTGGAAGATTTGCTTCTGAGTACTGCTTTGTATTTCAGTGTAAAGAACGGGTATGGGGTATCCATACCTTCAGGGTGTGACTTGTGCCACATCAGCAAGCAACTATTAAAACATATATTTTTTAACTGAGGTCGTGCAAACACATATATGATAACACATCCCATAGTCATCATCATCTCTTGAAACTGTCTTGGGAGATAGGTAATTACATTACTTGGTCAGTCTGGCCTGATTTATGAGCCCCTTAAGTTTATAGTAAACTAGCTAATGTGGGTGTTTTCAGTCTTGATCACCATGAGAGAAAATGAAAGATCCAAGTCCTAAGAGACCCTCTGTAGAGACAATTAACAACTGTGATAACCTGGGCACCATAGAGAGTCATGCTCCTTTCTCATCTCTTCCACTGCAAGCACAAACACATCTCAACTCACTTTCATTCCCAAGTCCCTGCAATCCAGATTCCAGCTATCTTGAGCGTAACAATACTGTTCCATTCTCTTCCAGTCAGTACCTGTGCCTCAAATCCTTACACCTGAGATCCTTACGTTCCATCTCTGTCTGCTGATAGACACTGTGCCCTCATTGTCTCCTCCATAGCCAGTGATCCCTAAACCTTCTACAGTCCATGTGCATTTATGTTGCCTTTCGATCTTCAAATACATTAACTGAGGACACTGATCTCTGTTCAGCAAATTTGATCTTCAAGTGCATCCACAGGAAATTATTCCACATAAATTAGCTTAGATTATTATTATATGCAGAGAAGGGGTAGTCAGGAGGAGGAGAATTTAGCTGACAACCACCATATGTGGGTTGTGAACTCCAGGCAAACTTTGGCCTCATTCACCTCCTGTCCACCCATTCCTTTCCTATGGCTCATAATAAATGTTACATTATTCATGGGGCTGCCCAGTAGGGGAATGGGGACATAAAAGATGGTTGGAGTTCGTATTCTTCTTTCCACACTTTCTCCCATTCAGGGATAGATTCCTGACCTTCTCCTACTTCCTCATCCTATTTTTAGAACTGGTGTGAACCCATGTTTGAACTACTATAATGTCTCTGCAGTCATAGGAAAGATATTTCACATACCTTTATGTCTGTTTTCCTTCTCCATGCTTTATCCTCTGAGCACTTTAGATAGATGATCTCGTGTAGAAAGACTTGGTTTATGCTGTTTGTAGAACAAGAGGGCTCTGGTCCCATACAGAGAGTTAAGTGAAATGCAAATAATAATTGATAACATTGTCACACTATTTTTAGATTGTCTAAACACAGATGAACAAGAAAAGGGTTTGTTGCTGTTGTCTTACTTTATTCTTAGGGCTTATGGAAACACAAAAAAATTGCTTTGCTGTAACCTGGATAATCAGGGTAAGAGAACTTTCAGAAATTTTCAGTTAATCCACTTTCCTTCTTTTCTATGGATGCTTCACATCCTTTTGTTCACTAATAAAAAACTGTGAAGGTTAGCTTCTTATTTTATGGATGATGAGAAAAGGAACTATCCCTTTTGTACTCATAAAAACACTTGCAGAGGTGAGTAGATAGCATTTGTAGGTTGGAAATTCCTAGGGAGGCATATCAAGAGCACAAAGTCAGTTAGTGCTATCAGCAGCAGGCCCATAAAGCAGCAGGAGGTTTCCTGTGCACCAGAGCTCATACTGATAACTAGCTATCTAATGAAGCAGCTGATAATACAATAGTGTTTTTTTTTGTCCTCCTATGAATTTTCTACCTTCTAATTCTATTCAGGTGTCAAGCTAAGATGATGGAGAGTTTCCAGTGGCTGAACTGATATAAGGTTGGAAAGGACTTCAAAAGAAAACAAAATTAAATTTTAATAGATAAAAAATTTTGATTTTGCTCACACTTACTGAATTTGATATATACACAGGGTTTGTTAGAGGAATATTAAAGGTAGTGCAGGATCTTGCCTTTATTTCTTAGGTTCTGTTATCTTGAATGCTATACTCAACATTCTTCACATGCAAGGAAAGCATTCTTCCTACTGGAATGCTGGAAAGCAGTGCTTGTCTCACTGCAGTCTTCTAATAACAGTAAAACAATGCTGTACTATTTATTAATGCTTACGTGGTTTCTTAGCACAACTGTGAATGTGTGTGTTTATGCATGCATAGGAAGGGAAAAAAGTACATCTGAAGTGCTTATGTTTCAATGATTTTACAGTAATTATAAAACTGTATTTTTTCCAGTTTACTGCATGGAAGTGATAATTCCTATGGCAAGGAAATTATCCATTTCCTATACTATATGCACTGAATTAGAAGAGAATGCCATTCCTTCTTAGTCAAAATATGTCAGAACAACCTAATATGTTCCATTCCCATTAATACCTTGGGGTGCAGTACAGTTTTGTGGCTTCTCTTTCACCAAGATACATCAATAATTTGTATAAGACCCTCCCAGTGCATCTGGTGCAAGTCCACACCATCATACAGATAAATGTCACACATTCAGTTGGGTTGACTGATGAAAGGATGTATATAAATGTATTATATTAGTTTTCCCAGATGAAAACAGCAGAGGTTATTCCTGGTACAAATTTACCTATAACACTTCAGTGACAGTTATGAAGAAAAAAGGCATTATAATTCCTTGATTCTGCATTCCCATGTAGTTCAAGCAAATTTTTGATCAGCAAGGTCAAGTCTGGAAAGAGGAATATAGTATCTGACTGCCTTTAGAAAACGTCTCCTTACAAAGGCAGAAGCTTTGCAATCAAATAAATCCAAAGTTTCATATAACTGGAGGAAAAGGCATTTAATTTAGCTTCAGGGACATTGGTACATAGAAATCTTGTTATCTTAATAATCAATTTACCTGACTTTTCACTCTAATGTCAAAAGGAAAGCAAAACCTTCATTAAAAAATACTATTTCAATTGATTACATTTCCTGACTGTCTGTGAACTCCTGATGGTGAAAAGAGCAGCTCTGGTACCTCTAGTCCAGATGTCTGTATGTAAATGCCAATGCACCACATGTATTAACCAAGTCCCATCTGCAGAAGAACTCCATCCCAGACAAGATGTGGTCTCTAAATGTAACTGTGTTATTACAGTGACTCAAAGAAAAGGTATAGCTGGTTCAGGTATCCCATAATTCTCAGAATCATAAAGTTCATTGCAATATTTGAAGCTGTGCTAACTTACATCTGTTGAGAATTTGGACTCTATTTAGATGATTAAAGTTTGTAGACAGTAGAGTTACAAAGCAGGCAACTCCTAGAAAAATATGTGCAATTTGAAATTAGTTTTATGGTATTTTATCTTTCTTTTTCGACACAGTCTTCTTGTCTTCCTCCCTCATTAATTTGTTTCTTATCTTTTTATGGTGTCTTTATTATAAGCTTCCTCATTTTTGTTATTAGCTTTCCTCTTTTCCTAGGACAGTGTGATTTCAACCAGGATCAAAATTTGGCTGAGCCAGGTCCTTTAAGTGTGTGAGGCAAAGTGTGATGGTTTCCCTAGCAATGGGAAATGCTTTAAACCTGAGAGTGCAAATATTTGCTCACACACAATAAGTTTTCCTTCTCTTTAGTGGTAGGCCCAAACTGTCACCTCTTGCAGGGAATCAGATATTTATTTCTGTGGTGAATTATGCAGATAAAATGAAAAAGGATGTTTAAAATTCTCCATGCAGCTTATACAGGCAAGTTCAGCACTATTCAGATAATTTGGGGCTAAGAGAATACTGCCATTCCTCAGGAGCAGTCCTCTCTCAGCCAGCAGTAGGTTACATCACATGAACAAGCCTGGCTGGGCCATGGCTCATGAGCTCAACTCAATGCCAGCTGCATGAGACAAAATTAACGATGGGTGAATGGGTAATGGCTCATCAGCCATCAGAGGCAAGGAGGGTGTGCAACAGCAGGAAAAGTGGAGTAGAGATTGAGAAGGTCTCTGAGGAAAACCTGCAGGAACATCTGAGCCACACAAAGCAAGAGATAGGGGAAACTGGGGGCTCTGTCACATGAGCAGTGGAGGGTGGTTACTGCAGGGGGGAAGGCTGGGAGCTGAGTGATGGCTCCTAGTGTTGGAAAATATACCAGTGTGTTAGTTTGAAAACAAAGCAGTGGGAGATCGTAAGTCATGATTATAAATTTAATAGGAAAATTAAAAATACGTGCAATAATACAAGGAAAAGCACTGAAGCAGAGTCAGATACAACCTGACACCCTGTTAAGGTGGTGGTAGCAGTCCAAATGAAGTAGTTCAGTTGAAGCAGTGATCCTGTGGAAGGTCTGGTCTCCACCTGAAGGTCCAGTGGTAGCTCTTGTCCTCTGGGAACCCAGTAGACAGGGCTGACTTAGGTAGTTCCAAAGCCAGGTTATATCCAGGTGGGAATGCTTGGCTCCTCCCTCCTGGGTGGAGCATCTCACAACAGGATGAGATAATTCCATGAGTCATGCAGTGGGTCCTTGATGGCCCATTGTCTGTTATCAGGGGTGAGTCATAGCAGGAGATAACAGCTAATGCCCCACAGCTTGTGGTAATAGAATAATAAATACATCTATATTGTAACCTAGTGAAACCAGTTTAAAAAATTTTTATATAACTCTAGTCAGGGGTTTTGTTTGCCTTTGCCCGGGGGAAGGTAATTGAAGTTTCTTTCCAGGGCATTTTTCCACCAGGTGAGGTCTGAATTTAAGGTTGCAACAGGCTGGGAGTAGCACAGAAATTACACAAAAGCTAAAGATCATCAATGATGAATAATGAACATCAACTCCAAACATCTCCCTTGGCATGCCTGGAGTCACCTGGTCTAGTGAACTGCACAACCTGGTACCAGCGAATATTGAACCAATGAATTTCGATGGGCTTTGACTGTGTAAGTATGTGAAAAATCTAGTAAAATCCCTGTGTCATGGAATTATTTTCTCTGCATTAAATGATTTCTGTTGCATGTCCTGGCCAAAACAGCATCCTGTCCAGTCCTCTAACACTAAAAAAACTCTCTAACACTAAAAAGATGTTGGAGAGTGTGGAGGTTTATGCCTCCAAGTAGCCAGCCAGCGGGCTGGCCGTGGGGGCAGGGACAGCCTACACTGCCTCAGTCACGGTGACAGGAAGATCGGCCCATGAGCCCCTGCGGCAGTGTATGCGCCAGCAAGGAAGATCATTGGCCCAGACACCTCCCCCGCCCCTTTTCCATGTATAAGTTGTTTCTAGACTGCTCCCCTTTGTTCCCCTCTTAAGTTGTACAGCATTGGTTGGGTTGAATTGTGTATCCTCCCCTTGTTTGTAATGATTGGTTGATACCCCTGTCCCTCTTCCCTATGGCTTTCCTGGTTGGCCTTCGTGCCAAACCCCTCCCTCTCTCCTTCCCCTTAAAACCCTATGTCAGTGGGTGCTCAGGGCCTTTCGAGACCAGCTGCTGCTGACAGCTTGCAGCCTCCGGAGCGCCAGACCCTGCGCCCGTCCCCACCTCTCTGCCCCGTCTCTCCTTCCCAGGACCTTCCCCAATGTGCCTCGTAATAAACCTCTGGAGAACTGCAGACTGCTGGATGTGTGTCCTTTTGCCGCTGTGCCTCCTCGCCTCCCCGCCTGCGTCTCTTCTACAACAGGAGAGTTTTTTTTTCCCACAGTTTCACTGACACTAGCAGCAGAAAGAATGTTCCTGATCCACCTTCAAACCCCACACTGAGGAACAGGCTTAGTGTCAGGCACTGGGGGACACAAGCAAGGCCTGTCAGGGCCAGCTGATGAACCTAATTAATCTACACAAGGTGGAAAAGTTAAATGAGAGTTTAGGAGTCTCAGTTCTGCAGAGAACTGTGGCAGGAATTTCCTGTCCTGTCCTGCTGTATTGGGACATCTGTTTTTCACTGGGGTCTGCGAAGTGCGATGAGTTACTTGTGAGTTACATCTTCCTTCCTTCCTTCCTTCCTTCCTTCCTTCCTTCCTTCCTTCCTTCCTTCCTTCCTTCCTTCCTTCCTTCCTTCCTTCCTCTTTCCCCCTTTTAGAGTCTTCATTTTTGTTCTTGAATTAAACAATTGGTTACTTACCTCCTGCAGATAATACAGAATTCTCAGTCTTAAACAAAGCTGGAGCTATCTGCCAGATAAGATTTACACATTTACAAGGATTTAAGCCATGCATCTCTCTTAAGTACATTCTGTTTGCAGCTAGTTGAGCCCCTAATTGGCATTTA
The DNA here is from genome assembly GCA_024500445.1 of Entomyzon cyanotis. Classification (NCBI taxonomy): domain Eukaryota; kingdom Metazoa; phylum Chordata; class Aves; order Passeriformes; family Meliphagidae; genus Entomyzon; species Entomyzon cyanotis. Next base: position 18,048,069 of record JAKEPQ010001030.1, read on the forward strand.
AACTTGGTAACCTCTGCAGTAGGTATCTGGCTATCTCTGTGTTTTGCTTTGAGAGCTAAAGTGTTTTACTCTGCTTTGTGATAATGTCTCTTTTATGTTCAAAGAAGGTGAATCTTCAGCCTGTTTTATTGAAGGTTTCTAGGCTCTATATAGAATCACAGCATGTCCCAGAACTTTCAGCAAAACTTTTTGAGTCACAGATACTTTGAGATTTATATTTTACACCTATGTGTGCATAGAATCATAGAGTGGTTTCAGTTGGAAGGGACCTTAAGGATCATACAGTTTCAATCCCCTTGTCAATGGCAGGGACACCTTCCACTGGAGCAGGTTGCTCAAATCCTTATCTAAACTGCCCTTGCACACTTCTAAGGATGGGGCATCTACAGTTTCTCTGGGCAACCTGTTCCAGTGTCTCACCACTCTCACAGTAAAGAATTTCCTTCTAACATCTAATCTAATGTACTTTCTTTCAGTTTGAAGCCTTGTCCTGTCACTACATGCCCCTGTAAAATGTCCCTCTCCATTCACTTGTATGCTCCCTGTAAGTATTGCAAGGCTGCTATAAGGTTTTTCAGAGTCTGTCCTTCTCCAGACTAAGAAACAGCAGCTGAACATAATCCAGCAGTGTGCCCAGGTGGCCAAGAAGGCCAATGGCATCCTAGCCTTTATCAGTAATAATGCGGCCAGCAGGACGAAGGCAGGGATTTTCCCTCTGTACTCAGCACTGGTGAGGCCACACCTCCAGTGCCTCTAGACCTTTCAATTCAGTAAGGACGATCAGGGGGTGCTGGAATGAGTCCAGAGAAGGGCAGTGAATCTGGTGAAGGGGCTGGAGCACAAGTCTGGTGAGGACTGAATAAGCTGGGATTGTTTAGCCTGGAGAAAAGGAGGCTCAGGGGGACCTTATCACTCTATATTTATCTGAAAGGAGGTTGTAGACAGGTGGAGATCAGTCTCTTCTTCCAGGCAGCCAGCAATAGGATAAGGGAAAATGGTCTCAAATTGTCAGAGGGAAAGTCAAGGTTGGATACTAGAAAAAAATTTCTTTACTAAAATAATTTTCGGGCATTGGAACAGGCTGTGCAGGGAGGTGTCTGAGTCCCCATCCCTGGAGACATTTTGAAGGGGCTTAGATATGGTGCCGAGGAACATGGTTTATTGGTGGACTTGGCAGTCCAAAGGTTGGACCAGATGATGTTTCAAATCTTTTCCAAATGTAATGAATCTATGATTCTATGAAATATTGTTGCTTTCTCCTCCAAGTCAGGCTCAGCTATCAGCTGATTCAGAAAACTTATGACAGTGTCTAGGTCAAGGAACTTTGGCTGCCTATTTGAATAGATAGACATCTTAAACTTCTAGGGTATGCTTAGAGTTAAACACATAGTTTTCTTTTCTTTATGTAAAATAATTAAATTAATAATATTACCAAAAGTAATAAAATCTTTTGTCTCTGGCACCAGAGATTCTGTAAGCTTATCTCACTTTATTGAGGGAATGTCTTAGAAGCACGTTCTGATTTGCACATTTTATTAGACTTGTTGCAAGGAGATTCAGGAAGTTGTTGGGTTCACTGATCTAAAGAGTACATACATCTATGTCTTTATTTTTTCAAGTCTTATAAGTAATTTTCTCAATGGCAAGATTATTATCATCTCTGTCATAAGCATGACACATAAGTTATTCTAACCTAAGTGGGCTCTCTGCAAGTTCAGTTATCAGAAGCTGGGGTCACAAGAAAAGTTCTCCAGTTGTTTTCCATTAAACTTTCAGAATATTGTATACCAGAGATTGGTAGCTTTGAGGGTCATTAAAACTCTTTCCTTCAGTAAACCATATTATCTCTGAAGAGTAAAACAGAATTCTGGAAGTTCTCTGAGGTTTCCAGAAGTACAAAGAGAGAGATGGGTCAGATGATCCAGGGTTTGGATCCCCTGGCAAAAAGACAGCTAGTTGCACATGAGTATATTTTTATTTTTCCTTTTCTGTGTTGACCCTGGGCATCTATGGAACATGATATTTAAATTAAAAAAAAAAAACCAACAACAAATATTCATAACTTTTTGCAGTGTCTGAATTAGAGAGAAGCTCTAAGAATAACTCACAATACAATGTCAGAAAATGAGTCTGAGAATCAGGGAATGTTATATTCATGGGATCTACTCAGAAGAAAAAGAAAGTATGTTGTGGATGATGCTATCTGCCCCAAATGCTAAATAAGTTGAGCATTTTTAATAACAGAAGTTTATTCTTTGACTGAAAATCAAAGCTTACATATATCTCTATCATAAGATTTACTCGAAATAACTCAGTTAGACCCTAAAGCAAAAATCAGGAGTGTAAACATTTATAAGTAATGACATGAAGATTCAGGAGTCCTTAAATCCATTAAACTTTATTTCCCTCTGTGAAAAGTGCCATTATTGGACTGTGCTGATGATATGGTATATATATATCCCAGTCCATTACATAAATTCATATCTAGTTATGTGCTCCTGCCTAATCAACCTATAAATAGCCATCTGACAGCCTCTGTAATCACATCATGTCACGTTACAGTCTGCCTCAAATGCAATGCCATTAGTCACTCTCAGTACTGCTGGTGGTTTGCTCTAAACATGGTTTGAAATCTATCATTCTTCTTGTGCTAATAACATCTAGGCTTTTGTTTTTATTCATTCCAAACATAAAGGTAGAGTAGGAATCATTAGGATACCCATGCTGAACTGGCCATGGCAGGCTGAGGTCTGCCTAGCTCTGCTTTCTACATGAAGCTTCCCATAAAGCCTATTACCCAAATATGTACCTAATTCTGAAAAAAGTACGGAGAATTTATAGCTGAGCAACTAATGGACGGTAAATAATTTCACAAAGTTTGCATATTTTTAATTGCTACAAGCACCATCTTTTTAATCTTAAAATTATTCTGAGGTCATAATTTTGTCTATAAATATCTTGGATAGATTCAACATGCCCCATTTGCTTGAATTTCATGAGATCTGAAATTTTAGACAGTGTTTGATGTTCTTCTCAGCCATAATTATAGTTAAGTAAATGTTGGGAGTAACTTGATATGTCTGTAATTTTCTGCTTAAGATTCTTGAATTTAGACATAAGTCTTCCTGACAACAATACAGAGACAATGAACCCCAAAAGGAGTCAGCACAATGATTTAATTTTTTAATGAAAATTCATTAAAAATTTAAAGAAGCATTCACAGATAGAATCCTTCTGTAAACATGCAAAACTTGTATAATTATAAGTGCTTCATAAATTTGTGATTTGGCAGCAGCACAATGGATGCTAAAGAGGTAGCAACCCGAGAAGAGGTGTAATGGGAAAAGACTGCTAGGACACAAAATATAGATGGTCAAGCTAATACTGTGTGTTGTCATTTTCTGTCAGTTCCTGTGCATAGCACATGTGAGAGTGGAGAAAGTTACATTTCCTTCAAAGGGAGAAAGTCTTTGTTCATACCTGGGGTAAAAAAGGTGCTATGATTTACCATTACTTTATTAATTGTGTAAGTAATTTGGATAATGCACATACATTAGTAACTAGTAAATATTTATTGCAAGAAGTTACAGGAGAATTGTATCTACCTGTGTCTGTGCATATGTCTTTGAAGGGTTCATTGTTCCCATAAAGTGAATGATTCAGTGACTCTGGACACAGGAATGATATCATATATGTGATGAGGTGTGCTAATAAAACATTAGTTATGCTATCAGGAAACCACAGCTTGAAGGCTCTTGAAGAAAAACAGAGAGCTGTAACAGAGACTCCTTGAAAGTTCAAGAATAGGATAATTGCAGAGACCTGGAAAGTGCAAGGAGGGAATAATACCAGAAATGCCAGATCTATTATCTGAAATCACAAATGGTCATTTCATAGTCATTAATGAAATGCCATGTTGAGAGCTGAGTGGAACTTGTTTCAGTATTAAAAGAGAACAAAGAAAAAGTGTTACACATATATGAGGCTTACATTACAAAATAAATTTGAATACACCTAAGTGTGAGCTGGGGAGAAACAAGCAGACAAGCTCAGTGTTAGGGAATGTATCAAAGCTCCCTAGGTACACCCAGAGTGAGAGGGAAGAATCAGCTTCAATGTTTCTCCCACAAAAGAACTTGAATACGTAGCCCCAAGATATTTTGTCTTCTGAAACTTCATACAATTTCTGGCTGAAGAAGCTGAAAAAGTTGTTTCACACACAGTGATCACTGGATGTGGATCAGTGGATTACATGAAGGAGTGGTTTTCAAAATAAACCATAGACATACACACACAGTTTACAAAAGTCTCTTACTGATTTTTTTTTCTTTAATTAAATGAGAACATAATAACATCTTCACGGACACATGTATTTTCCATCGCTATATCTGAAAGCACTCTAATATGCCCAAATTAATTCCATGCCAAAGTTCCATTTCACAGAGAAGTAAAAGGAGAAATAGAACAAAATCCCAGGCTACTAGTGATGCCACTACTGGTTTTAGATGGCACAGAAGTGAGATTGTTCTTCCAGTCCACAGATGGGAAAAGATCTCTGAGCTCATCACCTGTGGTCATATAGTATTTGCTTGGACATTAGCAATCTTTATTTCAATAGTAACCCCGAAATGGGAAAAATACTAAGGTTTTCACTTTTTCCAAAGACTTATTTCTTTCAGGTACAAAGCGCTCCTCTCTGGAACATTCTGAAACTTTCTTGCTTTCGTGGTTTGGAGTGAACAGGAGAAACATGTAACTAACACTGTAGAAAACCTCAGCCTCTTTTTCAATACCAAAGAAATGCAGACTGGAACTATTATTTTAAAAGGTAATTCTAATTCAAATTCATCTGAAAAGAAAATCTGAAAAGAAAATCTGAATTCTTTTCAAATTCATCTGAAAACAACTGCTTTCCCAAGTAAAGCACCCCCAAAAGAATTTCTTAAAAATGAGCTGAGACATGAGTGAGTAAATGAATAAGTAAATAATATTTTCCAATAACAAAAAAAAAAGGCCAGGTACTGAAAATATAGCTATGAGACAAGGAGACATTTTATTTCTCTTGTTCTAAAACTTTGAGTGTAACATGGCTATAAACCAGCAGGCAGCCATAAACACCAATAGAGGGTTTAAATCAATATGAAAAAACAAGGTTTCCAACTGCAGCCTTTGTGATCTTGGACACAACATTAAGAGGCAGAAGGAACCCACTGCATTCACCATACAATTTTCTGAGTGTCACAGAGGTTAAGAGTCTCCTTGGCCATATCAGCAAGTAAATCCTCTATTTGTTCCAAATCCAGCAGGAGTATCCCTAACTTACCACAAGGGATCTAGGCAGGATTTTCTGCTTTTCATCCATGAAGAGCATTTCTGTTGTTTAGGTGCTGTGCGTGGCAGAATTTCCTGTTGTTTCTTAACACCAGGAGAATTGAATTTGTTATATAGGAGAATTTTTAATGTGCATACTTGAAATAAATAGCAAACATCTCAGGTTTATTTCAGAGATGAGTTTTCCATCACACCATCTGTGTAAGTTTTTTAAGTTTTCTCTTTCCCTGTCTCCTCATTTCCCAAGTCAATGGCAATGCAATTAACTCTGGCCTGCTGACAATAGAGATTTTTTTTAAAGTTTCAGTGAACATGGGATGTCATAGCCACCTTATCTATTGATAAGCTGCAGCTAATATGACAGTAATCACAAGTCACTGACTGGATTGCAGAAGTTGCATTCTTCCTCTTTCCAACTTGATTGTTGCAAAATTTAAAGTGTAAGTTAATTGTATTTTTTATGGAAGAAAGAAGGGACTTCTGCTCATGAAAAAGTGCAAAGGACCTGTTCTCATGGGTTTTATGATACTGAAAAATACAGCTGCAAAAAGTAGATTGAGGAAATTCTGTATATATGTGCTTATTTTGATAATCAGACTCTAATAACATCTAGTTTCAGAAACAAAGCTGGTGTGAAGGATCAGCCCTTCACACCTCTATGATAATAAATTGACATCTGTACAGAAGATAGCACTTTTTTTTTTTACTGTTTGTATTTCAAATTGGGAGATGGGTCCTGCCAATGATATTATAATTTGACTGATTTTTGATAATTTTACTGTTCTTCCTGAAAAGGGTTAGTGATGATACTGATGGTCTTTGGTTGAAGAGAGAATTCAAAGATTACAGCTGCATTGTCTGGGTTACTGGATTATTAAGAGCTCTGCAGGATTTCAACTTTTAAGATCTTTTTCAAACCTGTAAACTAATGAAAACTACTTTTTGACAGTCAGGAGGTATTCTCACAGAGACAAAAATTACTGTAGTTTTAGGAATCTAACTTCAGTATGCTATAGAGGAAAACACTTCAAAACCAAAATCTTGCTGTACTTACTGCAGACAAATGTAGACAAAGGTGGATACATAGTCAGTGTTCATTCATGGGTATTATAGATTTTTTATATTTCTATTTTTGGAAACAGGTTTGAGCAGATTACAAATACATCAATTAACAAATTCTCTGAAAAATATGAAGTTCTTATATGTATAAGGACAAAAATGTGGAACTGATTACATTAATACTTTTATTAATAAACCTTCACACATAAAAGTTAAGAAATGCTTTTGATAAATATTTTTATGGAAATAAGCTAATTTTGGTCTTCTAAGTTTTCGTCATTGCTGCTCAACACTTGTTCCACTGGTGAAAAAGGTTTTTTTTTCTCCAAAAGCTGTCAATTTTCCGATCTTTTTTTTTTTTTTTTTTGTCTGAGACCTATAATCAAGGTTTTCGAGGTGGATGGAGGAGAGGACTAGCTGGGGCAGAATTACACAGCTGTTGCTGACCCAGACTCACAAGCACTGTTATTTGCAGGGTCCATAGCTAATGAAAGACATGGATTCTAATGGCAAATATTGCTTCCAGGGCCAAGAGGGAAGGAGTTTGAAAAAGTCTACAAATCATTTAAAACTACAGAAATTCATTTGAATGACAAAGGCCCTAAAATGTCCCACACCACACTTAAAGAAAACATCAGCTTTAAATGTGAATGATCAGGCTGTTAATTTAACGACCAGCCTTAATTTAAAGCCTTTATTGTGTCCAGGTTCTTAACACCTGAAAGCAAATTGTTCTGTAATGTAAGACTAATGGTGATGTGTTAATACTATGTAGATGCAAAGACAAAGTGTTTTAAGAGCACAGACTCAAAATGCTGCTCTGCCACAAACTGACCCTTTCATATGTTTTGAAATGCTAGTTAAGTAAAAAGCAACCAACATGTTATGTTATTAGAGTTAAGCTCTTTAGTTTTCAAAGTGTCACACTTTGCAAGGTAATTTAGTGCTGCTGAAGTTCGAAGCCGTTTTTAGGTTTAAAGTTACCAACTACATTGCACAGCTGCACCACATTATTTTACAAGGCATTCTCTTCCTTTTTCTCATCATATCAGTGCGTGTGTGTGTGTATGTGTTAAGGTTTTTATTCTTATAGCAGAAAGATAAAGTATTCACAGCATGTTATCTACCTTAAAAAGACAGCAAATGTTACTTTGTGATTTTGAAAGCATACACAAAATCATCTTGGTCATTTTTTTCTTATAAAGACATCTTTTGACAAAGTTTGTCTAATATACATCTTAATAGCTTTGAACCTATCCACTATTTTTACATATTTTGCAAAATCATTTGTCCCCTCTGCTACATTTTCATTTGAAATAAATGAAGTTTTTTAAACTACTAAAAGTGGTTATGAAATTTATGTGATCTGGCAAGTTACATGAAACTGCCTTTACTCTGAATTTTAGTTACAAGAATGAAAAGAAGAGGATGCCTCCTTACTAGAAATTTCATGTCTTAAAAAGAACAGCTTCTTCTACTCCAAACAGAATTATGGTGACTTTAATGCTGTGACAGAAGAATTCAAAGGAAACAAGGCACATAAATCCCTACTGAGATAAACTTGTGCATGTAAATTTATTTTCATTTTATCATGTTGTATACCAGAAAGGTTATCTGTTATTAGCTGACATCAGTGCATCTGCAAGGAGAACTTGAAAATGTTGATTTATTTGAGAGAAAATTAGAACAGCTTATTTTCTGAATCTCTAAACTCACAATAAATTAAAAGAATGGCCTAAGCAATTTATTTGGTGAGATGATATTTTAAAAGTGCATTTTCAACATTTTCTTCCATAGCATTTCTAATGTGCTATAGGTGAAATTCAGAGTTAGCAAAAGATTGTTTCCACAGGCACTGGAAACTGCAAAACTTTTCTTCATCCTCTCTGTCCCTTTACCAAAAAATGGTCAGATGAAATCCTTAGGAAATGTGGATGTTTTCTTGAGCTAAAAGTCTCTCTTTCCTAAAGAAGAAATAATGACAGTGGGTGCCTTGTTGAAGTGTTTTTAGGCCATTGAATTTGAAGTGCTGTATAAGAACACAGTCTTTTATACTTTAATTTTAGATCCTGTCCAGAATAAAGAATTCGTGGCAGGTGAAAATTGAAAACTAAAGGAATGAGGCTAAAGGCTAAAAGGAATGAGGTTAGTAGAGAAACCTCTGGAATGCAAAATTTTCAGATTTTGTTCACTGTGATTTTCAGACTAACTGCAAGTCATTTTTAGTCTATTTAAACCAATTTGCCCATCTTCAGTTACTCTTATTGCTCTTCTTGTTTTTTTTGTCTTGCCTTTGTTCTGACAGCAGCCCATTTTACTTAATGACTCATACCTTTTTCCTTTTTCATTTTTTTCAGGTCATAGGACATTCAGTGCTCTACTGGAGAAGAAGTACCATAAAAATCTATATATTATGTTAATTCTAAAATTATTAATAATAATGCAGATCTGCAATAAGAGTGCAATAGCTAAGAATTCAGAAATGTTTAATTTCCTATTTTTAGTCTTGTAAACTTATGCAGTTTAAGACACATGAACATTATGAGAGGGTTTGAATTTTAAATTTTTTCTCTCTTCTTTGAAGAAATTGACCAAACCCCCAGTGACGTGAGTATTCAAAACTGTTACTCATATTTTTAATTGCCAGCATAATCCAAAAAATTTCTATTTATAATCCATTTTAAAAATGGAAAATTTCTAATAATAAACCTCAGGAGAGCAATTCTTTCCCTTTTTAATAGATTAGATTAATTTCACTGTTGTAACTCAGAACATAGAATGAAGCTTAAGGAAAAAGAAGTTGCTTAAGGTCAGCTGTGTATGACTAACTGCTGAGAGGTGTCATAGGTGAAAGTCCTGTTTGCATTATTCAGTGACACTGAGAACATGTTTTTTTTAACCTTTCTTGTATTGCAGAGAAGCTTTCTTCTGCATCTGGAAACAGAGATTCTTTAACAGTGCAGGAGTTGTCTGATGTTGCCAGGTACTACAGATACTGTGCTCTTCATAGACATAGTCCTAGTCCTGAACATCAATGCACGGGTTTCAGCGCCAAATCAATACACAGGGACAATTCTGAAGCCAGATGTTAGAAATTAAACATTTCCCAGGAATCTGAATAATAAATAAAATCATATCATTTCACAGTATGAGGACAGCCTATGGAAGTGACACTTCATTCCCTTCTCAAATTAAAATTTATTTTATATGTAAGTATTTTCATAAAAGCAAAACTTTTAATATATGCACATCTGACCAGGCCTTGGAGCTTTCTATTTGAATACTGTTGAAAGACACAGTTTTTCAGCCTGGTTTAAATCTCTACACAGAAAACAGACCATTGGCTTAGACTTGATTTTCAAACTTCACTCCCACACACTGGCATATGCACAGAAAAACAGAAAGGTTGGATAAGTTCTTTATATTTGGAAATGCTAAGAAAAATATACTTTCTGATTGTTTTGTTTTGTTTGATTTGGAAATACAAATGTTATTGGAAATAAGCCTTGAGACTGGAAGCTCCCATTCCACTGAGCATGAATGCTCAGCTTTGAGGCTTAAACAATCCCTTTCAGAGTACAAGAACTTAGACTAAAAATATCTTTCTCAAAATTATTATAATTATTAAAATTAATTTTTATTTGATTGTCAGTTTCTATTAGTAGTAGTATTAGTAGTAGTAGTCTATTTCTATGAATAGTAGGCTTTTTTGAAAGTGGGAGTGAATTAAAAAATACTCTTTAAGTATTAAAAAACCAAAACATCCTGAAAACAATGTACTAGAACCTGAAGCTTTGACAGGGTCAAAGGAGTGCATAAGACTATGATGTGACTGGTTTTAGAAAGGACAAGTTAACAAATTGTAATAATATATAAAGGAATGCTAAGAAGGCATGCTGGTGTGGTTTGGTTCAGACAGCAAGAGTGTGAAGATAATACTCCAAAATTAGTCTTAAACTGAGTTCCACTTGCTTATTTCTGTTATGTACCATTTCATTTAGGGGACATTCCATCAAAATTGAGGTTCACTTAAAAAAACAAATGTAAGCTTGCTAAAATGCTTACAAATTTACAGGAAATTTCAAATTTATTTTGATTTAATTACTTCTTTTATTTGAAGTGCAGTGCCTTTTGCATAGTGTCAAGACTCTTACGAAGTCATTGGGGCTTTAAATAAAACGCAGTTGTTAAAAGCAGAAACGAAACGTCCTGAAGGTATCAGGCACACTTTGTCAGGACTTTGGGAACTGTATGACAAAAAATAGTCTTTTGGTCTTTTAATCCTTTATGTTTGGTGAAAGAAATTTAGAGAGGTTAAATAAAGTTTGCATGTGGTCCTATACACCCTTCAGCATGGTGTTCAGCTGCTCATATGACAAGGTTAACCATAAAATTCGTTCTCTATAAGAGACTACTCATTGAATGCCCATTATTTAAAACTCAAGAGGCATAAAGGAAAGATATAAATGATCATTTAGATGACAAATTATAAAATAAACTTAATAAAGGCTTAATAAATGTAAGTAACAATTGGAGATTAAATACATTCAACAGACATTATTCTTTAATACACATCATACTTTATTAAAAACATAAAATGAAGAAATGAAGTCTAATTCCCCAGTCCCTCCAGATATACAAATGTGTTCTGCCCCTTTATAGCTTGATGGCATTAGGGTATTCCCTGATTGCCATCCATACACTGATTTGGTGACTAGAGAGCCAAGGAGTGATCAGCAGAACCCACTCACCCTTTAAGAGTCCCACACTGGGTGCCAAAAAGGATTGTTGTGGTGGAACTCCAGCCAGCAGCTAACTACCACACAGATGTTCACTCACCCTGACGCCCTGATACCTCCACTGGGATGGGGAGTGTGATAGATAAGGATTGATTCGCTAAATCGCAACAGGAAAACAGGGCCCCCATGGGCCAAAGACCTCCTGCTGGCATAAGCAGAACTTAAGCATCCTGTTTACACAAGGCTTGTACAAAACTTATACAATCGAAAAGTAACCGGCAAGGGGGAAGGGCAAGCTGCGAACGTGAAGACAGCAGTGGACCCCCAAGTAACAGACTACGCAGACACAGCCTTATCTCCAACAAATGACACGTAACCCGGAAAAAGGGACTACGCAAAACCTTGGCACACACAAACCTCTGCGCAGTGTGTCTTAGGCAGAGCGAGGGAGCCTGCCTAGCCCGCCCAGCACTGCTTTGACCTGTATCCGCTTGCTTGAATAAATTACAAATTACTGGATTGGAATTGTCTCTGATTGACTAATTGAGACTCAATTTATAACAGGGAGGAGAACTGGAAAACGGTAAACCCTGTGGATGCAGAAAAGAACTGTTTAATAACTGAAATAAATTCTTGAACTTCTTGTGCTTGCTGGCAGAGCATGGGCAACAGAAAAGTCCCTGTCTTACGGTAAGCATTACACAGCAACTGACCCAGCAATGTATTATCAACATTATTCTCATACTGAATCCAAGACGCAGCTCTGTTCCAGCTACCAGGAAGGAAGTGACAGTTGGAGGCTGTTCCAGGCACAGCGATCAGAAAATTAAAGAGTTTTTGACTCTTGGAGAAGTAAGAGGCATGCCAGCAGAGATGCCATTTTGGACTTCCAGAATAGAGTGTCAATAGCTATTTTCAGTATTTATTTTCATTATTTCAGTCCTTGTTCCTAATGTAAACTGTTAAAAAAATCCTCTGAAACTGACAAGTTCAAAAAATAATTGAAAAATGCAATAATTTTTAAATTTAAAAAATATTATGCTATCTTAAAAATTCTGAATTTTTTTCATGATGTCCAATCTAGACATTGTCTAAGTAATCAATTATTTATGAATGGCTGCTCCTGTCTTTTCTGGTCCTGTCTCTGGTGTTTCTTAGTCTGAGTAGTGTACCAGCATCCTAAATATCATTAAATAATAAATCAGTACGTAGTGTTCACCTCATCATATTCTAGGTCACACAGTCTAACATTTCTGAGAATTCTCATTAACTCTTGTAGATTAGTAAACTGGAAATATGCTTTGTCATTGAAATAAGGGAAGAAAATGCAAGGTGAAAGAACTCCTTCATAGGTTCTACTTCTCAGAGTGGGATAACCTTGTCCTGAGAGAGACTAGTACCATTTCCCTTTGGAACTGTTGAATTTCTCTTCACAGGCTGATTGTATTTTACAAAGTGTTTGCATTTATTATGTTTAGCATACATTGAAACATTTATTATTTTAGTCTTATCTGATGACAGAAGGAAAGAAGAAAAGGGGAATATCTTATGTTGGACATTTCTTGGCAGCAGCTGACAGAAGTAATGATCTGGTAATTGATCCTGAACCGTTCGAACCACTGTTAAAACACTGTGACCTGTTTTGGTCATTCAAGTAGAATTTCTGTTCCTGATAGACAAGCAAAAAGAATTGGGAAAAGAGGGAAAAAGAGACCATTCTTCAAGACAGGAATAGCAGTTTAGGAGAAACACATTACCTGACTATTTCCTGTGCTTGCCACTAATTCAGGCTAAATAGTTCTTTGGTTCGCCCCTTTTGTGTCATGAAAAGGCATTCATTACTCTAAATGCGATTTCAGGCTTTGTGTCAGCCTGTAATAGTGCAGTTTATCACCGCAGCAAGAGCGAAAAGCACAGAAAAATTAGGTTAATCAATAGCACCGCAGTGTGTTTGACATTACATTCAGGAAAGGTTTAGCATGTCATTGCTAACTACAGGCCATAAACTGCCTGAGGTCTGAGTATGCTCTTGATGTGAATGCTGGTTCCTCATGCAGATCGAGGGCACAACAGAGCTTTAAGCTTCTGCTAATCATGCACCCCCTGTAGACACCTAGCACCTTGGATTGTAAAAAATGTGACACCGCTGCTTCCAATAATCCCTCTCCTGAAAAAACTTTATAATGTTTCTAATTGGCAGACCCAGGCAAAATCCCTAACCAAATGTTCTGTTTAAAACTTCTGCTTATAAGCAATTTTTTTTTTCCTGACATTTAAAACTATTCGTTCGGTGTTTGGTAGGCAGGAATTTGTTGTTGGAGGTTCGTGTTTCGGTTTTTATGAGTTTTTGTTACTTTTACGCTGGATCAAGGTAGGAAATGACAAACTGACAATGGAAAAAAATATTTGTGAAGCCCTTCACTGGTAGGATGTATGACATGTTTACAACCATAGAGAACTTGGGGGGGAAATACTGCTATTTTTTTGTACTGCAAAGTCACAAGGCTTCCAAAAATATTCAGGTTCACATCTATGATTTAAAAAATGTATGAATCACCTTATTTATGGGAACAATATACTTTCTCATACTGAAGGGGAAACTCGAGCAAATGCTGGTGGTGACTGTGATGATGCTTTATGATGACAATGACAACCTTTTGACACATTTTTTAACACTGATGCTCCCCATGGCTTTAGACTCAAAGCTTCCTAGTCTTTCACATTGTAATCTGCTGAGAATTAGGTAGTTTCCATCTTTAATTTATCTGCTAAAAGCCACGAATTTGTTTGAAGTTTGTTCAGAGAAACAACTGCGCACTCTTGGCTTTAGCATTGTACAAAGCATTGGTATAATTTGAAACATATTTTATATCAGTTATTTTAAATTACATGTTCTTGAAGATATGTCATCATTTCTGTAAACCTCAGTAAAATATTCCTTTCTTTTTAAAAGAGTTACTGGTAGAGTTTATGCAATTATATAGTCTGAGATAAAGTTCAAAGACTCAAGGATGAATATCATTCAAATTTACAGAAACCTGCAGTCCAGATCCTTGGTGGACTTAGAGACATTACTTCACTGAAATTAAATGAGCTATACAGACTTGCTCCAACTTAGAAACTGTACTGGAATGTTTATCTAAAGATAATTCAAAAATCTTTCATCTTGAAATTGAGTAAGGTAGTTCATAGATATAGGCTTTCCTACAAGACTTTCAGTATGAGTGTGATTTTCACTTTAATGAGAACAAAAGGGCTGCTTTGAGCATAACTTAGAGATAAAACAGGAAAAGGAAAAAAGGACAATTAGAAAGATACACTGACAACCGATGAGACTGGAGTACAAGTGAGATATGCTCACTAAACTAACCCTGAGTGAAATTCTTATGTGCTACTAAAATTTCAGAACCTAAGGTTTATTTCTGAATTATTTTTCCACTCACATTATTGATATGTCAAAATGTCCCTTTCCCACATTTAAAAGAATTTATTTTAAAGTCAGAAGGGAATCATTATGACCACTTAATCTGAACTTTTGTATAAGGCCTGTCCCATTTTTTGAAGCAAAATAATACAATTTCCTCCAAAATAATCTGTATTTTTATGTGGTTTTTTTCCCCCCCAGACTATTTCTATAAAGTGAGATATGTGGATTTCACTGGCAAAGTCTCACCCTATGATTCAACTGTAGGGCAACCACAGGCACACATTCTTGCTATTCTTTTATCTCAGACTATTATTCAGAGAATGGGTAACATTTTGTGGGATAGGCCTTCCAAAGCTTTTCAGTGCTTATATTTTACATGCCAGATTTTTTTTGGTTCCTGTAAACACTTATTCAGAAGCACATGTGATTATAGATTAACTTGTAAAATGGGTCTGCAAAATTACACATTTTAATTGGCATATTGAATGATTGAGTTGCGTCTGTCATTAACTACTGTAATAATAGTTATTAATCATGGTAGTATTCATATTTCTGAAAATGTTAGCAAAACTCAGACTTCCAGCTCTGAAATGTACCCTCCTTATAGTCAGTTACTTGTATTTGCTATATCAGTGTGCCATTTGACAGAAAAAGGACAGAGGCACACTCCCTACTCAGTTAATCATATATATCTATATATTTACACATATAATACACATATAAAGATATTTCTCATAAAGGAATAAGTGTTATTCACACTTGCAGGCCCAAGTGTGATATATTCATTACAAATGCAAACACAAGAAGGAGTCCAGCTGTGATTCTGGATGAAATTATGTAGAGGAATTTTGCATTTGTAAACCAAATCTCACATCCTGTGAGAATCTAAGAGGACAGAAATATGACAAGCGCAATAAAGGCACTTTGGACCTCATGGTGAATCACCTCATCTGGAGGCTCCTTTGAATGTTGGCAACAGTGCAGTGGTGCTTGCAGGCAGACAATGCCTTTGAGTACTTTATTCTGGCAACTAATAATAAATCCACTGTGTATTTTGTCAGCTCTGATATTCCCTGGATAATGGCCAAAGAGCAAAGCATTTATCTGCCATGTGCATCTACTTAAAAATGAAGATTTTTCCAGCTTTTATTAGAGAAGTCACTCACTCATGGCCTTCATTTTTACGTAGCAAGTGCAAATGATTTTCTGGAGCATTTCTATGCAATTATGCTTTTTCCTGAAAAGTCTATATTAGGAAGATGATACTTTATTAATATAAAATGAAACCTTGTTAACCACTTAAAAGCCAAAACTGAATGTAATTCTGTACCTGTGTCTTTTACACCTAGCATATGCATCATTTTTTTGTACACTGCACAACATCTAAGACAATTTAAACAAATGTTATATTGCTTTATGATGCAATGAAATAAATAAGTGGAATGATAATCATGGTGATTGCCTAGGTATGAAGACTGAAAACTGAGACAGGAACCATTTGCTAAATTCTGGGAGATTTTTTATAGTAATAATTATTTTACTGAGTTTTAAGTGATTAAACATCTGTGGAAACTGTGATAAAAGTCAGAAATTCCAAGAGGGTAAAAATTATGCTACGAAACTGAAAACTATTGGAACCCAATGCTGGGTCTGTGAAGAGTTGTTACCAGAGTTAAGTGACAGTTTGGGATGCTGAGCTAAGCCTACACTGATGAGTTTGAAAAGTTTTGATTTGTTGAGATTCATATGAAACTCTAGTTAAACAAATGTACTCATACCACCTGGAAACACCATGACTGATGCAGAACAATTCACTATATGTTATTAATACAGTACCTGAACAGATTATTGGAATGTTTATCAATGCTGTTTAATAGCTGATTGCTTAATAAACAGGCAGGAAGGCATGACTTCAACCAAGTATTTAATTATAATTTTTGGGTTTATTAAATATGTGTTTTGAGCTATTTTAATTAGGCAGATAATACTCTGTGGCTAGAAATTGAAAGGGCAACATTTGGAAAGAACAGGCTAAAATTGTAAGATTTTCTTACACCACAGCAAAATATTTTGTGATGCTTAAATAAATAGATGCAAACAGCTTTATTCTCCTGTGCTTGAGATATAAAGTAACAAAGCTTAACTGACTGTAGATGATTATTTTTATCTTAAGTTATATCTTAAGTTATATTTTTTTCTTAAGTTATATTTTTATCTTAAGTTATATCTTATTAGGATTTAATAATATTTTAGTTTGAAAAAACTCATTTGAAGCCCAGAATTACTGTAATGTTAGGTATCTCTGCTTTTCCATTTGACTGCATTAGAATCATCTAAAAGGTGCAAATGTGAAGATTTTAGGTTGAATGTGTTCCTGGAGAAACGAAGAACCAATGTGGAGCTCTGCTGCAATGCTACAGAGAGCATGCATTGTACTCAAAAGGTATCATCCTTTGGAGAAAAGCAAATTTTGTTTCAGGTCTTCTAGAAATTTGGTCTCTGCATGAAGAATTGTCTGTTCATAATGGCCAAAAAAATCTGAGACACAAAAATTTATTTCACATCATCTATTTATCATGAATACTCATTGCCTCTGTTAGATCAGCAACTGCAGCAGGCTCCACTGGTAATAAGTAAACTCAAATGGTGCTAGAATGATTCTGATCCACAATACCTGACACTGTTCTTTCTGCCTTGGTATTACACCAGTTGCTAACTCAGATTCGTCCAATGACAACAACTATTAAACCGATGTCCAAATGCAATTTACTGTATGAAGTGTAGTTGATACAAAGGCTACTGTAGCTGAGGACCCTCCCTCAGTACTAGAAGATTATCATAGGTTTGAGTAAGGAAAAGTCCAATGTTCTCAAGAAAAGGTCCCAGACGGCAGTGTCCTGAACACTTCAGGCTTAGTACACCCTAAACATAAGCCCCTAAAACCCATAAATCCTTGTTGATATATCCCTACTGTATATTGTGATGCTTATTCTGTCTAGCACCATATGCTAGATCCATTTATGTCTCCTTTCTTCTTTATGTCATTAGCAGATAACTTTACTGCATTCCACTATTAACATGTTTACCAGATCATTTGAGTCAATTAGCACCTACTACTGTTTCATTAAGAACATATTTTCCATCATATTTTGTCACAACACCTCTAGGTTGCCAAAACATGTCAGTTGATTTTGTATGAGGATATCTTGCACATAATTTTAAGATGACTATAATATATTCCAGAATTACTCTATACCCAACATTATTCATTGCAGTTACAATGAATTAAAAAAAAAATACTCTCAAAATATTTAATACTATATAGACAGTATAATATCTGTATTTCCTGCAAGTCTATATACAAAATAATAGAGCATTTATAAGGAGAAGTATAAGAACAATCTTTGCACATCAGCAGCTTCCCTCCTGAATGTTTGAGCCACCAGCATTCCAGTCTCTATTTCAATATTGCATATGGATTTTTGTCCCCAGACCTGCAATGATTGGATGATAGTGCCGCCCTGTATCTTATCTGAATTTACCTGTTGCAGTCCAAATTCCAGTTAGCAGGCATATTTGGGTAGGGTTGTAGATGAACAGCTGCTTCTTTGCAGTTTGCTATAGTAGGCAAAAGTCCTTCGATGATTTTAGCAATGTTTAAGCCATTAACAATTTCAGCTTCTCACAAAAGCTCAAAACCTCCCAGAATGTATTACTAATTCAGTTCCAGTTAGTGTTGAGGGCCTCTGACATCCCACAGGATAACTGTAATTGTGATCTCGATTCTTAAGGTAGTACTAGAGATTCTACTGGAATGAAGTTTGATCTCCTGGGAGGAAACTGAGAGCAGCCCTGTGGAGGAGAAGAACTTGGGCATACTGGTAAGTGAAAACCTGGACATGAGCTGGCAGTGTGAGCGCCCATCCCAGACAGCCAATTGTATTCTGGGCTGCATCCAAAGCAGCGTGGCCAGCAGGGCATGGGAGTGGATTCTTCCCCTCTGCTCTGCTCTGCTCTGCTCTGCTCTGCTCTGTTGAGTCCCCACAAACCACATTTAGCTCTGGGGCCCTAAGCACAGGAAGGACGTTGACATGTTGGGGTGAGTCCAGAGAAGGACCATGAAGATGATGAGGGGGATGGAGCACATGTCTTATGAGGAAAGCTAAGCCAGCTGGGGCTGTTCAGCCTGAAGAAAAGGCCACAGGGAGACTTTATTGTGGCCTTTGGGTACTTAAAGAAGTCATATAAGAAAGATTGGGGCAGACACTTTAGCAAGGTCAACTGCAATAGGACAGGGGGTAGTGGTTTGAAATTTAAGAGGGTAGTTTCAGACTAGATAAAATAAAGAAATTCCTTACAATGAGGATGGTGAAGCACTGGCACAGGTTTCCAGAGAAGCTGTGGCTGACCCATCTCTGGAAGTGTTCCAGACCAGGCTGGATGAGGCTCTGAGCAACCTGATCCAGTGGTAGATGTCCATGCTTATTGCAGGATAGTTGCACTAGATGGCCTTTAAAGGTCCTGTCCAACAAAAAACACTGTATGATTCCGTGGAATTGTAATATGTGAAATCAGTTATTCTTATGAAATATTCTGACTGCTAAGAGGATATGGCAAAAGTCAAAGTTTAAAAAAGACTATTCTTTAGTCATAATTTTTTCTTAACTGTCTTTCTTTTTCTTCCTTATGCCGTTAGTACCCATTATTTCCAACCTGACCAATATCTCATTGAATAGCATTTTCTAGAAAGGATTTCTCTTTTATATTCACCCTGGTGTTCAGGAACTCTGAAAGTTTTAAAGCTGTAGCATTGCTTTAAGCATGAAACTTAGTATTGATGTGTGTCTATCAGGCTTCAATCAAACATGAAATGAACTTACATCTGCTTGCAAAAGATTATGTAGATGAGCCATTATAATGCTAATGGTAAACCAGGTCATTAGAGAAGAAAATTTAAAAAAATATTCACATTCTTAAAATATACTATGATTTTTAAAAATCTTGAAAATAATGTTGTTTCCAATGTCTCACAAATAATAAATCCAAAGGAGATCTCCTTGTAGATGAGAATCTTCAATCTATAAAACAATTTAGCTTTGCCATTTCCAGGGTATGTGAACTTTCATTTGATCTTGGTCTTAAGCCTGTACACATTTTGCCACAGTACTTTTCATGAGAGAGTAATTCATTATCCTTAATAAAGGCACACTGACTGGGAGTAATTTGTTCTTCACTGACTCCATTTCAGATATGACTTAATTAAACCTATCTTTTCATAGCTAAATCAAGATGAGATGAGATGAGATGACATGAATCCTACTTTTGCTGAGTTTCTCAAAACCTGTATCAAAAATTTTCCTGATGGAGCTTATTTTATCTGTATCTCTTAGAGAGGGGCTTGAAAAGTGTCCAATGATAAATGCTACAGAAAAATGACTTTTTTTTCTCCAAAAATGTTGGTGGAACATTCACATGAGTTTCTACTTTATAAAGTTTAGCAGGGCAGGGCATGATAGGATCATTATCCATACTGAAATATCAGAGATAATATTACTGTCATGGACAGAAATACTGAACATAAAATAAAAGTTTCCAAAGCATGGTGAATAGAGTACATGTCTTCACCATATTGCCCTGGCATCAGTTCAGTTTCACCTATATGCTATGGATGGTGTAGATCATCATTCTACCTTCTCTAAGTAATAAGATATGTTACATGCATTTGTGAATATAAATGCTGTGTGTATGGAGTACTAGGTCTATATATTTCCAAAGAACATGATGTCTTCCATGGAATACCGTGATCAAATCAAGAGCTTTTAGTACAATATAACTAAGTTTTAATGTATTGTATATATGGATATATTTATAAAGTTCTTAAAAATCTTCATTTGATCACAGCTGCTCCATTTGGTGTGCAGATGTATTTGCATTTTAATCTGCAAAGCCTCAAGTTTGTGAAAAATTTGACTGATGAGAATATGAAAAACATATTTCAAGGTTTTATCTTCCCAATGCTTAAGAAATGCTATGAAATGTGATGTGAGATGTGGAATGCTCCATCAGGTTGTATAAATAAGTGAAACCATTTGTCCTTCTGATCCCCTTGCATGTAAATACTGTCAGGATAAAATGGCTGTTAAGAAAATGAAACATAATTAGACCTGACTTATTCTAAATATCCTCAGTATAACTCAGACTAAGGAAGCTTAACATTTAAGAGTAGGCAATTAAGATAGCAGTCTTTTTGCTTAACGTTTCTCCTCAGTATTTCTTTGTCAAGCACTTTGAGTTGTTTATATTCGGTATAGCTGCTGTATATAATATGACAGGAAAGTCCTGACATTCACTGGGGCACTGGTAGTATTGGAAACAGTAGTTTAATGTGACTGCTATTACAAAAGAAAGGTCTACAATAATTCTGCTACTCCTCTGAAATCTTTAAATCAACAGAGAACTGAGATTAATTCATTTTTTCCGAGTATGAATAACTAAGATATATAGTTTTGGATTTCACTTGTTGAACCACTGTAAACAAAGGGAGAAATACACTCATCAATACAAAATGAAACTAAACAAAACTTTTTTTTTTTTTTTAAATTTAAGTTGAAATTTCCAATTGCATTAAGGTTTTTATTTAGATTGTAGTCTACTGAGGCAAAAAAATTTATACAGTGTCTATCATCTGCAAGTGTCTACTGGGAAGCCTCCTCTCTGCTACTCCAGTAAAACTGGAAATCTTCTTTTAACTGCATATTTATACCAGTTAGGATGAAACTGTCAAAATATTGAAAGTAATTTTTATTCTTTTCTTGATCTGACAAGTTACTTTCCTGGGCATTAAATTTTGAAATAAAGAAGATAATGCTGAGAAAACAGCCTATATATACAGGCCACTTTATCCCAAAGCCAGAGAGGAAAAAATAGAATTAATTTTACATAATGTACTGTGATTTTCAATTGGTATCTGTAAGTAATGATGAAGTCATAGGTTGCAATTAGTAGTATTTTGGATACTGTGTTTAATTGTAGATCTTTTATCTCAATCCGTTCCAACTTAGGATATTGTATGGTTCTATGATTCCATAAACTGAAATTATGCCTATTCATTTTAAATCAAACAGTTGTGCAACATGTTGATTCTTATTAAAGTTTTGAATTGCTTTAAACATCTGTAAATCAAATCAAGCACAGCCTATCTCCTCTGGAATGGTCCAAATACTTCATCTTGTACCTTTTAGTTACTGTGTAAGTTAGCTAATTCTGGAGTTGAACAGAATTTCATTACAGTGAGCATTTTGTGTATTTTTCCATTTCCTGGTTTTGCTACATCTCAATTTCCTTATTTCAAGTTTTGTTTGTTTTTTTTTTTTAAAATTTTAATTAGCATTTTTTTAGCCAAAAGTCACCTCAGTTCTAATTGAATGCAGTAGGTTCCTTTGTGGATGCTAGCATAATGCATGAAGCAGAAGGAATGACCAGAGTAACACATTAAATCAGACAGACTTTTAGGTTTAACTATATGTTATATGACAGTCATAACAGATATCTTTACTGAATATATCTAAGCAAGATAAAACACTACATGAAATACAAGAGATTCATTGCTATATTTGTGTATTTTTGTCCTTTGGAAGGGCAGAAGATGATGAAAGAAATTTTCTGCCAGATGTGATGGCTAAATTCCTCTATGTTGCTAAAAGAGTTCTTTGAGCTTTTCTATACTGTTTTCATGGGAATCAGTACAGCACTGATAAGAGTGGCCAGGTTAGATATACACTCTTATGTTAAGGTCTTCAACTGAGTGAAAATAAACAGAAAACACAAATAAGAAAGATAAAATTAAACTTTACTTTGATGACTCTGACTAATTCCCTGTCAAGCTAGCAAGAACACTCATTTGCTTCATCATGGCCCATTTGACAAAATACACTGACAAAGGATATGAATAGTGCATTTATGCAAACACTAACAAGGTAGTGAGACAGCTGGATCAAAACTATGCACATTGTAAGGTGGGGGCAGTGATACAGAGCTCAAGAATTTTAATTAGGAATAACAAGACGTCAGAAATATATATTGATAAAATCATGACCAAAACAAGGATTGTGCCTCCTTAGGGTTGCTGCTTGGGTAACTGTCCTTGATTTTATTTAGAAACTCCAGCTTTACAATACCTGCTGGAGTTAATAGGATAGATGCAGTTTCTTTTCCCTGCTAAGTGATTTATGATTCCTACATCACATGTAAGAATCATGAGGATTCACTATAGCTCTCTGTTTAAACTTGCTTCTAGTCCAGACAGAGTAACTGAGTTGGAATCATTCTTCATCTTCCAGTAGATCTGTCCCTCACAATGAAAGGGGAATGGATAATTCACCCAGAATGATTGATTGGCTGAAATCAGATCATCTTTTATATTCATGAAAGCTGACATAAATTTTAAAAGATCTCTTCAGATATAATATTGTTCCCAAATAATGTTTTTGAATTTTAGATTTAATGTTTCTTGATAGTATTGTTCTCTCCATTACAGAATACTAATGGAGAGATTTGATCAATTAACTAAGGCTTTAAAGGGTTTGGGTTTTTTTTGTCTGATGTCAGACAAGTTACTTTTGCTTTGAAGGGACAATTACTTAGTCACAAAAAGATTTAAAATCTTAATTAGTTCTGTTCACATATACTAATGATATATTTTTATGAAGATTTACTATCAGAGATTTCAGAGTTGTTCAAATGCATGACAAAGTATTTCCAAATTTTCCATTATTATAAATATTTTTGCTTGTTATTGGACAATTTGTTTAAAAATATTTGACTTTTCAGAATATTGGAATATCCTTTTTGTCTTGTGTTTTCCTTCTCCAATGTATGCTGTCTTCCTCTACTTGACTGCATATCCACTTTTTTTCCTTCTAGCAACCAATCATCTCAAAATTCTTAGTATTTTTAAATACATATTAAAAGAAGATGTATAGGACACTGAATTTACAATGCAATATAGATGTAGCTCAGTCAATATTTTCCTCACTTTAAACTATATACGTAATCTAAAAATAAATATTGGATGTGGAAATCAGAAAGCCAAAGGCTGATCTTTGAATAAAGTTAAAAAGGGCTCAATGATCTCTTACTGAGATTTTGAGAGATTTCCTCTTGGAATTTCTGTTGGCTAAATACCACTGGAATCAGGATTGGTATCTATATTTTGGTTTTCTTCTATATCTTTTCTGTCTGTCTCTCCTTCTTCCTTTAATTCCCTTTTCTCAGAGTTTTGAGTAACTTAAAGTCAAAAGGGCTTGTAGTTTGCCAATTTGAATGGGCTAAGTTAATGCTTTGGGAAGAGTTTTATGTTAATTGAATGCTGCTCTAAACTTTGGCAAAAGTTGTCTGATTTTCTGATGATGCCAGTAAAGTTTTTTCTGCCTCTTGAGAATATCTTGTCAGTATTTCTTCTGTGTATGTAGCTCACAGTTCATGAAAAAGAAAAATAATCACTTTTAAGAGTATTCATGAGCAATCATAGTTTCAACAAATTAGTTTAGCCTTGACAAATTAGTTTCAAAAAATCAGGGGGTTTAGTCTATGGAAATAAAAAACTTTTTTCCTGAGCTATTATTGCTCAAATTTATAGAAAACTGAATGTTTGCTTGAGAATCCTGTGTCTTGCTTGTCCCACCCCTTTCTGTATTTTTAGCTTGTATCCTCCTAAATCTCTTACCCTGAATATATCAGCCAGACAAGAACCATGATTTGCCAGTGAGAGCACCCCTGCAGGATTTGGAAGGACTGAGAGGTCTGAGACAGAAGCTTCAAGAAACACAGACAAACAAAAGAGCTCAAAGATGAGATGCGGAAGAATTTAAAGATAAGAAACACTGTAGAGGTGGAGTAATGGGTTCAAGCATCACAAACCAGCCTCTCTCTTTAGCACTGGATGATCTGGAGGAATGCACCTTTTTTATAAAGTCAATATACTTGTTCACAATATTTGTAATTGCATTCCTGATATATTAACTTTGGCCTCAGTTATTTGTTATGTCGTATTAAGCTGAAATTCAGCTGAAGGGGTTTTTTACTTTTTTTAGGTTTGAGTTCTTAAACTTGCTGGGTTTTTCACAGGTGGTTCTTAGACTCTCTCATAAATACAGCAAGCAAGGCATGCAAACAAATTTAGACAGAAATATTCACTATAGGCTGTGATGTAAGGAATGTGAAATATGGGTTCAAATGTCAGGTCTACCTACTCATTTCCTGAACTTAGAGTAAATTTCTGGTGAAATTTAAGAAGTACTTTAAAGATACATGTAAATTCTCTTTGTGACTAGGCTTACCAGCCCTATACAGGATAACTTTAGTGTATTCTGAGACCAGCCTCCCTTGCCTAGTTCAGTTTGAGATGAAGAACAAGAGAAGTGAAATTTTAAAGATGTATTATTCCTTCTCTGAAAGAAATACTACCCAAATTAGCTGGGCCTCTAAAATTTCAAATTATCTAGAAACTGGAAGTCTTTTTATTCAGAACAAATACAGCTAAATTTTATACATAACTCATGAAATACAAAGGAAAATAGTCAATATTGTATTTAATAATCCAATTTAGAGAACAATGTTCTGACAGTTCTTAGAAACATTTTCAAAAATGCCACTAAGCTGGATCTTTAGTGAGAAAATGTGAAATAAATTTTCTTCAAGTCTTTGCAGCTCTCTGCAAATCTTAGATGGAAATATCTGCATTCATTATAACTTACAACAGATTTTACTTCTACAACAACATCTTGCCAAGAAAAAAACAATACTTTTCAAATAAAAATTAGAGATTGACCTTCAAAAGCATGAAATTAACCTCTTGGTGCATGAGATGTTTCCAATTTCAAGCTTCTTGATGTATATTCTGGTTTCTGAACGTCTTAATTTATGTGATTATGACAATGTGTATTGTTCACACAGCTGGATAATGGCAATCTACAGGTCTGATTGGAGGACAGCTCTCTGCCTTCAGTGACACATGAAGAACAGTTAATGACAAACCAAAATGGAGGCATGACTGATCCAAGAAAACATAAAAAAACCCAAACAACTAGGCATCAGTGTGCTGAGAAAGTACAGGAAAAGGCACAGTGGAGTTTTTTCAATTGTGTGTTGTTTAGTTGAGGGTAGCTGCTGAGCCAGGTGGGCTGCAGAGGAGAGGAGATGGAGAGACAAAGTGGCTGCAGAATCTGCAGGGTGCAGTGCAGGAGCTGCACTCAACAATTACCTCTTAGAGCATTGGAACACAAGCCTTCACCTGTGAAGGTTTGCAGCAGAAGGGGTGAAAACTGAAGTGATCATGTGCAGACAAGAGTCTGAGCTCATGATGGAGAAGGAGTAAGAAGGGGCAAATTGTTACCAAGACTTATGACTGGAGTTAAAAGAAAAAAATGAAAATAGCATTCAGATGATCATAAAGGAAAAGGGAAAATATGATAATCACCATAAAAAAGGATGGCAGAGAGGAGGAAAGATAGTTTTACATCAACAAATACTATGATTAGGATCTGTTTGTCAAAAATATTCAACCAACTCCTGTTATAAAACAGAAAATTATAAAAAAACCCCCAAAAAAACCCCAACAAAATCCAACCCATTTAGTAGGCACAGTAAATAAATCATTATTCTTTGGAGGTATGTGTCTTCCAGAATCTCTCTGCCACAAAGAAAGAAGAAAGATTTGTTTTAAAGATAAATTTCTATCAAAGCTAGAAATTTGTCAGCCAGAAATTACATTTGATTAAAAGACTGTTTATTTATTCACAATATGAGTACAGGCACTAAAATGCCATGACCATGGAAAAATCCAATGTGACCCTTATACCAGAGAACATATTCCAGGAGACACTGTCACCAATGAGACTTAACACTGAAGCTCATTTGTAATGTGTCTGCTATAATGAAGTACTAATGAAAAGGTTACTGCTTTTTTTTTTTTTAATAGACAGATTTACAAGGCCTACATTGGTAACTAAAAAGCTGGAAAATTTGTCTTATTAGGGAAAACTGAAGGGCAGAAAATTAAAGTTTATGTGGAAAAATCTTTTCACTTTAAAAATACATCAATTTGATATGTACTAGAAAAAAATATCTCTCTGAAAGATAATACTGCAATAGGAAGAAATGGATATAAAGTGTTGATGGGTACAAACATTCAGACTGTAAACTAAGATAATAATTAAATTTAGGGGAAAAGCATCTGGAAATCAAAAAACCCCAACTTCTTAGTTGGTGTTGCTGAGAGGAAAACCTTTCTCTAAAGTGGAGCCTGAATGATGGATAAAGTCAGCTAAATTGTGTATATATCATGAACACTGGGGAGACTGGACTTAATGATGCATCATCCCTCTCATAATCCTGTGTCCCTGGGTTTAAAGCCATCATCATGCAATTGAAGATATTGCTCTTGTACCCCACAAAAAAGCCTGAATACTTGGAAATGGAGAAATAAAACTGACATCCTTAAGGATAAACATGGGGGACTTTTCATTCAAGATATGTCACTGCTGTCATTAAAGACATTGATGTACTGCAGCGTCTCTGTTTCTGAAAGTGATGAGTGGTGTGAAATGTCTGTTCAAGACCTACATGACATTAGTGAAATGAGATCTTTGGAATATAAATCCCTTGGTATTGGCAGAGCATAAAATACTATTCCTCATTTTATTAATTTCTGACTCAGGGAAGTCACTCCACAGTTGTGCTGATTATTCTGAAGTATCAAACTTTCAGTTTTCTGATTTCTCCAGATAAAAATAGTAGTGTGGGGCCACGTCTTGGTATAAATACAATTTAAGAGACAGACACTCCAAAATTAATGACCTCCCTTTAGTTTTAACCAATAACTTTCTACCAATAAGGAGAGCCAAAATGAGTAGATATAGGTGGAAAAAACCCAACTGTTTATTCAAAAAAACAAAAGAGCAACAGGCGAGAAAAATAATAGTAATAATCACTAATTACAAAGTTGCTGAAAGCTCATGAACTCCCTGGGAAAATAAAAACGGTGGAGAAACCCCTCCTCCAAGCTAGCTCCACAGACAATCATGTGTGAGGAGACAAAGGTAGCAGCCTTCCCCCCTTTCATGATTATGCATAAAGAGAGATAGCAAAGAGAGAAAAAAGCCCCAAACAGCACAGAAACCAACACAATTACAAAATCCCCTTCTTTCCACAAATAATAACCAAAAGTGAGCAAGGACAAAACAAAAAAGAAAGCCTGGAGTCTAAAAACTTTTGTCTTTGTAAATGTTATAATTTAGCAAGCATTAATCATCTTTCAGCTTTCTCAAAAGTCTCCTAATGCCTACCAGGATGGTCAGTGGGGTTTACAAAGAAATTTTCCTATCCACCTTAAGCAGGATTTCCTACCAGCTCCTTCTCTCTACCTCCTCACAGACTCCAAACACTTGATGGATGTTCAGCTGAGCCAGATGTTCTGGCCTCTAGTTGAGACCCAAGTAGTAGCTCAACTGGGACAGTAGTAGATATTTGCACAATTAAATATTATCTTTTGATGGACTGTGGGGTCACATGGCTGAGGGAATCATAGGCCAACATGCACTAATTCTGAAGTCACCTCTTTTTGTGTGGCACCAGAAATTATGGACTTCAAAATACTCCACAACAAACTTCAGAGCAGCTAAAGATGAAACTGCAAGTGCCATGTGCAGTAGCAGAGCATGAGAATTTAGAAGGATATTTTTAAGCTCTCTGGAAGACTGGTTGGCCCCATTTCTAATCCAGTCCCCAGTGGACCTCACACAGAGCTCTTGCAGATCTAACTATCAGATCCACTGAAGGTTAAACAGCTTGGCCAAGTTAAATTTCATTATTTTGATGAGAACTCCTGTAAAAATTACATACCCCCTATGTTTTTAGAGACACAGGAAAGATTTAAATGTACAGGCTTCTGCCCAGAAGCAGGTCAGGGAGAAATGAAAATGTCATATTTCTGAATGTCAGAAGCAGACAAAAAGGTGCATTTGGGTTCTTCTTGTTTGAACCTAGTGCACCTTACCACTGACCTCAGGCTTTTTTCACATCTTCTGAACTAGTTCCACTTAGATTAGATACTTCATCATTATTAGTTGTATTAGTTACTAATCTACTTACTTTCTTTTGCCTTTTGACTTGAAATATGATTCATAGTCAGATAAGCCCTAATAGGTATTACTTCTCTTAGCCATCTGGCCGCAGCCTGGACAACACTTGAAGTTAAACCTGAATTTCAACTTCTTGAAGAAATAATTAAATCAGTGTTAGCAGCAGCCCATGTGGAAAGTGTCTGCCTTGTAATTCATTACCACCAGCCTGTCTCTAATTTGCCAGTGTGCATGGCACCCCTACAGTAGTGTGAGAGAGGCAACAGATCATTTATATAAATTAAAATCAATAGGGGGCTGAGTACTGAGCCCAGTGGAATATCCTCTGGGCAAGTGGAAATTTTAAAGACTAAGGACTTAATCTTAGCTGCTTGACTTCTTTCATCAAGGTAAGACTTAAAAAGATTAATTATAATTTATGAAATATTAATACCTGGAAAGCTTTTGAGCACAGATATTGTATTTCTACAGAGTCAAAATGAAGGCTTTTTCAGGTTTCAAAATGCAATGTCAAAATGGCAAAATTTTACAGCTTAAAAAGCTTATTATTTTCAGTCTCACTAAAGGGGATTTTTTTCCTCGTTCTCTGAACAACAGGATTTTTTTTTGAAAATAATTAATTTATTGCCAAGATGTATGATTTCTGATGTCTTTGAAATATATTTCTTGATCCAAAACCAGAAGGGAAAATGATTTTTCATTCTATACTTCTATTACAATGTAACTGTCACTTCATCTGTGAAGTTTCTATCCTTGACTTTAGTACGCACACTGGTTCTCAGGCTGTAATTTACAATGGGTGAGAATCTGGCCTAAAGCCTTCATGCATATATTTATAGTGAGAGAACCATTAGATAGATAGATATGGATATTTCTGACATTCAGAACATACAGGCATCTGAAGGTCTAAAAAGTCTTTATTGTAATGGCTGCAGCACTGCATTTCACAGAACAGTTAATGAGATCTGGATGTATTGAGTGACTTATTTAAAGTAATTCAGCAAGCAAATGGTGGAGTCCCAAAGCCCCTTGCTGTCACCATCAAACAGAAAACACTGCTTCTCTCAATGGGTTAAAGTTGACAGGCAATAAAAAAACCCTTTTCTTAAACACAGAGCAAATAACTCATGCTAAAATCTACATTTGTTAGTTTCAAGATATATACATGAGCCTCCCACAGAATTATATTATTATTTAATTTGTTTTTTCTGCCCTGACATCTTGTACTGTAGTCCCGTTTACAGTTCTGCTTGTTCTCATTCAACCTAGATTATAAATGCTTTGGTGCAATATCTTTACTGGTATTGTGAAGTGCACTGCTTATCTACTGCATGCTATGGGTAATACATATTGAGACAATCTGGGTCTTGTAAATCTAAATTAAATGTAGTTCTGGGAACTTTGGTATTATCTACTGAATCTCTTCCATGGTTTGCTTTTATCAGGCAGCACTTATTTGGAAAATAATTACAGGTGTATGGCCAATCGGCAGCTCCTAACAGAGACCTCCATCTCACATTAAGTGTTTTGCTTTGGACTAAGCAAAACTTCTACTTTCTGCACTTTGTTTCTAAGGATACAGTCATGAAAAGGGAACATTTTCCTCAGGAGCTCATCTGTTCCTGCTGCTTTCCCCTCACCTGAAGTCATAATCCTTGGTTCGTGGCTATAATCAGCTCTGCGGAAACTAATTGTGATGTCACAGGCAGAAGATTATGACTTCAGGGGCAGAACAAACAGCAGGAGCAGGTGACCTCTAAAACACAAGATGTCTCTTTTCACGCAAAGATTGTTCAGATGAAAAATGGGAGAGAAATGTGCCTATTTTTTGGAAGAAAATTTTTGTTCAGTTTTATAAAAGTCATTAATTGGGTTGCAAGAGTTAATTTGAAGTGAAATTCTCCGTGATTATATCAAGAAGAAATAATATATTCACTAGCAGCTGAATTACTAAGTTTGGCTTCTAATTTCTCATTTGAGTAAATGACAAATACAGTTACTGATGCAATCAGCAACTTATCTATCTTTTCACATAAAACTGGAACCATGTAAAAACTCATTTCCTCTCTAGCTGACTTTTGCTGTGAACTCAGTTGTAAAATGGGTCAAATTTTTAAAGGTTTCAACTCTTTTTTCCCTTTCCTTTCATGTAGTGAACTGATCAGAGGGACTTGTGTTTGATTTTTTGTGATGTTTTGTGATTTAACAGCTTGTTATATGACAGCATTAAAGAATCAGAGTTGATTTGTGTCTGGGGAGGCTTTATTTTTTCTAATTTTTTTGTTATAGTCAGGAGTTTGGTAGTGCAATATTGTTTGTGCTAACCAGAGATTTCTTCTTCAGTCCTATTCTACGAAAATGTAACAGGATTTTTAACAGCATTTTAAAGTTTCATGGGGAAGATTCTTGAAATCAATTCCCATTTAAAATCCCTATTTATAGCACGTTATCCTTGAGATTAGGACTACAAATGGGGTTCTATCACTATATGGATCCACCTGCAGATGACGGATCTGTGCTCCATTTGAAAGCATGGAGGTTTTGGTGGTCTGGATACCAGTCTATTAGGAGTCTGAGTGAAAACAGATATTTATTTTAGATTGGATTCCTACTCTTTTGTTTGTGTGTCACATTCCATTCTTTTGGTCCAGGTAAATGACACTTGGAGAATATTTTTTTTTACTTTTTTTTTTTCTTTACTTTAGGATGAGATTTTGTTCCTGATGGAGAACCTGATGTGTTATTTGTGAACAGCTTCACATTTATCTCAGAGATGTGAAATTTGCTTCTTTAAAATATAAAGGGGCTGTGTTGTCCAACACTGAATGCTTATTGGACTGTAATCTTCTCATAAATTTTGTGCTTACGGATGCTGGACACCAAAAAATTACAGGTAAAAGTGTAGGTCTGCTCTGGATGCTCAGATAAACCATTCTGCATCAGTTTTGTTATCTGTAAATTGGAGAATATTCACACCTTTTTTTTGAGATCAGTGGCTACAAAAGTTCCAACTCATAAGGAGCATATTAGTATTGGAAAGTGCGTTCTTGTAACTAATTTTCAAATGCCATTAATCAATTAAATGTTTAACTGTGTAATTTGTGTATGAAATCATGAACACTGTCCCCAAAAAGTATGTGTATATCTGATGAGACAATACTGCATTCATAATTTCTGGGGGAAAAAAAAAAAACCACCAAAAAACCAAACCAACAAAAAAGCAAAACAAAAACCAATTCCAAAAGGCCAAACCAACAAAACAAACTCTCACAAAACTTATCTCCACTATAGATGATGAATTTACTTCATCTGGGTTAGTACAGAATTATAAAAGATCTGCATTTTTTAAAAAGAACATGAAAAAAAGAGAGTTTTTATAAGTTACAGGTTTAAATTGTGCAAAAATATCATCCTGTGATTCCATCATTTTTCTCAGATAGTACTAAAAACACAAAAGCATGAGAAAGCAGTAGACAATTTAATGAAATCTTACATTGTCATTTATAGGTGCTGTAAGTGGCAGCTGGTATTAGAGTATTCTCTAATAAATAGCTTAATAAAAGCCCATGTTCCTCAATGACATATAAATTAACTACAGCCTTTTTACAGATTTAGCATGCATATCTATTTCTTTTGATAAAGGTTTTATTTTCTGCCTGGAATGTCCAGTCAATTTTGCACATTAGTGGAGAGTAAAATTCTCCCAACATTTCTCCTGGCCTTTTGCAAGTTCTAAATTCACCGATAACAAGAATTTGTTTCCAATTTAATCTCACCAATTATGGTTATTCTAGGGCACTGTAGACATAATGTTCATTGACATAATAGCACAGATGAGCTGAATAAGAAAGCTTCTAACAACATTACTTGGAACAAAGCTGCATCTCTTTATGTCCTATTTTTATATGCAAAGGAAAGCAACGCTGTAAGGATTTTAAAGTTTTTAGCATTATGTACACAGTAAATGCTTTTGTGGAAAATCTTATTAAAAAATTCCAGGCTTCAAGGAGGATATAAAACCATAATTTAGTTCCCTATTCTACCAGCTCACGAACAGCTTCATCTGAGTGGTGCCTTTACCTTACAGCGAAAACCCCATAGCTTCTTATAACACTAAAAATCTTATCTTTAAAATTTTTAGAAATTTCTACCACAAGACCAGTAAAAATTTGGATCCAAAGGAAAAAGATATTAATTTTTTTTATCAGCTCTAGATCTTATTGTGGGTGCCTTAAATATTTGGGATGATAAATAGAAATATTAATCAATGGACACAACAGATATGTTCTTCTTTGTATGCCATTTGAAGAGTTATTTACTAACTTTGCAAAATATTAGAATATTCAATACAAATATTGTTTATGGACTCCTTTATGTCATGAAGCAGACTGACCCAGAGTGAAAGAGAAAACTCAGCTGCAGAATAACCACTGAAAAATATTATAAAAGCTTCCTACTTTGTTCTTGCTGTTATATGTAAGTTTCACCTTATTTACTAGCTCATTGCAAGTCATAATGAGTTATTAAAACTAGGTTTTAATTGGAATAAATTGTGATGCGTTATCTTCTGTTGCATTTCTGTTTAACTAATTCTCAGATTTAGTAACTTCCAGTAGGTTTCACAGATGTTAAATATGATGTGATGAGTTTCTTCTATGTTCAGGATTATTTTAGGTGCACTTGTCTCAACATACTCTAAACATAGCCTTTTTAAGAGATCTTCTTCTAGATTAGCTTTTAAAAATATAATTGGGGATTCCTCCACAGATTTATTGTGTTAATGAATGAGCCATAAAATACTTTCTTGTACTTTTTAGGGCTGTTTAATCAAACATAGATTTTCTCCTTTGATTAACATTTGATATTAAGAGCAAATGATACATAATCAAATTAAGGCAACAGAAGCAAAACTTCAGTGAGGATTAAGGGCGTTTTGAGATTACAGAGCAGATGCTGACACACCTTCTAGAACTGGGACATCTGTAAATTCCCAGTAGCCTACTAATCTGATTCTTGGAAAGATGATGGAAATTGCATACCTGTTAGCATGTGCTGGAGAGACATTCTTCTAAATAACATAAGGTCCTTGATCTACAGTTTAGATCTGATTTAGACTTGCAAATTAACACATGATCCCTTCCTGTGGCTAGCACAGGTCTTTCTCATGAGAACATTTTGCTACATTTCATAAACAAAGATAAAGTTTGGATGTTTTGCAAACAACGTCTCCGGATTAGGTCAGTTCAGGCTTGGCCAATTGGGCCTAGGGGGAGGTCTCAGGCTGACCAATCTGGGTGACCTCTGAAAACTCTATATATATGGAAATCAAAATAATAAAGACACCTTCTCTTTCTTGTCTGAGAACCTGGGTCATTTCTCAGCTAGTGGCTCAACAGCGACACCTTCCAGTCTATTTTAGCCTGTATAAAATTAGGTTCAGAGAATTAGAAACAAAAGAACTGGAAACAATGGGCAATTTTTATTACATAAAGATACTTTTTAATAACTTGTCAAATTATACTTTTTTTATTATGTAGTTGCACAAAAAAACCCCTCCTTTTAAACCACTCTCTTGCTACAGATATACTTGATAAATTCCTCTAGGGTAGAAAAAACAATCAAAATAGTCCTCCATGTAATATATCCAAAACACACAGGCATAATATTCAATGGGGCAGAGAACAAAGCTCTTCCCCTTTGAAACCTAAAAAATTTTCTATACCTAATATTTCCATTCAGAATATGGGGCTTCTTGTTTTTCATGTATTCAGCCAGCATAACAGTCAACTTTATTTATCGTTGTGTTTTTATATTTATTGTTGTGTTTATTTATCATTTTGTTATACCTTTGAATTAAGGCTGTAAGGAAAGACTCTACTGGTCCTATCTATATGTCTAAACATAATTATGGCATAATAATTTCAAAGTTTACCAACTTTGAAATGTTTTACCTATATTAGTTTCCTTCTCTGAAGATGTTTTTTTACCTGAATGGCAGAGGTCTCTTGCTCACACAGTTTCTGCATAAACCCAGAATTTACATGGATTAGTGTACCTTAAGAAACACGGGGGGGATCATTCCAACTTATTAACCTTTGGACTTAATTTTCAGTATATTTTATTCAGAATTAAATTCAATTATATTTTCAGTTAAGAAGTTTCTGACTTATGTGTTAGATATTATTATTACCAACTTTTCATTAGATGAGTTTTAAACAGGTAAAATTACTAGAAAAGTCCTTAGGAATAACGTCGTTTTCCAAAGTTTCTCACAAAGTTTTGGAACACAGAGCAGTAGCTCAACAATTTGCCATCTGTTACATTTCAAATTCCTTGTCTAAATACCCTAATGTATGGAATTTATTTTTATTTAGGATACTTTGATTGGTGAACAAGAGCACACTAATTGGCTTTAGTGTACACATTCATTTTTCTTCTTTGACATATGAAATACAAGCAGGTCACTCTAATTAATCAAACTTTTAGCTTACTGGGTGGGGTTTTGTTTTATTTTATTTTATTTTAAATGCTTTAGTTCTTTCTAAGTAACTTCTCCTGATGTTCACTGCTCTGGCAGTATAAAGTGCAATTTACATTCTTTGGGTTACAAAACTGATTAGAAAATCATATTAGTCATCTTCTCTTGAAGGATAAGTGCAGACTGAGACTGAAAGTCTGAAATGTCTATAAAATATAGTCTAAAATGTTTGGTTTTGCCTCGATTAACTAAGGAGATTGGTAATACATATTGAATTTCAGCCACATTTAATAATGAATTTACATGCACTCAGTTTTACTGATTCAATGATGTGCATTTCTCCACCTAATAAAACTGTTCATTTGACAAAGTTATTGACATTTTAAAACAACTTCCATGGTCTGCAGAGATCATATTATAATAACCTAATACAATGACAACAGAAAAAAAGGAAACATACACACTCACAAATTAATACAAACATAAAATCAGTTTAAATGACAAGTATTTCTGTATCCACCAGGGAAAAGCCTGATGGACATAAAACTGTGCACCACTTTGACAAATAAAGGAAAGAGCTTTTAGGGAAGAATGGGAGCAACTTGTCCAGTGTGACTTTTTTCCTAGCAAACAGCATTAAATATGTGGAAACTCAGCCATCTGCTTTTCATGCATGTCTGGGCTGTCACATGCAGTTCAACCTTTTTGTGACAGTATTGTTAGCAAAAAAGATACATAAATCATGTCCTTGATTTATTGGTACTACAAAGCCCACACAGTGTCTTATGCCTTCCATATTCCTTTCCTGGGAAAAGGTAAGATCCATTCATAATAAAGACAAGACCATAGGGACAAATACTTTGGCAATGTAGTTTGTCTTAACATGTCTTTTAACATATCTTAACATGTCTTAACACAGTTGCAGGTCAAAAAGCTGCATTTTCCCTGATAACTACTGCATCTTATTTAAATTCCCAGTAATCTGAGAGAAATCCGCTAGTACTCTGCAATAAATTCAATTGTTAGTACACCATTAAACCTTGCATTTTTTCTTAATGTATGGCAACTATGGGAAGTTCTGTTCTAAATACCACAATTTAATATATTGTGAATGTTGAGGGTTCAATAGCCCTAAAAATTTCCAGAAACACATTTTTGTATTTTTTTATATAGCTGGAACTTAAAGAAAACCGAGGAACTAAACAAAAACCTCAAAACACCCAGACCAAGGAACAATACCTCATTACATATATATTTGTATATTTATTACTGCTTTAGTTTTTGTAAATATTTAAAATTATTTATGACTTCCAATTGCCAAATACTTTTGCTTTTCTATAACATATAATTCAGAGCCAAGACCTTACCACATACTCAGTCCCGATCCAGGTGCAATTGTACTTTTTTTGCTCTTTTTTCTGTGAAACTCAATATGAGATCTTTGACAATAATTTTCATGTTCCTTAAAATCCTGATCTCCAAGAGTTTTTACTTTAAAATTCTGCTCCTCAGAAGTGTTCAAATATTTTTGTGGAAGTTGTCTTATATGTTTTTGTAGGGCTTTTTTCCAGACTCATATGTTATTTGTGGTGACATCTATGAGGATACTGGGCAAAGCTCCTAAGTCAAGGCTGTAAATTCCTTGGGTTTCCCAGCTCAGTGTGTTGGACTTTTAGCCACAGTGCTCTGCAAGGTGATGCACAATCATATTATCCATAGAAGATTTCCAGAGATGATTCTGTGACTCCAGTACTGTGTCTACAGTTTTAGCCAGATAAAAGATAATGTGCCTCTTTGTTATTTTGCCAGCTAGGGATGAAATGAAATTATTTGCTCCGTCTATTTGTAGGACACCAGGGCTAAACCCCTTTGGAGAGCTGGGATGTGCGCGGAGTTAACACAGGGAGAGCCAGCAGATGCCGCTCAAGGCTCCCTGGTGGCCGCGGCTTGCGGGACTGAGATGCCTTCCCGCTGCTGGAATCTGATGCCCTGACATTGTCAAACCACTTGTCTTTCTGCAGATGAATCTCAGCTAAAAATCTGATCAAACTAGAGCTCAGAACACCTTAATTTTCATCCACGTCTACACCTTAGAGGCTTGTGCAGATTTTAGTAATGTAAGCTTAATTCTTCGTGGACTCCTTAGGTGTTAGTATTTTTTCTTGTGCTACTTAATTGACTTCTTTGATAGTGTATGTAGTCCTGTCACATGCCTCATTTCTGAAAAAGCCCATGTTGTGGAAAGGAAGATTAGGTATTAAGTTTTAAGAATAAAAGCAGGAGCTGGAAAGATGGATTAAAGTTGATGCTCTAATGAGGAAAAACTCACCAAAATCATAAATCAGAGTTAAAAGTTCCTGTATAGGAAAGTGTAAGCTGCTATGACCATAATGAGATAGATTTACAAATACAAGGGGGAAAAAGAGACAATGTGTTAGGAATATAAAAAGAGTAAGCCCTGGGGTACACAGCTGCATCAAAGGTCCTTCTTGCTGACATGCTGTTTCTGACAGTTGCTAATACCAGATCTTGGAGATGCACAGGAACAAACTGAGTGCATAGCCCCCCTGCCCCAGAGTATTCTTCTCTTCAGCCCTTTGTGACCCAGTGACTTTTAAAGCCACATATGCCTGTTTCATATCTTAGGTGGGGAAGTGTGAGGCATGTGAGGAATGCTTGGATGTACAACTAATGTAAACCTTAAGAAAACAGTATCCCATCCAATGGTTCTGTTTATTTACAGTAAAACATAAAAACTTCTTGGTTTACTCTGAGGAGAATTGCCCCAAATGTCCATTTTGTGGTTTATGTCATTGAAACTGATCACTGTTTTTCTGGGTCCCCTAGCAGTGTGAGATCTCATCTGTGCAGCTACATACCATTTATTCTCTCTGTCTCCTTCTCCTCTCCCCACTCTTTTTATCTGTTTGAATGGCTAATGGCACCTGGTTATTAATCTTTACAGGGGTGGACATTTAAGCTGAAATAACTCACCCTTTTACCACCTACTCTTGTCTTTGTATTTCTTTTTATAAGCTTGGTATTTTTGTTTTCCTCTATAAGCACTGGAGGTTTTATAGGACAATCCATATTGAGACACATTTTTTTGGTAGAAAAAGGCATTATCACTAAACTACTAAGCTTAAACAGTCAGAGTCACATGACATTCCTGGATTTAGTTTTTGGGGGGGGGGATGTTTGTTGGTTTGTGTTCTGTTTGTTAGTTTTGTCTTGCTTCAGTTTATTTCTTTATTTACCCTTTGAATAGGTACACATTTATTATTTTTATTATTATTATTATTATTATTATTATTGACCAGGAATTATTTCCCTGGGAGTGATCACACAGTCCTGTCTCTGACGACACATTTTGATAATGTAATTTGTTAAGAGAAGGTCATAAGTGTGAACAGTGTCAATAAGCAGGGAAATAGACACTAGCAGAAAACGTTCATAACAGTTAATGAAGTTCACGACTTGGGAAGTCCTGTGTCTCTTGTCACTTAATACTGATAGAAGCAATCTAGTTTCAAGTAATTTTTTTAATTACTTGAAATATGTTACACGGACTTATAGTTCCTGAACTCTAGGTGTCTCAACATAAGTATTTAAATAATAGGGCATAAACTCTCCACTTCAGTCAGCAACTCAGTATACAGTAAGGCTGCAGAGAAACATCTGCTTGCATCTTGGATACGAGGAAAACTTAAAATTTTGTATGGTAGATTACTAGTTTTGAGTTTTCCTATCTTAAATGGAAGAATGTAATACCTCACGTGGTATGTAAAAGAAGACTGTCTCAAACTGCTGAAATGGAGTATATTTTTCACATGCTGCAGAACTAGCCAATGACATTCATTACTACTTAATGTTGAAGCTAAAATCTGTGCTGTATCCAGCAAGTCAATATGCATATAGAGAGAGATAAGAAGAGTTATAATTAGAAGGCACTGAAGAACAGGATTTGCAAGGGAAATAAAAACCTCATGAGCATGACTGGAGATCTGGCAAAGATTTCACTAAGGAGGATGATCCTCTGCCCTTTGCAATATCTTCTTAAGCTTCCTATGAAGCATCTAGTATTTTCAGCTGTGAAAGTATCTGTCTGCATGCTACAGGAATAATAGTTTTGACTGAGAGGGGCAAGTCTTATTAAAAGAAAAATAAGGAGGTTTATGTAAAGAGAGGAAGTAAATGTGAAAAAGACAAGATCCCAGGTGAGAGTCTAATTTAAATAAAAATGTTATCTGTTACTTCTCAAGGGATAAAGAGGAAAATATCATTGCACAATTTATTTTCATTTGTATTTCACGAAGAAATTAATCAGAGTATAAACTTGTTAAAGTGTTTTATAATCTGGTTTAAGGTACATCAGTGTGAAGTCACCTTCAGTAAAAGAAACACCAGCTAAGGGCGTAAATAGTATTTCTTTCTTATTGAGCTTTACTTACACATTAAAGATGCTTATTTCTTTGATATTGATAGGGAGCACCTTGATTTTACTTTTTGTTTGAAATATATAGAAATTTACTTTATTTTCCCTCCCCTAAATGAATATGAATATGGAGTACTATCCAGCTTGACTGTGGGAGATTTTAATTCTTTTTTCTTTTGCACACAAGTCACAATTCCAGAAAGAAATTAGACCTCCAAAGCTGTAAATATTTTTTCCTTCCATCATAAAAACCAAATCACTTATTTAAGACCCTACTGTAGCATAGGAAAACATGATGGTTCCAGGCAAACCTATATATTGTAGACTACACTGATTTTTTTCTACACCAGCTGAACCTTCAGTCATCCACTTTTCTGGTAATGCCAAAACAGGGGCTTCTAAAATGTCATTGAGCAGCTATAAGTTAATTTATAAATTTACAATGACTGTAGCATAAATTTTGAAATCTAGTTTATACATAGTTACAAAGATGAATTTTATATTATATACGTATTTTAAGCTGGAGCTGAATCTCACCCTTTGTTTGTGATAACCTTCACCCTTCTAATTGGTTTAAATATTATTTGAGCCATATATTTCCATAAAGTCTCTTAGTAACTTTATTGCTTTGTGTATGTGTATGCTTTCATCTTTATTATATTGATTTTTCAAGTTCACGCAAAAACATTTCTGAAATTTGTCATCCTCATGTTAATAAATGAACATAATATTATAAAACAAGGTCACCAGCACTTAAAAATTCTACACTGACTTGAATATAACCACTGCAATAGCTCCATGCCCATATATAATTTTATGATATTATGAAGAAGATTGATCAGGAAAATGTGCATTGTAAAGCATATTTATCCCTGTACTGATAGACAATTTTTCTACATTGCTGCAAATGAATTTCACTGACAGCAAGGTGTCTTTAGAATGTCCTCAATTAGTTCTTAATTACTAAATGCTGAAACACAGATGTTAAAATATTTCATTTTCTGTAAAAAAAAATGGACATAAGAAAAAATAAGAAGGAAGAATGATAAAAATTTGATATTGTAAAGATGTCAATGGAGAAAATTACATCCAAATCCATTGGAGTATAAATTACTGGAAAAAATCCTGACTTCATTTGCTTATTGTGAAGGAGAAGCACTCAGATAAGTACCTTTTTTGACAATGGCATTCCATCCCTGGTGCCATAAGCAGACTTAGAATAAGAAACACTCTTAAGATCCTATCTGAGGGCCAAGCTATGCTGCTATAGTGTTGAGCAATATTACAGACACCTAACAAGAATGTGGACATAACACAGTGCAAAGCCTGGAGATAATAGCTCAAGCCCCAGAAGCATAATAGATATATTATTTCCATTTGTGGATCTCTGTTATTTGAGCGATGCAGTGATCCAAGGGCACCTCTATATGATTTAGATATATTGTGAATAATTTTCTGACCTGAGTCTTAAGAACATGTTTAAGTGATTTTTAAGCATCCCAGCTTCTCCATCTGTTCAAATTGTGATCATGATATTTATATATGACTCAAAAGTTGTTGAGAGACCTAGATCACTGAAGTGCGAAACCCTTTAAAAACTATAGATAAGATTGCTGTATAATTTTATGATAATTTCAAGGAAAATGGATTTTCTATTATAAAGTCTTAAAATAGTGAGGCAAAATAAGGTAGGAATAGGAAAGTTGCTTTGATATTATTAGAAAAATTGTTTTAAAAAATAAATTGAAAGCATCTATGTTTTGAAAGTCAAGGTCACTTCTACCTCAATTAAAAAATTTTGCAGGCAGTTAAACATTCAAGGTAATATTCAGCTCCATTTGGATGTTTCCATCTCTTTAGATTTACTACCTCTCTTTCCACAGTAGTTTGGACATTTGTAATAATCACATTGCATCATAATTCAGCCTCTTTTCATGGAACACTCCATGGGAAGAGTATTTTAGTGTTTTGAAAGAGAATGGAAAGAGTACCATTGACATAACACTTCAGGACAGCTTTTTCATGGGAAGTGAAAAGACTCACCTACAACTTTTAAATGATGTCTTTGGGAACTTGTTAATATTCACTGTGAAAATAGTCAAAAGAGATTGGAAAACCATATAGGAACG
This sequence comes from Entomyzon cyanotis, assembly GCA_024500445.1. Lineage (NCBI taxonomy): Eukaryota > Metazoa > Chordata > Aves > Passeriformes > Meliphagidae > Entomyzon > Entomyzon cyanotis. The sequence goes on from JAKEPQ010001030.1 coordinate 18,089,805, forward strand.
TAGGGAACAAAGCATATGAAGAAGTGACACCTGTGAGTGAATAAACATGGTTTCAGACTGGCATCTGACTGAGGTGGATCAACCAGCAGGAAAGGTGACAATCCAGGGCTGCTCAGAAATGTAGGATTGTGCAGACAGAGACACTAGGTATTGACATCAATCAAGAACACAAACCATTATTAATGCTGGAGTTAAGTATTTTGACTTTGCACAAATATGTTAGCAGTAGAAGAATCAGGTAGGTCATTGCACTCAGTCCCCTACAATCAGTTAAAATTTTTAGTTCAGGTAAATCTAGAGAACTTTTGAGTATCCTGAAGATCAGACACCTCTCTTGAGACCCTTGACTTGTTGCATGACTTACCTTTTGTGTCTCTCAGCTACTAATTTCCAGTGAAGGGTAGCTTTTATTCTGAATAGTGCCCCTGCCTAGACAGGGGTTACCTATGGCTACTGTACTGATAAAAGGCATGGATGTCACCAGAGACACATCCTATCATAAAACTGATTTTCCTGCAAGTTGATCTCTCAGGAGAGGTGATGGAACCTCCAACACCTGAGGTATTTAAAACTGCACTGAACAACATACAAAGCACAATACAATATTCAAAAGAGCAATACTATTCTAACAGATAAATTGAGCAAGTGATCTATTACACCTCTTTAACCTTCAGGGCAATCTGAGAAATGTTTTAAAGAAAATCCTGTACCTCCAGGTTCCAATTGAAAGAAACATCATATTGGAAAAGATCTTTTGTATCACTGAATTTAGTTTCCTGCTCCTACAGAAAACAAAGTGAAATAAAATCTGTCAATTGCCCTCTATCATAGGATAAATGTTAATACAGCTGGGAAGGAAACTTGTCAAATTTCTATCTTGCCTGAGACTAGTGATATTTATAAAATCAATTTTTTAGAAGAAATTTGTCTAAGTTCCTGGTGCAACTTGAGGCCATTTCTTTCTGTCCTATCACTTATCACTTGGGAGAAGAGACCAACCCCCACTTTGGTACAATCTCCTTTCAGGGAGCTGTAGAGAGAGATGAGGTCTCCCCTGATCCTCACTTTTTTGAGACTAATCCAGCTCCCTCAGTCACTCCTCATAAGATTTGTGCTCCAGCCCCTTCACCAGCTCCACTGCCCTTCTCTGGACAGACTCCTGCCCCGCAATGATGAGAGAATTTAAAACCGTACAGCCTGGTCTTTGCTCACAGACAATTAGGGGCCCCAGTGGATCTCAAAAATCAAATGATTGCAACTTAATCTTTAATTTGGATCTCTCTCCAGGTGTACAAGAAGGTGGGTAAAACACAAGCAATCCATAACGTCATAAAGGAGATTATTATACGTAAGAAATCTGCATATTTGTTATATATTGTGAGTTAAAGAGTACTTCCTACTTATTAAAGAAAAGGTTACGACACTATTACTTTGATTAATTCTGAATATTTTTCCGCAAGAAATCCTATCTGAATTCATAAGACTGTAAGTAAAACTAGAAAACATTATTGATTCCATCATTTTTCTTGCTTACTAAAGTATCTGTAGAAGTCAGTCCTTAGCAGTAAAATGAATACTACCATTGACATGAAGTTAATATTTCATTCGTGTCTAAAGATAATGGCTGTAAAACCAATATTCCATGTATGTTGCTTCTTTTCTTGCTTTTATGTTCCTAGCATCATGTGTTCAAGCCAAAAGGTTGCGATCACAGTTTTGTTGCCATCATACATTATTCATGCTCAATACACTAACTCAGAAAAGCTTTTTTTGCTTTTATTCTGGCAGCCACAGTATATGGAAATATCTGCCACATTCTAATCTGCTCCACATCTCATTAAGTAGATAATGCATATGCATTTTTTACAAAATAAAGCACTATTTATTCTAATTTGTTTGAAATCAAAATAATGAGTAAATGTCAATTGTGGAACATTTCAGTTTGACTGTGACCAAAGTCACAGAACAAATCAAGAAATATTTTGGTCCAAATCTGATACTGTGACACTTAAAAATAAGAAAAAATAGCTTAGCTTAATTGAGCTAAAAGAGAATAGAGCAACTTCAGTCATGTACTTGAATGTTTTCTGATAAAAATATCTTATGAGAAAATCTATCTTGAAACACTTTTACTGTTTTATTTGGTTGATTTATTGGATGAATGTGTTTTGGATTTTTTTTTTTTTTTAATAACTTCATTCTAGTATGACCTTTTTTTCTTATTTTTCTTTCACACTGTACTTATTATTGCTATTTCCACCAGAGCCAAAGGCAACAGATATTCATGCATTAATTATTACACTTATTAAAAAATAAAATCTCCTAAGCACATAGGTTTTGACAGATTTCCTTGTACACTCAACTCATCGCTTTGGGATCATTTATGTCCTATGAATTTTGAATATGCCCTGGGTGATTCTATCAGCAGATTTGTGTTTGTGAAACAGCTCCATAGGATAGAATTATTATGAGTCAAATGAAAAAAATTGAAGTGTTAAAATATATTGGGTTCTGAAACCTATGGAAAATATCTTATGGATTTAACACATAGCTAGGCATTAAATGGTGTAAAAAATACCTCAGCAATAATCTGGCTACTTTTTAGTACCTCATTATTGTCACGCAAGAGAGTAGGCTAAACAAGGAAAAAATACAATGCCTAAGAGATGTCAGAAAAATTTTTAATCCATTTTCTCTTGCGACAGATAGTGATATTATTATTCTAACAAATACCACAAATTTCTTAAAATTACATGGAAAAACATGGGTATAGACAAGATGTATAATGAGACAAGGAGCAGATGTTTAATTCTTTATCCTTTAACTGGACTGTAGTTGAGAAGTGGGATCATCATCTCTGAATATTTTTTTTCCTTAAAGCTGCCTCTAAACAGAGCTCACAATCACTGAGAAATGCAGTCATAAAGCAGGTTTTTAAAGACTAATTTTAAATCTTATTTTGGGTAAAATGACACAGGTGGGGCTCACTGTGTATTGTTTTCATGGGATTTAAATCTTTTACAGAGATTAGAAGAAAAGTATTCTAGCTGGTGTACTGTTACTTGAAAACCTGAGAAAAAGTATTCAGAAGAAGGATTTACCATACATTTTAATGAGACAAGGTTGAAGCAATATGGGATTTTTGGAGAGCAAACCTATTTCTGGTGGTAACCTACAAGATGTGACTTCTAGGCTGTTTCATTTGTGTGGAAGGTAGTGTGGGGAGAGAAGGGAATGATCTTGTCTGACTAGTGCCTTGTGATTTAAGTTCTCATAATAGTCTTTGTATTTATGCAGTTTTCACTCTGCTACTCCTTATATGAAAAAATAATCAAAGAAATTATAGAGAGACTGTCAAAGTTTTTTATCACTTTTCAAGCAAATAGACAACAGTTTTATTGTCTTTTCATGCATTATTCCATCACTGTGAATCAGCTTTACTAAAAGGTGATTATAATGACATTTTTATGAAATTGCTTTAAAATTATGATTGATATTTTATGACCAGCATAAATAAAAACAATATTCTGGGAGGCCAACTTGTTATTCTCTTTGCTTGATTGCTTAATTTAGATAGAAAGTACAATTTTATAAAGAAATTTAAAGTTACATTACATGTGCATACTGAAATATGAAGAAAATGTAGAATGCAAAATTAAGCTTAAAGAGAGCAGATAAGAATAAAGGTAGTGAATTTAAGTAAAGCCATTTCAAGTATTACTGATTGCTGGTGTGTTCTTGCCATGTCAGGACATCTGAAGAACAATCAGTGGAACCAGGATAATCAAATATTTCCCCTGATATTTAAGCTCAATTCAAAGACACCACATAAGTAACGTCTTAGTTGCACCATTTTATTTATTTGTGTTTCATCTTTATAGCTTGAATTTTTGACAATTTTATTGAATGAAATACCCAAACTCTTATGTTGATCTTGAGTGATTCCTATTCAAGGACACCTACCTGAGTCTGAGGGAGAGAGTAAATAGACTTTCAAGGTACTTAGAGTGGAGGGTCCAAGATCCTCAGCTATGGAATTTGTGTGCCTGAGTAATTTCTAGAGCCTAACACTTCCCTGCCTATGAAGGGTGAGGTGTCAGCAATGAAACCAGACACAGTGAAGGAGAATGTTATGCAAGACCACACAGCACCACACAAAACTTTTAATCTACCTTGCCCCTGCTCCAAGGCTGTGTTCATTCAAGGCTGCAAAACAAAACCTCTGAATTATGTCAGAATGATTTGCAGCTGGCAGAGAGGCATGATCGTTGTTGGCTGGAGGTACCAAATGAATTTTCACTTCTGTGAAAGTACCTACTACACTGAGAAACTAAAAAGTCAGTACAGTAGATTGGTGTGTATTTGATGCCCTTTCTTTAGTTTTCAAGTGAACAGTTTCTAAACACACACCAGAAATATTTTTTTTTTGGTTCAAAGCTTAACATTTGGCACATGGTTTGAAAAAAAAAACAAACCAAAAACCAAAAAACCAAAACAGCTAAAAGGTTGAACTGAGTGGTTTTGGTGTGCAGAAATCCTGATTCAGGAAATCGCCTAGGAAATAAAGTCTGATTTGCCATTTCTAGTGGAGTTTCATCCAATGTTCTGTATGCTCTATGAAGTCAGTAACACAGCAACAGAGATTTGAGGTTGCAGTTCTGTATACAAGCATAAGAAAAAGACATTATATTACGTATTCCATTTCCTGTGCCATAGCATTAAAACATGTTATAGCCTGATATAAACATAGGTAGTGCCTGACAGCTAAACACATAGAAGGGTGTATAAAAGAAAATAATCTGAGTTTGTGAACTCAGGTCTTAGTTATGAGTATAAACTAGAAAGAGTATTCCTTAGTTCTATTGTGATTTGTGATGGTAGCTCAGATATTGTTGCTAATTGCAATACATGTCTATGAGGCTTCCACAAATATTTAGATAAGATGCATGAATCCTCACGAGGAAAGAGTCAAACCCCTGCCTTGAACGTAATTTTGGCTTGCAACTTTATGGTGCTTTTTCAGCTAGTGGGTTAAATGTTTGTCTTCATTACTGTAATTGTAAGCAAGAGCTGATTTTATTTGTAACTGTTTGTCACATGATGGAAATGTTAATAAAACGCTGAAGTGGAGAAAGGGCCTGATTGTAGACATTCTAAACTGCTGACCAGAGGAAGTCAGTAGAGACTGGGAATCCAGCATTCTTAAACAAAAATCATAGGGATGAAATTTTGACCCCTATGAACCTAAAAGTTCAAGGAACTTCAATGAAACCAGGATTCATGGTAAATCTGAGACAGTAGGTACCCAGGATGAAAAGTGCCCAAACTAAGAGGTCCCTTTGGAAAACCAGCATTTGAATGACATACTAGAATTCACAAGGTGTCATTGTCGGAACTGAGATGAACTCATGATTTCCTGGCTCTCACTGTTTGAAACTACTTCTTAGAGCTGGCTAGCAAAGCAATAAAAGCAAATTTTGCACTGCAATCATTTCTGATACTGTGTTCAACTTTATAAAATATGCTCCTTGGGGGTGAAGTTAATGAGCAACACATAAAGACTGGTTATTCACACCTTATGCCACTGCAGTTACAAGAGGATTGGGAAAGATGAAATCCAGCCTCAATACAAGGCCATGAGGTGATGTGGCCAAAATTCAGGGGTTTGTGGCTTTCATTTCACCTAATAGGCTGAAATAATATCTGCTTAATTTCTGTGTGTTCTTCATAAGGATTCCAAGTCACTTGATCTAACATTTGCAGCTCGTTTTCGAGCCTGTTCCTAAATTCTTCACCACAGCTCATTCTGATGCATAATCAGGCCTTCCCCGGCTTTCGTACAAAGGGAATACATTTCTTCTTCTCATAAATTCTTTATCAACAGTTTCTGCGTAGGATTTACTTATTGCACTTGTGTGAGGTTAATGACTTCAGGGAAATTATGGGAAAGCCCACAGAAAATGATTTAAAAAGATTCCTCTGGGGTTGTCCATGTTGTATAGATAATAATGAGCTTTCATACAGTGTGTGTTCTATCACTGGCACACCAACCATTAGCATACATAAAGTTTATCAGTTTACTGTGAGCTGTGGAGAGCAATCAAGTATGAAGGAAGAGTAGCATACAGAGGTGGTTACCTGCTCTTTTTTTGCACTGTAGGTTCCACGTTGCACTTCCTTTAGACAGACAGACTGACATTTTGGCAAAGAAATGAGAAAAAAAAAGTACATCATAAGGATCTGTTTTGAGATGGGGATAGGAATCAAATGGGACCTAATATGTCCTTTTTGGTTATTACCTTTCCACAATGCAGGTGAAGAGATATATTGCATGATAAATTGTAATATTACTGATTCTCAAATTATTTGAAAGGATTTCATTAATTAGCATTAATTTTTTAGATGTTGCAGTCTTTCTTATGAAAGAGACACAAACTTCATTAGGAGTCTGTCTTTTGTGGTCTAAATATTACCAATTTTATCACATCAAAATTTCTTCTAAAAGTCAATAGGATTTTGACTGCAGAAAGACTAGAAATTAGCTACAGATCTTGGCAGTACACTAGAATCACTAGATTGTAAACTTGCTAAGATGCAGTAGCATTAGTAAAAACCTGCTTTAAATTTAAATTTTGCTGTGCTAATCTCAAATGAAGTAGTCTCTTACTCACAAGTCACATTTTATGTATTTCTGAGTAGTCTTCTTGGATGATATCTATGGCAGGATTCCTGTGTGGTGATACAGCATTTACAGATAGTTCTAGAAAAATATTTGCTTCAACTCAAAAATGGGGATGGCTTTTTTAAAAATCCCTCTTGGATTATCTCACCTACTGTGTTGAATAACAGACTCTTATGGTAGTATAAAAAAGACAAACTATTTAGGACTTCCTATTTTAACCACATTTCAAAATAATCACTGTTCAGTTTAGCATGTACCCTCATTGCTTCATGACAAAGATGAATTTGTGTTTTCTGTGTATTTTTATAACTTATTTGCAGCAAAATAAACAACTCCCCTCAAATTTGTTAGTCTAAGGTAGCCTTTTAAAAATCACCAAAATAAAATAGAGTGCCAGACCAAAAAAATGAAATCCCTGAAAACCCAGAAGAAAGCTTAGACCTTTTCTAATTGTCAACCTCTATAAAAAGAGGTGAAATAATTTTCCTTCTTTTTTGACTTCTTTTTTAATATATATCCATTTCAGTTTTATTCAGAAGCTATATTCAGCTTTGGACCAATAAAACCTATGTCATGTCATTGATTTTGGAAGGTATATGTCCTATTCAGGGTTAAGGTCCACAGGTGAAAAAGAGTGAAAATAATTTACTATAATACTTATACAATTTTAATATATATAGGAAGTGCTGTAAGTTTGGATTTTTTTGGTAACTGTTCTTTCCTATCAGTAATTAATTTAATGAAAAATTAAATAGATCATCTTAACGTCAGATTTTGTTGCAGAACAGAGCTCTGGCTAGAATAGAATAAAATGGATGTGCTTCTTTGGATCATTTTCTTGTTTGAAAATGTGACCCTCTTCTCTATTTTGAAGATATAAAAAGGATCAGATTCATTTGATTACTTCTGAACATAATTATGTTTTCTTCCGGGCAACATGAATATAGTAAACTAATATAAGGAGTTTCCAGGAGAATGCTTACCTACTACTTTCTGCTAGTAAAGGAATAAAGACCCTGCTGAACATTTAATATCATGAGGTAATTTTGAGCTCTCCCCTCTGTCTGCAAAACAGAATTAATTTATTTTTCCTTTTCAATTTAAAAATATACAGTACTTCATAGATTCTTAAATTGTTACAAGCATTGCTAATGCATTATGCGTAATCTTCTATACAATTAAATATAGAAGCACTCCTAAAACTGTGAGGTTTCTTAATTGCAGGCTGCAGAATATTGTGGTTTTCAAAACCTGGTAGGGAAGTATACCAAAATGTTTGTGGAACATCCATTAGGAAAAAACATTGCCAGCAGGTCAAGGGAGGTGATCCTGCCCCTCCACTCAGCCCTGGTGAGGATCATCTGGAGTGCTGTGTCCAGTTCTGGACTCCTCAGTACAAGAGAGACTTGGAGCTCCTGGAGCAGGTCCAGCAGAGAGCAGTGAAGATGATAAGGGCATACAAGTACCTCACAGGAGGGTGCCAAGAGATTGGAACTGGGCTCTTAGCTGTGCTGACAAGAAGGACAAGAGACAATGAGCAGGAGCTGATGCACAGGAAGTTCCACCCAAACATAGGGAAGAACTCCTTTGCTGTGTGGGTGATCAAACCAGAACAGGTTGCACAGAGAGGTTGTAGAGTCTCCTTCCCTGGAGATATTCAAAATCCACCTGGATTCAATCCTGAGTAATGTACTCTGGAGAGACCCTACTTGAGCAGGGGCATTTATATAAATGACCTCCAGTGATCCATTCCAATTTTACCTGTTCTGTGGTCATGAAACATCAGAAGTCAAACCAGGAAGAGAGAGTAATGGTGTAGCTATTTTGCAATAAATAAAACTGAATTTTAACTGAAATAATAAAACTGAATTTTATTTTTACTGTGTCAGTTATTAATTTTCTCTCTGGTTTATCTGGTTTTCTTTCTGCACAGCTTTGGAAGAAAGATGCATACAAGTGGCGTGGAAATGTATATGTTATTTGGCTCACCAAAAAGAAACAGTAGGAATTACATATAGCCTTAAAACTAATTTCTTGTTTTCACAGGGGAAGGATAACTCTTTCAAGATGTTTCTCTACAATGTGACCTTTTTGTGTCTCACAAGTTTTCAATTAGATTTGACTCTGAGCATATCTTAAAAGAGAATGATTGATAAAAAAAGGTCTTATAAGCATAGAAATAAGGTTGAGGTCTCACATGGTCTCACATCCAAAAGTTTTATTCATGTAAGTGCATAGAGAAAATAGATTTGAAAGTGTTTGAGATTGAAAAACAGAGAACAATTTATCTAATGGTGTTGTAGACTTATTTATTTATTGATTGTATTGATTTTTTCCTGAATTTTTTCCATGCTCCCAAATCAGCTTCCTCAGCAATAACACGTGTAAAATAACACGTGTATTAAAGTAAGTATTCCCAAAAAAGAGAGTTCTTGACGCATACTTGAATTCTATTAGCCACATTTTGGAGATGACTATGTATTATATTTTTCCTGACAGTGAAAATTTTCTAATGATAATAGTTCAAGCTATTAAAAAAAAGTAGAATATGAATGCTTTTTTCTTTTCTTCCCTTCCTTCCTTGAGGACAGAAAAGAAGGCTTGACACAGAAAATATCTCAAGTTGTTGTGATCCAATCCTATTTTTGCTGACTGTAAGGACTTCTACCTTCTGTAAAGTCAATTGGGTTTGACAGAGTACAAGTATGAAACAGATTTAGATTTCAGATTATAAATTCTCTTTATAAGGACTCCCAATGTACAAATTTCACAAGTGGACCTACATCACAGCTGAGACTGTTACAGCACCAATACTGTTCTGAACAGTTGCATGAACAATGGCTTATTATTTTTATTCATAACATACCAGTACAATGTGATGACTTTGAATCTAAAATATCTGCAATTCTAACTTGCTGATTCCCATAATAATTTAATACAGTAGGACTGACCATCCTTTTCTGCATATTCATTTTTGTGGGTGTGTATTTAGCTATTGTTTTAGGTGTTTCCTAGGTTTCTGTATTTTCTGCAGTAGTCTCTGGTTTCTGCAGAACTTCTGTGTTGCTTGTACAAGCAGACTCTATAATATGAATGCAGAAGATTGTTTAGAGGCATCTCTTAAAGGTTTGAAATCTTGTGTTGTTGCTCTTGGTGTGAAAACTCGTCCTGTTCTTAAGAAATGGCTTTTCATAGATGATTATTACTAGTCAAAACTATCTCACTGTTAAGTAAGTCTATTTCAGTTATACATTTGAATTTACTGGGGTTAACCAAATACATGTCTATGCTCCCTGATGCAAAAACCCCATAACATTCCAAAACCTGCATTTTCATTCCAAAACATGGGAGTTCTTTACCCATATGGCTTTAAAAATTATTTGAAATTATGAATCAGACACATTCTACACAACACTATTATTCTTTTTATATCCTTTTGCTAAAGAGCTTTTCTTTCGTATTTTATTTTTCTTTATATAAAGATGAATTAAGGGTGACAGGGAATCGATAAAAAGAATATGCCATTTATCATGATAGACTATGTTCTATCAAAATAATTGTTGATATCCTGTTTTTTAAAAACCCATCCATTATTATCAGACATTATGAATACACTAAATTCAGTATAATTTCAATTAAATAGAAACCTTATGGTATTTAAAATAAAAATTCCAAGATTTTTAGTGACTTCTTCAGATAAAACTGAGTATTTTTCATTGTAATCAGGCTCAACAAGATAATCAATTGTTCTTTGCCTTTTGTGTTTCTACTGTTCAAAAGCTTACACAAGGTAATCATATGTCCATGGTTGTTATTTATCTAAGGTTATCATATACCCACCATTATTTGTTTAGATTGCACAAGCTCAACGTCAGTTCTTATTTAGCTGTTTTATTTTATCATAAGCCTGTTTTTTAAGATCTTACTCATCCTTTATGCTCTACTTGTGATTGCTTCTAATTTTTCTCTTACTCTTTGGGAAAGCTAAAATGGAACAAAGTATGAAAGTTACCATTTAACAGAAATATATAGAAATGAACTATAAACCTTCAGAGTATGTAATAAGAAGGACACAAAAATACCTCTTGCCAACATTCAGGACTCTAATACATTACACAAAATAATGTAAAAACCTAGCTTTCTGATTTACTACATATATGTCCTTTACTGGGTTTAATAAAAGAATCTCCTTTAGTCATTAATGCCATGCAGCCTAATACAGACCACATACTGTCCTTGATCCATTGCTGCAAGGTCTGGCAGAAGATTAAAATGCTTCATGCAAATGTCAAGGTGCCTATGAAAATATGACAGCTTGCCCAGTAAGTAGTAGGATAAAATGGGGTAATTGCTGTTAGCCTTCTTTGAGTACAGTTGTTCTTAATTATGCCCAGAAATAAATCCTGCCTCTTTTCAACTAAGTGCAAACTACGCAATAATAGAAAAGGTGGGAAACTGACTCACTGGTCCCAGTGTTTCACTGGGCTAGGACCTGAGTGTAAACAGGTGTAGCTTCATATAATAGAGTTAACTTTGGTAAACTGAGAGTCTGACCCATATGCGTACATTTCAAATATGTAAGCAAAAAATAGCTTGAATATAGGATGTCTTTTAGAAATTGGTAAAACATGGCATTTGGGATTATATTCAATTTCTGAACTTAATTTATAAAGCATTTTAACTAAAGAAAGTTTGCTTGGACAGAATGAGTAGGGAAGGATGATATTTATTCTTTTCTTAAAGGTCAGCTGTGGACAAGTATGTTTCTTACTCCTGCAAATAGTATTCAGGTGAGGATTAGATAGCTCTTGGAAGAGAAGTGCCAAGAATCAAATTCCAAAGTGGATCACAGGAACATATTTCTCAGATCACAGACACAAAAGAAAAATCAAATGCTGGTGTTCATCTGCAGAAATGTGATCCTCGAAGGAGTCAGGTCTAGGTCTAAAAATGAAGTTTCAGCTAGAGAAGGCTGACATTAACCTTGTGTTGGACTGTTAAATTTACATTAATTTTTTTATGAATACTTGTGACTCATCAGACACATGGTTACAAGAGTTGTACGAATAATACAGACTTTGTAGGGAGTAAGTTCTCAACATGTAGGTAGCAGCCCTTCCATGTCAGATGTGTATTTCATTTAAGAAATACAAGCACATCTTGCTTACTGTGAAATGTGGAACACAGCAGCCAGTGAAAAATATACTGCTGAGGAAATGGGGACATAGATGAAGAGGGACTATGCAATAGCAGTAATAGATTTGGCACAGGAAATAGAAAATATTATGTTTATTATGCAGCAATATTCATTTCATTGTGTCAATTTAATTTTAGAGTGGACAATTGTTCAAACCTCTGACATGTCAAGTAGAGAATAACTAGCCAAACAGCATTTGTGGTTTCAGTGGCACAAGACATAGTTGCTATGTACTATTTCCTACCTCTTGTTTTTCACAGTCAATTTATGTTTAGAACATCCTTACACTCTGCCCCAGGGACAGATACCCTTCAGAAATTCCTTCCTTCATGCATAACTACATACCTAGATCAAAACCGTGTCTGAAGCCATGGACATTATATATGATAGGGAAAAATGAAAAATCTCCATTTATTAAATGGTTCTCAAGCATTTTGGAGCATTTAAATTGCACATAAGAAATGTCTGCACTTAGGGAGTCCAAGACTGATACTGCCTTGTTTTCATTTCCTAGGAGGTACTTGTATTGTGCAAAGCTTAACAGCTTAGTATGTCCCTTGCCTGTATTTTCCTGTTTGGGAACTCCTTCCCTAGGTGGGAATCATGAACCATTTTATCAGAAGCTTCTCCTTGAAGTTTTCTGTTAAGGATTACTTTACATATCACAGTTTGGTATGTAAATACCACAAGAGTGGTATTTTTGGGGGTGGTACTCTTGAAATACACCTCACCTTTAAAATTTTACTCACCTTTGCTAAAGCTGGATCACATCTGACAGAAACTGACAGACTACTTACTATTATTTCTTTTGGATTAAGAGACAAGGGTGCTGGTAAGAAGCAATGTGCAAACCAAAAATAGAAAGTCTTGTTTTACATGACAGACACATATTTATTCTCAACAACAACCACCAAAAAATCTTGTTACTTAACACACAGTTTCAAAATTCAGGATTTGTCTCAACTTTTTTGCACATGTGTTCTGCACATCTCCTAGTGAATATTGCTATTATTGAGTACTATAGTGCTGAGTTCCTTTGGTGATTTATATACTATGCCAAAAATATTTTTACATTTTATTGCTTTGCTTCTTCATTTCACTGGCAGGTTCTTCTTGCATTAAAAGAAAGATTATCAGGACTGTTTAGTAAGAGTACTGAGAGGAACTTCAATAATATCTCACCCTGTCTAGAGAAACAGCCTAGTTTGAGACAATTTGAGTCAGTGTGTAGAAAAATTTTGTCACTGGAAAAAACACTGATATCAATCTCCTCATATCTTCTTCCTCTTTCTTCCTCTCATCTCTCTTACACACATTTAAAATTTGATCTTTATCTCTTTCCATTAATTCAAACTACCATTTTATGTAGAAAATAATCATTCTTTGAATTTCTCTAAATTTGAAGCTCAGATTATATGATGACATAGTGATGTCTACTATTTATGCATTACTAGAGGAAAAAATATATTCATTTTGGGATTTGCCATCTTTCAATTAATCACATGTTCTCTTTTCCTCAGGTGTGGGAAAAGGGGAAAAAATTGAAACATCACTTTCTTTAAATACTGTTTTTCCTTTCCCTTGTCTTATATATCTACTCAGTACATACAGCCTGATTTTTTTTGATCTGTTTTTAGTATGTGTTTTTCAGTGATTAGTTTTCCTGTCAGTCTATCTTTGACCCCATTATCATTAAAATGGAGCAGCTCCCACTACTCAGTCACAATCATCTCCCTGCAAAACTCAAAAGTGAGTGACCAAGATTCTTCCTCAAGTTTTTGTGTTTTCATTAGACCACATTCCTTCTTCTTTCATATCTGTCAAGAGTTCAGGTGATGGACTCATGACCTGTACATAAAGTAATATTCACACCTATATTGCAGTCCTGAAAACAAATGTGGTCTGTCAGAGAGAGGCAATTGGATCATCAGTGCTTTCATTCTCAGGTAGGAAATATCTTCTATTATTTGGCAACTGACAGTGAAATGAGCTCTTAGTGTGAAGTGTATTTTATGTCTTATCAAGACTGCTAATTCAATTTCAGGAGAAAAAAAAAGGGTAAAAGAGTCTTTAGCTAGAGAAGGAGGCTAGAAAGCAACTACTCTAATATATTTTTTAACCTTTGCAACAACACAGAAAACATTCAAGAATAGGTTACTCTTGGAGCACAGCCCCCTGGAAATAAATAATTGTTTGTTCACACACATTAATAAGATTCAAAGGGACATTGATTTATTAAATGATGGGTCATTAGCAGTGGAGGCAAAGGCTAAACAAGCTTGCATGGAAAGACTTACTCTAAAAGATGACACTGTAGTCCTCTTATTACCACCAGGATATATAAATCAATTTAAACTGATTTACTGAAAGTTTGACTGTTTTTAAGATATGCTATTTTTTACAGTACTTCTAACTTTAATGCGTGCATAATTAGTATAAGTTGGCATAGTGCCATTTGTTCTAACAGAACTCCGTTGAGTTACTCCACCTTAAGATCTTGCTCATTAGCAGCAGTTATCCTCGATTTGCTATAATAATATATAATACATGCCAGTTAGGAAATTTTTTTAAAGAAAAATATTTAGAGAGTCATTAATACCTTGCTTCTCATAATGCCTATGGAAATGTAGGTTGTCTAGATGTAATGTGTCCTGAAAATGAGAGTAATTGTCCAGCTGGCAGGAAACTCCAGTGGGTAATAATACCTTTTTCTTGTCCAAAAATGTTTAAAAGAATCAAAATGTCACATTAAGAAAAAATTAATTTAGAAAATGTCAACAAATAAATTATTTATTGAATATATTAATTTTACTTCACATCATTTGCTTTCATAAAAATTACATTTGCATTATTTTTGTTTGTGCCTTGCTATGATCTACCTAGAGGGTAAAGTAGGTCCCTCTTCAGGTAGAAGGAGAAATTATTATTCAGTGGTACCATTTTCCATTAGGAAAATAAATCTCTTTGTTATGGAACATTGTGGCAGGAAAAAGTGGAAGAGGAACAAAACCCAAGGAGGAAAGCCAACTGTTGGTTTCTTAAGTTTACTCATACATATATAAAAATACATTCATGCTACATAGATTAGTTTTATTATTCTGCAAAGAGGCCATATTATTTTATGAATGGAGCAACTACTAATATTGAATTGATAATACTGGAACATAAATACTGTATTAATTATTTTAACTGAGTGTCAGACCTAAAAAAATTACTTAGAGTTATAACATATGAAATGAAAAATATAAAAAAGGGCATATTGAAATTGGAGTTCTGGTAAAAAAACCATTCTGCATAGTAGTTTAAATGTTCTGACATCAATTTTTTTTAAGTATCATTTGAAAGGAAAAGGCTTGTTAATATTTACCCCCCTGTTTATGCATTAATTTAATATTCATACTTCATACTGGTAAACTACATCTGGAGAGAGCACATATATGTAAGTCATAAAAAGAATGGATTTGAAAAGCACAATCTTTTTTTATTTAGATACTGGCTGAACACTTAATTGATCTATTATGAAAATGTGACTTGTTTAGTGCTCCAAAAAATTAAAATAATACTTAATAAAAGCCAATATATTCAAGTATCTTTAAAACACTTATTGTAACAGTTGATTGTACTTAAAACAGATCTTTAAGTTCAGTGGGAGCATTAAAAATTTTAAAGGGCAAAAATATGTTACTACTTTGCCAGCAACTCTACATCAGAGAACAGCACAGCAGCTCACCACAGCGCATGCAGAGAGGGAATATCAAATGAAAGAAGGAGCTGAGGAGGAATCAGCAGTTGGTTACACAGTACAGTCAAACCTCAAACAACTATTACTCAAAGAGTTTACGTGTTCAGTCAGCCGCAAGTTGCTGTGTTTGAACAAAGAGTTCATTTTTATCAGGAATGCTATTTAGGGAAATGATAACACTAAAAGAGAGTCTGATAAATTATGTTTTTTTCTGATTTCTAGTTCCCTCTTCCTCCCTGCCAAACCTGACAGATCATCTGACATCAGAGCATCAGAGTATTGAGGTTTTTTGTTTGTTTTCTCATGAAAAACCACACTGGGGTTCCTCCCAATTAGTGGTGCTGTACCAGGTCCCACACCAGAGGTAATCAGCAGTGGTCCATCACAGCTGTCTCATCTGGCCTTGTACTATACTTTTCAATATATTTCAGACGTTTTTAATGTATATTTTATACCTCAAAATAGATATACTTTGAATTTGATGAAGCTAATGCATGTCACTAATTAACCCAGAATAACAAAGGCACCGATAAGTATTTAGAACAAATTAGGTCAGCTCATGTGTAAATGTAGTAGTAGTTTATTTCCACTTCTATTGTATTTATTTTATACTTTTATTATGCTACCTACAGTATTTCTGATTGTCTTTTAGCCTGAATCTTGCTTAAACAAAGTTGCTAAAGATAGCATGAAAAGTGCCTTTGTTTTATCTTAGATTTTTCTTGGCTCTGCTAGGCACAGCATGAAAGCAAAGAGTATTTGGCCCAGTATATCTAAGTTGTCATTTGGAAATTTCAAGTTCTGGTTTCTTCCCTGCATGCTGAGGTTTAATTTAAACCATGTCACCCACTCTGAGCAATGATGTCATTTTCCTCTGTGATAACTCTCTGAAGTTCTCTGAAGTTGCCAGTGAGTTAATGCCATTCTCTCCTCTCATAAATGTTGAGCAAGTGCAATAAAGAAGAATCTAGGACTTGTTCATGGAGTAAACTTTGTAATTTGTAGGACAAATGCCAGAGTCAATGTTTAATTCTCCATTAACATAGTATGAAAAATAATTAAAAAGTTTTCCAGAATTTAACTTTACCTCAGTTTAGTCATATAATCATTATGGTTGTTCTGACTTCAGGCTTTCACTTACATTTTGAGGAACTGCATGTCTTGCTTTACAATAGCAGGTATTGTGGTTTCTCATGGTGGCTTTTAAAGCTGTTGTAGATTCATAGTGAAAGAAAAGACTTTCCATGTAATTTTATCCTTTTCTCTTTCTAGAACAAGATTATTCTTTATAATGGAAAATGCAGTATATTCAGTATAATTTCAAATGGCTGATCCAATGGCCTCCATCACCACTTACTATTTAACAGATGTAATGCTATATGCAAACATTAATTTTCAAACCTTATCAAAATTGTATTTTTGACTTGAAGGACCCATTAATACTGAAAACCAAAGAAAGAAAGAGATCAGTCTGTCTACTTAGTACATCATTCCTGTATCCACAGGAATCACTCTGATATATAATCTGATACAGATGATACAAAGAGACAGAAGAAGGGACAGAGGCAGACTGTGAAACTAAAGTAGGGATTGGTGTGGTTCAGAAGACAACCTCCATTGGAAGATGGAAAAAACTAATGTAAACTTGACAAATTACACCTTAGTTATAAAGCACATAGAATCAAGATTTGTGGGTTTTCCATTCAATACAGTTTCTTTTTGTTAGGCTCTGAACTTTTCTGCATTGGAAAAATGAGATTAAAAGGTTAAGGTATTCAGTAGAAATTACTTTTATGGATGGTATAGAAAGATGAACACATCAGAACGAAAGGGGAACTGACTACTTTCTGGAGTGATTTTGATTTGTGCCTACTCTAAAATTAGCCTACAATGTAGCAGAGACAAGATTATAAACTCCGAGATGAGTAGAGTTAGCTGAAATGCTGGATTTAAGGAGTGAAGGCCAATATTGACCATGTACAAATGAATTTTTATTATGTTCCAAAGCTGTTGCAACATCCATAATTTTAGAAGTCTAGAAAATTTGGAAATATTTTGGTAAACCATAAGTTCCAGAGATATTTTTATGTCATCTTGTTTGTGTAAAAACCCCACAACCTATGTCAAATACTGCATAAATATTTTGGGGCTTTTTTTTAAACATTTGTGATGACATGGCAAACTGCTAACAAACTGGTAAGTAACAATGATGAAATTTGTGTTTGTAAATTTTATTTTCCCTATACACAACAAGATTAAATCAATCACTATAGACTACTTTAGACAAGCCTGACAGCTCTAAAAATGTTTCTAAAGCAGAATATAAATATTGTGTCCTTTGTAGCTTTTTAAAATCTTGCTTACAGGTATACCACTGAAGATATTCATATAATGCCTTTGTTTCCTCTTCAAAAGCAATTGTTGTGCAAATTATTTTGACCTATTCCTTTTTGAATGGAGATTTCTGCATATTAACTGGCAGGTGTTAGAAATATTGTTTATGGTCTTGCCTTACTTTGGGTTTTACATTTCTTTTTCTTCTTGTGTTGTAGTATATATTAATTACCTAGGAGAAAATAATTTAAACGCTTAGTTTAACTCCCATTATTTACATTTTATTCCTAAGGAAAAAACCCAAAACTTTCTCCAAGATTGCTCAGAAATATTTCCTGATCTTGGTAAGTAATATCTTTTTCACTGATGTTTCCAATGTCTCTGGTTTGTTGCTTTTCTTTGAATTACTGGAAGCTTCTCTTCATTAACACAGGATGTGTCTTTCACCATTCCAATTAAATCAAATCTTTTCCATAGAAACAGGTCAGCGGGTGTAAGGATATGGATTTCCTAGTTTCCACCCACAGCTATATTAAACAGTTTTTCACTGGCCTAATTTTGTTCAATGAAGGCTGCATAGCATAAATCCGCTGTTACCAAAAGAGCCACTTTTAGGGGGGCAAAGTTTTATGCCAATATAAAATTGTGTAGACTATGTAAGCATAGTTCAGTTCAAATGCTCAGATTACTTCAGCACAATAAAAGAAGAACCCACAGAGGAAGAGAGAGCAGAGAGCATTTCTGAGAGCAGAAGGAATGTTCCTGAAGGATGGGGAAGCACTTGCTCTTCCATCATCATGCTGTGATAAGAATGATACAAGTTACCCTTTGTTTCAGTAAGTCTGCTTATCAAGAGTGATAAAACTGAGGTGAGATTATGCATGAGGTGAGGTGAGGTTTGTGCATCTGTGTGGATTTTCTCACAGTGAAACATGCAAATCCAATAGACAACTTTGACTATTGGACAAATAGAAGTTATCACAGATGCTAGAGGTTTTATAGGATCTCTCTGTTTTGCAATGCCACATGGAAAAATCCTCTAAGTTTGACCCCACTGAGGAAAAACATCTCTAAGCTCCCCTCAGGCTGACTCACCTATGCTGTCAGA
Organism: Entomyzon cyanotis; assembly: GCA_024500445.1. Lineage (NCBI taxonomy): Eukaryota > Metazoa > Chordata > Aves > Passeriformes > Meliphagidae > Entomyzon > Entomyzon cyanotis. The sequence goes on from JAKEPQ010001030.1 coordinate 18,108,868, forward strand.
TGGTTATCTGCCAGCGTCAAATGGATATGTGTCTGCATCAGATTTGTGACTTAATTTCCATTTATTCACAGAATTACGGAATGGTCGAGGTTGAAAGGAACCTCTGAAGGTCATCTTGTCCAGATGCATGTGCAAGCAGGGTCACTGAGAGCAGGCTGCCTGGGAATGTGTCCAGAGAGATTGTGAATATCTCCAAGGATGGAGATACCACAACATATCCTGACAATCAGTGCCAGTGCTCAATCACCCTCACAGGGAAAAAGTGTTTCCTGATGTTCAGACAGAAAAAAGACATCCCATGAGAGCATGTCTAACATATAACTGTTGAGTTCAGTGCTCTCTGGGACCCAAGTAATCTTCCTATGACAATTATAATTTAGTATGAATATATATATATATATAAAATGTACATATATATAAAATCACACAGAATCACGCTGAGACCATATCTTGATGTTTGAAGACACCAGGATTGTCTGAACAGCTCTGAAAGGCATTGTAAGGTGAGGGAAGTCAAACTTGGCACTTTGTTAGTCCATATTGTTTACAGGGAGCAGCCTCTGTACCTGTCCCAGAAATCTTCCCCAGATTCTGATTTAGCAGAAACTATTCTCTTCGTTCCAAGAAAAAGCCCAGTAGCTAGATAATCTGCAGAGTAGTTCTCAAGTTCAAAGCTTTTCAGTGTATAAAAACACCCAGAGTACTGGGAGCACTGGCTTTGAAATCCAAGTTTTATTGACTCTGTTGTTCATGAAATTACTTATTTCAATGTCCTTTTTTATCCCAGCAATACTTATTGCTTTTTGTGATGTTTTAATTAATGTTCACAAATGTTATCAGATGAAGGAGAATAAATAAGGAGAAAATATTTTTGCTATTAGATAGTAGCTTGCAGAAATAATAATATCAAACTGTCAAATATGCTTTAATATGCATCTTTATTTCCCATATTAATTTGTTTACATCCAAATGCAGAATATCTACAATTTAAGCAAGTTCCCTTTCCTCTCCTGGAAATCTTTTTTACTTCATAATATAAATGGAAATGTTTTCATATCCTCTCCCAAATATTTTATTCTGCATGCATGGCAGGATATTGATTCTGTATAATGTATCTCTCAGAATAGTGTAATAGACTCTGCCTGGAAATATGTGTGTGCCCAGTATGCCATGAAAAAAGAATAAAGATCTCACAAGCGAAGATTTCCCTAATTGTTTTATTGGGGACAGTGGAAATGCTATTAGAAAGACATAAAACTTATTAACAAACAACATTTGTGAAAATGTAAAAACATTTATTTTCTGTATTGGTAGCCATTCTTCATCATATTTTTAATTGTATTTCTGACAAAACAATGAGGAAAAAATCCCCGCTTCTCCTAACAGATCATTCATATTCTAATAAATAAGAGTTCATATAAATCATGCATTATATCAGCAAATGTTATCAACTGTAATGAAGAAGATACATGTACATTCTACCTACTTAAAAAGAACAACTGTCAAATGCAGCCTTTCTTGTCCTATATACTATTGACAGCCAAAATTATGCTAATCTTTGTAAAGGATTTATTGACTTTTACTTGGATAAAATAAGAGAAAAAACCAAACAAAAGAGGAACAGAGTATCTTCCAGCTTCATAGTCTAAATAGCAGGATATCTTTGAGAACAAAGAGATTTAGTTGCCAGTGAAGACAGTTTCTAGCAGAATGAGGCATCTGTCCAAATTGCACAGCAGTTTTCTTTGCCACTTTGTTTGTTTCTGTCTCATTTGCGTTCCTTATTTGTTTGCTTTTACTGCTTAAGTGAAAATGCATACCAGTCTGCACAATTTACATGTCAGGGATGGGATGCACCCTATCAACACACCATGACAACCAAGGAAATAACAAATAACATCTCTCATTGTATAAGCTGGAAATCAGAACTAAAGGGAGACCTTTCATACACTTCTTTTCTGGCTTCCTTCTGTGCAATCACAAATCCCTTTTAGCAGACTCCAAAATATCATTCCAGCAGACAATGCAGGAGATTGAAATCTATTAAACCAGGTAGTACTTTGTTTTCACAGACCTCTGGATAAGTAGAGGACTTAAAAAAAAGACAAAAAAGGTACTCTTAGTCATATATTTATATTTGAATGTTAAAAGAAAAACTGCTGACTCAGAGTCAGCACATCTGGCTTCAAAATGCAGATTTAATTTTTTTATGGATAAATCTGTAATATTAATATTCTAGTGTACACCAAGTCCTTTAGTTTCACATAGGAACTGATTAGCATGCTGTCTCACTCATTTTTGGATGAACTGTGTGATGTGAGCTGGGTTGGGCAGTAGAGAAGAACAAGTGGATCTCTATGAAGTTGAGCAGTGAGAAGTGCAGAGGGAACAAATATATGCATATGTACAGGCAAGGAGCAATCTTGCAGGCAGGTTCCTGGGAGCCTTGGTGGGTGAGATGGATGTGTCTGTCCCATGCACCCTTGCAGTGATCAAGACCATCCACACCCCCAGGGCTGCATTAGTGTGGTGGATTCCTGCCTCAGCTGGACGGAGGATAGAAAATATAACAGAAGGCTTGTGAGTCTTGATAAGGATGGGGAGAGATCACTCACCAATTACCACCACAGGCAAAAATCCCTTGACTTAGTGAAATTAATTAAATTTTCTACCAATTCAATCAGAATCACATAATAAGAAGTTCCCTTCTTGCCAGGTTTCACTTTGTTCCTGAGTTCTCCACTTTCTCCCCTCCAGCAGTTCAGGGGAACAGGGAATAGGGGTTGTGGTCAATTCATCACAAGTATTCTCTGTCACTCCCTCCTCACGAGGGGACTCCTCATGCTCTTCCCCTGCTCCAGAGAGGAGTACCTTCCATGGTAGAGTGCCCTCTGTGAGCTTCTCTAATGTGAATCATTCCCAGAGGTTAACTGCTCCAGCCTGGGTCCCTTCAACAGGGTGCAGCCCTTCAGGGACAAGGTCACAACCAGGTCACAACCTCCACAGGGTCACAAGTCCTGCCAGCAAACCTGCTCCAGCATGGGGTCCTCTCTTCACGGGGCCACAGGTCCTGCCAGGAGTCAGCTCCAGCACAGGAGTCTCATAGGACCACAGCCTCCTTCAGGCATCCACCTTTCCTCCACGGGGCTCCTCCATGGGCTGCAGGTGGATCTGTGCTCACCTGTGGATCCCCATGGGTTGTGAAGGGACAGCTGCCTCGCCACGGTCTTCACCATGGTCTGCAGGGGAATTTCTGCTCTGATGTCTTGAACATCTCCTCCTCCTCCCCCTCACTCTTCTCTGTCCTTGGTGTCTGCAGAGTTGTTTCTCTCACATATTCTCACTCCTGTCTTTTCTGACTGCAATCCCTTCTGCACAATAACTTTTCCCATCTTAACTGTGTTATCCCCAAGGCACTATCACTGTCACTTACAGGCTCAGCCTTGGCAAGTGGCGGGTCCATCTTGGAGCTGGCTGGCACTGGCTCTGTCACACATGGGGGAAGTTTCTATCAGCTTCTCACAGAAGTCACCTGTATAGCCCTCCCTTTATACCAAAACCTCGCCATGGAAACACAATACACAATACACTAGAAAGTAGCCCACAAGTCCAGATTGTGTTTACTCGTCTCTATTTCCCACTTCTGTCTTGCTCCTGAATCGTTTATCCTGTTTTGGGGCCACTGTGCAAGAGATATCAACAAACTGGAGAGATTTTTAGTGACAGGTCACCAAGATGGTTAGGGAGCTGCAACACATAACCTAAGAATCAAAAAAATTGATGGAATTCTTTTGGCTTGGAAGAGAAAAGGATCAATAGTGTAGGTAATAATTATATTTCTACAAAATTAATAGCAGTATTTAGCTATTTAAAACAGAACTTTTAGAAAACATGGAACCAGACTCATTTTTGGTGCATAGTAAGAGGAGGAAGGGCAGTGGTCACAAGTGGCAGCACAACAAGAACAATTGGGAATAAGGAAAAAATTCTTCCCCTTGTCAGTTATCAAGCATTGGAACATCTTTCCTAGAATAGCTGGAGGACCACAATCCCTGAAAACTTTCTATGTTAAGCTGTGCAAGGCTTTGTAGTGTCTGGTCTAACTTTGAGGCTAGACTGGCTCTGAGAAATTTGAAGCAGGTGACTTCCAGAAATCTTTTCTAATCTAAGTGTTTGATCCTGTGTTCAAGAGTTTAAAACTTTTATTTTGTACAACTCTTTTTGAGGGTTTTTCTTGGTCCTTGCAATATTCAACATGATCCAGAATTACCTTGCCTTTCCTTTAAAAAATGAGCTCACAAAAACTTGGGATAAGAATAGAGCTTCTTTCAAAACTGGCTGTCAGAATTATTCTTTTTTAGCTGATATCTGATATTAGCAACTCTATCCTGCATTTCCACAATCACCCCAAGTAATTCCAACACTGAAAACTTAGCAATGATCTCCTGATTGATTAGAGAGGATAAACAGGAAGTACTTAATAACCCTGCCCTGAAGAAGAAGTCATTGTTTGGATATTTTCATAGATGGTTTCCTTCAATATTACCACTGCAGTATCTCAAAATCCTCTTGGATAGAAAATTCACTGATCACAGGAGCTGCTTTGCACAGGAAGGCAAAGAATAAGCCTCTGTATTTGCTACATTCATATGACTTGCTGCAGTTCCCCTAATTCCTGTCTTCCAACTTCTTCCGTAACACTGTTTTTGTGTTCCTTCATCTTTTGTCTGTACGTAATCCAGAGTAGAATTCAACAGTTCTCCTAACCACTGGTTATCACAATTGCACATTAATTATTGACTAAGCACAGGCATCTTCTGTCTTTCAGAGAATTTGAGATTGCAAAATATGAGGTATTTCTTAAGCAAAAATAACATTTATTTGAAATTGGTATGAGAAAGCAAAGAAATAAAATGTGAAAACCTATGAGAATGTCTATCACAGTAATGTGAGGAGTCTGAACTTTTGGAGTCATATGTTAATGAAAATATCTGTCTTCCTGAGGTAGTGTTCAATTATTTTAGAGCTATAACAAGCTCTTCTTTGGCATATCTTCATTAACTGAGCAACTGTTTCTTCTGGGCTATTCCTTCCCTCCCTAGGTCATTAATCATAGTTTCCATTTAAAATAACCCAATATATACTGATACAGAAAGTGTCTGAGCAAGTTACAAAACATCAAATGTATGTAAGCTGTTATTAGCAGCTTCCAATTTCTCTCACAGACTGTCCCTAAGTGGCTGTCTCCTGGGACCAAGAGGAAACCATGATAAAACAGCAGGTTCTCAGAGTCATCATGCCTGGAGCTGCTCCAATTTGCACACCAACTTCAGCCTGGGGCTGTTTCAAGTGTTATTAGCTGACGTCTGCAGGGCAAACAAATGCTGAAGTCAGTTCAGAAAAGTTTCCAAACTTTTGAATTTTAACTGAGTTAACCATGAATTGATAAACTGCTGGGATGTACACAGCTGTTAGGTTCAAATTCTAGGGAGACAAAATATTCCCAGCGAAAATGAAAGAAAAACCATATCAGGATTTAAGATTACTAATAATTGTCATTATTCTCCTCTGTGAGGTGACAGTAATTGAACTAAACCTATGATGTTTGCATAAAACTCACTTTAAGTGATTTGACAATGAATAGAAGAAAATAATTTCAGAAGGTAAAGAGGTCAGAAAATATTTCAAGAATGTTACTGGAAATTATGTACTCTTCACAAAACCTTTTGACCCATCATGTTGATTTAAAAAGTCTTGTGAGGTTGGAATGGTTAACAGTGAGATAATCCAAATCACTTACATGGTAAATTAATGACCGAGAAAGCCAATACGGAACAATTCCAAGACAGAGAGGCTGGGCTGCTACCACTGGAAATAGGAATTGTTGTTTTTAATGTTTGTCCTTACTCACTGTGTATCTTTGGATATATGCAACTGCGTCTTGGTTTGCCACTTGGTCCTGCTGTAGATTTGTCTTTCATAAAACACTGTACAAAACAAGAACACAGCTGCATGAAAATTGGCCTAAATAAAACTGTTATGGTATGAATAAATGACTGCACTGTAAAGGCCTTAGTGCTTTTCATGTATTTATTTCAACAGCTGGCATTGGATTTCCACTGCTCACTTATCCTGTGACCTTCCTTTTGAAATGCAGAAAATAAAAAAATTTCTTCCACAAACCAATTCAATCTTATCTCCTAGCTCATTCTGTTTTCTACTCTTGTAGTCTTTTCTGTTTTGTTCTGTTCTGTTTATTGGTGTGAGTACCTCAAAGATCATTAATTCTCTCAAACTGTTCTAATCTTCTCAGATTTCTTGGGAAAATTTTCCTTTAAATTCTAGAAGCATATACTTCCACAATTTTCTGGTGCTAAAAATGTGAAAGTTGTTTTTTTCTCAATCTTGAATGCAAAAAATCTTACTTTATCCCAAAGAAAAAGAAACAGTAAATGTTTTTGTTCATAATTCAATAGCTTTTGAACAATAAGAACGTTTTGATTATCATGCAATCAGTTGCTGATGCTTTAAAAAAATGCAGTTAAAAAAACACCCTGGTTTACATTCCTCACTGGTGATTAATACCCTAGCCCCACCCTTCACCATCCCTCTTAAAAAAAAAAAAAAAAAAAAAAGAAATAGGAAAATTAAGCATTTAAATGAGTGATAACAATGGTTTGGTCACAGATGATGTAGAGCACATTATAACATAGATCACGGAAAATGTGAAAGAGCATGTATAATGTGTAAGAGGATACTAGACCAATAAAGCATGATGAAAATAAAGAAATAGAGGCTGGGAAAATGTTGTGTTGCACTACTCCCTATTTGTGCCCTTCTGAACTTATTTTTTTACATGGTTTTACAACGTGAAGGGTGGTGTCTTCTATTCAATGCTAAATGGATATTTTATGAGCTATGAAACTTAATCATTGGGTCAGAGAAGGGTGTAATGAAGCTCCTGTGTCAAAAAGCCTCCACTTGTTTTATAGGTTGGTCCAGCTGGTCTAAAAAAAAGTAGCTGTAGCTTTGCTATAAACTTTTCTTTCACTTTCCTTTCTAGATTTTCATTGATGCAGTAAGCTTTAGAAACCACAAGCATTTGACATATTTTATTTAAAAACCAATTGCTTGTTCTATCATAGATGCTGTGAAAAATGAGGAGTCACAGAATGCTTGGACCTCAATTTTCATTTATCTTTAGCCCCCTTGATTTGCTCTGGCTATGTAAAGGGGCTTTAAAACTGTATTTACCATGTCTTAAATGTTCCTAATCCATAAAACTGCCAAGAAAAGGGCCCTAGTGTAAATGAGAATCAGGCTTCCTAAAGAGTGTTTGCCCAGCGGGTTGTCACTAAGATTATTTAGCTGTAGCTTTTTCTGCAAAAGAGTCACATTTAGAAACTTCACTGTTCAATGAAATTCCAGCTCCCATGTTCTTTTACCTCTTAGCACAATCACAAACCAAAACATAATGGTGCAACACAAAACTCGTGGATGTGTAACAAATATAATGTACCCAAGCAACCCATGTTTTTTTCCAGGATGGTTAACAAGCCATGGAAACGTGTCATCTAAACAAAACAGAGTGTTTTAATGCTTTTAAATAGCTCACCAGTTGCAAGACTTGATTTCTGTTACAATGTTCTGGAAATGTCTAATTTCTTCTTTGTACTACACTGGAAGACAACTACAGGTAGATTTCAGTGACTCCCATACAAAAATAGAAAACTACAGTTTAGTCTTTCTGTGGCATTAAAAAAAAAAAAAAAGTCCAAAAACTCTTGTAATTTTATTGCAATATTTATTGTCTTACATGTATAAGAACTAAAACAAATAAACAAACAAAAAGAAAAAACAACCAAAAAACAAAAAAAAAACCCAACTCCAAACAACTCCTTTCTTCCAGTATAGGTTGCTGATTCTTCTGTGTATGGCTGGAATATGAATGATCATTTGGTTGGTTACAGTGGTAAGCTCACTGTTGTCTGGAAAATATCTGTTGACGAGCTTGAAATAGATTTGTTTGTAAAAAGGAAGTGCGCAGCCCTCAGCAGAAGGATGCATTAGGAGTGTATAACTTCTTTGACAGAGGATATAGTGCTGAATCTGGTAGGTTTGTATTTTGAAAACTAAACAGCTCTTTGTGGGTAGCTTTAACAGCCAAAGAGCAACATTTACTGTAGCAGCAAAAAATTAGTATTCTATCCAGAAAAGCAGTAAGTTGTCTGTGAGTTGAAAGAACAGAAAGATAGGTGAAGATCAGATCAATCCATATTGCAGCAAAGTCATGTTTGCATTTTAGTATTATCATTCAACATTCTATTATTAGAATATATTTTTGCAGTATACACTTAAGAACTTGTTCTGTTTCCTAGGTGCTTGTTGGCTTATATTTTCTTTTGTCTCATTTCCTTTCCATGACGTACTATGTACTGCTCATATTCTTTCATCATTAAAGACAAGTTCATATTTTACAAAAAACTGTTGACATCTAAATTTCAAGCTCTTCCGCTTGCTTTTGGTAGGGGAAATGAACAAATGCAGCTAATTGCTTACCAAAAAAAAAAAAAAAAAATCTTCCTTTTCAAGTTTTCAGAAGGTTCTATCAGTTCACAAACATCTGTGGAATAATTTGTCCTTGAAGAATTCTCATTGAGTTTTTTGAGCTACACTCAGTAGCAAATAACAAAATGCCTATTTCACATTTTGTCCTGCCACGTAGTTGGGCATGAAAAAGTTTCATGTGAGCTTCCAGGCTGTTCTGCATCCAATCTGATCTTACAGATGTCTGATTCTAGTTCAAGTTTACGGATTAACCTACATATCTCAAGTAACATAGCCCTGGAACTGCCATTTGGAAAGACTCTCTTCATTTCAGAACATTTGTGGCAGATAATTTTATTTCTTAAAACAAAGTAAAAATTAATTAGGTAGCTGCTTTATAGAAATCAGAAGGATGTGGATTACATGTGGAGCTAATATTTCAGTTTTTCTAAGTGACTTTTCCTAATCTAGTAGCATAACAAAATATATTGTTATGCATTTGAACCTTTGAGGAGATCTAGCTGTCCTTCTTGCCATTTTTCTATGGGTTCTAATACCTTTTCATTATTCCAACAGGCATTCAGTTAAATTTCTAAAGTTAAATTTCTCAGATTTTTATGCCTGTTTTCCTAAGCCTAAGTAACTTGTTTTTTAAAATAGTATGAAGTTTGAGTCAGTGTTTCTTTACTGCTCATTAACATGTAGGCATATGCTTGCATGTTTATAAGTGGAAAAAAAAATTAAAATTATATTCAATAGGAAAAGAAGGTTATTTGCCAAGAAGAGTTATACTGATTTCATGAACTTCTGGAGCAAATCCTGTTCATCACCTGATCTCTGTTAGTTTCTTTTCAGTACTTGAAATGTGAAGTGCCCTACACATTTTGCAAGCTGCAGTAACTCTGACTTTCCTACCAAATTGGGATAATTGAAGCTGTTGGCTTTGTTTAACTGATTGGCTATGCAAAGTCCATATGATGTAACACATTTGTAGAATCCAGTTTGAATATTTGCATCCACTGGTTGCAACTGCAATCTCAGCAGAATGAATACACATCCATTTTCTACTGCAGGAATAAATGCTGGCGTTTTTTTTAAGTCCATATACGTGAGGTTGCCTCAGTATGGAAATAAGAGTGATGCCACAGGTTCTGCTGGGGAACACATTCTGGCTGATATTTATAAATTTGTTGTTAAACATGCATGCAAACTTTGTTGTTGCAAAAAAAGGGGTAAAAATCGTCAAGTAGTATAGTTTAATCATATTTAATTGTGGGACGAGCTTAAGTAATGTCATTCTTTTCTGATCAAACTTAATAAATTTTGGAGAAATGCTTTGGAGTTCTGTTTTCAGAAATTGCTATTTAATATTCAGAATGTTGCTCAATGACACTGCTTTTTTTGTGTGTAGATCTGCACCTTGCTGATATTTCATCTGGGATTATGCGAGCTTCCTCCAAAAAATCGAAAACCTAAAGAAATTGAGATGTGTGGAATTTGTAAGTGATTTTTTCAATGTTTGTTCCAGTAGAAGAAACTTCTTTTGCTTCTACAATCAATATAAAAATTAGCAGATATTGTAATATATTACTTAAAATACCTTGTAATGCCACATTGCGTTTTGCCCTGAGAACACAAAATTACTTAGATCAGAGAATTACTCTACAGTGTTTGTAAACCCACTGCAGCAACAAACACTGCATCTTGTTCAGGCATTATAGGCACATTGGACCCTCTCAAGAAGAATGACAGCTAGAACCAATTTTAGTGGAGCTTGTTGAAATTTATCTTTGTCAAGACTGGCTCTTTGTTTTACTCACAGATTATCTGTATGTAAAGTGCACAAAAGATCAAGAATAGTATATGGCTTCTTATCAGGCAAAGCCAAAATGGCAATGCAGAAGTGTAATTGAGGCTCATAAAATATGTCATGGAACTACAAACAATGCATCCAAGCAAAAAATGTGTTATAATCCAGGAAAATAATAAAGGGCTCATCTTGAAGTTCCATACCTGAAATAAAAGTATACTCTAATAGTAGTTTCAGCTTTCAGTTTCCTGATGTTAACTTTGAAAGTAATACGCATGAATAATCAAATATATGAGTAACAGTTACACCATAAGTATTTCTGCTCAAAAACATTTACAAAATTTAAATCAGACCACAAGACATCAAGGTGGGTTTTTTTAGCCTAAAGAAAGGAAAACGAGAAATACTAATGACTGCCCTGATGTTTTGCACACAGTTCCATATCCAAACTAGTATCTGTTATTATTCCATTTCACACATTTAAATAAAATCCAATCAAATTTAACCTCCTTAAACCATAACATTCTACCTTTCCTTCTAAATCAAAGCTAATCCTGTTAATTTTGTGTGTAGTTCTGTGCATCTTTTTTATGTCTTGGGATTCTTCCTCATATTCAAAGCAGATTCAAATATTCAAAACTCCTAATTTAGTCCAAATCCACTGGGCTAAATATTTGTTTTCTATTTAGTTTTATTGTGAGAGATGCTTAATACCTGGCTGTCTTTTGAATCTGTGTTTTTAAAGCTCCAACTAGATGATGCAGCTGAAATCTTAGTAGTTTTCTGACAGAGCATCATAGCAAAGGTCAAGTAATTGTGGGGCTGGTCCTTAGTTGCCAGTTTTTGCCTCAGTTCTACACCTGTAATATAAAACTTTTTCTTTTTATCTTTTCTTTTTTTTTAAATATTTCTAATGGAAGATGTCACTGGAAAACTGTGGCCTTCATCTTATTGTGGGAGCCCAGCAAAAGCCTTTGTGATACAACCATGAGTGACTAATGATGGTTTGTAACAGGAAAGTCTAATACCTATGATAAGCATTCTTCTCAAAATAATTAATTCTGAACCACATGTGGAATGAGTTCTTGAGCTCAGACAAGCATTCAATGGACATTTTCACCCCCTTTTTTCATTAATGAGGATGCAAACAGATTATAGTACATATCTATATTATTTTATGTATATGTAATTTTTATAGATAATATTAAATTAAAGACATCAAAAGATCCCAGCTCAGAAATAGCTGAGTCACACTGGCATAAACACTGCAAAGAAAGCGAACAATGGATCTGTTCCTAACTGTGGAGCTTTCCATTATTAACACAATCAAGGCATCTCTTCTCACTGAAAAGAAATTTGCTTAAATTGGATGTGTATTCAGTTAAAAGAATGTAAAATAAACTGCATCTGGCTTAGAAAACTCACCCAAGAGGTTACAGCTTCAAAATGATCTATCAATTCCCTCTGTTGCAGCATCTGGTAACAGATCTTTAAATAATCTATTTCGGATAAAGACATTATACTGTGAAAATGTGTTGGAATATTTTAATTTCATACCGGTAAAGAAGATTTTCTGAGAACCTCTATCACCAGAATTTTGTCCTTAAGCCTCTATTCTTACTATTAAGACAATAATAAAATTGGATCCTTCCCCATAAGCATTGTCTCTTGCACACGTCCGAGTTAAAAATATCAACCTCTCCTTAAAGAGACAACAAGCAAAGATATATTTTTGCCAATTACTAAAAACAAAGCAACTGTCTCTATCAGGAATTCTGTGTTTTCTGGTTCATTGAAAAGCAAGTAAATGACCATCTCTTTATATCATAGAATCATTAAAGCTGGAAAAGCCCTCTATGGTCACCAAGTCCAGCCATTAACTTAACATTGCCAGATTCACCACCAGGCAATGCCCCTAGGAAACTCATAATGAAAATAATGTTGCACCAATGTATTTCATGAGCTGAAGTATTTCAAATTTTCAACCATTTGTGCTAACTATATGTATTACATATACAGCTTAATTGAAGATTAGGACATATATAAAAGGAAAAATAAATTTTAGATAATGTGCGTGTATTTGGCAGCATCTTTTCTATAAAGGGAGCAATAATATAGCCAAGTGAAGCAGCCAGCTTCCCTGAGCTACACTGCTGTGCTCAAACACTACAAACTCTTTAGCACACATACATAGCTTAAATATCAACAAGAAAGCACCTCAGACAATTTTCTGCTTTTACTGTGGTTTTTTTCAGTATGACGTAAGATACTCTGTAGGGTTTGGGATGATAATTTACTCCAGTAGATTTCAAATTAGTACAAAAAATAGGAAATAGAATAATTTTTTTCTAAAAGTGGAAAGTGGAGAAATGAAAGGTCAAATACTTTGATGAGTGTGAAAAGTCAAGATTTCACCTCAATTTTTTGGGTATATAGTAATCGATGACAATATATATAAAGCTTCAGACACAGGGAGACCCAACCTCCATTTCCTTTCTAGATTTGAAACGCAGGCTAATATTTTATGGAGTTTTATGGTAAATTTGAGCTTAAACTTCCTACTTACTTTCAGACTTCTGCTCTCATCTTAATCATATTTGAATGAAAAAAGAAAATACAAAAATTGATCTGGTGTTTGACATCAAGCTGAAAAGATGAAGTAAGATAAAAATTTATCTGAAACCTGGAAGATGAAGGCTGAGTGATTTTGTCTCAGAGCCTGCAGTTCCTGCCATATCAGAATAATTTTCTTACTATGTCATCAAACAGTATCATAGATTCTGCTTTGCTCCAGTGAGGACTTCTGAAATATGATGTTTATCTTATGCTTGTAGAAAGTTGGTCAAAATTGCCTAAATGCTTGAAAAATTCTGTACATAAAATCTGCAGGTATATTTTTAATGGTTGATTCTGATCAGCTTAGCTGACTAAATCCATGAGCTGAAAAGGTTCAATGGACAGTGAATGCACAGATAACCAGTTTGGTGCTACAGGTAAGTGCAGTTTGAAATATGCTCTTCCTTCAAATTTTGAATGAAGAAGAAAGTAAAAAGGCTAAAACCAATATGAACATGTTTTACTCTTCTTTTGGTCCCATGTATTACTTTCTATTATCATTGAAAGTTTGCCCAAAGGAATATAAAATATAAAAACCACATCCTTCTAATAAAATAGGATATTTGGAGTTTACAAGGTCAAATCTTTGTTGTTTAACCATGATAGCAGAAACATTTTTTATCCCTGAAAGGGTCAAGTATTTATTTGATAATTCTTCTTCAGGTATTTATTTCACAGTTCTTTTTTCCCTATCCTCATCCCTCTCTGTCTTCCTAGCAATAAAGCTTACTGTACAATTACACATAAAGTTTATTTAGAGATTTTTCAGATTAGAAAGGTATTCAGAGCAATAAGGACAGTTTTCTAAACAAGTCATCAATTAATGTGCAATAGTAGAGCATAGTCCTACATCATCTACTGTTATAATTGTATCCCAGCAGGAGATGTATCCAAGAGTTCAGGTGCTCTCATCCCTGAGAAGTAACTATTGATCAGACACACTTCCTCTGCAGACCATGTAATACCATATAAAGGTCACCATGGACAGCACAAATTGCTTTTATTGAACAGTATAGTGAAGAGGCATTTAAGGCAAAAAAGCACCTTTATGTTATTTTGGCAGGCAGTTGATTGTGACTGTGTAGTTCATAGTCCTGAAATCTGAAATTGTAACACTGGCTTGCCTGAGTACCTAAAATTATTTACTTTGGGAGTTCAGTATCTCCCAAATGAATCAGGCTGAGCAATTTGTTTGCACAGAACAATAAAAGATTGAAAGACTAATGAAATGCACCTGCAATATATTTTTTGAACACACACAGAGGAGAAGAGAATCACTCTTTAGAAGGCAAACATACATTTGACTATGTCAGATACTTTAATTCATATTTTTATATTTGATTGATAATCCTACTTCAAAACAAGTGATTTAACTAAAACTGTGTTTATACTTATAAATGAGTGCACTGTGAAAACCAAAACTCAAAACAAACTGACATAAAATCCCCAACCATATTGGATAAATTAAGAAAACTGAATGTTTTGATCCTTCTGAAACTAAATCAAAATTCATTCCATATCTTCTTTTGGAGGAAAAGGTATTCCATAAAATTGAAATTGCTCTCATGCAGTACTCAGACAGTACAGGAAAGATAATATTTTATTTAAAAAATCCCTACAGCATTGACCAAATCTGAAAAGGGAGTAATGTGCAGTTTCTAAGAGAACTAATGCTCAGTGAAGACCAACATGTATGCAGTCAAGCACACTGGAGACAGGACTCAGATGGAAATGATCCTGAAAAATTGATTGAGAAACACTAAAAAAAGAGGATCATTCAGTAGAAATGTGGAAGCTTTTTCCTACTCACAGGCATAATCAGCTGAAGAAATGTTGGAATAAACATGTCTGCAAGGATGTTGTCAGAAATTTGGAGATAGTCTGTTAAAGAGAATGGCACTCGTCAGAAATCAAGAAAACACATATATGGGAAAAGGTTAACAGTTTGGTTTGTATAAAAGGCAACCAAGAGAGCTATTTTGTAATTCTCTTCAGACAAGTATAAGCCTCCTGCAAAGAATAAACATCTTTTCTATCTCACTAAAGCATGGGACAGAAACCTTTAGTTGTAGCAGTCACTATTGGTGTTATTATTATTATTTCACATGAAGTATTTAGATAAAACTTTCAATGTGACAATTATTAAGCACCAGCCTCTGGAGGCCATAGAACATCCAGCCTTGAATACTGTTGATGATAGGCCAGTACAGTATCAGGAATAGCCAGTGGAGCCATCAACATATTCTCAGCCAGGGCAGTTCACTTTTTCTGAAGAAAGAAGTCTGAAGAACTGTACTTTCCTTGTGGCTCATTTCTGTTTGTCATACTGTTTCAAGGTTTTATCTAAGCACTGTCTAGTCCCAATCTCCACTACTTCAGAATCCAATTTGAGGCACCAATTACAGTTTTCTTTACAAAAGAAATTGAGGTAGCTTAGAGTTCATACATAAAAATGGCCAATACTATAACAAAAATAGTAGGGTTTATCAGTTTTAAAATTTCTAAAACCAAGTTGTATCACCATCTCAGATCTAGAAGGCATTTTTCTAATAGTATCAAAAGGCATATTTGGTAGATTAATTTCCTTTGTTAGATTAAGTTCCTTTGGTGGATTAATCCCTTTGTCATGTGGCACTGGTTGCTCAGGCAATAGGATAATATATTAAATAGTATCAGAGTATTCTGTTCATGTGTCACACTGTCTGTGCTGCTAAATGATGCACAGTAAGACTTCCCAAAGTCAGAAGATGAAAATATATATCCTTCAGAGAAGAAATGGCCATGATTTTAAGCTGTGAAGTATAACACTAAATACTTGAAGCGTATGGAATCCGCTGTCATATTCAGCATTTAGTCATCCTTGAGACCATGAAAAATCCGAAGTACTGAATAAGTGCCTTTCTAGACAGAAAATGAAGATGGAATGTATCTATGGCCAGTGGTGACTACTGTGGCTTATCCAAAGAAAAGGGATAGAGAAGATGCACAGAAATCCCCCAAAAGAAGGGAAATGAAACAAAACAGACACTTGAAGGTAATAACAGAGTGAGATGCAGAGAGATTAAAATGGCTGAGTGGCTGCTTAGGGAATAATACAACAGCCCCAAATCACTCTGCTAGAGATCAGCTGACACACCTGGCCAAGTAGTTCTGTTATTCAAAAACAAAAGCAAAAAGTGAAGTGTGACTTTCAAACTCTGCTTAGCTGTCTAGCATATATAGGTATTAAATGTGGCAACTCATAAAGATGAACATTGTGTTTTAACAGCTAATTGACACTATCACATCCAAGCACAGACCTTCACCTCAAGTACAAATTGTCCTGGTTGTATTCTGCTAGTTTTAAGACTGCTGCACTTGTATATTGTAAAATTGAATGGGTTTATTTTCATATTTACCCTCAGTCATAACTCTGTAAAGGTCAGCAGTATTCATATTTCAAAAGGAATTTACCTCATACTGTACCAATCAAACATCAAAGAAAATCTCTATGCCCTGATGTACCTTAAGGTAGATTACAACAGTTTTCTTCCACATCGTTGAAGACATTTTCTTTTTTGTCAACAGTTTTTCTAAATTAGATCAAAATCAGGCCTGGGTTTATTACTTTTCACATTTTTTTCTGTTTTCCCCCATGAGACAGATCTAAAAAAGCAACAAAAAACCCATTGAAAGATAAAAAACTTCTAAAGTTCAGAGTTCTCCCTCCTATGATGATCACCATGCTGCCAAACATTAGCAAAATCTTTCTGTTTATGAATACTCCTAATCTAAAACTTCCTAAACCAGCCAAATTTCGACATAAATATGAATCAGAAATGCATATGAAAACTTATTTATGTCACCTGAAATTGAAAAAAAAAAAAATCCAAAAAATCCAGGTGTTTTTCAGCCAAGGTTGTCCTTTAAAGAACAGCTAATGAAAAAATAGTGATAAGTAATTAGTTTTTAATCATTCAGTTAGTGAAAAATAAACCTAATGGCCTTGATAGGATTTTGGGTTTGATATTGATTTCCCTATTTTTAGCCACAGAAAATCAAATACTCTGATTCACTATAGTATGATTGCAAAGTTTAAACTTCTGAGCAAATGTGAAGAAAATCAGTTTGTAACACAACATTTTCTAAAATTACAAAAGAGTAATTTTTATCATCAGGAATCTGGAAGAAATACTACTTTGGGAAAGGCTGAATGAGTTACTTGAGTGCAGAATTTGTTAAGTAACACAAATCATGAACATTTTCATATATTTTATGCCCACTCTTTCCACATAAAAATCCTTCACCTACAATTCAGAGTAAATAGCAAGGACTAATTTTCTGATCATGTTAAATAAATGCTTGTAGAAAAAGTCGGCAGCTTCATTGTTTAGAGGGTTTCAGCACTAAAATAAATCATAGCAACAGCCCAGTGCTGGCCTCAAAGACCTTGTTTTTATTCTCCTTTGTACAAGCTACTTTCTGTGCTTGTTGTGCCTGAATCCTCCTTCTAGCTAGAACATAGCAGAAGGAGAAAAACTTATCTCAAGACAGCTTTTGATATTCTAAAATTTTCTTTAATTTTTCATTCAGACAAATGCCAAGTCTATCATTCACCTGTAAATAAAGAATTGTGTGTGGTGGCAGGTCATGTAGTTTAATTACTGTAAGCTGATAATCTAAAAGGAATGAAATGCGCTGTGGGATTCAGTTTGTCTGAGTTCTAGGATGTGCTCCATCTTCAAATTGGGATTTGATGTAAATGAGAAAATAAACTCCATCCCGGGGGGGGGGGGGGGGGGGGGGGGGGAAAGCACAGGGACTATTTTGACATTAGATACTGAAATTTCAGTGCTTGCATGTGAACCAGACACACAAGCTTGCACAGGGATCCATGATGGGGTGGATGTCAGTGCAGCCAAAGGCATGCAGAGTACTCCTCAGCTCCCTCCAAAGTAAATTGTGCTAAACTGAGACTCTGGTCTTTACAGAGAACTGGGCATCTTCAAGCAGCTGTCTAAATTCACCTTTTAATTGGAAGAGATCATGTCAATGTAGTCAATGGGTTTGAGACAGGAATCCATCTTATTTTTAAAACAGATGGCTATGTATTTATGACTCCACTGCCTGTATTGACTTCCATTTAATAAAATGGATATCCACAATCCTGTGGTCTAAGTAGATGGCTAGCCCTGACATGAAGTGTCAGTGAGAGGAATCCAACCTCTACTTTAAAGTCTTGGTTCAGGAAATAATTTTTATTCATATCAGTCACTACAGGAACACCTGAATGGAGGTGTCTTCATGTTGCGGACCATCTGATACATGCATGAAGCTCTCTATTAACATATAGTAGGTTTTCCTAAGGAAACTTTGAAATGCATAATTCTCAGTCAAAACCTTTGTAGCAACAAAGCATGACTTTTGAATTAGTGGAGTTTTGGGTGAAAATTTTTACCTAGGCCTATTAATATTATTACTCTCTTCTGGAGTCCGAGTAGGCCTCTTACAGTAGGTGTCTAGCACATTTTTTTCCTAAATATTTCAACAACAATACATTACCTCTGAAATGCAAAGTTTCAAAGATTTTCCTTGAGATATCAAGCTTAATATCACTGAAGTTTTCAAGAGTTTTAGTTGATCAAAACTTGTATTAGTTTGAAAACAAATCAGTGAGAGATCACAAGTCAGGATTAAAATTTAATAGGAAAATTAAAAATAAGTGCAATAATACAAGGAAAAGCACTGACAAAGTCAGATACAACCTGACACCCTGTTAGGGTGATGGTAGCAGTCTAAATGAAGTAGTTCAGTTGAAGCAGTGATCCTGTGGAAGGTCTGGTCTCCACCTGAAGGTCCAGCAGTATCTCTTGTCCTCCAGGAACCCAGTAGACAGGGCTGACTTGGGCAGTTCCAAAGCCAGGTTATATCCAGGTGGGAATGCTTGGCTCCTCCCTCCTGGGTGGAGCATCTCACAACAGGATGAGATAATTCCATGAGTCATGGGTTGGTTCTTGATGGCTCATTGTCTGTTGTCAGGCGTGAGTCATAGCAGGAGATAACAGCTAATGCCCCACAGCTGGTGGTAATAGAATACTGAATACATCTGTATTGTAACCTAGGACAAAACTCTAAGACAAGTGTTTAAATTTTAGGTAATATTGATGACTATTTAATTTCAACTTAGCAAATAGTAATTTTTTTAATTAAATTAAATTTATGAGCCACAAACTCAGCATAATCTCCAAACTAATGGACATGCACTTCTATGAACCTCTGCAATTTACTTTTTAATGGTCCCCTTCCTTCCGTGAGGTTCCACAGGGTCATTAGGGTCTCTTGGATCCTGAAGGCTCACAAAGTACCCTGGGCTCCATTTTAGCTGAACATGATGAGTTTATATTGAATTACAGAAGTTTTTAGTTCTGGATGCATAAAATATGAATGTTGACAACATAATAAAGATCTAGGAAACACTAAGCATGTTTAACATTGCAAACCATTGCCATCTAAACCATATGCAAAACAGTATTGGAAATGTTACAAATGTCCCTCTAATCCTATTTCACATAAAGAAAGTCTAAAAGAGAACGCGTCTGAGGGAACCTTCCTCAGAGCTATTGAAGACTGAGGAAGAAACATATCATAATGAATAGGAAAAAAGTGTTATTTAGCTAATAGTACACAGAAGTTTTCATTATTTTCTCACATTCTGAAGATGAACCATGGAACAGAGACCTGGAGGATAAATTATTTCTCTACATGATCATGCACTATCTGAGAATTACGAAGGCTTTGTTATCTACCTCTATACTGAAAACTATTCAACTCTTATGTGCCCTAGAGCTGACTTTTTTTTTTTTTTTTGGGTCAAAACATCATACAAAATTAACCCTTTTAAATATCTATAACCTATCATATAAAATGTCAGATAATAACTTAAGGAAATATTATACACAAATAAGTGAGTAGTGGGCAACCGTGCCAATGTATTTATGAGGTAATTTTAAATAGTCTGGGACTGTAAAAAAATAAGTTGGGATTATTTGTACACAAAATAAGTGACATTTACAGCAGAACTATGCTTACTTTAGAGAACTTCATGATTTGGTCTCTCAATTGATTTCTTTCTTTTTGAGAGCTAAATTTGGAGAGTAATAGAGTGGCTCCATCTTAGCTAAAGCAAACTCCCATGTAGTCATTTACACTCCTCATCCTTCTTCCATCAATATAATATCGAAGGAAGATCCTTCTACAGATGAAAGTTGCCTGACTCTTGTTGCATTTGCCCAGTCAAAGGTAGCTTTAGTCAAGATAATGTCAACAAGAAGGAATGAATGGATGTATTAGAGATATTTCATCCTTTAAATTTTTAACCTTTTTATAATTTAAAAATTAATTTAAAATTAAGGTTTAAAAGTGTCCTTTCTTTTAGAGAAAACCTCCTTTTCTTTTTAAAAAGCCTTTAAAACTGGTGATGTTTCAAAGTCTCAAAAAATCTGCATAATATTCTTTGATATATAAAAAAAGGTCCCAGTGAAGTTCTCTGAACTCTTTTCCTGACCCTCTCTTTTGTAATACAGTTTTTACTTAAAGTATTTTGGTTGCCTAGGACCAAGATGCCTATAGATAGCCTGAACGAATGGGTGGACATAAGCACTTTATTGGTTTTTCAACAGGAAAAAGGTGTGTGTGTGATAGTGATAAGGCTGAAGTGAAAAATCTGCTTAACATTGAATATTGATGTTTTCTAGAACAAAAGTTATAATTTCATTAATGCATGACTTCTATTATGGACCAATGTTTTGCTGTTCTAGAACACGCTACAGAAGTTGTATGTACATAAAAGAAAGATGGAGTTGACAGGAAGTTAGTAAAAATAAATGAAGTAAAAAACCTGTTAATTTTCTTTACAGAAATGCCGCAGAGGGGGGGAGGAGGGGTGGAACCAGGCCTCTGCGTTTACCGAAAGTGTCTCTAAGGCTATTGAGAGATCACTCCAGCCAGCACTGCCTGGTGCTGTACAGAACGACCCTTCTCACACCCGTGCCGGTGTATGGCACATATTCTCACTCACCCACAGAGTTGGATAGCTCGTGCGTCACCAGAGACAAAGAACTCAGAGCGCTCAGTCAGCTGGATATTCCAGAAGTTTATTCTGAAGGGTTCCAAGGTGAAAGAGGAAGAGAGACCCTCGTTGTCTATATTTATAGGGATAGCTGGAGGGTCAGGTAAGAGGAGGCGGGGGGAACATCACAACCAATGGGGAGAAGGAAGGGATGGGATCAGGGCTTAGGTTACAGCTGGGGGGATTTACATAATTTGGGGAGGGACCATCGTGTTCTCCAGGGGGGAGACTAGGATGTCTCCCACCAGTGAAGCCCTGCTGTACTGGAACCACTCGGCTCCCCAGCAGTTCCTGAGGTGGTATTATCCACCACAACACAGAAAGTCTTCATGTACACATAAAAAACACACATCCTTCTTATGTATGCCCCAAAGAATGGTCACTAATTTAAAAGAAACTGATCGTACTCATGCAATGGTAATTCAAAACTCGGTAAGCAAAGCCAATGGGAATTTGCCAAATAAATATGTAGAAATAAATACACATGCTGTTCTCTGGTCAATGTGCACAAGTCCTTTCACAGAAAGTAATAGTAAGAGGTGGTTTGATTTTCAGAACAGAGAATTTGAACAATGCTATTGCTCTTGCCTTCCTTTCCTTTGCCCTCCCCTCCCCTCTCCTCCTCTCCTTCATTTCAGCAGATGTGGCGGTCAGAGCTTACCAAATGAGCTATCTATTATAAAGACAGAGATTCAACCACTGTTTTTAATAAATGTGAAATCAAAAATGTTTATATGATTCCTAAATTTTGGCATATGCCCTCAGGAAAGGAGTATCTCCTTCCAGTAGGGTTTGTGAAACTGGTATTTAATTTTCATTTTCAACTCTATTTAGAGCAATGTGTTCTCCAAATCTTTGGCATGCCTGGCTTTCATATGATAATCAGAACTGCCATATGTTTAAGAGATTTACTTCTCACTTAACTGCTTTAACTTGCTGAAATAATCAGCATGACTCAAAGCCAAATTCAATAGCTTGATGAAAAGAACACTCACGAAGCAACTGTCCATCACTTTTTCATACTGTGACAAAATGGTTTTCATTTTACTGCAATTATTTTGAGCAGTTGTTGTGTGTTCACAACATTCTGTTTCAAACCTCCTTTTGAGAACAGAGCTGAGTTAATTTCAGTGAAATAGCTATTGTAGTTTTATATATAAATTACTCACTAGTTCACGGGCATGATAAAAAACACTGAAGTTGCTATGGACTAAAATACTAATTTAGCACTTCAAATTACATTTACACATGAATTAGAAATAGAATAATACCTGTCCTAAATCATAATATTATGGAACTTCTATTTGTGTAATAAACGAAAACCTGGTGTAGAAATGTTTTGCTGAAGGAAAAACCTTATCAGGAGGTGCTCACCAAACCAAATGTATCTTTCTTCTGTTTCTGCTTCAGCATTGGTTCAAACGAAAGCACAGAAAAGATGGATTATCTTTTGGACATGATTTACATACACTAAGGCAGATATTTAGTGTCTTAATTAGGAAAACCCATGCTTTAGGCTTTGCATACATGACACAAAAATTACTGACTCTTTACATTTACTGCATTAAGCCATAAATGAGCTCCACTTGCTGATACATCTTAACGAAATAAAAACTTACGATTTTCTCTAAGAGCTAGCTTCATTTCTTATCCCACGCAAATTGCAAGAAGAGAAGGCAATAAAGATAAGTTGTAAATAAAGTATATTTTTATTAATCCTGTAACTCTACATAAACATTTTAATTAAAGTTGTCAGTATTGTAAAGTCTGAATATTGTTAATCAGCTGTGTTCATAAACTTTATCTAGTGTTTTCTACCCATCTACCAGGAAGTAAAACTACATTGTGTATTTATTAGCTGCACAAATGGCTATGATATATTGTATCTTTCTATTTTTACTGCATTGTATCAGTATCTTCATTTGCACACATATATTTCTTCTTGTAAAATAAAAAATGGAAATATTCTCAGTTAACTATCTTATCACAAAATTATGCATATATTTTAGATTCACTAATAAAACCTACATAGAAATGCCAGAAAAATCTCAATAGAGAAACAAATAACAAAGAACTGCGTAAGTTTTATGGTAAAAATAACTAAAAGATATATTTTAAAAAATATATAAATTAACTACAAAAAATATTTTGTAAAACATGTTTTTGCTCCAGGAATCGGATACAATAATATATGAATTGGTTTTTATACCAATTTCAGTGACCAGGCTTGACTTTCTTTTTATGTATATATTTTAGCAAGGAAGTAAGTTTACTTCCTTGGATGGTAATATCCTTGTAGCCTTTAAGTGGGCATAAAAATAAAAGGGCATCACAATTATTTCCTATTATGTCAATTATTTCTATAAAGTCAGAAACCTGGTCGATCTGGTTATATGGGATGTAAGCATAGAGCATTTTATATCCAGCTCTGTAGCATCCGTTTTGCTTTGCTTATTTCAGTGCATTTTCAAAACAGATTATTGGAGCACACAGGGAGAGCACAGGGAACTAATTAATACAAGAGCAGATCACAGTCAATTTACTGAGTAAGAGTGATCAAACCATAATTACACTTAAATGTTAGGTGCTAGCAAGAGTTACAGTCACATAAGTCTTCAGGAATGGAGGTACAGGTAAAATGTGACAGGTCCTAATATTAAAATCAAACGTTGCCATATCTTAGAAGTAACATGAATGTTACTTAAGGAAATGATAATACCTTTGCAGGAAAGGCAATATAATTATCTCACATTTTCCTTGCTCAGATTTTTAACACCTTCCACTGAAGCTGCCAGCGTTGGCTGCTTTGACAAACCTTGAACTGTTTGAGCAACTGTGCAGCCCTATGATGGGGTGTTGCCATTGCTAGCAACAGGTCCTGCTGCCTGTAGCTTTGTTTTACTTGGTTTCACCGTAATAATAACTTCTCTAATTGACTGGTTGTCTGTATTTAATTTGTTTTAATTCTGCTTATCTTTGCAGAAAACTAGACTTTTGCACAGCAGTAACAAGCAGATTTTCCAGGTAGAATGAGATATTTACAACTAAAATAATATTCTATAGAGAAATACACACTGAGTGTTAGCATAGGCCTTGAGAAGAGCAGCTAAAGGATGCTACAATATTCTACCTGCTTTATGGTATTTTTGTTTAAAAAAATCATTCTATAATTAGATGATTCTTTAATTAAATGATTATTCTTCATTCTTCAATTCTTCAATTCTTCATTCTTCAATTAGAGTTAAGATTTCCATCATGCTAACAACAAATGTATGACTTAATTTATACATATTTATGTATAAAGTGTGCTCCAATTCCTGCACATAAACAAGATTATGAATTTAACACATTTTTATCTGTTTGTGTACTGACGTAATCTAATGGCAATTGCTTCCTTTTGTCTAAATATAAAATTATTTTTTGAAAAACATGATATATTTATAAGTATATTGGCTTACAGGAACTCAAATAAGATAGAAAAAGATTCATTTGAGCATCTTCATGAGTTAGATTCCTAGAAGTATCTTAGCTGAGCAGATTTAAGCACAGTTCTGTTGATGCTTAAGTACCATTAAGCAAATTCAGAGAATTTTCCAGGAAAACTTAGTGCATGAATTCACTCTAGATCAAAGTGCCTAAGTCTTTACTGACAGCAGTTCTAAGAGCCTTTTGCAGTTCTAGTTCCACAATCCACCTGCAGCTTTACATACATCAACGCTTTAAAAACATTGCCTTGATTTCCTGTAAATAAAACAAAGTCAGTAAACAGAAGAAGATAACTGTAAAGCCAGGATTATTTAACTTTTATGGTACTTTTCTTTTTTGGGAAAATGGTGCTTAGACTAGCGGCTTTCACCAAAGTCTGCATTGTTAACTTTTGATGTTCTTGTATCTCTAATTTAAGTGACATAAACTTACAATGCAACTTTTAAGGAGGAAGGCACTAGTGGAATCACATGTGCTTTACAGGGTACAAAAAAGTCTGGATCAGCTATTTTTTTTTTAATACAGTTGCTTGTTTCATTTTCTTCCAACATCTTTCTCACAGCAAATATTGCAGAATGGCTGTACTACAGAATATATTTAATTTATTATTAAAGATACATTAATCAAAATCTGTCAGCTAAAACCTCACTGCCAGGTCCCAGTTACAGATTTGTCACATCCTTTTTAGGTAGAAGATTGAATTTTAGACATTAATTTGAATGGCATTACCTTGGTATTTTTCACAAGAATACAACAATGATACAATCTGGATTGTCAGTACAGTTAAGTGTTAACATAACCATGAAAATGTTGCTTCTACCTACGTAATACCAGAATTTCATGTTGGTGTGTTTGAATAGATTTTGTCAAGCAAATGGGCCAATATCACAGAAGCTGCTGAGAAGACATTTTAGCTATTTCATATTAAATAGCATTGACGTAACTTCTGCCTTGGAGACAGATGTATCTCTGCACCCAGTTAGTTGGGACTAATTACACATTGCATTGACAGATTTGCTTTTTTCTTAAGAATGCAGATTTGATATTTTTCCTCCTTTTGCTACACCCCAAAATAATAACCTGAATTCTTAGAAGCAATGAATGGCTGATGCCCATTTTCTACCATCTAACACATTGCACAGATGCACATTTTACAGCAAAGGCTGTTATTTCATTGCAGCAACTGAGATATTTTTAGGCATAGGTTCTCTGTTTCACAGGGGTCTAGTGTCAGTGGAGAGAGAGTTTTTACACCTTATTCCATCCTAATTTTCTAACCTGCTTCTTATTTTTTTACAGCCTTTTATTTTCACCTGGTCTTTGCTAGGTCCAAAGTGCTGTTTCTATAATAAAATTCAGGGTAAGTCACTGACTGATAAAAAGAAGGGAAAAAAAGGGTATTCAAATCACTGAAAGGCTGCAGACACTCCACAGACATATATTTTGAGAATATTAGCACATAATAAAGGATTTAAAGTCTTGTTAACACTTTAGATCCTGTTTATCTTTTTATCAGATGGGTAGCAAAAAGATAAATATAAACCCTAAAGAAGTAGAAAGAAAGAAAGTGAAAATCTCTGAGTTTGATGAAGTATGATAAAATAGTGTTAATCAAGGACATGGTCTGATTGGTGGCTGAACAATTATCAAGAGGTAGATAAATTGCTGTCTGGCATTCTCAGTTTTGTAAATTTGAACACCTTTTTACCTACCAGGCCCCAAAGGTGTCCCAGATGTCTTGATTGAAAATATAGCGCACAGAAGAAAATTTAAAGGGCAAGTCACTAAAATAAATCCCTGAATTCATTTCTAGTGTTTTCATCACAAATGCAGGAACTGCTTGGTGTATTACAAAATAAAAAGATAAACAATAAAAAAATGGAACGACTCTGTAAGCCTTGCATAAAAATATAGGGTTTGTCCCATGCACTATTTTAATGCACAAAGATAAACGTACTTTATGGCTGAATAAATAAGAAAGTGCTGTTCTAAATAGATAAGATTATAGGTTTGAATGCTGCAAAGTAATTAAAGGACATAATACCCCATTATAAAAGATCAATAAGCACTTGAGATCAGGGCAGGATCTATTTCTGAAATTATATAGCACACACTGATTTCTATCACATTTTCAGTATTGATCAGATGTGAAGCTTGTTGATTTGACTTCTCAGCTTGTTGTTTGCTGAGGTTTTAAGACTGCCTGTGCCTCCAGAGTGAAATTAAAGTCAACGCTGCTTACATGTCTACATAAACCGCTGCTAGCAGGTCTCAGTCACAGACTTTTCAGTAAACAAGCTGTGTATTCCTTTGAAATGATCAGTTCCAGCTCTGTTTTGACAATTTCTTAGAAACTGATTTTCATGAGAAATTCTTTGATGGGAATGGTGAGCACAAGAAGCACGGAGCTATAGCCTATTGCTTTCTTTTACATGTTATTTTTTCTTTTATGCGTGAAGAAGCTCTTCACAGTATTCTGATCAGAAAAATGCTGGTGGGGAAATTTTTGCAATGATTCTTAATTGGCTTTAACTTGACATAGTTGATATCGGCAAGTATTTGAATAAAAATGAATAAATTAAGGTAATGACAAGAATCATTGTAGCATTGCTTAGTAACAAGACAACCAACAGAATGGGGCAATCTCATTTTTCTCAGTCTATTAAAATTGGAAACTCCAGAAAGACAACTACAGACTCTTATTTACACATAGGTCTGGGATATCTTTCTCCTTTCCCCCGTGAAATATGAGAACACTTTGGACAGTGGCTGTTGGCACTTACAGCCATTGGCAGGGATAGAGGCTAGACCCCAAAAACTCCAATTCTCAAAACTACTTCCAAGCTTCCAAACAACGTTTCAAGTCCACAGATTTGGATGGCAGCAGTTAATTTTTATTCTAACACCAGGGAAAGTTTAAAGCTTTTTTTGAGATCTGACTAGGAAAGATTGATTATACTAAATAATGTACATAAAACATATTGGGATTTATAAGACAAAAATTGTGTCACTTATTTTTACTAAATTTATGTATGCAAATTTGTTATATAAAAGAGGAATAGAAGAGAACATATTTCTCTCTTGTCCCCATATACCTGGCATTTCAAAGGTTATATGTCAATTTGAAAGACCTGGATTCAACTATGAATTTTTCTATTTGTGATCTTCTGATCATCATTGCCATGAGGTTAAGCTGTTTTGAAATGTCATCCACCATTCTTCTAAAGGGCTCTGGATCCATTGGGTCAAACTCACTGGCTTGAGCACTGATTGTAGTTGTAGATTTGAAATCATAACCAATAAAATAAATTCACACTCTTCTCAGAGGAAATGAGGTGTGTGTGGGAGGAAAGATCGAGGGGCAGGCTCTCTTGGGCACGCTGAATCTTCTCCCTCTTTGACACAAAGCAGAGCAACTTCATAAAAAGTGGCTGCAAGTGAGAGTTCTCCTTCCCAATGAGTGCCTTCAGCCTGCTGCTGAGGACACTCTTGTGGGAGGTGAGATGTGGGGTTTGGTGCCCAGGACTTTCACGTCCTGTAGGAGGTCTCTGATGCTCCAGTATGAAATGAAAGCATCACAGTAACAGATCCTCCTCCAGCTGTCTCCTACAAAAAGCAGTGACTCATGTTCCATTTAGCAGGAGAGGTGAAAGATATGTTAAAAACCAAGAAGGCCTGATAAACAGAAGTGCATCTCAGTAGCACAGAGTTCATCATTTAGCACAACTGCTTTTCTTGGCTTGTCTGTAGGCTGCTTTAGGTAGTTTCCAACGGAATAAACTCTTATATAATATTGGACCCTATTCTGGGCTGCCTAATTTTGTTTAGACTGAGTGGAAGCCCAAAGTAATTTGGTTATTGAGTGTAGATTCTGTTTTCAGGATCAGAGACCCTCAGACCCCTTTTCTACCTTAGGCTGTAAATCTTATATATTTTTAAAATTTCTGTACTTATTTTTCCACAAAGGAGAAATGGAAGTTCTGGATTTTAGTGTAAAAACCTAAGCAAAACAACTTTTTAAATCTTGTCTTTTTCTACAAAGGATCTCTCATGTCTTTGATGAAATATAACTGCTACTTGTATTTATGCATTACCTCAGACCATCTTATTTCCATAAATACTGGTTTTTGGTCAGTATCAAAGTTGCAAAACAACTCTCCAATCTAGAATTAAAAAACCCAAAAGATGTTTCAAAGAGGGTAATGCTTGTTTGCTTGATGAGTCTCTGTAGCTTAAGCTTTGCATTTGCCTTGACTTCCAGGTAGACCTGATTTTAGCTTTGCTGTATTGATTTGTTTATTCTAATGGTAAGATACAATTTTCCATGAAGGGGTGGCTTCTTAGATTAGGTAAATCAATGTAATTCAATTGAATTTAGTGTTATGATGATCTGCACAAACTGAGAATCTGGCCTAAACCTGTACATTTTATAATCTGGAACCTTTTAATTTTTAATCTAAAAATATTTATTTGCATTTTGCCTAGTTTTCTAATTATGCAAAACAGCTGACAACAAATGCTGCCAGTGCTGTCTAATCACTATATACTACAGAGAGAAAAATAAAGGATTTGTAATTTATCCCCATGCCTCCCTGAATCTTAAATCTACAAGATTAAATGTTTAAATGTTGCAGCCTCCACAGTAGCTTAATATTCAAGAAGCATTTATTCTGTTAAATCTTTTAAGTGGTTTGAGGAGGTTAATGGAAATACAGAAGAGCCTCAAGCTTCCTAAATAAAAGCTGGAGGATGATTTTCAAAAGCTAAAAAATACATGATCTTACACATTTCAAGAGTGCGGTGTAAAGATCCTATACTGGATCCATTTCATAATAAAAGAAGAAAGTAAGTATTATCACCCTGTTTTAGCAGTTTGGATTGTTTATTAACAAAAATTTCAGCAAATGGTAGGGGTTTTTTTTGAGGGTAGTATATTAGACAATATACACAGCCTAAAATGTAATACACAGAGACATATTATTAAAATAAAAATTCCTGTTTTGCGTATGTAGGTCCATAACCAATAATGATGCGACCATCACCTTATTTTAGAAAGCTAATTGAAGCATTTTTTCTTGACTTCTGCTCAGTTGTGAGAGACAGTGGTTTGGAGTCAACCTCTGTGCTGGAATCCCAGCTGTACTGCCACTCTGAATCTCCCTTGGAAAAATGTGGATCTCTGCTTTAACCACACCTTTACAGGGAATTTATTCAAATGATTGCTCTGTTCTTCAGTAAACCTGAAGGTATAAATTACTAAATCATAATGAAGGAATAAAAATATTGCAGTGATTTCTCACAGAGACTGAATATGAGTTGCTGCCATGCCTCCCAGCAGATATGTGTATATGAGGTTAGATACAGCCTACTTGTAAACTTCATTCTGTGAGCCAGTGCAAAGACCAGACAGACCCAAACAATGCTAAACACTGGTGGTATTTTTATTCCTTTAAGAAATATTCTCATTCTTGATACCTTTTGCTCCCAGGCTGAAAATGTCCTGTCATATTTATATGCAATCTAAAATATTCATACTTAGATGTCTGGACCACACAATATTTTTTTTTCCTTTAATAGTATTTTTAATTATGTAATGTATAGTTATAAATTACCATCACCTATGTACCACTAAAATTAAATAAATTTTATAATTTCATAGATGTTGAAGAAATCATCTATCAAGAAATAGTAAGAAACAAGAATTTATCTAAAGGAGTTTTTTGGTTGTGCATTTAGTTTGGTGTTAGCCAACATATAATGATGATAGATGTTAAGGTTAGGATTAAATATTCTGTTGTAAAAATACTGTCAAGATGTTTTCTGATTTTCTGCAAAATTATTTTATAATCTGTTTATGTTTGTTTCATTCAAGTTTTTTTTTAGATTAAGCAGCTGATCAAGAATATAAACTATTTCTAAATAGTCATTGTACAAAGCGCTGCTGATATTATTGCTTTTGCCAAAATTCACCATATATATATAACTCATTAAATTAAAAATATTACTCAGTCCTTTGGAGAACTGATATAAGTTTTTTTTGGTGGGGGTTTTCCAGCTTTCCTACATGCTCTAACTAGACCAACTTGGTTTCTCGCTGATGTTCTTTCCTCAGGTGAAGTTCCCTCATTTTATAAACCTTATTAATTCTGTAGGCAGAAACTACGCAGGCCACTCACCTGTAACTATTTTAAAAATACTTAAGTGAACATTTGCTGTTTCAGGGTCAGTTTTCATTCTGGAAGAATGCTCAGATCTGCTTTTTTTATACTTGCTGATTTACCCAGGCTCCCAATAACTACCTGCTTGGCATCCAGAATCACATCTCATATCTCACCGTTCATGCGGATGTTGTATGTCATCGCTTCGCTCTAATAAACATCTGAGATCCCAGCTTCTCTCAATTCTTAGCAACTGTGTAAACAAAAATGTGAAGGATAATCTTGGAAGGAAAAAAAAGAGGGGAAATAAACCTTTTCACCTCTGAAACCTCAGTCTGTGCTGGTAGAAAGAAATAGGTTTAGCTTGGCTCCTATTCATTTCTTAACTTACATCCCAAAATTGTCATGCATAATTTGATCCAAATGGATCGCTTTGGTTTCAGGAGGGGAAACACACAGCTCAAGTAACGGAAAAGAGTGAATCACCTGTAAGTTATTGAGAAGTCAGACTGCCTCCTGGGTCAAGGTTAGGATAATTAGTTGGTCAGCCTGAACTGGGATTTGCCTGAGGAGAAACAAATGAATTTGGTTTCCACCTTTTCAGCATGACCCTTGTTGCATTCTTCCTGGATCCAACAACCTCCTCTTTATGCATGACTGAAAAATAACTTTCCCACTGCTAAAACACCAATACTCCTTTCAAAGACAGTAGTGGGTATCAGTAGTCAGCTCCATTCATGAATGTTTCTAATTTCTTGCCAGTCTGCTACAGTTTTCACACTTTCTATCATTGACATTGCAGACTAAGTCAGCTGTAACTAGATTATGTATGCCTTTTATATTTCAGTTCCCCATAATTTTCTCAGTAAATACAGAAACCTGAACTATTTGCTGCAGCACATTGCCCAAGCTTCTGTAATACAAGGACATCTATTTGTGATTCTTGTCTCTTTCTCAACATTTTTTTCATATTGTATTTTCAAATCTTAGATATGTCTTTTAGCTTTATACATGTATAAAAACGCCCTATTTAGGAACTACAGAATTACCTCTGTTAAAGACAACAGAATATTTCAGCTGAGCTCATTATTTCACCACAGAAATAATGTGTCTAGCATGGTCACATCAAAGGATTAAATTCAATTTAAACAGTCAGTTCTACTTGGTGCAATAAACTACCAGGAAAATCCAAATCAAGATTATTTCCGTATGTGACTCTTTAGTCAGAATCTTCTTTGCATAAACAGTTGTGCATGTGTGTATGCACAACCTTTAAAGTGTGAGGAAGCAGTAGAACAGAAGATTAAGATTTTCCCTGCTTTGGTCTGAAGCTTGACCCATATGCTTTCCAGACATTCTTCGCCATTCAAATTGTTCTGCAATTTTCAGGTAGTAATAGATTCTGCTGACAATTTCTGGCAACAATTTCTCTTGTAACTTACGAATATCCTCATTGGATAGATCTCCATGCATTAGAAATGCTAAGAAGGCTTCTCAAGCACTTAAGGCTAGCATTCCTGTTAATAGGATAAAGGTCTTCTGCCATGTATTGCATGAACACATACTCAAAGACAGCCTAAACTAATTCTAAGGGTCTGTTTGTGAAACTGGAGGCTTTGGCTCAAGTGGCAATTTTCCCAAAGGAGTGCAACTGTGGTATTAAATAATAAATAGGTAATCTACAGCAACACACGGGGCTGACTGTCACTGCCCAGAGACGGGCAGTGAAGAACAAAACTTACTGAACCAAATTGTTAAAATCATGTTGTCAGTCAAAACTAGAGTAGCACAGAACTTGCTGATACAGCCTTTTGCCTATATTTAAAGGTGCAAAATAGAATTGACATTTATCAAAGGAAACCAATTTCTTATGTCGTGTTCAGCAGGACTTGTAGTCTATTAGAGAAGTTAAAAGAGTTCAAAAAACCTAGCATCCAGCAGGTGTTGCTTTCCCCTATGAAGACCCACACGGGTGCATCCTAACTTCCACCTTGACTCCCAGCCCTCCTACAATAACAGAGGGTCCAGAAAAATATCCATAAAGCATTTGCAGGATTTACTTCTGTTAAAAAAAGTAAATCCACAAAACACATTTGTTCCTGTGGGACAAATGCTAGATTTGGGAGGAAAAGTTATTTAGACCTTCTGTAGGAAAATATATCTGTTTTCCTATTAATCAGGCAGTACCCTCAGGTCAAGTCTAACCTTTCCAGATCATGCCCTGTGGTTACCACTTGACTGGTGTTTATTTGCACGGTTCACTTCATTAAGATATGATACTATGAGTTACCTTGAACTTTTATGAAGCAAGGGGCTTGTATATCAGCAAATCTCTGTCATTTTCAGCCCAGTATAAATGTATCTTTTTTCTGTTTGCTTTCTTTTAGTAAACAATCTGTCTTTTTCAATTTTACATTTTCCTGCCAAAAAATATATCACAGTTGCTTAATGTCTAGGCAGATCTGCAGGGTGAATTCTTTTCTTCCCTTTTGGGGGAAAACCTGTGAACACACAAATACATACATGCACATATTATCAGCTACAGCCCTGAGGCTTAGCAACAGCCAATTTACTGGCTTCAGGACAGATTTTTTGTAGAACATTATTATGCTTTTTTTTTATTGGTGACTTGTGATAAAGCAATGTTTCTCTGATTGTATTTGCAATTTTTAAATCATTCACAAAAGGCCTGAAAAACTGTCCAACTTTTTTGGCTTTAAATACTTTAATGCTGCCATTGAGTTTGGAGAAAGTAATTTCTCAGTTTGAAAGCATATCAAGGAAAGGTAGTATGCTTGCATTGTGATTATCAAAGCAAATTTAATACACATTTAGGTTCCATGCCAGCCCATTCAGAAACATTTCAGCTTATTAGCAAATTTTCGTTAGGCTACATTTATACCTCATCAACAAGCCATTCAATTTAAGATTCAGTACTTAGCTTTAGGATAGGATGCACTAGGACAACATTATCTTAGTGATCTTTATATGAAACACATAGCAAACCAGGCACTTCAGAGATCAGGATAAATATGCAATTTTATTCCAAAGGAATTTGGTATCACAGACAATGTATCTAGCACAAAGGTATCTTTCTTAAATTTTCTGCTTTTGATGAAAAGGAAGAGTTTAGACTTTTCCCTCAGCCTACCACAATTCTGTGAGACAGAGCAATGTTTTCATGCCCAGATGGGATGACCACACCAGTACAGCAACTGAATTATCAGCCAGGCTGCCTTGCCTCACAGGATCATGACTGATACCATTATCAGCCTAACCAGCCTGCTCTAGGTGATTCTACTTGAGCAGCAGAGTCAGACCAGATGACCTCCAGAGGTGCTTTCCAACCTCAAGCAGTCAGTGATTGTGTTCTGCATGGCATGTATTTATCATGCAGGTTTGGTCAATATATTAATTAAGGAAATGGATGGAGTAGTACTAGGGAAACATCAGGAAATTGTGCAGGACATCAAACTTAAAAGAAATGCGGGGCAAGTGAAAGCCAGGATTAGACTCCAGCATGATCTTGAGAAACTGGAGAAAGAAGCTGCTATCAACAAAATAAATTTAAATGGATAATATGCTACACTTATTAAAAAAAGGGAAAACCCAATTTAAAATTGGCAAATAATTAGCAAATAACTGGGAAAAAATTGGCTTGAGAGCAACTTTGCAGAAAAGTGATTGACATATAGTAGAAATCAAGCTAGATGTGAAACAAATGGTATTTCTCTTTATTATTGTAGATCTCACTGAAACACAGAAACCAGTTGAGCTTTTCTATTTAACATTAGTGCAGCTTAAGTCTAGTACTATCTGCTGTAAGATGCTATATATATTAACTGGATAAACATAAAATGGAGGAGAAGCTGAAAGAATTGTACTGGTTTAATATATAAAGGTGAAGGTTAAACATGGGATATTTGAGTAGTAATACTTATGTAAGAAATGAAGTATCAGAGCTAAGACAAATTTAGATTAACAACGCACATAGTTGAAAAATGGTACCACAATCTGGAACAAACATCTGATGGAATTTTGAGAATCGTTGTGATTAAACAGTTTGGAGGGTTTTTCTGGTTTTTTTTTAATATTCTGTTTTTCATTATAACTTAGATAATTGTTTTTAGTGGTAGACTGCAGGACTAGATATAGTAGGATGTCACTGTTGAGCGGCTAGCTGAGGACTGACCCAAGTTCTCAGACAAGGAAAGAGAGGAGAAAAGGAACTTTATTGTTTTGAATTCCATATATATAGAGTCTACAGAAGTGCCCCAGATTGGTCAGCCCGAGACCTCCCCCTAGGCACAATTGGCCAAGCCCGAACTGACCCAATCCGGAGAAACTGTTTGCAAAACATCCAAACTTTATCTTGTTTATGAAATATAGCAAAATGTTCCCACGGGAAGAACCTGTGCTAGCCACAGTAGGTCATCACAAACAGTATGTTCTAAATAGTATTCACAAATTCACTTTCTTTCCTGAAGTTCAATTAAAAATAATTTAATTATTTTCCTTTATTTTAAAGGTTACACCTTTTAAAATATAGCTTTATTTATTTTTTTAAAAAGTGCAAAAAATAACTTTGAGAGTAAATATTTTCACTTAGAACTAAGCTCTCTTTCATTTAAGGATGGATAACTTGCAAAGAATGTGTTTGTTTCTTCTTTGCTAGTTCTGGAGACAGAGAAAACTACATTTACATTACAAATAATTTGAAAATTCATTGATGACCTAAAACTTTTATTTTCTTCCCTCTAATTATGTTCATTAAAGGAGCACTAATTTTATGACCTTAATTATGAATAATGAACAAATGTATGTTTAAATCCATCGATATGGGTGGAATGAAAAGTAAAAGCTATTTTCAAAATGTGAGTGTAAGAGACTTAAACACATCTGTATGTTTACAATACACATTTGTGCATTTACACATCTGCTCGAGACTTCTGCTGATGAGAGGTTTGTAAACTGTATGTAAATGCCTTTTTTATAGCAGATTCTTCCCTTTATATTTTTAATCAAAATCTGCCCTGATACGGGATTTTTAAAAAATCTAATTGAAAAAAGGGTGAAATGTGTCAAATAAAAAAAAAAAAGTGAGTTATAAGGATGATCACTGCAATTGGTCAGAGTGGGTTCCTGTGACACTGATGGATACAGAAATGTTGCTGGAGGTGTCAATAGAAAGGTAAACAAGATCTGACAAGGAGACAGATTCTGCTGTCAAAAAGAGATAAAAATGGCCTTCTGTTTTGTATTTGTTTGCTGTGGTTAACATCACCAGTACACCACCACTGATTCTTTCAGATTAATTAATCTAGTGGGAAGACTCTCATAAAATACATTTGTTCAAAGTAACATCTGTTTTAGGTTACTTACTCTGTCCTCTGTTTAATTTCTCGTAAATATATTTTATTCAGTTTTTTGTGAGCATTTGCCTAAGTTTACTGAGACAATAAAGATGTCAAGTTCTTGTATTTGTTGAGTGCAGGCCTCTTCCAGAGGACAGTTCTCTGATTATCTGCACTGTACCCTATTTGTTTCATAAAAATGTATTCAGTGGCAATATGTTTCCTCAACATGAGAACTCTTTTCTGCTCTTGATCTGGCTAAGTAATGTTGACGAATTTTTTGTTTGATCCTTGCTTTTCCCTCACTGATTGATGAATATATTTGTTCACTAATGAAATGTGTTATCTGACTACATTGCAGATGGTTGAATAATATTAAGAAAGACCTGCAATATTTTCTACTTTTATCTTTTAATCATTGCTAACTCTCTTATCTCATCTAATTTGATATCTCATTTTACCCATCCCATGATCCACATTAATTTCTCTTCAATATGAAACACATAGCCATTTAAAAAAAAAAAAAAAGATTTCCCAGATCACAGCAGGCTTTCATATGACAACTCCCAGGGCTTTGTTTAGTATGTCTAAATGGTCTGTTAGGAGCCAAAAAATTCCCACAAAAATATGTCCACTGCTATTCCTGCCTGAGGTTCACCAGGATCATCTTCTCCAGACCACAATGCACACCATACCCTTGGCACAGTTCCAGTAGCGCAGTATCAGGTGATCCTCAGAGAGTCTGGTACTTTTTGGCTACGTACATTTATGATGGACCAGGAGAGAACCACAATGTCTCCTGACTCCATTTCATGGAATTTTTTGATGTATGTATCTTTTAGTGTATTCCATCTGTAGCCAGAGCTTACTGCTGTTTATAACTTGTGATGTCCAAACAGAACAAGTGTCTGAGTAGGTAGCTAAAAGCATTTGACCATAAAAGTATATATTTAAGAAAGCAAAGGGTTTGATGGACTGTGTCCTGAAAAATCCAACTTCAGCTCCTGTGTTGGCCTCTAATGTTTTTTCTAAACTGTGCAAAAGAGCCCTGTGAGTTGTGTCAGCTGTGTTTTGTCTGTGCTCCATTCTTGCACAGAGACTTTGGTCCAATAGGTAGGATGTGCAAGTGAGTTTTCTTTCTCACTCCAGCACTCTTCTCACATTTCACTTCATCTCTTTTGCATTGTGTGCTCCCCCTGTGTAACACAGAAACAAAGCTTATGTCATTTTTTACAATGAATTATTTGTATTTATAACTTTAGATCATATACTGACTGTTCTGTAAAATGCCATTGCTATTACATGTTTGTATTAAACTAGAACAATGGGACCCCAGCTTCAGTTGGGTTTCTAGGCACTACAAAAGAGATTGATAATAAATATTAATAATGAAAAAAAATGTATTTGTTAGAAGATGGGTAAGTTGCAGGTTTGGAGCATCTTGTAATCATCATGACAGAATGTGTTCTATCTTATGTACTGTTTTATTTAAGCAGAATAGGTAAAACTCTTCTACTATATAAACTATGCTTAAAAAAGTAAAGCCATATAAAATAATAATTCAACCTCACCCAGTGACAAACTCTTTTAAGTTCATGTTTCATTTCCATTCTGAAATTCTGTCTCAGTATTTTTAACAGTATGTCCTAACCTAGCTGTCTTTCAAGAGAGAAAGGTATATTTTAGTCAAACTTTAATTCCTTTACTTTAAAACAATAATAAAATAGATTTAAAACAATGTCCTCTGGAAGCTGGGAGATTATTGCACTTTGATCCCCTTGTTCTAGTTGTTTAATTTGTATTGACTAAGTTGTAACCAGACAGCACATTTTCTTTAATGCAGAAATTTCAGTTTCAAACTTCACTATGAGAGTCATACAAGAGAAAGACTCAATTAATTGCTTACTCATGTGACATCAAGGCCATATGTTGACCCAGAGATGCAATAGGTGGTATGAATTGGCCTTCCTGTCCTATAGCTGCTCTGTCAGAAAAGTGTGCCTAGTGGCGTATTATAAAGTATGCATGTGTTCCAGAAACTTTTACATTTCAATAAATGTACATAAATAAAAAGGTATATTCTTACATTTTCAATAGGCTCACAGGTGTCCTTAGAAGGAAATAGGTCAGATTATGAAATAAACTCTGTAGCTTCTTATTTATTAAGAACTGTGTCAGAAGATTGTGTTCAAATCATTCAAACTCCTTTTTTTTTTTTTTTTTTTGAGGACTAGTGAAATCATGGCAACAAAATTTGCAGCTCGGAGAAATCTTGACTCTATGGGCCACCCTCATACTCTCCAGTGAGAAAGGAGGAAAGGAGTTCCTGATGTCCAAGCATAGGGATAAAACAATAATGTAATAATATCTATTTTTTTTCTCTAAAAAGATATATTATATATATTTTACTCTAAATGGGATATACTATCTTATATAAATATCCTGTGGTGTTTCTATGTTCATGTCTTGATTTGGTTTCATGATGGGAATATTTGAGCATTCAATTGATCGCAGAAGCTTGAAAAACAGGAGCGATAAATTTTCCTTTCAAAATTTCTGGTTCCAGTTTACTAGTGTTTAGCGGAATGACGTCTGCTCCATTGTTTTCTCTCTGATATTTAAACTGGTTTTCTGCCATTTTCCCCATTAGTAATGTCATTGCCTTTCATTGATGGAGTAGAGCTTTTGAAGAACTTAGGAGTCTGTCCAATTGCCTTTGCTGAGGAGTC
Organism: Entomyzon cyanotis; assembly: GCA_024500445.1. Taxonomy (NCBI): domain Eukaryota; kingdom Metazoa; phylum Chordata; class Aves; order Passeriformes; family Meliphagidae; genus Entomyzon; species Entomyzon cyanotis. The sequence goes on from JAKEPQ010001030.1 coordinate 18,147,675, forward strand.
AAGAAAGATTTCTTCACTCTCAGGTAAAAAGGCATGATGGATTAGCTCAGCTTCCTCAAAGTCAAGTCAAGAAAGTGTATAAATTTCTTGGGGATGATTCAGGAATTTCTGTTAGTCATCTCTAAGAATATTGTGCCCAGTGCACATAAAGATCAAATAACCAATTTTACTAAGTAAGGAAATCCTGGGATTTCATCAGTAGACCTTGAAAGAAGAAGAATAGAGATAAATCAGTCTTTACAAACTAATGTCTTCATTTCAATTCCTTTCAGCTATTGCACAGCTGTGTAAGATGGTAGGATAAAAAATACTAATGAGAATAGCTCTAGGAGCAGCCTGAAGAAAACCCTATTTCTGTAATGGATTATATGATGTTAAGTCTTGTAACTTGACCATTTTAAAGGACTGGAAAATTAAGTTAATATACTGAATCCTGCTTCTTAGCTTGTTCCTGTTATTTCAATTACCTCTGTTTTCAATTACTTTATGAATTTTATTTTGATCGATCAGTTTTGTCTAGTCTGTCACCACTGTACTGGCTCTAAGCATTTTTAGTCTATACTAGTGGGATACACGAATTTATTTTTATGAAGCTTCCTCAGTTTCAAAAGAATTCAACGTAACTGTTGAAGAGTTTCAGAGAAACTGCAAGAAAAATTGTCAGACTTGGATTCTGAAATCTTTTGAATCAGACAGCAAGGTGCCTGGTGAAATGGAAATCAAGGCCAGTAGCTCAGCCAGTAGAGGGAACTCTTACACAGTACAAAGTCCAGCAGGAATACAAAGTGGTACATTAGAGATGTAAATATGTGTGAACCTGTACATCGCAAAAATCCAATAGTAATTTTTGGCTTCTTTGTACGTGGCACATTGGCATTTGTATTTTTATCCAACTGTCATTTATCGCAGTGAAAGTATAACTATGCTAAATACAATACTACAACAGATCAAAAGTAATTTTGTAAAACTTTGTGAATGTTTAGGGGGAAGAATAGGGAATATTTGTAACTGTTCTTTTTATTAAAACTTTGTCTTTGAGAGTGGCAAAACAACTTTGCCATTCTCTGAAACATTTCAGTTAGAGAATTTTTGTTCTCAGAATGCAATTTGTTTCCCTCAGAAATTTTCCATGTTGTGACCATGTGACTTAATTCAAGTGTTTTGCTCTCTATTAACAAAACAAATATTGCTAAGGTGAGCAACATGGATCCTTATGTCACCCCATGGGCTAGATTTATCACAGTGCTTAACATCTTACTCACAGGAAGAGACATCTAGGTTTCTGTCGGTGGGTTTAGGCATTAAGCACTTCAAAAATGCTTTCAGCAAACACTAGAGATTTGTCCCCATGTCCCTGTTGTGTTTTGTCTAGACCCATAGCTTGATCACAGCTATCAAACATACATAACTATAATAATTCATTATCTGAGCCTTCTGTAATCAACTGAGTGATGACTGTTTTTCATTGTCTAATCAACCTAGATAATGTTCATGTATTGAGAGTGTGCAAGAGCAGCTAGTTTTCATAGAATAAAATGTCTTTTTCTATTTGATATTGGTGTGAGTCTTGAAGTGTAAGATTCTACTTTTATCAAAGGCAGCTTGTAATGGATGAGTCCTTGTAATTAGGCATATTGCCATCTATAATCCTGAAACTTACTCCTGTCTGGCAAATCAAACACAGTGTTTACTTTTTCCTTCTCACAGAGCTTCATAAACTTGCTTTCTGTTATGAGTTTTGCACTGTTGTTGACCTTTCTCATTCTTTTGGTTGCCTGCACCAAGTATTTTTGTTAATTTTTAATCTGTTCCTTTGTATTTCCTTTCTCCCTAGTTTTGGTAGTTTCTGCATGTTTTGTGACTTGTACTCATGACATGTTTTCTGATGATTATGAATGTATGTCAAAGTTTTTTTTAGTCCTTTGTGGTGTCCTTCTTCCATCAGTGGCAGCAGGAGAGCAATACACAGTAGACTGGATTATGTTTTCTCAATGTTGTAAACTCAGGGTAACATCTCTGAGGACACATATTCATCCAGTGTTCAGTGAACACATATTTTGTCTTAACACTTTCTCATTTCTTAAAGAAAGGCAGTATGTTCCCATACCAACGGGTTGTGACAGACGTTTTGACATGTAAATAAGTGATCTTTTTTTTAATCCTGCTCATGTCACTCAATCACTAAGGCTGATAATTATCTTTTTCAATGTTTCCATGGAGTTCAGAAAGCTCTTTTCATCAGAGGAAGCTGAAAACCCAGTATTTAGGCCTGTCCTTACTTACAATGCATTTTGTGATTTTTTAAGCTGTTCTGTATGGAACCCTCCCTGCTTAGCATTTTCTCACTTGGAACATTTTGTTACATATTTCCCATTTTCATTTGTTAACACTTCAGCCATTTTGTTCCCATAGGGGTAGAGGCACCATAAATGACTTTGGATCTCCTGCTTGTCATATCAACAGAAACATCCCATCCCAGGCAGAATTGTGACTCCATTGGCTCAGTGCTGCGTCCACAGTAAACATCTCTTCCAAACAGGTAGTGCCTGTTAGCCTTCTAGCAGTTGCTTTGTAATTTCAAACTTAAGCTAAACACCATTTAGGGTTCCCATAGGGACTTTTCAGATCTAATATCTGCTAGTCTAGGCATCTATGTTGACATGTCCACCACTGTAATATCAGTGACAGTATGTTTAAACCAAAATTTGAATAAATTTTATCAGAGATCATCACACTTAACTCCTCATTGAGAAAGAGAGTGTTAAAAAATGGCAAGATGTAGTGTTTGTCCATTAATCATGAAGATACACTATTTTCAATTACAGATAAAGAACCAAAAAGCAAATATCACTGAAGGCAGTCTGGTAAAGTTTGCTCTATTCTTCATGTGACTGGGTTCTTTGTGGTCCTCACAGTGAATGTTTGGTAGCTGCTCAAATGGAAAAGAAAGGAAAATTATGTCACAAGTAGCACAGTGGGAAAGAGCTGGAAAATAATGGAAATCACACCACGTTCCCCCAGCAACCCCCCTCTAGCGCATCAGATCAAAGGCTTTCTATTTTAGAACCAAAGCTTCTTTATATTAAATACCAAGAAAGTATGTTTAGACAACATTAAGGGGCTGACTTAAACCATAAAAGTCAGGAAATTTAGAATTAAGGCTGACACTCAGATCTTAAATCACACAGCAGAGAAAGGCACGGTTGGGGATGGGAGTGTGAATTCAAGCACAGCAGCATAAGGTGAGTATGGAAAGGGAGACTTACCTTGGCATCTTTTTACCTGTGTCACTGAAAAACCAAAGATTGAGTTTTTAAGAGTTTACTAACGCCCACTATGCCACTGCTTTCCCTTTTTTTTTCCCTGAAAGTTTGGCCAAGGAAACATATAAAATATATTTGCTCATCTCAGATTAGCTGTGTTTTCTGTAGCTATCCTATCCAACCAGGAAAGGAAAAGGCGAGGAGATTAGTCAGCTTTGTTTTCTTTTTCTTCTGAGATTCATGCTGATCTTAGCCCCACTGGTATTAACTTATAATTACCCTGTTTTGAAAGCGAGTTTTATGACTTTTTTTAAATTTAATTGAAACCCCAGTTATCCTTATAGATTTTCCTATGCAACTTTGATAGGATATCGTTTTTCTCTTAAATTTTTTAAGAGATTGCTTTTTAAAAAGCTGACCCTTTACACCCAGAATGTAACTAAAGTGACTAAAGTGATCCTTCTATATAGACACATACAAACTGTATAAACACAGTGTGCATGGCTGGGATTATTCACAACAAAAGAAAAAAGAATAATACAAATACCCCAGTGTTCATTCACTATGAGAAAAAATTTATTATTTTTTATCATTGAGAACAAAGTCATCAGTTTTAATTTTAAATATATATTTAAAATTTATATATTTATAAATTTATATATTTCAAATTTAATGTGTGCTTGATAAGAAACACTACACCTCTGTGTAAGACTAAAAGTGACAACCTGAAAAGTCTGTTTTTGTTAGAATTTATTTGTCCTGTGGATTAGTTTCTATTCAAGATTTTCAGATATTTTCTCCTAGTGTGCTAGTGTTACATGACGGGTGTCAGAAACTACACTTCCCCACAATTCCTTTTTTATTTACTAAAATTAGAAAGAACACAGAATAACTTAAATATTAAAACCCTGAAGTATTTTTTCAATATGTATGTTTATTATAAACTAATAAAAATAAAAATAGCACTATACCTTCCTCTTATTTGGTAAAATTAAATAAAAATACTGAAATATAAAATGAAAAAAATAATCTGAAAGCTACATATCTTACTTTTCCATTTAGTCTTCATAATCATAAAGAAACATCAAATGAAAATGATGGGACACAGAGCTCATTCCATTCTGTTTTGGTTTGCTGGAACAGGAGCTGAATGTTGCTAGGTAGTCTCACAAAGAAACTTGGCTCCTACCAGTGTTGTCTTATTCAGAAGGAGAAAGTACTGAACAATCCCAGAATTTCTCATCCATATTTTGGAATGAAATGGTCATTGCTGTATGTGATCTTCACATTGTTCACAATGAATTAGTGGTGAGATTGTTTTGGAAAGACGTTAGTGCATTTGGACACTAATCAGAAAAACTGTAATCATGAGCAAGTAGGAAAAACATAAATATATTTGTACAGGAAATCTGATTTAAGAGAAAATATATCTAAGCAGGGTAAAAATAAAGAACATTTGAGCAGAGCATGATTGTATGGAAAGGATGATATTTGCATAGTACATCAATATTTGAGGTAGATATATAAACATTCCTACTTTTTCAATTCAGTGAAAGAAATTGATATTGACAATATTTTGTAAACCGTATTACTTTAATGATTTTCTGTTGATTTTTTCATTAGATTGGTAATGTAATCATTTGAAGTAAAAAGAATTACTAGCTTGCATTTCAAAGAAAAAAAATGTTTAAAATATGGAGAAATCATAAAATGATTCATATTTCCATTTAAACATGTAAAAGTGAAATGTGTCTTCAATTTCTAAAACACCACTTGATTCTTCTTTTGATTTTTTCTGCTCAATTAAAGAAGAATAACTCTCCTTTTGTATGGAATACAGATTTCACTTTCAGTGTGTAGCAGTGAAACAAAAATAGATGAGAACATTCTGGCTAGTTGTGCATGGAAAAAGAATGAAGTTTTACTTCACACAAAACTGTAGCTTATATACCATTGCATCTTATAAAGTTTTTTTGTTCAGTTTCTATTCCACCCAATAAAAAAATTATGTATATAAAAATGTGATTATATAATGCAATTTATGGGTCTGATAGTCTTTATTGGTTTTAGTTCCTATAAAGTTCTAAGTACAAAAATATTTGAAAGACATCATTATTTTTTACAGGACACCATCCAGAAAGAGGCTTATATGTTTATTTGATATTGCACAGCCAAGTACAAACACCAGTTGTAAATCTACTGAATATTAGGAAAGCTTTCACACAGTTGAAAGATGAATAAAAATTAACTATATTAATAGAATTGGTTTTTAAATTTCTATCCAGAAGATCTTTTCCATTAGAAGGTAGTAAAGTATTTGGTGAAATTAATTAAAATACGCAACATACATGTTATATATTTTGCATTAAATATCTTGCCTCCTTTGCAAGGATATGTACTTAAGTGTAAAGAAATGATGAGTGTCATGTAGGCTTAGTTAAATAGAGCTATATAAATTGGTTAGGATGCCAAAATCAGATACAATCTGTAACACCAATCTATTCTAACAGTGTGGCTGCTGATCTGGGGGGTTTTTTGTGGGTTTTCTTGGTCTTTTTGTTGTTAGGATTTTTATATATATATATATATATATATATATATATATATATAATTTTTATTTTATTTTTATACTTTTAAATGGGCTAGCTCTGATACAGTTTTGCATTGTGACAGTCAGACAAAACATATGTGATATTTTGGAGCTCGGGCAGAATTCAACTTCTGTTTTCTGTTTCTTTTGGACAGAAGAAATGGCATGTAGACAGAAACAGATGTGCACTAGCAGATAGGCATATACAAAACTAAACATATTAGAACTGGAATGATACTGACTTCTGCAAATGATGCCTGACTGACATTGCTTAATGCTAACCTAGTAAAATTGGACACTAGGTAAAAACCTATCAGAAGAGGTAAAAACACAAATCAAAGACATTTTTAGGATAAAATGAAAACTCTATGCTGGTTTCTTCTGATTAAAAATTAAACATAATCCTATGGGAAAAAAAATTAAAGTGGCCATTGTTGTATTTCACTTAAAAATATTTAGCTTTTACTTTAATTCTGGTGCCTGTCCAGATGCTGCTGTTCCCATTTTGGAATCTGCAGCTTAGAGTTTTCCAGAGTAATTTTTTTGTCTTTGTTTAAATAGGTCAGAGATATCCATTCTACATATGAGAAACATGGATGCTTAATTTCAGTCTCAGATAATTCATAGGGCAAAAATGTAAAGTACTTAAGATGAATATTATTACGGAAATGCTGAGAAATTTTTGTCTGATATTGAAAAGAGGGATTCTGTAATCAGAATTGGGTTAACTGCACTTTATCTTTCCTTATTATGATTGGCTTCATCAAGTTAAGACAATAAAGTGAAGCTACCAGCATACATGCAATTGATCTTCACTGCTTTAATGTAATTAGTTCTTAATTCTCTCACTAGGTCCTCTGGATCTGTTTAAATTTTGAAAATGATTCAAAGAGAGGCCTTAATTATTACTGTATGCAGTTTAATGCATGCTCCATAAAACCTCAGCAGTGAACACCTACAAGTTCCCCCCTCTGTCTCTTTTCTCTGTGTCTGTATTCAATTTCCATGTGTCTAATGACCAGGCATGCAGTCTCAACAGACCCACAAACCTGGTTAATCATTGCTCTATTATAGTTTGCATGCATCCTGGCCTTGGCACTTGGCTGATTTATGTGTAGAATACATTTTTAACTTTGGTCTCTTTTTCAGTGTCTTGGTATATAAAATTAACAATGTCTTTCTGATAAATACTCTGTCTTATATCTTTATCATGGATTTGATCCCATATACTTTAGCAACACCCTTCTTCAGAGAAACTTGTATTAGAAAAAAAGAAACAAGAGACCTAGGGAGCACATTACTAAGCAAAACTGTTTTGACTGCAAAAATCTGTCCAATATTTACTAGCATAATATATATAGTATGTATATGTGTATATACTGTATATAGTGTAGTTCTGAATCATAGAAATCAACATATAGAGAGCCTCCTATTCTTTAGCTGGATTTTGTTGTCTGCTTATTGACCCTGCAAATTAAGGACTCATCCATTTTATCAAACTAGCTGTGTTTTCCCTGGAGTTAAGAGTTTTGACCCTTGCAAGGGTACCTCTTGTATGCAGATATTGTTTATTCATTAAGGAAAGACATTGCTGCTATTTGGAGTGATATAGGGCTAGGATATACTAGTGCATGCATTCACTGAAAACCAGGAAGAGAATAAAAAATACAAAATAGAAGATTCCAGAGAAAAATTGACTCAAATATTTAATCAGAACAAAAGAGAGGTAAGATAATACAGTAATCTTACACTTATCAAATCTCTTCCTATGAATATCAGGACAGGGCAGCCAAAATACATCAAGTCACAAAACATTGTAGTTCTAGACAAAACATTCTAGATTCTAGTTATGAATCTAGAGTTGAAAGTAGGAGGTCCTGGGGGATCCTCCAGGTGTATTTATCTGTCATTGCTTTCTTGAAGTCACACACTCCACAAAGTTGCTCTTCCAATGTCCCACCTGGTGAAATGCCATGAAACTGTGCTGTTCCCTAAGGTCATATTTCAGAGAAATTCATAAAACTGGCAGTACTTTTCATGAGAAAAAACTTGTTTTTGAAAAAAAGAAGTATTTTTCTCAGAAAGAAAAAAATCAATTATGTGGTTTTTGTGCAATTTTCTGACCAAATCTACCCATAGATAGAGTGAAAAATCTGTCTTCTATTAATATCAAAGCATTGAGGTTTATCCTTCTTTTACTTCTGTGGTGTGATTTTCAGCTATAAATTATTCTCTGAATTTCCCAAGGACTTCAGAATTATCATGGATCTGTCTTGTGCCTTCTCATGTATCCAGCAGGGACCAGGACCACATCCTTCAGCAGAACACCACAAATGATTGCTATTAGTTGTGATTACATCTAGCCATACTCTACAATGTTCATTAAGAGTAAGTCTGATAACTGAGTGTCATTAATATCTGTTCAAGCAACCAATCCAATCTAATAATATCCATGTCTTTTGTAGTTTCCTGGGAAGACATCATAAAGCAAACTCTCATTTTGAGTGAAAAGGGTTTCTTTTAGACCTTGAATTTTACTCTTTTTAATTTTAATGGGTTGTATTGTTCTTGTATCACAAGCTATTGAATTCAGCAACACCTAAAACAGCTCTGTAAACCCTCTGCCTGTTTCTTTTGACAATTTTTTCACTACTTATATTTATAATATCCTTTTTTTGGAAATAAGTGGATATATCAATTAAATTTTTGACAATACCAGTTATTAAAGGAAATGTCACGAACTGGTTATTTTTATTTCTAAATACTTATAATAAACTTGGGATTTACTTGAAATTGTAGTAAGAGATACTGCAGAAGTTTGCATGTCTTTTTTTTTTTAAATGGTCTTTTCCATTTTGAAAGTGATAAGGATTATTCTCAAAAAATCTGTCTGTGTTGGTACATATCACCACATGTCATAAGAAAACATCATCTTTAGTTTGAACAGCTTGGTATAAAGCCCCAGGAAACTAAATCCATATGATACTACAAGGCTAGAAAACAATGATTCAGAGAATAAAACCTGAATCACCTGGACTAATTCAAGTTTTATGCTTTTAGCTATGATGCTGAACTGAGCAAAAATGCTATCCATTCCCATAAAAATCACATGCTCATGTGTGAATTTTTAATAGCAACTATTCTCATGCAAGTTCATAACCACTTAGAAGAGATCTGGTTTAATGATGAGCCCTCTGATAGATGCAGTAACAAATAAAGAGGTCACATACTGAACACTAAAATAACTATAGTGAATGAATCTATTAAAAAAGATATATTTTGAAGTATAAAAAGTGTTACTAAGATATAAAGGTGAGAAAAAAGTAAAATAGAAGAGTAAGGAGAAGGTTATAAAACTACATTGGGAGCATAAAACCCAGAGTCAATAATATACAAATGTTTCAAGGGGTGATTTTCATTTATTTCAGAATATATCCAATTAAAATTTTACTGGAAAGAAAATCCTTGGCATTATTAGTTCTTCTAAAAGAAAGATAGTCTCCAATAATTAAAGGGTTAGAATTAATCCTGTTTAAAGACAGAACATCCACCTTGTTCACATTAAATTACTCTTCTGAACATTTTTTGAAAGGAAAAACATTGTTCAATAGGTATGTGTTCTGTTGAAAAATCATCAAATTAAGGAATTTGCAAATTCAATTTTCTTTGCAATTAATTGAAATATCCTTTATCAGATTATCTTTAATATTACCTACTATAACACACTGTGTAAATAACCTGTATTTATACTCAGAGTTATTGTAAAATAGTTGTGCTATTGTGTTAACACTTAGAAATACCAGTTTTCAAGCATTTCTATAGCGTCATATAGAAATGTCTACAGTCTCATATGTCTACAGTCTCATATAGGAAATGCAATCTGTGTTTTAGATCAATACCACAAGAGATTAATAAATTTTTCAGTAAGTCTTTCCTTCAGTTTTCAGGTGCCACCCTTGCAATACTGTGAACTTGCCTTGGTGTGAATAGCATGAAATGAAACTGAATTTGTGGAAGACTCTGAGTTGAACACTTAAAAATTATTTCATCTAGTATAGTTTCAGCATAGCATTTTTATCTTCCAGCTCCCTGTCAGAAGCTATCATATACAGCAACTCCTACGTCAGCTGCTAAGTTTAAAGATAAGATATAAACATTTGGAAATATGACATACATGCATACTATGCATGTATGCTCTCTAGTGAAAAAAAAAGAATTTGAATAAGTTTACTTGAACAGTAAAATGCCAGAACATGTCTTCAAAATTAATTAGGAAGCCTGATTGCTGGACACAGGTTTTGTATTTTCTTTACAGATATTCACGAATCAGTGAAAAAGCTAGCAGAGAGTAAACAAACACATTCAGCAGCAAATGAGGCTTTTTAAAACACCTGTGAGGATGAATGTTAACACTGAGAGGGTAGACAATGCTGAGGATGATGAGGCAACCTTCCAGACAGGAATCAGAAATTTCTTGTAGAAATTGTCATTATTAGATTCTATAATGACTGTATCAACCGATGCTTTGGTGATATACTACTAGTCCTATAAGGATGGCAAAGGTCAGATATTTGAAATTTAGAATGGAAGATATTATCCCTCTCTTTTGAAGAAGAATGGTGATTTGTGGTAAGAATCTCATGTGTTAGGGTGTTGTTTTCCTTTTCTTTTTTCTCTTCTTTTCCATAAACTCCAGATTCTGGGGTATCTAAATTGATCTAATAATCTAACTAATCCAATCACTGTATGAGAATGGCCACAGTTTCTTTTTCAAGCCAAAGAAATTCTTAACTAGACTTTGGGTGCTGTATTATGTTTCCTAGTACATTAGATTTAGAGGAGGTAATGAATAGGTCAGCAAGCAAACTTAGCCCATCCCTCTGTTTACATCTTACTTCAGAAGACATCCCATCAATTTCTTGTAGGACTACAGTAGTCCAGTGCAAATGTGCTTCAGTTAGGATGACAAAATCCTGATTCCCAGAACCCTCCTTACACATGGTATATATTCATTACATAATCTTTCTTGTTTCTTCTTTCAGCCACAGCATATTACCTACACTCATGGGCAAACCCTAAACTCTAAATAGTCCCACTGGAATGTTGAAGTATCTTGGCTAAACTAGTCTCCTTTTCTTTGCCTGCTAAAAATTAAAACAGTAAAGTATGTGTGAAAGATGCTTAATTCAAGCATTAAATAGCAGATCTCTGCATTTAAAACATGGCTTGTTTCTTCATCTTTCTTTTTGACTTCTGCATCCTTTCCAGGCAGACATTAATCTTCCACTCTTTAATACAGAATACTGAAGGAAGGAAGGAAGGGGCTCCAATTAAGCCTCTGTTATCTCGGTAAAGACAGGCAATTTCTTCACTAATTGAATTAAAGATTGTGGAGGGCAGCCATTTGCCTTTAATCCAAATTTGTTTCTCTAATTAATAAAACATGTCTCTGATGCTGAAAAGTTAGGGTAATCATAAACTTAACTGATATTTGACCTCAGGGAAAGATCATTGTTTCTAACACATGGACAAATGTATTTTCAGCAAACTATATTCAGTAATACCAGCAGCCATGGGCTTGGGGATTTGTTTATGTGTAAGACAATATTTTCTTAAAAAGAAAGAAGATTACACTAGATGGTAGTATAAACCCTCATAAATGGATAACTTTCCCACAGCAAGAAACAGCAAACGTAATGCCTTAAGGACACCACTGGATAAATAATACAGAGTATAAAAAGTGAACCTATGCCTTGATACAAACATTCATTGTGTTTGGATGCTGGCACACATGAGGAATCTGAGGGTAGAGTTTTCTTTTATGTTACAGACATATAAGAATGAAAATAAAAATATTCCTCTTTTTATTGTTGTTCTACTTTTCCTTTGCATTTTGTTATAAAACTAGAATCACAACTGAGCATGTTCACCAGCATCCCAACCCTCCTACACATTTTTAGTTGCCCATATGGAGGAGTCAGATATAATCTGAAAAATGGGATTAGTATCAACGTTTTCAGTTATTACTCTTGTGGCAACCATTTCACAGGAAAGACAGCACACTTCACTGTGTGCCAGTGTGCTGCTGTCACAGAAGATGCAGAAAACAGTGTTTATGCAGCTTCTAGAGTGATACTTTAACTGTGGGATAGAATCACCAGCAATGTTTAAGGAATAAAATAATCTTCATTCCAGCTAGTTAGCCTTACAATTTTCCAATTTTTTAGACCTATTTCCGGATATCTAAAGCATTTTATAAGAAACCTATAGAGAAACATGATGCAGTCTTTGTCAGAAACAGTCATTTAAAGAGCATCTCTTTTCAATTTTCAGTTCTGTTGATTCCACCTTAACATGATTCTTAATTTTATTCCCAAGATTCTTAACTTTAATATGTCAACTTGATGATTTAGGTTTTACACAGATCATGAAAGATCATAACTCATTTTTATGAAAACATTGGAATGTAGATTTCATGATGCACATTTATTTCAGTGGGCACTCGATGGAACTTGAAGTGATGGATTTTTACCCTCATTTTTTTAGAAATACCAATGCATTTTATATTTAATTAAATGAGGAACACATATTTAAAAATAGATAGAAGACTTCAAATGAAAACTCTACAGTTTAGCACTGAATGTTCATAATCTAAATTTTCTTCATGAATATTCAATTAAATGGCACAAACTCCACAAGCTCACAGTTTTCTTGCTTTCCAAAGGTCTCTAAAAATAAAAGACCTAATTTGCTAAAATAATAGTTAGAGGTTTATGCTGGAATAATATTAAAGATGCCAAGAGTATTACACTGGTATTTTATTGGGGTAAAGTCATGGTAATTTAGGCCAGAAAATTTTTAAAGCCTGTTCGATTTGTTTCACTAAGTAAAAGGTCTAAACATCTGAAGAAATAACTTCAATATAATACCACAAGACATGCAGAGACACACACCCAAGCCCTGACAGCTTGCTTGGGAGCCTCTTGCTTTGTAGTAGACCACTCTTCTTTGTCGTGAAGAATATAGGGTGAAAGTGGCACTGCAATTAATGAAAATGCAATGTTCAGCACTTGCAGTATAAAAAAGTGCTTTCAAAGAAAGGAAAAAATTAATTCAGAAACATAAACTAAAGGAGGGGAAAAAAAGAAAATAAAAAAGAAAAAATTGACCTACAGAATACTGTTACTGGAAAACAGAGGTTTAATTTCTTAGCCAGTATAAATCAACACAGCTTCCCTGGCATGAGCAGATCATTGCCAGCCAACCCCATAGTTGGGAAAAAAGACAAGAAGATTATTATGGAGGGAATGAAAGGATTAGAACAATAGAAGATTCAGAAACATCCTTTCTTTTATTGCATACACATCTGTGGTTCTTCAATATGTGGGTGTGCATTTGAAACCAGATGTAAAGTTTAAATTTAGTATTTTTTACATTTTTAGTATTTGGACAACTTAAAAACACATGGTCCAAGTGGAGACTAACAGTGTTTTTAAAAATGTGGAAAATTCTTGACGAACATTCTTTCTTCTCAGAAAAAGGCAAAGAGAAATAAAAGTGCTGTACAGAATATCCACCTCTACACTGACAAAATAAATGGACCAAAACATCAGCATATGTTGGCAGAAATAGCACTGTCATATCATTTCCAACTGTTGCATACTTCATCCGAATTCTGGTCAGAAAGCTGCAGTAGGTTGCTATTCTGGCAGAATATGTCCATTACGTGTCTCAGTGTTCAACAGGAAACTATGATAAGCATCAATGACCAGGGAGTTGATGAGAGCATGAAATAAAGGGTTTCCTACCATGAAATGTTTAGCATTCTCATTGCAGGGAAGACAACTTGGATAAAATAGACAAGCCACTATTATGTGATTAATAAATATAACATCAGATTACATCCACTCATTCTGTAAAAAAAAATTTATTTCTTCGTAAGATGTGATACATCACAGAATCACAGAATAGCCTGAGCTGGAAGGGACCTGCAAGGACCACTGAAGTCCATCTTCTGGCACTGCCCAGGACAACCCAAGGAACCATACCATGTTCTGAGTTCATTGTCCAAATGTTTATTGAACTCAGACAGACTTGCTGTGACCACTTTCCTGGGAAGTCCATTCCAGTGCCCAAACACTCTCCGGCTGAAGAACCTTTTCCTAATACCATCCATTATCACAATTTCATACCATTCCCTGGGATCACCAGAGAGAACAGATCAGTGTCTGCCCCATGCTTCCCCTCACAAGGAAGTTGTAATTGCAATGAGTTCTCCCCTTAGTCTCCTCTTCTCCAGGCTGAACAGACCAAATTACCTCAGCTGCTCCTCCTATGACTCCCTCTCTAGTCCCTTCACCACTGTCACTGTGTCTTCCCAATCACATCCCTTGGATGCTTTCTAGTAGGTTTACATCTTACATTGCAGTGCCCAAAACTGTTCACAGGGCTCAAGATGAAGCCACAGAGCAGAGCAAAGCAGGACAATCTCCTCCCTTGCCCAGCTGGTGATGCTGTGCCTGATGCCCCCCAGGACACAGGTGGCCCTTCTGGCTGCCAGGGCACTGCTGTCTCATATTCAACTTGCCATCGACCAGGACCCACAGGTCCCTTTACACAACACTCTTTTGCAGCCTTTCATTCCCAGTCTGTCCACACATTCAGTGTTGCCCCATCCCAGGTACAGCATCTGTCACTTGTCTTTGTTAAGCTTCTTACAGCTGGTCATTGTCCAGACCTCTGATTTGTCCAGGTCTCTTTGCACGGCCTCTCTTCCATCAAAGGAGTCAAAAACTCTTCCATCAAGGGAGTTAAAAAGCTCTTCCAAATTTAGTATGATCTGTAAACTTAATATCCTTTCAAGGCTTTCACCCAGGTTGTTAAATGAAGGAATTGTACAGAATAGCCCTGAGAGGGAGGCCTGTAAAACCCCACTAGTGCCAAGTGTCAGCCTGATGTAACCCCATTTATTTTAACCCTTTCTGCCAGTTGTTCACCCATTACGTTATGTACTTATCCAGGAAATGCCTGTTTTCTGAAGGACATGCATCCAATAGGAAACAAATTTAAAAGATATAAGAAGCCTCCCAGCCTGACTTCAGTGCCCCTTACATTTCTTATGTGACCTAATTCCAGTAATTACACTTATAGTAAAATCTCTTATTTTATTAGAAAGCAGTGTCATATAAACATGTATGCAGAGATGTTAATCTTCAGCATTCTTTCTTCTCTGAAATTACTGAAGTACATTTGGCATGACAGCCTTGTAGTGTCTGTGTGTTGGTGGTACCAACAATAACCACATTTATGAATATAGATACTTCTGTTCTCTGAATCTTCAGGATTTATATGCGTACTTGTTAGGAAGTAATTGCAGACCTTGCACAGGTTTTATTGTGCTCTTATTTATTCTCACACAAGCTATTAGTATTGAAACATTTGCTGTTCTTTTTCTCTGTTCAGTTCTTGTTTGAAAAAAACTTCCTAGTTTTATCTGTTTTTTTGTAACAATGATAATCCTAGGAATAATGGAGAAACTGACAGCAACTGCCACCCAGCTGCCACATCCTCATGAGGGGAAGGGGAGGGGCAAGAGCTGCCTCTGTCTGTCTCTTTGTTCTTATGACCACTGACAGAATTCAATGAAACTGCATGAACCTGAGTCAGGGAAGGTTTAGGTTGGATATCAGGAAAAAGTGTTTCACCCAGAGGGAGATTGGGCACTGGAACAGCTCCCCAGGGCAGTGGTCACAGCACCAGCCTGACAGAGCTCAAGAAGAGTTCGGACAATGCCCTCAGGCACATGGTGTGACTCTTGGGGTGTCCTGTGCAGGGACGTGATTTGCTCTCAAAGATTCTGATGGGTCCCTTTCAACTCAGCATACTCTATGAGTCTAAGATTCCACATGCCATGCTCAGTGTTATATAACTCTTTCTGGCCCTTGGCTCCAGCATTCTTGGATCCATATTGACTCAGATACAAAAAAAAGATGTAAAATATTCTAATTCAATCTATGGACAAGCAGTTAAATTCTTTTCTCAAGAAGTGAGAGATGGGGGCTCAAAGATTCTCGACCTAACGAAAAAGAAATTAAAACAAGAGTCCTTTTTGCAGACTGAATATTTTATCCAATATATTGATATGCAAAACTTGTGAGACTTTAGTTGTGATGCACTGTACTGGATTCAGAATACACGTCTTCAGAGCACTTATAAGGATATCAAGTAGGTTGAAGTTAATCTCATGGTGACAATAAACAACACTGCTAAAACAGAATATTTATTCCTGGATAGTGTTTGCTTCTGGTACCCAATCCCCAAGGCTAGTCAACCTTTTAAATACAGTATTGTAAATTATTCTCTTGGTATTAAGCAATAAAGTTTCACCAAAATTCCATTTTAGGAAAATTAAGTAGGAATTCTGCATATAATTTCTGTCTTCTGTTTATTCTGTGACCTGCAAAGTTGCTCTCTGCTTTATTTTCATATTTTCTCTGCAGACAGTTTCAAAAAAATTGATTCAGTACTGTTTTCTGTGAAACATCCAGTTTAAATTATTTCCAACCTTGATGCTGCTGTGATAAAATTCTTTGTTGCTTTTTTTGTGGTTTTTGCTTAGAACATGATGCTCCCACATTTGTTGAGGCTTTGCCAAAGCCACATGTGTCTGTTGGCCTGTTGGACAGTGGAAAATAGAAAGATTCATCAATCAAAAGAATTGAGAAAAGCAACTTCTGTTGAAGATTTTCAATTTGTTTCCATTTTCATTTTGATCGAGGTTAGACCGCTTAGAGTGGTGTTCTGGCCCACTGGATGCTGTTTGATCCCTTGAACTACAGTCAATACATTCTTGTGTGTGCTTGGAGTTTTGCCTGTTTCCCAAATGCATCACTACAGCCTATTAGACCTTGAACTTGTGCTGGGCACAGCAACATGGTCTGATAGAGCCTGTTGATGAGAGCAATGTACGTGCTGCACATGTAAATTAAAGTTATGTACTGACAATATATTCACCCTTGCTTATCTTTCCCTAATGCATTTCTTACATCATGCAGCGCAATGGGAACATATGTCCAACTTGTAGCAACAGTTACAAGAGATCAAGTGATGCCAGACTGTGTTTTTAAATAATGAAGGATACAATAACAATATTATAAACACATTACACAAATCAGTGTTTCATCAGTATCTCAAATATATCATTCTCAATAGCTTTTATGTCTGAAGGCAGTTGTGAAGATGCTTATATTTGTCACAGGTTTATTACCTCTGTTATATCTTTTTACTATGACAACCCCAATTAACATAAGAAGTAGGCACAATTTTTTTTCCTAGATGAAGAAAAATCTGGAAGTAAAAAATATTTTCAGTCTTAGGACAATGAAAGTGTTTGTCTACAGCTATGAAGAAAGGGCATGATTAAAAAAAAATCACTAGCAAAGGCTGTGAAAACACATACGAGCAAAGTTGAGATTCATCTCTTTCTAAATTCCTCCAGTTTCTACTTTTACACAGCCAGAAAGACCAAAGATCTAATGCAATCTTACTGAAAGCATAATACTCTCTCATGTCACACTAAAAGCACAGCTGAATTTTGATTTCATGCAACCATAATCTAAATTGCAAAAGACATTTCAAAGACAGGGATAAAAGACAATTCATGCCATGATTATCTTGTTTTTATGCATAAAACCAGTCATAAGGGGTTGATAAATAAAAAATTTCTGGAACAATATTGTCTAAATCAATATGTAGTAGGAATGGGCACATCAGCCAAAAGGATACCAACATTTTTCATAAGCATCATGATGCAGAATTTTAAGGGGAGAGATGAAATATGGTAACAGTTAGCTGCTCTGAAAATATTTCTGAGAAACTCCTCCCATGTCTGAGAGGTAGCATGAAGCTTATTTGAAAATATAACAAATAGTGGAGCATCCATCTGAAGCGTGAGGTGACATTTTATCATAAATAAGATATGATGGCTGGTTGTTTCAAGGTTGTGAAGGTCCTTGAAAATAAAGGAAAGTGGATTATGCTTGATTGTAAAGAGATGATGAAGTAGTTGATGGAAAAATTGTAAAAGGGTGGGCAAAAGCCAGGAAAAAAATAAATGGATGAATATAAGTGGGTCAGGACTTACCAGTGGATGTCAAACCAGGGAGAAACATTTTTTAAACTGAAAAACTGTATGTAAATATATAGAAAAGAACTTTAGCTCCATAATTTACAAAAGAAAAAAACAAACAAACCAAAAAATACGACTAATACAAGTGCAAACAAAATTGGGCTCTGAAGAGCCAGTATGATATCAAAGACAAAAAAATGGCATTTAAAAGTGAACTGGTGTCATGGCACTGTATTAGCAGTTCTTTAGAGCCCCTGCTGGGACTGTTACCAAGAGATGATGTCATGGGAGTGATTTTCAATTGTCAGGTAAGAAAGTTGTACTGAAACAATAAGCAGTGAAAAGCTAATTTGACTGTGAATTGTTCTTGTGCACCACATTTTCTGTAGAAAAGGGCCCTGGAAGAACAAAACTAAGGAACTGGAAGTGGAGGGTGGAAGGAAAAAGAGTGCTTCCTGTTCTTTGAAAGGCTGTTTGACACAGGTGAAGAGTGACCAGGAAAGGAGAGAGTCAGGAAATGAAAACCATGCAAGTTTTCAGGAAGACCTTGGTTAATAGCACAGAAAGCAGTTGAACAGTCAAGGAGCATAAAGGGGGCAAAATTGTGCTGAATTTGACTAGGTTTCGAAACTGTTGGAAGTATATCCTTGTGTCAATTTAATAAGTTTTTAATAAGATTGCATGCCTTTAATCCCTCTTAAATTCTATTGCTTTTAATGTTTTTAGTATTACACCTTGACTACATAGCTGAAAGGAAATATAGTTGCCATACAGAGTTCTCAGAAGTTATTATTAATAGGCTAGTTTTTGTTAATTTTCCATTTCTAACTTCATTTCTCTTTCAGGATGCTTAATTATCACATGATATCACAAAATAAAGCCAGAATGTTCCTTCCCTCTTTTTAAACATGTATTTGAAGATAGCAATTTCAGTTTGGGTTTCTTCATTCCAGCAAAATAAAGTTCAGTTGGACTCAATAATGTTAAACATCTTTTCACACTTTAATTATTCTATGGCTCTATGAAATTTGCATTTTGAAATTTTAGAATAATATCCAAAACTGATACAAAAGAGGTGGAAAATCCTTTTGGATGCCTGCTTTTGGAGTAGTGGGTCCACAGTAGGCCCACTAATGATACTACATCTTTCCTTTAAGTCAACAAAATCTCATCTTTAGAAAAAGCTCTGGAGGACTAACCTATAAAACTAGCTCACTGACTATTCAAGACTATATGAAACACAAAATAAAAAGAAAATTTTCAATAGAACTCTTAGGAAAAGGCAGTTTTTTGGACAAAAAGATCCCGTGGAAAAGTATACTTCTCTGGCTGTATCAGCTTGTGTTCCATATGCAATGAAATAAACATCCAGAAACAGGCAGAAATCTTTAGTAACAAAACAAAACAAAGAGTAAGAACTTTAGTGTACTGCTGAAATACTAGAAATGCAGAGATACTTTCACAGTACCAGTTTCTAGGGGGTTTGGGTGGGTTATTTTTTGCATTTCCAGCAAAATAAAAAGTCTCGGTACAGATTTCTGCAGATTTTTAGCAGATTCTGTCTAGACTATTTTTAGTAGAATTTGCAGTAGAACTGATAAACCTAGATTCAGCGTAGTCTGGCATTTGAGCTACTGAAGTATCTTTATTAATTATCTTCAGAAATCTGGTCCGTGGTATTTTCTTTGGTTACAGATCTCATAACTGCTGTGTTTGTTATCTCAAAAACCAAAATACTGTAAGTTTTCATGCCTCTTTCATTTCTGCATTTCAATATGATTGAAATACAGCAGCTATTCCAGAGTACAAATGCTCATTTCTTAATTTAATTTTTTTTTTCCAGAAGAAATTTCTCTGTGATTCTGCACCTGTTGCCTTTTCATTTCCAGGTAAAAATGATCATGAGGCATGTAAATGTTTGAGTACTACATGTCTTGACATCCATCCATCTCAGACATGCACCAGTAAAGACTGCTCTTTAATTTTCCCTTTGGATTCTCTGGTCCAGTTGAAAGTGATGTGCCCATGGGAGGAAGGTTCAAACTAGATGATCTGAATGCACCCTTCCAAACCACCCCATTTTATGATTTTGTTAAAGGTCCATTGTAAAATGGCAAACATTGACCAATTTTGTATTTCTTTTTTAATAGAAATATTCCATCACCCTCAAAAAAAAAAACAAACCCTCAAAAAAAAAAAAATCAAACCCTCAAAAAAACCCCCAAAACCTAAACAGATTGGAAACAACAGTTTTCTATGTAGTTTTCACTTCATCTTTCAGCTGTCCCTCTAGCTAGCAATGACTTCTTTTCTGTGCTGCTTTGAAGTGCAAATTTTCTATGTTAAAAAGAGACTACAAACATGCTTCCCAAACAACAGCTGTCCTCAGATAAAGTTTGATCCTGGGCAGGCTGTCATGTTGAATTCCAAAACAAAAATCACACTTCGTGAGAAAAAATGCTACATCTACTAATTGCAGTTAAATACTTGCTGAATGCCAACTCTATTAAACAGCTTCTGTAATTCAAACACTATTTAGCTGAGGAAAATCAAGTACACCAGCATAAATGTAACTTGTTAAGCTGAAATTTCAGGCGAGTTCCCAGTGAGCTATTACATAGACAAAGTTGGATGCAACTAAAGAGTGAGCTTCACTGCCTGGTATTGGTATTGAATCTATTATATTGGAGCTATAAACCGTTTGTAAGAACATAAAATACTGCATTATATTAGGAGGAAGGACCCTAGGTAAACTTCTATAAGGGAAAAAACCCCAAAAAACAACAAAACAAAACACTGAATTTTTAAGGTCTAATATCAGTTTCATGAAGTGCAAAGAAACATGAAAATTTCATCTGCATTTCCAGAGATTCTCTCTTATTGTGCCAAGTGCTTTTTCAGGTCCAGTTTTCAGGTTCTATCAAATAACATCTAGATAGCATTTAGCCAACATATGTTTTGTTTCCTTTTTTTCTGTGGTAGTTGCTGTGGACTGGAACAATTGCACTGAAGTATCTAAGGAATAGAAGAAACAGAAGATTTCCATATTCCCTGTCAATCAGCTTCTTTTTTTTTTTTTTTTTTTTTAATTACCATAATTTTTTAAGCATTGTTTCCTAGTAGAAAATGGCAGTTTAACTAAATGGAAATACAATACAGAGAAAGAGGCCAGCAACAAGCTCCACTCAAAGAAAAGTTTTAAAGGTGATTTATCTGAACAGCAGATATCATGGCTCAATGCACTACCTGCAATGCTAGTGCCACTCCATGGGTCATTAAATATAGAATATATTTGTGTCTATTTTTTCAGGCTTCATTCTTTTTGAGAACCTCTGTAACAGTGCTCTTACACTGTGATTAACCCTTTCTCCTGCTTGTGCCCTTTCCTGCCTTCTAAATAACCCATGGAGAGATAATCAGTGTCCTGGTTAGAAGATAAGCAAATATATGTATAGCACTGGGACTAATGTCAGTTGCAATTAAGTAAACCACAAATTGCCAGCTCATTTAAAATTTCTCAATTCTACATGTTATCTGAAAATTACTCTCCTCAAATAGTCTTTAAATATCACAGAATCACATAACAGTTGAGTTTGGAAGGGACCTCTGGTGATTATCTATACCAACTCCCTTGCTAAAGCAGTTACACCTAGAGTAGGTGGCACAGGATTGTTACCAAAAAGATTTTTAATATCTTCAGAGAAAAGTTAGTTTCCATAGTCCTAAAATTTGACCCAAGTGAATTCACTGCATCCATCTATCTATCTATCTATCTATCTATCTATCTATCTATCTATCTATCTATCTATCTATATCTATCTATCTATCTATCTATCCATCTAATCTATCTATCTATCTATCTATCTATCTATCTATCTATCTAATCTATCTATCTATCTATCTATCTATCTATCTATCTATCTATCTATTTGTCTCTAATATTTGTGAAATTTTATGTTAGCTTCCTTGGCATTTTGAATACTGTACACCTTTAGTCCTGCAAAGGAGCATTTTATTAATGTTGATTCAGAATCAGCCATAGATGAAGGCTCAGTTCAGAACTGTGTTACTGTGGAAAGAGGTTAGTCCAGTCTTAGCCTTTAACAATCTCTCTTAAATAAAGAATGGTTATGCAGTTTCATAAACCTGGAAAAGAGACAAAACTCTTGTTAAAGGTGCACACACACACAGAATATGGTGCATTTTCCCTGTCATTCACTGGTATTTACTTGTGATATTTTTCTTCTTCTAGAAAGATAAAGAATTAATTTAGTAGAACTTATTGTGAGATATATGTAAAGATTTTGCCTCAATTTTTAGATGTTTACCTTGAGATATAAATGTTACATCTTGTATTACAATCCCCAGTTTTTTTCTTATGCATCTTAAATAGGACATTTAAAAAAAGAAAGGGGAAAGGGAAAGGGAAAGGGAAAAGGAAAAGGAAAAGGAAAAGGAAAAGGAAAAGGAAAAGAAAAAGAAAAAGGAAAAGGAAAAGAAAAAGGAGAAGAAAAAGAAGAAGAAAAAGAAAAAAAGAGAAAGAAAAAGAAAAAGAGAAAGAGAAAGAGAAAGAGAAAGAGAAAGAGAAAGAGAAAGAGAAAGAGAAAGAGAAAGAAAAAAAAGAAAAAGAAAAAGAAAAAGAAAAAGAAAAAGAAAAAGAAAAAGAAAAAGAAAAAGAAAAAGAAAAAGAGAAAAAGAAAAAGAAAAAGAAAGAAAAAGAAAAGAAAAAGAAAAAAAAGAAAAAGAAAAAAAGAAAAAGAAAAAGAAAAAGAAAAAGAAAAAGAAAAAAAGAAAAAGAAAAAGAAAAAGAAAAAGAAAAAGAAAAAGAAAAAGAAAAAGAAAAAGAAAAAGAAAAAGAAAAAGAAAAAGAAAAAAAGAAAAAAAAGACTAGATATCTCTACATAAAGCATTACACAAATATCCTGGTATGTGGAAGAAGTGAGAGTAACACTGAAATGTTATGAAAATATGGAAATAAAGGAAGGTCAAAGGACCTGTTTTAGTCTTAAATAGAGTAAAAAGAATCATAGCAATTTTTTTTCTGTAGTTAGGCTCTATTTTATCTTACTGCACTATGTATATTTTAATGTTAAAACATTGTCTCAGATGGCCCAGGATTTTAAACCTTAAAATTAACCTTTATGTGATAAACAGTTGCCAATGATATTATGTATGTACATGTTCAAGGCCAGTTAAATGTTCCACCACCAGGGATGTCTTTTTCCCAGCAGGATTTAAGTAATGTTAATAGAGCAAGATAAATACTCCATTGTTCTATAGCATGCTCTGGTGAAACTATTCAGGCTGCCAAACCAATGCTGAATATATGGGAAATGTCTGGGTTTGAAAGCAATACACAAAAGTAATCAAGAAGAAAGAATGCTTTTAATTAGACACAGTTGGGGAGTATGCTCAGAGCAAGCATGAACATTCTGAAAGACCAAGGAGAAGTTCCTCGTTTTGTTACTTCTCCCTCATCATTGGCTGGACAGACTCTGTTCCAGATTGTCAGAGGGCATCGAACATTATGGCTTCAGTAAGGGCAAAGTTCATTAGAAGGATACTTCACCAGACTAATAAAGGAATTATTCTTCTCCAGCAGATTGCTTCTTTGCTGATCAGGAGAATGGATGCCCCATAGCACACCTTATGGGGGTTAGCCTGATCAGCAAAGAAGCCTGATCAGTGGGGAAGAGTGGAGATATGTCTGATTACTTATCAGTAGCAGTAGCAGCAGGAATTCTTGTTTGCAGGACACACTCTCATTCTAGCTTAGAAAAGATTTTTTTTGCAAATACATCTTTCTGTTAAAATATATATTGGCAGTCTTGTTCTTATAAAATAAAGAAAGATGCCAACATTGCTTTTCAAAACACTTCTCTGGAATATGTTTGAAGTGAAGATAATAGCTGCTTTGCGGGGCTCAGCGAAAACAAATATTGCATTTTTTATTAAGTTTATTCCCTGTGTATGTTTAGGCATACATATAGAAACTAAAAATTTAGTACATCATAAATACCTGAGCTGGAAATAGTGCAGTGTGGAATGAAATCAGTGCATGTTCATTTTGATCCCACAGGTAAAATAATTAATTAAGTTCAGGATAGTATTAAATAATTTAAATTCGTGCAAAAAGAGAAAATATTTGTATTTCACATAGTAAAATCTACACAATATGAAAATGCTGTAAAAAAATATAATCTGTGTTATCAGGTATATGGATCTGGAAATTATACCTACTTGTTATTATGAATAAAAGTGTGGCAATAAAGATCCAGTTCAGCTTTTAAACTGATGAACACTGTCAGAATAAAGCCTATTACCTTATGCTTGACATCGTTATAATATTCTTTGAAGTTTATAAGAAAGAACTGAAAAGTGATTAAAAATAATGTCCCAAGCTCAAAGCCCATTTATTGTGTACACTTTTAAAATTTACAAGAGCATATATTGCTCCATGAACCAATTATTAGAAGAGCACTTGATGGTTTACTATAATGTACTATATTCATAATAATAAATAATAACATTATTATGAAAGAATAAGCTTCTGTATTTATCTGAGAATTCTATACTCAATATAAAATGAAGTTCACAGCAAAATAAGGTGTGAGTACTTTTGCAACAGGCAGGCATTTGAATATTTTATCTCTCTGCTGGAACTTCTTAAAATTTTGTAAGATTGGGATTTTGCCTGACAACATAAACATCTTAACCAAATGGGTAAACAAGTCTTAGGGGAAGTAGGAGAAGGGATAAGAGTGTGATACAGACAGTATAGAATCTATTAGGAAGCTATAGTATTTCATATCAGCATCTCATATCAAGCTTTTAAAAGATGGCATTCATAACAGTAGGAAGACCCCAAATCAAAACCATGTGACTAAACCTGTAAACAATTTAGTTGCCTGCAAATTTTTAATGTTTTCAATTTGTAGTAATCAGTAATGGTGTCTGTTTTGTTTAATATGCATAAAAATAATTTAGAAGGAGAAATTCAAAGTTAACAGTTATATTTACAAATTATAATAACTTGGAAGAATTTTTCAATGTGAGGGAAAATGCAACAGTACATCAAATAAACCAGAATAGATAACGATCATTGCCTAAAATATTATAAAATGAGACTGATCCTAAAAACCCTCATCTCATACAAAATCTGGCATGCAGTAATCTGAAAACCAGATAATGTCTAATAATATAAGTACTCAGGAAACAGTTGTACTGGAACAGACCATGATTTAAATGTAGGGCCAAATATACAAAAGTTTGTAATGAGGTATAGTTTCAGTGAGAAGAAACACAACAAAACAACCAAAAATAAGAATGTTTCATTCAAAAGTCTGAGAAAGTTGTTATGTGAAGATGATGCACAAGTCAAAAGGGAATAAATTCTTGTACGACTGATGAAAATCAAGCAACACCAAGGTAAATGTAACTTTTGGTTTTTGAATATAGCATCAGGATTTGTGCCATCCAGGCTTAAAAACCACAGCTGAAGAATAAATCTTTCAGAGAAACTATAATAGAAGGTCTGCTGGTATTTAAGAAAATGCTTTTGTCAAATATAACTTTCCGGACAGTCTTCATGTTATAGAATTTAAAAAGTACACAGTAGAAGTTCTCCTTGTACAACAGAAGCTGATGACAAAAGGAGGAAAAAAGGAAAAAAGAGGAGATTAAAAAAGATATTATTTTGTATTTGATGGAGATTTTGCCTGCTAAAATGTTTCTTAAGTTTGTGTGGTCAGAGTGTTTTCTTTGGCAATGAAGAGACTCTCTCTGAATTTCAATGACACAACTGCGTTACTTCTGCAACAAGCACAGAAGCTTCAGAGCTTACATTTTGGAGTCCGTTAAAAATGTTGAAATATTTCACCTTGAAAATGTCTGTATTAATTCTCTTCCTCCACTCCCCCTTCTTCCCAAATGCATTAAAAATTCAAGAAGTTTGAAAGCCATATTCTTGTGGCTGTGCAAAAGCTTTTATTGGCAGCTTTTGCATTTTCTCTTTAGCAAATGGATTTTTTAAACCTTAATGAACTCTGGATTTGTGATCCACTGCATTATTTCTGCTAAAGAAACAAACCATCTGGACAACACTTCTGTGGGTTTATTTGTATTTATTTAAATTAAGAGCAGTGTATGTCATTTTCAACCATAACAAACTCTTCCCATTCAGGTGAAATCTCTGAAGTCTTTAAATTTTATGGCTTGAAGCATTAAAGCTGTAGTGAGCACATCGAAACAATTACACTGAAGTAAAGATGATCATAAAACCAAGACTGTGTGCCTTCCTATGAAAAGCACTCACGGAAAGAGAAGGGAAAAAAAGGAGACAAGGAGAAAGAAAGCAAGAAAGGGCGAAGCAGGGAGGAGGAGGAAGAGGAAGAGGAAGAGAAAGAGGAAGAGGAAGAGAGGAAGAGGCTGGCCAAGGCAGATGGAGACCAAAATCTGCTGCTATAGGCAACTGAGAGGAATAAAATTTGGGAATACTTTGATGACTTTTCACTTAGAATGACTTAATACTGACACAGAATTAAGAACTGGTAAGGTAGTCCTGTGAGTACTTCTGTCCTTTATTTAATCTTCAGTTGTGCCTCATTCTGAAAGTTTTTCATATGTTAAGCACAGGGATTTAGTATTCCCTGTCATGCTGTCTTAGTTTAAAAGACAAATATCTGACAAGGAAGGTGGGAATCTTCTAAGATGGAAAGACAACCCCTCTCTCCAAATTACTGTGACTTTGAAAATTACGGGGCTTCCAGGCAAAAATGTAGGAAAAGGAATAACAGTTATTTATTAAAATACATATATTTATATATGTAACAAGACAAAAGAAACAAGACAAACAAACAAACAACAAAATACCAGGAGTTTCCTCCCCGTTCATCAGTTGCTACTTTGGTGTAGTTCCAAGCACAGCTGGCAGGAGGCGCTGGTGGCTCAGGCGAGGCAGAGAGGCTGCAATGACTCCTCCACGCCTTCAGGAGGCGCTGGAGGCTTCGGTCAGATCACTCATGGAGGGAGACTTTTGCATTTCTACCCTTGGTGCTCAGATCTCCCATGTAACATAGGTTAAAACTATGAATTTTGTGCTAGATACAGACACCTAGAATTTAGGCTCTGACCAATGGCAGTGAATTTTTTTTCTCTTTTTCCTCTGCAGCCCTATTTAATATTTAATAAATAAAAATAAAGATTTTTGGCAGGAGTACTTTGTTGCTTTGGTAATGAAAATAACAATTTCTTCAGGATTACTAAATATATATGATTCATTTATACAAATAAATGAAACCACCATATGCATAAAGTTAGTATTTCTTGCTGTGTTCCCTGGTGTAGTCACTATTTCATGCTTCAAATTAACAACCTTTCACATAGTTACTGCCAATATGCTCAAGGGTTTAAAATTAAAAGATATTTGTAAACATGGGAACCAGCAGAAATGCTAAGCCCTGAGGTAACAATAGCTTAAAAAAAAAAATAAAAATCGCTGTATCATAATTTCATGCCCATGACTGCCAATTCTTTTGGTGGTTTTAATTAGTTGATTTTACTTCAGTTGCTTGCCCTTACACTGAGAATTTTATGATAATATAATATAATATAATATAATTAAATAAATATATAAATTTCAATGGCTGGACTGTTTTTTTTGCTAACTACAGCTTACTCTGCATTCCCATAGGCATCTCACTTAGGACATTAGGTCTTGGCCACATATCCATGATCTGTTTTTCCTTCATAAAAATATGTATTCTAATGATGGGAAGATTTCCTATCCCATATGAATTCACATTATAAGACTTTCTCCAGGGAAGATGGGATGCTGAGTGATCTGCAAGCTGAAATGGATGAACTGCAAATGTTGAGAAAGGCATGCCAACCTTTTAAAACTACAGCTAGACTTGGAAAGAGCAGAATGAGACTTACTCAAAAAAGCCAGTCTGAGACTTCAGACATTTAGAGTCTTCCTTTAGGGAAAACCCATTACAGACATACAAAATGTAAGCAAATATATGTGAGAGTAAAAAATACAAACTCTGATATATTCAAATTAAGCTGCTTATCCTTAAAAATCTGAATGATCTTTACTACTCAAGTATATGCTTTAAAATTCTGACTCCTTGTGAGCACACCTTAAAACTTTTGCAGTATTTCTGACACTTTAAACAGTCTTGAATGTGTAATGTACTTTGTGTAATCAAAGATTTTTTTAGTGTGTGTTTTCTCTGACTTGAGCAAGGATGAAGAAGTGCACTAAAGCTCCTGCTTCAGATCCCCTGTTTCACTAAACATATTGTATGATTTTAGAAATAAACACCAGTATATCATTTGGATATCACCACATTTTGGTGCAGGGTCAGAACATATAGAATCCCGCTTTCCTTGTTGTTTAAGAAGGGACTTTCAGCTCCATCCCTGGAATCATCTCTTTGCCCCACCGTGGCAGTGTCCAAGGCCAGGTTGGACAGGGCATTGATCAACTTGGTCTAGTGAGAGGTGTCCCTGCCCGTGGCAGGGTGGGTGGGAACTAGATGATCTTTAAAGACCCTTTCAATCCAAACCATTGTGTGATTCTCCAATCCTATGACTGAAGGCAAGACTCTGAGGATAGGTGTGGTTCTGGCTCTACCTGTGGTTCTGAACTAATGAACTTTCAGAAGAGAATAAACTTTTTCTTTTATTAACTTAAAGTAGATAGGGGTTGAAGTGGCTATAAAAGAGCATCAGGGAAAATTAACAATGATGAGCTTTCTTATAATCTCATGTAGTTATAAATTGAAATAGGAGTCAGAGAAGAAAAACAAGAGCTCCATCATATCAAAAATTGTATTCATGTTTTACAAATGTATATGTATGTTATACATTCTCCCTTATAATAAAATGGATCGCATTATAAAAAGCCTATTTTTAGTGAAAGAAAATCTACAGTTCAAATGCAGAAACCACAATTGCTTATTGGCTAAGATATTAGGCTACACCTGCAGTGGATCAATAACAAAGTTTCAAAAAAATGAAGACTCCTTTCTTGTCTCTCTTCCCATTCTTCTCTGATAAAAACTGCTGATTAAGAGATTGACCTAATCTCTCTTGCCCTTGTGTACAAAATGAGTATTTCAAGATAAACACTTCTCCAGCAAAAGAAGCTACAAATTGTCTGTGTCACTAGCACCTTTTATCAAATGCAATCACATACAGACATGAAGACAGACCTAAAAAGAGTGTATGTCCTCAGCATTCTAACCTTTTGGTACAGTGGTGAGGCTGTCAGCAAGCTATGACCCAGCACACTTGCTCAAGTGTCTGTGTTTTTTCTCTCTTCGTTGCTAACTTCCATGAGCTGAAACATTAAATGCTTGCCCAAAATACTGCTACAGTTATGTAAAGCTTTTCAAGAAACATCACTTCATACAGATGTTTAACCTCTAAGCCCTGAAGGGATAGCTCTGCCAGTTGCCAGGCTTGTCAATTAATTTTACATTGACAATCATGCTAACGTAGTTTGACACAGAGAAGTTTTGCAGCCAGTCAGCTACATTAGATAAAAAGGGTAGGTGAGTGCAGTTCACTGCAAGACACATCTGAACACATAGCACACCATAGCATATGTCTCTCAAGTAGCACCACTCAGTTTTATATCAACTACCATCCCAGATGATCATCAGTACTAGTAAAAATTTTTTTTTTTTTTTTGCTCACCTGAGTACTCTTCTGGTTTCTTTTGTGGTCATATGTTACCATGAATGTGCTCAGGAAATATGAATATGAAATATTAAATATATCTGAATACTTGGCTTACAATATGACCTGCTGAGATGTGCCTGAAAATCTTCTTTGAA